>CM060309.1:85526940-85564440 GCA_030674185.1 Monoplex corrugatus
CTTGAATGAAAACAACAACACCAACAACAAAATCAACCAAGTTTCAGTTTGCTTTCAATGTACTGTAGTTTTATAAGCTGTGCACAATTTGTTTGGATTAGTTCTTTTCTGTCCATTCTAACTGTGGCACTAAAGCTGAACATTAAATCATGTAATCTTGCAAGAGAAGGTATTCTGACCATAAAGACTAAAGAGCTTATCACGATAACACTTATCTTCTGACTGATTGGCTAATTGATTGATTGATTGATTACACTGCTTGACTGCTTACTTCCTTGTTTGATTGGCTGATTGGTTGGTTGAGTGGACGGATTGTACATTGGTTGGAGAATGCCTCTGTAACCCATACCTCAAAAGACTGACGAACCTACCAACCAACTGACCGACAGACTGATTAAGTGAATGACTCATTCACTGTTTGTCTAACTAATGAAATTCTGACTCATGAATGTCTAACTAATTCTGTGACTAATCAAATGATCTGTTAACTCACTATCACTTTGAATTTACTTCATATTCTTGTTTTCTCTCTTTTCAGTTTTATTGCATTCTTAAATACAGTGAATTATTTTATTTTACTTACTGAGAAGTTATTCTGCTTATCAAAGAATGAGAAGTCAATCAATCAGAAGAAAATCTAGGAATCGTGATGCAATTAAGTGTGGTGACAATTAGCAGTTTCCCTTCATTTCATAATAAAAGCTGTCTGAAACTGATTACAAATGATTCACTTACTTGTGTGTGTGTGTGTGTGTCACTGTGTGTGTGTGTGTGTGTGTGTGTGTGTGTGTGTGTGTGTGTGTGTGTATGTGTGTGTGTGTGTGTGTGTGTGTGTGTGTGTGTGTGTGTCTGTGTGTGTGTGTGTGTGTCTGTGTGTGTTTAAGTATGTGTGTGAGTATGAGTGTATGTATGTGAGAGAGAGAGAGAGAGAGAGAGAGAGAGAGTGTGTGTGCGTGTGTATGAGTATGTGTGTATACTGTATGAGAGAGAGAGAGAGAGAGAAAGAGAGCATGTGTGTGTGTGTGTGTGAGAGAGAAAGAGAGAATGTGTGTATCTGTATGTATGAGAGAGAGAGAGGGGTGTGTGTGTGTGTGTGTGTGTGTGTGTGTGTGTGTGTGTGTGTGTGTGTGTGTGTGTGTGTGTGTGTGTGTGTGTGTGTGTGTGTGTGTGTGTGTACATGAGCGTGTGCAACAAAAGTGTGAGAGTGAGTGTGTGTGTGTGTGCGTAATGTATGTGTAAGTGTGTGTGTGTCCTTAGAACTTTTTTTAGTTAACCTGATAATAGACGCCTGATGATGATGATGGTGCACACACGCACAGGGAATATGTGTACTTGACAATAAGTGTGTGAGTCAGTGAACATAGGACCATCAGTCATAACGACTATATGTAGATGACACCAAAAAAAATAATAATGTCTGCAGAACAATAGTTTGTCCTGTTTTTATATTAAATGATTAGCGGGGATCATAGCATTTGGAATCAGTGTTTGCTAAGCAGCAACACCCTCTTCTCTGTTTCAAGTGTTAAATAAATAAATTCCTTTCAATCGATGGAATGACGCAAAATCAGATAATGGTTTGTATTCCACACCCAATTCCTTCCTTTGTGGATACAGTCATTCTGTCACGCACTACGCAGCGACTGTGCATGTATCACCAGTTCCCCTCACTGTGTAGAAACATTATAACACAACAGTATGGCAGACATAGAAATGGACAAATCTGTTGAGTCGACACCACCACCACACTCAAAATAAGGTGTTTATTTACGTTATGTTATATATATATATATATATGGACTATATACTATATCATACATAAATATGGACTGACAAACATACAAAATGGCACAAATTTAATGAATGGATGGAATGGACGGATGGATGGATAGGTCTCTAGATTCAGAGATGGACTGAAACTAAAGACAGCCAATGCATAGACTAAGACTGAAACTTAGGGTTTATTAATCACACTTTGTGTTATATAGAAACAGTATATCACAACAGACTAAATCTGAGACTAGTACGACTGAAAAACTATAACTACTGAGACTAGTAATAGTATGATTGAAAAACTATATATACTACTAATAAGTACTATGACTGAAACTTATGCTTTGTTAATTACACCTCGAGTTCTATTAAAAGAACATACCACAACAGATTAAATCTGAGACTAGTTATAATATGACAAACTATAAACATTACATAATAAATTGGAATGTAATTTCATAATTACATAATATTACATATATATTATTGTTCAGGTTATCATTAATAAATTTTCCCCCATATTTTTCCACTACCTTCAACAGGCATTTGATTTAGAACTTATAATAATCTGGTAATTTCTAGTAATTCTACCACAGAAATCTATTCTCTAAATCTAATGTTCAGGCTTTTGGTAGGCCTACTTCGATTTAGTATAATTTTACTATTACAATGTCAACTTTGCATGTAATCTGAAGAGCAGTTCAAATTTTTTGTGCATATGTTCACGCTTGTGAGTGTGTGTGTGTCACACTGTGTGTGTGTGTGTGTGTGTGTGTGTGTGTGTGTGTGTGTGTGTGTGTGTGTGTGTGTGTGTGTGTGTGTGTGTGTGTGTGCGCGGCGCGCGCACGCGCGCATGCACAAGCATTAAAATGTTCAAATGACCATAAAAATACATGTATACACAAATAAAAGAAAGACACTATTATCACACACACAAAAACACACACACACACACACACACACACACGCAAAGCACACATGCGCGCGCCACACACACACACACACACACACACACTGTTTTAAATTAACTGTAACTTTTGTTTACACTTTTAAGACAGCAAAATTGTCTGGAGCCATGATAGATTAATTAAACTGACTTTGGCTTGTGAAGTTGTAGGCCTAACAATCCATGTAGGCTAAAACATGTATACCGTTTTTGAAGATGCTAGCACAGGTACACACACCCATCTCTGATACTGTTAGTCAACTTGAAGTTATCATGGAATCTAAGTTAGGCCTTTTAGTTCTACAACTACTATTATGATCAATACAATGCTAAGCAAACCAGACGGCCCAAAGTAAAAAGAATCTATAGACTATAGACCTACTATAGTCAAAGAAAGATCAAGATACGGAGCGGGGTGAATTATGTCAGTTCCATGTCGCTCAGTTTGCAATGCCGCTCAGTTTAAATACACTAGCGAATCACGCTATCGCTGACTGGGGCTAAAAACGGATTATCGAACGATCTACGGAGTGGAGTTAAGCTTACGATAAAGGCACATGAAAGCGTGATGAAAACTGACGAAAGAAAACGTTGTTATTGTTTATAAAAAAAAGAAAAAAGAAAAAGAAAAGAAAGAAAAAGAAAAAAAATAGAAAAGAGGCAGAACTGATCATGCAACTGAAGCAAATCTTAAAAACTGTCAAAAGGTTTAGCAGAAGAAAGACATTATTAACAGGTGAGTCACACAAGCGTGGGCTAGTCAATAACGAGAACTAGAGCAACACACGTTGACGGTCTGAAAGTAGACTCGACTTCAAACAAGTGTTATGCCGCTCTTACGGCACTTTGCATGATGATTATGTCATCCTGGAAGTCGGAGACGGATTGACAAGAAACTTGACTGAAAACACTCCATCTTACCTGAGTTTCAAGTTCTGCATAAACGCATCGAGGGTAACTTCGGGTAACAGAACAAAATCCCCGATCCCGAATTCGGGACCTTCGTGTATGCCCGCCATCACGACCACTGAAAGTGCTGCTGTATTCGCAGGCCGCCCATGCAGATCCGCTTGAGGGCGCGACTGCTATAAACACACAGCTTGAGGCCCGTTCAGGGTTGATACTGAGTTTATACAACAGACAGTGTGTGCTGAAATAGTTCTCGGTCTCCTCCGTAGTGCCACAACGTGTGTGCCCAGTCGATTTCGAAACTGAAAATAATTGTGTGGATAGGGTGGCAACGTTACAACGTCGCTATGTACACAGATCATTCCTCCGTTGATGAGACAGTTGATTGAGCTTAATGAAGGCCCAATGTGTTGTTTCCTTTGAGGAAAATGAGCCGGGATAAATACGTTTGTGAACATTTTTGAGATCTGGCGACGCGGATTTAGGAGGCATGGCCATGGGGGAGGCGACATAAACAATCGTTTCGGCATGGGCAGATTATCATGCTATCAAAACCAGACCAAATAGGGATGTAACCGGCTTGAGACGTTTTTGGGCGTTAGCTGACAAGTGAGGTCAGAAAGACTGAAGACTAGTAAAGTACTCAGAGGGAAAATCAAACAGAACAGCAGTAACAAACATCGGCATGGCAGTACACTGAACAGTATTCTGATGTAGTGTGTTTGTGTGTGCGCACGTTCGATATCAGCGAGTTTTGTATTACACACTTTGCCTTGTAAATGTGTGATTTTGCGAGTAATTTTCATTGTTGTTCTGATGACGATGATGGTGATGATGATGATGATGACGATCGTTGTTGTTGTTTTTCTATGTTATCATAAATCGTTCTTGTATAACGCTATTGTCTAAATACATTCGCAATCAACTGCACAGTGTAAGCCTACATTTGTTTTTGATTTTTGTTTGTTTGTTTGTCAATGAAGACGGAGAACTCAAGCTGGCGGAGCTGACCACACTCCACTAACCCTACGCTGTCACACATCTGTCTGCATAATTTGGTGGGCGTGCATGCTGGACGTTTTCACGTTTCCACAACGCAACCCCTGATTTACTGTTTATTGTTATTAGTTATTCATGATTTTCGTAACTGTGTGGTTGTTGCTGGATTTACTACAAATTTAGTAAGTTTAATGACTTCAGGCCTCTATAACAGATGTTTTTACAGCCCCAAGAGTGGAAAGGTAAGGGTTGTCTACCTTGCAATGATAAGAACAGCCGAACCAAAAAACAAAGACAAGCAAAGACGACTTTCTACCAGACAGAATTAACTGTCTGGTTTGAGAGAACACTAATGAAATATAAACCTTTGACGAAAGCAGCCCGACTTGGTGCATGGGGGGGGGGGGGGGGGTGCAAGCGACTGAGGGTTAGGGAGCAAGTCGAGATGGTCTTCAGTCCGCGAGCGCTTTGTCAGTATTCAGTTGAAGTATTGTTTCGTCCTGTGTCAGACGCGTCAAACCTGATGCCAGGGACAGCAAGAGGAGAGAGGCATCACTGTTTCAGTTTCAGTTTCAATTTCTCAAGATGACGTCTCTGCGCTCTGAATGAATTCCATATGCACTAACGTCACAGGTGCCATGTGATGGAGAAGATTCAGAATGATCACGGCACAAGCCTTAAGCCTGCACATAAACCCACGAGCTGGCCAGGTCCTGAGGTCCTACCTAGATAGTTCCATAACCCTG
Organism: Monoplex corrugatus; assembly: GCA_030674185.1. Lineage (NCBI taxonomy): Eukaryota > Metazoa > Mollusca > Gastropoda > Littorinimorpha > Ranellidae > Monoplex > Monoplex corrugatus. Next base: position 85,532,314 of record CM060309.1, read on the forward strand.
AGGTCGTATGGGGAGTGAGGTGGTGGAGACCTCAACTTTTCTCAGGGCCAGCACCACGAGGGCGACGCCCATCCCCTCTCCCTTGCCTCAAATTCATATTCATATTCACTTTTTTTTTTTCTTTCTTTCTTTTTTTTTTTTTACCAAGACTTGAGAAAGTCAAGAAGGCTAATTGGTCTTCAAGGGGTGGGATCTGGGAAATCAACCTATCTCTCCAATGTTTTTTACCAAGGCAGCCGGGCAATGGAGTCAGGTCAGGGATACCTGCTACCAGTCAACCATGCTAAACTGGTACTACCTGTTGCATGTGGGGGAAGCAAACCCCAACAGAAAAAAGCCTGGTCCTCCAGGTTGGGGGCTGGCCCTCCAGGTTGGGGGTTGGGCGTGAGGCCAGCACCCTCACCCCGGAAAAACCCAAACTCGCTACAGAAGCATCCACAACTACCCAAGAAACTCCAGTTCTGGGAGAGGAAGGACCTGCTCCTGCAGGAAGTATGACGTGCTGGGGCCAAAGCCGAAAGGAAGCTTCAGTGCAGACAACCCTTCTGTCGACCAGAACGACCACCACCATCGGTACATGGAACATCAGGACCATGTACGAGGCAGGGAAGGCAGCACAAGTGTCAGCAGAGATGCGCCGATATAACATCACCCTGCTCGGACTGAGTGAGACGAGATGGCTGCAAGCCGGACAATCAAGACTGACTACAGGGGAACTCTTGCTGTACTCAGGACATGAAGAGGAAAATGCTGCACACACTGAAGGAGTAGCAATCATGCTTTCAAGTACAGCACAGAAAGCTCTTACTGGATGGGAAGCACATGGTCCAAGGATAATAACAGCAACCTTCACGACCAAGAAGAAGAACATTAAGATGAACATAATCCAATGCTACGCACCCACCAATGAATATGATGAAGAATCCAAAGACCAGTTCTACAGCAGATTACAGGCAGTCCTAGACAAGCTAAAGGACAAAGGCATCAACATCCTCATGGGGGATTTTAATGCGAAACTGGGATCAGACAACAGAGGCTACGAGGAAGTGATGGGACAACATGCCCTCGGAGAGATGAATGAGAATGGGGAGAAATTCGCTGACCTCTGCGGACTGAACAACTTTGTCATCGGAGGCAGCATCTTCGCCCACAAGAGGATACACAAGGCCACCTGGGTATCGCCTGACCATATTACCGAAAACCAGATCGACCACTTCTGTATCACCAAGAAGTTTAGACGGTCTCTTCAAGATGTACGAGTGAGAAGGGGAGCAGACGCAGCATCAGACCACCACCTCCTGACTGCGAGACTCAAGCTGAAGTTGAAGAGAACTGACAGGCAGGCAGCAGGCAGGGCGAAGTACAATGTGAAGCTATTGAAAGATAGGACAACTCAAGAAACCTTCACCTTCAACCTCAAGAACAGATTCCAAGTGCTGCAGGAGCTTATCAACGAAGACACCGATGCCAATGACCTTTGGAAGAGAACAAAAGATGCCATCACAGAAACATGCCAGGAAGTGCTTGGGCCAAAGAACAACCAACACAAAGACTGGATCTCAGCAGACACCCTCCAGAAGATCCAAGCAAGAAGACTCAAGAAAGAAGCAGTTAACTCGAGCCGTACAAGATTAGTTAAAGCGACAGCCCAAGCAGAATACGCACAAGCTCACAGGGAAGTGAAGAAGAGTGTGAAGAAAGACAAGAGAGACTACATAGACAGCCTGGCTGAAGAAGCAGAACAAGCAGCGTACCACGGGAACATGAAGGAGCTGTATATAACCACCAAGAAGCTTGCAGGCAAGTACAACAGACCAGAACGACCAGTCAAGGACAAGCTAGGACAGACCATCACAGACACAGATCAGCAGCTTGAGAGATGGGCGGAGCATTTTGAGGAACTTCTCAATAGGTCAGCTCCACAAAACCCTCCAAATATCGCAGAAGCAGACAATGATATAGAGATATGCTGCGACCCACCAACAAAAGACGAAATCATCCGCGCCATCAAGAAGATGAAAAATGGCAAGGCAGCCGGCCCAGATGGAATTCCAGCAGAAGCTCTCAAGACAGACGTAGAGACAACAGCCGACCTTCTACTACCGCTTTTTGAGAAGATCTGGGAACAGGAAAAAGTACCAATAGATTGGAAAGACGGACACATCATCAAACTGCCCAAAAAGGGAGACCTCAGCATCTGCGAGAACTACAGAGGCATCACACTCCTATCAGTGCCAGGAAAAGTGTTCAACAGGATTCTGTTGGAGAGGATGAGGGACGCAGTGGACGTCAGGCTCCGAGACCACCAGGCAGGCTTCAGGCAGGACAGATCCTGCACAGACCAGATTGTCACGCTACGCATCATCGTCGAGCAGTCCCTGGAGTGGAACTCCTCATTGTACATCAACTTTGTAGACTTCCTCAAGGCTTTTGACAGTCTGCACCGTGACACCCTGTGGCAACTCCTCCGACACTATGGAATCCCAGCCAAACTGACACGAATCATCAAAGAGTCATATGAAGGGATGGCATGTCGGGTCGTTCACGGAGGCCAGCTGACGCGTCGCTTTGATGTAAGGACCGGCGTACGTCAAGGATGCCTGCTGTCACCATTCCTGTTCCTCCTCGCCATCGATTGGGTGATGAGACGGACAACAGATGGACAGAGGAATGGCATCCAGTGGACCCTATGGACTCAGTTGGACGATTTGGACTTTGCCGATGACCTCGCTCTGCTCTCCCACAAACAGCAACAGATGCAGAACAAGACTTCAAGCCTGGCCTCCCATGCGTCCCAAGTCGGCCTTCACATCCACCCCAACAAGACCAAAATTCTGAAAATCAATGCTTCCAGCACAGAGGCAGTGAAGTTGGGAGACAACAACCTGGAGGAGGTCGAGACCTTCACTTACCTTGGGAGTGTAGTCAATCAGCAGGGAGGAACAGATGCAGACGTGAAGACCCGCATCGGAAAGGCAAGAGCATCCTTCTTGGCCCTCAAGAACATCTGGCGATCCCACATGATCACACCCCGCACTAAAATCCGCCTGTTCAACTCAAAAATCAAATCAGTTCTTTTGTATGGAGCAGAAACGTGGAGAACAACTAAGACCACTACTAGAAGAGTCCAGACATTCATAAACTCGTGCCTACGCAAGATACTGAAGATCCACTGGCCAGTTACCATCAGTAACACAGACCTCTGGCAGAGAACTAACCAAGTGCCAGTGGAAGAAGAAATCAGAAGAAGGAGATGGCGATGGATAGGGCACACCCTGAGGAAACCATCAACCAACATCACCCGCCAGGCCCTGACCTGGAACCCTCAAGGGAAGAGAAAGAGAGGCCGACCAAAAAACACCTGGAGAAGAGAACTGAAGGCGGACGCCAAGCAGACCGGCTACTCCTGGCGAGAACTTGAGCAAATAGCCCAGGATCGTGGACGATGGCGGGCGGTTGTGGATGGCCTATGCCCCTCCTGGGGCTCAAGGCCTAAGTAAGTAAGTAAGCCGGGCAATCCCCGCTCTTCACGATTTTCATCTGCCGCGGGATCTTTAGCGTGTGTAGCCAGAAGGCACACGTGCCCGACTCGTTTTTCTCCCCTTCCGAAGAACTAGACGTTCAATTTGATTTTTCGGTCAAACTGAGGAGAAAAGTCGAGGCCTATACGAGGAGCGAACCCTGGAACTTTGAGTATAGTTATTGGCAGGCGAACATCTGAACCATTCTGCCACTCTTCTCCCTAGGCATCACAGAAAAGCAGGTGGACCTGAACGCTATACAGCAGAGTTTTCTCTTTTTCTTATGCCAAAAACTGTCTATGTTTAGCGTAGTGTATTAACGTTTTAGTTGGAAGTTTTGTTTCTTCTATTCGGTAACTATACGTATCTGTGCACGGTACTAACTTGTGTTGGACCCCGAAGTCATGTAACTTAACCATAAATTCTTCACGTTGTTCAGCAGACTTCCCATTCTTCCATGCGACAGCATTCACTCCCATCCCCAACCACTCTCTCTCATAACAGATTCAGTGATAAAGAATAGGCCTTTAGAAGGCACCAATTCCGTACGTGCTGCCTCTGTAATTTGGCTATGATTTGCACGGTTCACTGAAAACCGTGCCGACCTGACACAGCTTGCATATCTTTTGCCGAGTCATTCACCAAAGATTTCTAATAATGTAAAGTAATATTTATCGATGCCCTTACACGAGAGATAGGTCTATGCTATAGTATAAATCTCATAGTAAATCCGCAACATGATATTACTTCTGTTTTTCATATTGCGCCACGGTGATCCCTGTCCTTACTCCAATTTTCAAGCTACAATGTAGGCGTAGACTTTGCACTGACACAGAACTACGTTTGGAAAACAAATTAAAATGAAAAACACTGATGACGTCTGTTCATATTCTTTGATGACACTACTTATGTGTAGACATTGTTAATGTTGTGTCTCGCTTTTCTTTACTCAACGTGTTCTAGTTCTAATGCTGCTGCTAACATACAAACTATATGTAAACCAGCGTATGATGTGAGTATTCCTTGCATGATCACTTCCATTACTTGATACCATTACTGTGTTCATGATGACCCAGTTTTGACGCTACGTTTTGTCTTCTTCTTGTATTATTATAACGTTCAGCTGTTAGTTTCTCTGTCGGTCCATGTCAGACTGCTGCAGGACGCTACGCTGGGAACTTGTCTACTTGTGTGTGTGTGTGTGTGTGTGTGTGTGTGTGTGTGTGTTGTGTGTGTGTGTGTGTGTGTGTTGTGTGTGTGTGTGTGTGGTGTGTGTGTGTGTCTCTGTGTGTGTCTCTGTGTGTGTCTGCGTGCGTGTGTGTGTATGTGTGTGTGTGTGTGTGTTTGTGTGTGCGCGCGCGCTAAGTGTTGTGCATTTATTCTTTTTTGTCTTATGTTTCATGTTTGACAAAGGCCAGTTGGCCGAAAATTTGCGTCTCTCTTGTTTTGTTAGATTACATGCACCTTCTATTTCTATATTTTGTTTTTCTGGTTCATTATTGCTCACTGTTTCCTTCCCAACCCATTTGTGTCTTGCTGAGTCATAGTTATTTAATCCGTACACCACTGCTATAATTCAGTTGACCAGCACGATAAACAGCTGTATAGAGAGATGTAAGACTACAGGCAACAGATCGACATGGTCGCTTGTCATCAGTTATGACAACCATAAATCGTCGAGGTTGTACAGACTCAGAACTGACTGTCTCTTGATTTGGCACAGTACGTTCCATTTATGCTTCGATTTTATTTGCAATTCAATGCATTATGTTGTCGCCTGCTTTCTGTGGTTATATATGAACAGTTAATCATGCATTTTTTCTCACGTCTACTGCTTTTACCAATAATTCATTATATCTCGGTGCCACAGTCTTCTGTTCGTACTAATTTCATGCTTTATGATATACTGCATGTCACGATAGGGTCGTGCGCGAATGCAGTCCTTAGCTAATATCGCCCGACTTCTCTTTTCAGTTTTTTCAGTGAATGTATATTGTAAGACACTCGACACAAGGTGTCGTGCATATGTGTCGATTCTGCAATCAGAAGAGTTTTTCAGTTCACATTGTGTGTCACACATAATCAAAGACTGATAAAAGTATGTCAGGTAATACGATTTATAACCACTGAGGAAATGACGATCCAGTTATGAAGAAATTCTTTAGTTGTGCCTACTGACAATAAATCCGGTTCATGGCACTGGTAATATGTTTATCAGTACTACTACTGCTGTCTATGGCCGAAAATCTTTTCAACATTGTTACGATGCCTTTTGTACTTGAGTCATTCATGAACTTTAGATATTCTTATGATATTTTAGTTACTGCATGCTGTTATGTATGTTTTGTTATTAATACTGATGTACTTTTTTCTTGCAGGAAAATAACATATGGCCTACCTTGTTTTAAATTTTTTTATTTCTTTTTTATTTTTATGTTTTTACGATTTTGTTGTGAACATTACAAATCGAATTCACACGACGGAGCTGCGTCAAATTCACGCAGAGAAATACAAAGAAAGCCTTTTTCCTGTTGTTTGTTCTGTTTGTTTGTTTGTTTGTTTTGTCTGTTTTTAAAGTCGGCACTTTAAGACGGGTGGCGTGTGAAACAACAGTTTCTCAAGAACTTCTCAAAATACTTACATTCTGTTTTCAAGTTTGTTACAGTCTATCCGACACAACCCCCGATATTCATATGACCAGCCACCCACCCCTATCCCCCGATCACTCCCCTGCGGCAACAGGACCTTGAGAAGTTGAAAATCTAGTTGTCTGATGGATTTCGTTTAAACAGGCACGGCTTTGAAAACATTATTAATTTCTTTGATTTTAACGGTGACCAAAATCAGACGTTTTTAAACGGTGATTTCAATCATTATGAATAGTACTATACCAAAATGGTGTCACACGATAGATGATGTACGATGTTAGACCTAGCTGAAAGTCAAAATGGGCTGTGTCTGAAGCATCATGCCTTACCGCTTTTGTGCCCATACGCACACACCCCTGTGGTTGTGGTAAAGCAACGTAGGGAGCTTCCGAATGCTAAGTCCATAAGATCATAGTACTGAAAGAGAGAAGAACTGGCAGCTACACGAGCTGACGGCTTGGCAGGCTGCTCAGTTGAGAGATGAAGACGCAAAGTAAGGTAAAGGAGGGCTTCTTCTTCCTTTAAGGTAAATGAGGGCTTCTTCTCTTAAGGTAAATGAGGGTTTCTTCTCTTAAGGTAAATGAGGGTTTCTTCTCATAAGGTAAATGAGGGCTTCTTCTCTTAAGGTAAAGGAGGGCTTCTTCTCTTAAGGTAAAGGAGGGCTTATTCTCTTAAGGTAAAGGAGGGCTTATTCTCTTAAGGTAAAGGAGTGCTTCTTCTCTTTCTCTTGATCCAGTAGCTGGGCTGGACCTGGTTGGCGCACGTTGTGAAGCTATGTCCCGAAGTTTGTCATTTCCTCACCTTGCCATTCGGCCTGTAAAAAAAATGTGACTGAAGACTGGGTCCGAATGCGTCATGCAGCGCATGGACAGCCCTCCTTTGCTTGGTGAAATGGTCACCGTGTGGCGTTGGGAGCAGGGAGGTGATTGTTCGGTCAATGGTGAGGCATTGTTGCTGTGGGTACCACCAGCACCCTCGGGTATTTCTTGTTAACTTCGTTAGAGTATTAACTTTTCACACACGAGTTAAAAATACATGGATCAAATTTTCGTGGGACCTCGATCAACCTTAAGCAGCGTGTGGGGTTTATGTGCAGTCTTATGACATATGCCATGACCATTTTGGATCCTGTTCTATCACATGTCATCTGCAGCGTATGGCGGCTCATGGGACTGATTTCGAGCGCAGAAACACCGATTGTCTTGAGAAAACCGAACTGACTGAAACTGAAAAGTGATTTTGTCAGTTGTGAAGCATACAGGTATATTGCTGAAATGAAGACCGTTGGCTGATCATGGTGCAGTTCAACCATGATTTTTTTAAGATGCTGCTGTTATGGGTTGCTCTTTCTTCTTTTTTATTTTGTTTTGTGTTCCATTAATTCAGTGCATGCAGTCATTTATCTATTTATTTATTATCATTTCTCTCGGTTTTTTGTTTCTGTCCAACTTCTTACATCATTCTATTTCCTGTGCCAAATTAACCCTTTGACTCCCGCACTCCATCCACATACTGCAAAAATTTAACCCTTTGATTTCATCAAGGAAGCCGGTATATAGGGTGAGGAAGTCAAAGGGTTAAGTTTTTGCTTTGCTTGTAGGTTTGACAACGCAGGGTGCTGGTGGATAGGTTGCGGGAGTCAAATGGTTAATAGTCACAGAATCTGGGGCAATTTTTCACAATGCTATGATGATGATGATGATGATGATGACGACGATGACGATGGGGATAATAATCGTGATGCAAAGGAGGTCCATTCTGGATTGAGACTTTGTGACAGGGCCATACCATCTACGCTTACTTTCATAATATAACCTATCGTCAACCAGGCCTGAGAGGAAAGACACCTGCGATGTTGGTGTGAAGGAGATTTGGGCACCACCCCCATTGACGCATCCGGTGAAGTGGATGAGACTCGACCGTGTGGTCCCAGTCTTGGCAAGGAGCCCATAGCACGCTCAGTTGTGGGCAGGGAACCAGTTAGGGTCGAAAAATCACACAATGATCTTGATAGAACTGACGGACTTCGACTGAATCCACGACCTTCCAGTCGGTAGTCCGTTGTGCTAACCACTGCACCACGGCATCTGGCGATTTGTTTTTCTGTCTATTTGTATTTATTTAGCTATTTGTTTCTCTGTTTTTTGTTTGTTTTTTGTTTTGTTTTCTTAATTGTATGAAAAATTCCTTGAGGGCAATGCGAGAATAGAAACAATTGGATTGTGTCTAAGAAGCAAGGATTATACAGCGCTTTAAACAGTGGTATTCTTTGCTTATACATTTTTTCTCCGTTATCTTATCTGAGTTTGTGTGGCCATCTTTTTTATCTCTGTCCGTCTGTCTTCAAGTCTGCCTGTCTGTCTCTGTCTGTTTATCTGTCTGCCTGTCTCTCTCTGTCTCTCTCCTCCCCCCCCCCTCTCGCCCCCCCCCCCTCTCTCTCCTCTCTCTGCCATGTTGATGTGAAGTAGATTTGAGCAACACCCCACTGACGCATCCGGTGAAGTGGATGAGACTCGACTGTGTGGTTCCTGTCTGTCTGTCTGTCTCTCTGTCTGCCTGTCTCTCTGTCTGCCTGTCTCTCCTTCTGTTCTGTTTGTATGTTATGTTATTAACTTTCTTATGCATTTCTTTCATTTTGTACATGCAGTTAAGCAGATATACATAGAAACGGCACGTGTGAGAAGGCTTTTACTCAGGAACTTTTACTATTTGAAAATACATGAAGCATATTATCATTGTCATCATTCCCGGAGAGAGAGAGACAGACAGAGAGAGAGAGACAGAGACAGACAGACAGACAGACTGACAGACTAACAGACACAGACAGACAGAGGGACAAAGAGAGAGAGCAGACAGAGACAGAGAGAGAATGTAGTGCCTACGTGTCTTCTGACCATAGGTCCACAAATGTCTGGTCTGACTCAACGTTGAGAGATGCCAATAATATGACCGTGACATTTCTGAAGGCCTATACTGTGTGCTTGAACGTAGCTATTCATTCATTGTAGGCATTAAACTGTCCCTATGGGTAGTATGTGTCTGTGCATCCTATATCTCGGTACAGGTGTGCAGGCGTGGTGTGTATGTGTCTGTGTATGTGACTGTGTGTGGGCGGGTGGGTGTGTGGTCTCACACAAGGGTATTGGATGTAGGGGGTACAGTTGTTGTGTGTCGTAATGTTAACAACTGTAAAGTAAACATACTCACGCTTTCTTTGTTTGCTTGGGTTGTTAGTTTGTGTGTATGTATGTGTGTGTGTGTGTGTGTGTGTGTGTGTGTGTGTGTGTGTGTGTGTGTGTGTGTGTGTGTGTGTGTGTGTGTGTGTGTGTGTGTGTGTGTGTGGTTTAGAACTTCTTTGAAATTGTAAGTGTTATGGTGCATCTGTTTCCACCTTGGTGTTAGAGTTAACATGTTTCACTCCTCCCTTTTGTTTGTTTTCAATGCTTCCTTTACTTTTTATGTTACATACGTACATATAGACAGCAAGTACTGGCTGTAAGACAGAGAGACAGAGAGAGAATGTGTGTGTGTGTGTGTGTGTGTGTGTGTGTGTGTGTGTGTGTGTGTGTGTGTCTGTGTCTGTGTTTGTGTGTGTGTGTGTGTGTGTGTGTGTGTGTTGTGTCTGTGTTTGTGTGTGTGTGTGTGTGTGTGTGTGTGTGTTGTGTGTGTTGTGTCTGTGTTTGTGTGCGTGTGTGTGTGTGTGTGTGTGTGTGTGTGTTGTGTTTGTAGTGTGTGTGTGTGTGTGTGTGTGTGTGTGTGTCTGTGTTGTGTTTGTGTTTGTGTGTGTGTGTGTGTGTGTGTGTGTGTGTGTGTGTGTGTCTGTGTTTGTGTGCGTGTGTGTGTATTTAAACTTTCTTTTTGAAACCATTATTAACCAGAAAAACAACCCATCAAAGCAAAGGGGGATCAAGCAAATGTACTTTGGCATTTGACATTTTTCAAAGTATTATCTTTAAAATGCACCCTTTTATGAAACCATTATTTATAAGAAAATAACTTGAAAATGAGGGAAAATAATAAGAATGAAGGCGTCATGTTGATGTGGACGGATGTCAAAGTTATGTGGTAAGGCTTATGGGCCTAAGGGTTCAGAGTCTTCCCGTAACCCGATGGGTCGTTGGAGAGCAAGGTTTTCAACGTATGTGCAGTACATGATAATGTGACAACACAATCAACTTTCTTCAGCAGGCTAGCTGGCTTGATGATAAAGCTAAGGGCTCAGTATCCGACTTCTCCCGTTCGATCCCAGCCTACAACATAAATCTGGCCTGTACTGTTTGCTGCCCGTGTTAACGTTACAGTTATTTTCGTGATGTTGTCTTAGTGTTGTAGAGGTTTCACTCATCGCCACCCCGTCCTCTCCATTAGAAGACCTTGCCTGCGCTTGGGGAGTCTGCCAAGTGCCTGCTAGGAAAGTTGGATGAAGCGCATATGGAATTGTCCGAGTGTGACGAATCTCTTTTAAACTCCATTCCCTAGATACATTCACCGAACACAAACAAACAAAGAAAGAAAGAAAGAAAGAAAGAACAAACAAAGCCGTTCCGGTCTTTCTCGGATGCGTGTGTGCGCGTTACTTTTGCATACACTGCTGCACAGTCTGCATATTCCGTATTCAGCGAGCATGTATGCTGAGTGTTCTCGTGTTTCCATAAGGTACTGGACACTGCAACAGGAAAAGAGAGCACCAGGTAGACCCAGGGAGAAAATACTGGACGGACCTACAGGGTTGCTGAGGACAGAGAGGGTGGAAGATGTGCTTGCGGCAACAAGAGATAGATGCATATCGAGGGCCATGATAGCCAACGCCATGCGGCAGGGCACTGGATGATGGTGATGACTGAACACTGGCCGATGGCGTGCAGAATTTTTCACGTGTTCATTTGACGATCTGTGTGCGTATGCACACGCAGGGAGTTTAAGCACTAGGAGGTCATGGTGACTGGTCAAATCTCCGCCCTTTGGCCAGCAGGCAGGATGTATCTAGGCAGGATCGAACCCCAGCCCGCCGATTGGAAACCTGACGTCCCACTCACCTGACTACCGTGCCCATTACTGAGCATGTAATCAGCATGTTGTTGTCCATATCATGTTTTGTACTGAGTCGGGACATGGTGTGCATTGGTTATGGTTCCCTTTGCCGGGTCCTTCACTGTCACTGCTCTTAAATAAAAACTAAAACCGTTCACAGGTTTAATTAAAGAAAAAAAAAGAAAAGAAAAAAAAAAAAAAGAAAGAAAGGAAAAGAAAGGAAAAGAAAGAAAAGAAAAGTAAAAAATTCACGCGGAGTGTCCTTTCTTTTTACTGCTGCATCCCATCAATACACGTGCATGTATACATGTACCCCAGACGGCCGAATTGTTATAGAATTAAATTAGATGAAATGAAAACAAAACAGCTACAAAACCTACAAGGTAATAAGCATATCCTTCTGTCAACCCTCCCACACAAGTTCTGAATCAGACTGGAAACACGTAGCATTGAAGAATGTGGGAACAAATGTCACAGTCTACGGCAAGTATGCAGGCAGACAGGCACGTAAGGAGGCAGGCACGCAGGCTGGAAGGGAGGTTACCGTGTGTTACCCACACGATACATGTGACGGTGGCGCGTCGTTTGTTAGGCTCAAACTTGTCACAACAGGACTAACTGGTAAATATTGTCCTCGTGTGCTTTTCTTTTACTGCACGGGTCTTTCAGTAGCTGACTGCTAGAAAAGTAGCCAGCGAACAATTCTGAGGAAAAAAAAGCATAGACTTTAAAGTTTGTATTTGTAAAAAATAATTTCAAGTAATTAACCACAGTACAGTAGCCGGGAGTGTAGTGTTTGCTGGTTTCTAGGAGTTTATTTCAATCACTTATTTTGCTGTTGTTGTTGTTGTCGCTATGACAGATTTTTTTCTGCCAGAAATATGGTTTGCTGTCTGTGGAGAAAGCCGGTCATCATAGTACGCGGCGCCACCACCCCTCCTTTTCCTTTATTCTTTGTTTTAAAAATATCTTTTAGCTTATTTTTGGTTTCGTCTGGGAGTAGATTTCCTATTGGATTTGGCCAGGGACAACGTCTTTGATGCTGTGGATTCTTGTACGTACACAAGATGGGGGCAGTGAATAGTCTAACAGATAAAGCACCAGCCCTGGGAGGCGAGGATTCTGAATACAGCGGTTTGATATCCAACTGGTCAGATCCTTCTTTCTTCCCGCTCCCCATTCCATGACACCTACAGCTGTGGAGTGGGCAAGTGCAAATTTTATGGTACTTGGAGAGGAGAAAGGCGCCACCACATGTTTGCTCTAAAACAAAAAACCAAACAAACAACTAAACAAGAACAAAAAAACAAAAAAAAACAAAACGAAAAACAATTATGACAAAACTGTCCACTAAATAGACACGAGGGACAAAAAGAAAAAAAGCAGTATACTGGACCAGCTGAGGCCGTAACAACGAACGCACTGCCCATTAAGAGACTCCAGGATGGGGTGACAAAGTGATGTGTTACTGGAGTAATACTATCCATCAGTTTGTTGAGAGAGGGAATAACCATTAGAACTTGAAATGTCTGCACTATACAGCAAGCAGCAAATGAAAAAACTTAGGAACTTTAGCGCCACGACCAGAGCATCATGGAACTTACTCAGGTCTACTGTACAGGTTTTAGAAGAACAGCCACAGACGAAGGCCAAAAGATCTGGTTCAGTGAAGACACCAAGCAGACCATGGTGTAGCATTCATCATGGTAAAAGAAGCGGATGGAGCCACCATCAGCTGCACTCCCATATCAAGCAGAATGATATCAATGGAATTCTCTGCTAGGCCTCGCAGTATCACTATCATCCAGGTGTTCCAGCGACAGATATGAAGATGAAAAGGTGGAATTGTTCTGTGAACAGACGGACAACCTCATAGTGATGACTCCAAAGAAATTCACACAGTGCTGTTGCAAGGCCAAGATTTGGCTCAGATGTCTAAGAACAATTGTGGTGAAATAGTGAATGAGTTTAGCTCCAGAGAAGTGAATGACTTAGGCCTCAGACTCCTTGAATTCTCTATGAGTCATATTCCCACCATATTCAATTCCTCCACCTGCCCAAGAAATCCAGGACAACGACCTGGCGTTTTCTGAATGGTCTCATATATAATACCACATAGACTAGGTTATATCTGAACGCCACAACACTTCAATCAGACGAGTCTGTGTTTTGTCAGAACTGCTTTCTGGCACACTTTATAGAGAGAAATGGAGAATCCTTTTATCTGACACACACTGAGCCTGCATTAAAGCCTGTGTGCTGGTAAGGCTTGAAATGGAGGGGTGGGGATGAGAGGATTTGTAAAAACTAAAAAGTTGACATCACCAAAAAGAATGAAGTGTCAAAGCAGGCAGCAAACTTCTTATGATGCGGGTTGGGATTGAACTCAAGACATCGGACCAGAGTCCACAGCTCTATCACATGAACAACATAGCCGCTATGTGAGTCCTCGTGTGATGATTGTGGTAATGGGATTAAAAGAAGGAAGAAATGCATATAGAACAAGGTGGACCTCAGTCTATAATCACATCTGAAAGACATACATCCCAAGCCACCACACAGAGTCTAATGAAGAGTCGGCCTTTAACTCAGACATCTGGCGTTTTTGGCGTCCTGTCCACTGTGCAAACATTCCACCACACATTTCCCACAGAGGGAATCAATACCTAGCCATCACAACGCGAGTGTAAACCCCAAACCACTATAGCATTTTAGCTGACACCGGTTTGGTTTCTAAATCCTTGTCCAGTCAGCGGCATTAACAAGTTAAAGTCTCTGAAGTCGTGAGCTTGTCTTTGTCAAGTTCGCTTTGTGTGTGTCTGCATCCCGCTGTTCATGTTGGTGTCACTTGCCTTGTTCACCCACACAGTCTCAACAAGCTGCAGTCAGGCGTGTTGCAGCAGGATTATGTATATGTACAAGAGAGGGGGTGGAGTTGTGGCTTTTTTGTGACGACTGCCTAAAATAACCCATTTCTTAAAAAAAATAGATTGCTTTCTTTGCTTGATCGCTTTACTTTGTCGTTTGCTTGATCGCCCTAGTTTGTTTTCCCTCTACCCCAGTACCCCTAGGCCGCCTATTCCTTAGTCCAGTCAATGCACACAGTTCACAATACGAATATAAGAAATCAATACATACTTCTGTACGATAGACAATCCAGAAGTGTGGAAATTTTTTTCATTTTTTTAATGAAAAAAGGAGAAGTTATAATCAGAGAACCCATAAAAATAAAACTCCTCAGGGACTCCAGTCCTGAAACATAAGGTCCATACCGTATCAAGTACCCGGCGTACTCACCCTGCAACTCCTTTGTCATGGAAGAGACCAACAAGTCATCACCACTCCATGTTCCACACTTTAACATCATGAATTACCGTCAGGCAAAATCATACACAAAGTCAGAATTACTATTTACACTACTCACCCGATAACAGTACACACTGAGCCCGGATGGCTGCCCAAAACTGTAATATGTATCTAATTAAAGAAACATTACTGGATCCATTCCTTAGTCCCAAGCAAATTAACAAGCATATAAAGTGTTCAATATTGTCCCCCAAAGTACTCTTATAAAACTCGTATTATAGTAAAATAAAGCTTTTCCTAATTCTCCCCGACATTTTTGATTAAAAAAAAAGTGTTTTCAAGAATAATTCAAATCAAATGGTAGCAAGGAAGAAACATCAAAATTGTGTGAACGTAGGGAGAAGATGACGATTGTCATGACAATGTTAGAGTGTTTTTGTACCACTTCATGAGGGGCAATACATATCTTAGATGTCTGTGGCAATACATGAAAAAAACCATCCTAATGGCAATCTCCATGTCTTTATCTCTGTCTATGTCTCTCTTTCTCTCTTTCACACACACACACACACACACACACACACACACACACACACACACACACACACACACACACACACACACACACACACACACACACACACAACACAACACAACACAACACAACACAACACAACACAACACAACACAAACAACACAAACACAACACACACACACACTCTACACACACACACAAAACACACACACACCTCTCTCTCTGTCTCTCTGTCTCTTCTCCTCCTTCGACCAGACACACACAGACACACACACACACACACACACACACACACACACACACACACACACACACACACACACACACACACATACACACAACACACACACACCTCTCTCTCTCTCTCTCAC
This sequence comes from Monoplex corrugatus, assembly GCA_030674185.1. Lineage (NCBI taxonomy): Eukaryota > Metazoa > Mollusca > Gastropoda > Littorinimorpha > Ranellidae > Monoplex > Monoplex corrugatus. The sequence continues at coordinate 85,547,726 of CM060309.1, forward strand.
CCCACACACACACACACACTCTCTCTCTCTCTCTCTGTCTCCTTTCTCACAGACACACACAGACACACATGACACAGACACACCTGACACAGACACACACACACACACACACACACACACACACACACACACACACACACACACACACACACACTCTCTCTCTCTCTCTCTCTCTCTCTGTGTCTCCTTTCTCACAGACACACATACAACACACACACACACACACACACACACACACACACACACACCACACACACACACACTTCAGCTAGAGTGTGTTGACTGAATTTACACAGTATGAACCAAAGCATAAGTTACTGCCTCAGTCACCACCATCTGTTAGTATCATGCAATATTGTCCGGCCTACAATGGTACTCATTGTTACAATAGGCGCTGCACTGAATACCATGATTATATGATCAGGGAAACTAGAGAAGAGTCATTACTAATAGTTAAGGCAAGAACAATGAAGCCTTGATTCGGATTGAAGAAATCGTGATTGTCTTGTTGAATTCTTAATCTGAAACAAGACTTCGCGTGGTTTGCTAAGGTGTTGCTGCTGGTCCCGTGACTAGCGCTTTGTGTCGATTTTTTTGTTTTGGACACGGGCATTAGATTTGAATGGAAAGCAGGAATGGTCTCTCCAGCAGCGCCAGCAGAAAAGGAAAACGAAGGAAAACTCTGACGTGTATGACAAAACAGACTTCATTTGATTCATTGATAGATATCAGATACTACAAGTACAACAAAGTCCTGTTTCCAAATGAAGCATTCTGTATTGTAAAAACATATTTCCAGTATGATAGATATCAGATACTATAGCAAAGTCCTGTTTCCAAATGAAGCATTCTGTATTGTAAAAACATATTCCAGTATTGATAGATATCAGATACTATAGCAAAGTCCTGTTTCCAGATGAAGCATTCTGTATTGTAAAAACATATTTCCAGTATTGATAGATATCAGATACTATAGCAAAGTCCTGTTTCCAGTTTTGCACCGACAGTGTCCATCTATCACTTAACCTGCTGTTTACGTCCTTCACTAGAAGTTGCTTTATTGGATTTGATTCGAAGAAACATCAATACCTTTCCATTTAATTTGACAACTGAAATCAAATCACTGGCCTCTTCATTGTAGGGTTTAGGTGAGTACTGAATATAATTGCCTTATGCTCTGATCGTAGACATTGCTTAATGATTATACAGCGGGATGGGTAGTGTAAGAAGAAGAACAATAATAATTCTCATTCCTTACTTTACCCCGACCACCCCAAACACTGACACTTGAACACAGCTTGGAGGAAGAAATAGTCAGTGGGCATTACTGTTAAGCGCCACAGTTGTGTGGGAATAAAACAATGTAGTGCTTGCAGTGCGTGCATGTTCTTGTCTCTTTCTGATACAGTTCCCACAACTACAGGACTGGCCTCAAACAAGCTGACATATATTCTAAAATACAAACCATACTCCCAACTCCAAAGTTCTTAAACCAGACAATGTTTTCTAACACTCGCTGTGGCCATTCCCCAACACATAATCAGCAAAATGTAGATAGTTATCTAGATTTTTTTTTTTTAAAACACGTTGTCCTGAAACAGTTATCACTCAATTTATATGAAGAACCTAGAATGATACGATTCACTGATGATGACATTAAAGGACTGACAAACGATGCGATGCATCGACGATGATGATGCCATAGAATTGAAGAATGATGTGATGTATCGCCAATGACGACGCTTTAGAACTGAAAAACAATACGACACATCGACGATACCGACAAAGAATTGAAGGCGTTGTCGTAGATCCAGACGTCTGAGGCCAGGGTTCAGTACCTCATCCTGCCTCCCCAAAGGTAGTACTGCCATATCGACAGACACGTGTTACACCTGGTGCCGGTGCACTCCCAAACAACGGGCCAAAGGACGCCAGACGTCAACTTTGCCCTTACTAGGTACAAAAAACTCGAACACACACACACACACACCACACGCACACGCACACGCACACACACACAAAATGTCTACTCAATGCGTTTAAAGGGAGACAAATCCTGTGCCTTCCGTAAAATCATCTTACAAGGGTTGCTTCCCTTACAATAGTCTTGAGTCAGAGAAAGAGAGAGACAGAGACAGAGAGAAACAGAGAGAGAGACAGAGACAGAGAGAGAGAGAGAGTGCACAACATAATAAAACACAATACAATATGCAATACAGTACAGTGTAGAGCAGTGTTTTGAAATGGTTATAGATAGCCCTGATATGGCGCTACGTAGTCGGCTGCGATTTAAACAATATGAATAGATAAGAGCAATACAAACAGGAATCAGAAAAACACCTGACAAAGGCCAGTGAGCCGAAAATTTGCGTCTGTCTTGTCTTGTAATAAATACGCGTTCTCATTCTGTTTTCGTGTTTTTCTGGTTCTTTCTTCCAAGAAATGTGATGTGCACAAGAATTTTTATTTTAGGTAGTATAGCTAGATTTCATGTTTTATCGGCCTTAGTTACTTTGAGTTTGTACTCAGTTTGTTTTTTAAACCTACCCATCCCCTGGAGATAAAAATTGATAAATTGCAGGGAATGGTCAACGCCAGGTCATATCCTCAGATTATGTGCACAAATGTAAATACTTTTCTTTTCCTTTTTTTTTTTCAGGGTCAACGAGGTATTGTGTATGTTTTGAAATGGTTGTAGTCCTGGTACGACTTTGTGTAGTCGGCTGGGCTCTAAACATCATCAACAACGATGATAATGACGATGATGATAAATAATGACGATGATGATAAATAATGATGATGATGATAATGATGATGATGACGACGACGATGACTGTGATGATGATGATGATGATGGATGCTAGATGCCAGATGCTGCTGCTGCTGCTGCTGCTGATGGTGTTGCTGTGGCAAAGAAGATTAGTTACGTTTTCCTTTGAAACGGAAATTATTTGGATGGTGGTGGTGATGGTGGTGGTGCTGGTGTGGCGCTGGTGGTGGTGTGTGAGTGTGTGTGAGTGTGTGTGTGTGTGAACTGCGATTTCTCATGGATAAAGGGAAATGGATTGTAATCATAAAAGTGTGATTATTAATGTGGCTTGACTATGTTATGTTCTGTTGGTGGTGATGTTGTATGACCGCAAGCCTTGCTGTGTGTGACACGGGGTACATTCTCTTCATGGGGGTCGCCCGCTCTGCTCTCTTCATTGTCAGCTACAGTCTCGGGGAGTACTGGAAGGCCGGTCTGTCTTCTCTTAATTAATTAATGAATATAATTAATTATTTGATTAATTAATTTATTCATTTATTTATTTATTTTTATGATCATCGCATCCAGGGAGGTTACGTTTGCGCTCACCTACCTTTTCTTTTTTTTTTTTTTCTTTTTTAATTTTTATTCCCGTCCCATTTTTTGCTGCACCTTCATGGCCACAGAGGCTTGCACAGTTTTTTGTTTTGTTTTTGTTTTTACACTGCGATGATTATGTTGTCGATGAGGATGATAATCATGATGCTATGGAGTTCCATTCAGGATTGAGACTGCGTGACAGGGCTGTACTCTACGCTTAGTATCATAAAATATCCTGGTGTCAACCAGGCCCGAGAGATACAGACAACTGCGGTGCTGGTCAGAAGATTTGAGCAACACCCTCAATAACGCATCGCTGAAGTGGATGAAATTCGACTGTGCGGTCCCAGTCTTCCCAATGAGCTCCTAGCACGCCCAACTCTGGGTAGGAGCCGGTTAGAGCCGAAAAATCCCACAATGATTTTTTAAGGTACTGTTGGGGATTCGAACCCACAACCTTCCAGTCAGTAGTCCGTTGCGTTAACCACTTGTGACACCAAGGCGACTGGTTCTTATTAATTTATTTATATATTTATTACCTTTCGTATTTTTGTTGCTCCATCTTTTTCACACCCTTTGTGTCACCACCCCCACAAAGCTCATATCATCCCTTGAACCCATCTCGAAACCCGCCGAAACGGTTAGCAAAACAGCAGAGAACGAAAGACCTCATTCAGAAATTGGAGCAATTCTCCGCATTTTTATAATGATGAAAACTGAGATGATGCTATGAAATTCCATATTCAGGGTGAGACTTGCGTGACAGAGCTGTACTCTATGTTTACTAAACCAGTCTATCTTGGTGTCAACCAGGCCCGAAAGATACAGAAACCTGCGCTGTTAGTCAGGAAATTTGAGGAAAAGTACAAAAAGATAAACAAGGAAATCAGGAATAGGTGCAATGAAGCTAAGGAAACCTGACTGGAAACAAAGTGCAAAGAAATAGAAGACCGACACAAAACAGATCTTCAAGTTTTGTACAGAAACATCGAAGAAATTGCCCACAGGAAAAAGACATGCTCATCAACTGGTTGATTAAAATCTAAAGATGGTATGATTATTTAGAAAAAGACAAAATATTAGATAGATGGGAAGAATACATTAAAGACCTTTTTGATGATGACAGAAACGAAGAACACATTACAAGAAAGAACGTTGAAAGACCACCCATGATGAAATATGAAGTTAGAGCAGCACTGAAAAAGATGAAACCGGGAAAAGCTCCAGGACCATACAATATTACTACAGAAATGATCGAGGCCCCAGAGGAATTTGGCATTGAAAAAAATAACAGTTCTAAATAAGAGTCCCTAAAGATATGTCAAAATTATTTTTCATTGCACTTCCAAAGAAAGCAGGGGTAGTGTAGAATACAGACTCCATCGCACAATCAGCTTGATGTGTCATGTAACAAAAATTCTATTAAAAATAATCATGATGAGAACAAGGGACAGAATCAAAAGAGAAATAGCAGAAGAACAATATGGATTTGTGGAAGGGAAAGGAAGTGTTAATGTCGTACACATCCTAAGAACTATCATAGAGAGGTCAATCGAGATGAATAAGGATTTATATTTATGCTTTGTTGATTATACCAAGGCTTTCGATCGGGTAAGACACGTAGAATTGATCAACCAACTAGAAAGGCTCGATGTTGACAGAAAAGATCTAAAAATAATCAGAAATATGTTTTGGGAACAAACAGCAGCAATGAAAATGGAAAACGATATAAATTTCTTCAGAAATATCAAAAGAGCGTTTAGGCAGGGATGTGTTTTATCACCAGATTTGTTTTTACTTTACAACGAAACCATCATGAGAAACCCAGAAGAATGCTTTGGGATAAAAGTTGGAGGAAAAATAATAAACAACATACATTCGTTACGCAGATGACACTGTGCTGATTGCAGAAAATGAAAAAGACCTACAAAATCTTGTGAATATAATAGAAATAGAAAGCAAAAATAAAGGGCTGGAGCTAAATAATAAGAAGACTGAAGTCGTGGTAATCAGTCAAAAACATGCAAAATAACAGCAAATGGCAGAACACTGAGACAGGTTGATAAGTTTAAATATCTGGGAATGGTCATCTCAGCAGACGGCAGATGCACATCAGAAATAGCCGGCGGAATCGGTCAAGCTAAAACAGCATTCAAAAACATGAAAAGCATTCTTATCAACAAACGCCTATCAGTTAACATCGAGAAAAGAGTTCTTGAGTGTTACATAAAACCGATACAGTTGTACGGTTGTGAGGCGTGGACAGTCAACACGCAAAGTCAGAGCAAGATTGAGGCAACTGAAATTTGGTTTCTAAAAAGAATGTTGAGAGTTCCATGGACTGTAAAGAAAACAAACAAGACAGTCTTGATGGAGGCGGACACAAGAAGATCATTAATAAAGAAGATTAGGAAAACACAAGGGACATTTAGATTATGAGGCAGGAGAAATTAGAACACCTGGTCACAACAGGAAAGCTGGGGGGGAAAGAGAGCACCAGATAGACCCAGGGAAAAATATTGGACTGACTTGCATAGTGGCTGATGACAGAGAGAGTGGGAAATGTGCTTGCAGCGACAAGGGATAGATTTGTATGGAGGGCCATGATCGCCGACGCCATGCGGCAGGGCACATGATGATGATGATGATGACCTTCAGTGATACATCGGAAAAGCGGATAAGATTCAACTGTGTGTTCCCAGTTTTCTTAACCAGTCCATAGCACGCCCAGCTGTGTGTAGAAGCGTGGTCGTGGCCGATAAATCCCACACTAATTCATTTGACTTGAACTCAGCACCTGTCAGTCATCGGTCCGCTCCCTTAACCATTAACTACGTTGACTGGTAGGTCAGTTTGATTTGTGTTTGTGGGTTACGATTATTTATAGTTAAAAAGAAAGCAATCAATTAATGAAAGAAACAAATAAAGCGATCAGAAACACACACACACATGACACACACACACACACACACACACACACACACACACACACACACACACACACACACACACACACACACACACACACACACACACACACACACACACACACACACACACGCACACACACACACACGGGTCTTTAAGTCAGCCTTACATTTGTTGGAGACTTATTTTCTTTTCGATTTTATATGATTTATGTGTGTGTTCTTTTCTCAACTTGCCATCCAGATCGCTGTTTGGGGAACGAATAGAATATTTATATATTTCTATTCAGCTCATTACACGTGATAATTTGTCAACATTACACCGGTTTATTCAAAGGCTGTCGCTTTCCAGTGCTTACCTTCATTGTTTATGTCTTTTTGTATTTTTAATCAAATTGTATCAATTTTGTTTTATCGTGCTCATATTTTTAGATGAGTACAACGTTAATGGATTCACTTTTTGCTCTGTTGTCGTTTTTTGTTTGTTAGCTTTTTGTTTTGTTTTCGTTTTTTGTCTGTTTGTTAGCTTTTTGTTTTGTTTTCGCTTTTTGTCTGTTTGTTAGCTTTTTGTTTTGTTTTCGTTTTTGTCTGTTTGTTAGCTTTTTGTTTTGCTGTTTGTTTGCTTGTTTGTTTGTTATCTTTTTGTTTTGCTGTTTGTTTGCTTGTTTGTCTGTTTGTTAGCTTTTTGTTTTGCTGTTTGTTTGCTTGTTTGTTTGTTAGCTTTTTGTTTTGCTGTTTGTTTGCTTGTTTGTCTGTTTGTTAGCTTTTTGTTTTGCTGTTTGTTGTTGTTTGTTAGCTTTTTGTTTTGCTGTTTGTTTGCTTGTTTGTTGTTTGTTAGCTTTTTGTTTTGCTGTTTGTTTGCTTGTTTGTCTGTTTGTTAGCTTTTTGTTTTGCTGTTTGTTTGCTTGTTTGTTTGTTTGTTAGCTTTTTGTTTTGCTGTTTGTTTGCTTGTTTGTTGTTTGTTAGCTTTTTGTTTTGCTGTTTGTTTGCTTGTTTGTTTGTTTGTTAGCTTTTTGTTTTGCTGTTTGTTTGCTTGTTTGTCTGTTTGTTAGCTTTTTGTTTTGCTGTTTGTTTGCTTGATTGTTTGTTTGTTAGCTTTTTGTTTTGCTGTTTGTTTGCTTGTTTGTTTGTTTGTTAGCTTTTTGTTTTGCTGTTTGTTTGCTTGTTTGTTTGTTTGTTAGCTTTTTGTTTTGCTGTTTGTTTGCTTGTTTGTTTGTTTGTTAGCTTTTTGTTTTGCTGTTTGTTTGTTTGCTTGTTTGTTTGTTAGCTTTTTGTTTTGCTATTTGTTTGCTTGTTTGTTTGTTTGTTAGCTTTTTGTTTTGCTGTTTGTTTGCTTGTTTGTCTGTTTGTTAGCTTTTTGATTTGCTGTTTGTTTGCTTGTTTGTCTGTTTTTTTTGCTGTTTGTTTGCTCGTTTGTCTGTTTGTTAGGTTTTTGTTTTGCTGTTTGTTTGCTTGTTTGTCTGTTTGTTAGCTTTTTGTTTTGCTGTTTGTTTGCTTGTTTGTCTGTTTGTTAGCTTTTTGTTTTGCTGTTTGTTTGCTTGTTACCTTTTTGTTTTGCTGTTTGTTCGCTTGTTTGTTTGTTTGCCAGCTTTTTGTTTTGCCATCTGTTTTTCTGCGCCGTCTCAGTGGCACTGTTGGCAAGCCGCTCCTTGTGTGTTCACTACAGCACGTGTCCATGTTGGTTCAGTGGAAGGCCATTTGCCAGGACGGCCAGGGAAGCCAGACATATCAAGCCACCATGGGGTCACAACACGGCCCGTCCTGATCCAACTTAGTGAGGACACTGCCCACTAACACCCTACAACCACAGTAATCGCTTTATTGCGCATTACATATGATCAGATTTTTTTTTTAGTGGATCACAGAGAACTAAAGCTGTTACACGAGCATGACTGCGTACCACTACGTTGTTGCACAGTCTGCAAAATCATTATATATATATATATATATATATATATATATATATATATATATATATATATATATATATTTGTTGTGTGTGTGTGTGTGTGTGTGTGTGTGTGTGTCCTCGACACATGTTTCATCAGGAGGCATGGCAATAGCGTTAACGTTAATCTGACGATAAAAGGAGTACTATAAGTCTCTAGCAGCGGTTCATTTACATACAAAATATATACTCATTTAAACTGGCTGAGGGAGCGATTAGCAGTAAGAAATAGTCGGCCATCACTAAGCATATCATATCGTGATGACAAAGTGTGTCAGATAACTGACGATGAATCACTGGGCAAAATCTGTTTATTACTTGTTAATCGTGCACATTCGTGGCCTGGCGCTGACTGGTGTCTATACCAGTTTCTTCAACACCTCCAACTGTCTCACTCTACTCATCTCTGTGGAACGCTGTGTGTCTGTGTTGTCTGGCCTCTTAAGGCCAAGACTCTTCTTTCTCTCAGATAGGTATTCAAGCATGTGCTATGCATGCACGCTTGTACAGACGTGGGCATGTAAGCGTGTTATTACACACGCGCGCGCGCGCGCGCACACACACCACACACACACACACACACACACACACACACACACACACACACACACACACACACACACACACACACACCACACACACACACACACACACACACACACAGAGGCGCGCACATATACCTGTGTGCGCGCGGTCGCGAATTTACACACACATTCATGAAAGGATGCACGTACACGAGCGCTGTTCAAGACTATAAATCCAGCATTCTGATCCGTGGACATTGTGCAGTGTCAATGGACGTGCGGGCGAAGGTGTCTCCACAGACGCGCATGTGTTTCTTTTTCATCATCCTTCTCATCTTCTGTCCAAACTATTCTCCACACACTCTCCCACTAATCACTAGTAATAAGTGCCATTCTCCTGTACAGACTTCCATCTTTTCTTCTTTTCTGTTATCTGTCCGCTTGTACCACCCATCGTGGGTATCATGGGGAGTCGCTGGTCAGTAACGAGCTGACAGATTTGAAGAGAAATGCTTCTTTTACTCTCTCAGGTCGTCCTTGGTCTGCCTCTTGCTTTAAATCCAGATACATTTTTAGTTTAATTTGTTGATCCAGCTGGTGGGATTGCATTCTGATCAGATGACCCAACTATTTTATTCTGTGCTAATGAACATGATGGTGAACTGGTGTTGTACCCGCCATTTCTCCGATCTTTGTGTCTGACTAGTCTTGTTGACAGCTCTTCTCAAACAATGTTCAAATGGCAATTTTGAGCTCCAGAGACTTCGTCAGGTCTGGCACTAGAATGTCAGGGGGTAGGTATAAAAAATTGATGAGTTTGGCTTTTGTTTCAGTGTAGGTATAAAAACAAAATTGATGAGTTTGGCTTTTGTTTCAGTGTAGGTATAAAAAATTGATGAGTTTGGCTTTTGTTTCAGTGTAGGTATAAAAAATTGATGAGATTGGCTTTTGTTTCAGTGTAGGTATAAAAAATTGATGAGTTTGGCTTTTGTTTCAGTGTAGGTATAAAAACTAAATTGATGAGTTTGGCTTTTGTTTCAGTGTAGGTATAAAAACAGAATTGATGAGTTTGGCTTTTGTTTCAGTGTAGGTATAAAAAATTGATGAGATTGGCTTTTGTTTCAGTGTAGGTATAAAAAATTGATGAGATTGGCTTTTGTTTCAGTGTGAATGTTGGAGTGTTTCAGGAGTGGGGCAAGTTGACAGCTGGCATTGTTTGCTTTCTCGATTCTGAATTCGATCTTTTTCAGTGAACATGCAGCAAAGTATTTCAGACTATTCAGTTGTTTAGTTTAGTGTACTCGAAGTTGACGCAAAGGCTGTCCGATATTCTGCTGACCTGTATCATGCTTTTGTTAATGCTGATTTTGATGATTACTTTTCATAAGTGGTTTTCACGTTGGTTGCGTGTTCCTTTAGACTTTTTATTTCTTCATGTGCTAACCTCTGATCGTCCGTACAGAACATCTCCATCAAAGACTCACGGTCTGATCTGCGTCTGTCAGACTCATGAGAACTTAAAACACAACTAAAAAACACAAAGTTGTTACCCTAAGTGAAGACAGAACATTGGCAGTAGATTATCACACGATTGCCAGAACTTGGAACAGTAAAAATGTCATAACTCCTATTATTAATGTTGACGTATTCAATAATCGTGTCACTCGGACGTTTGAGACCCATACTGGAGGAAGGAATTTCAGAAGGCACATGGCTCTTTTTGTTTGTTTGTTTGTTTGTTTGTTTGTTTGTTTGTTTGTTTGTTTGTCAGATTTAACGTTGGTTTTTGTGTTTTACTTCACGTGACAGCTGTTCAGTAAACAAACATTGTTTTCAGTCATCCCACAAATAACACATTTTCTGTTGTTTTGGTGCATACTTAACAACTGTATTTACTCTCTCTATCTCCTCTCTCTCTCTCTGTTTGTCTTTCTCTCTCTCTCTGCCTCTCCCCCCCTCTCTCTCCCTCTGTGTGTGTGTGTGTGTATGTGTGTGTGTGTGTATGTGTGTGTGTGTGTGTGTGTGTGTTGTGTGTGTGTGTGTGTGTGTGTGTGTGTGTGTGTGTGTGTGTGTGTGTGTGTGTGTGAACACATGTGTACGTTCGTTCGTTCTTTGATTTAACGTCTTTTCACTATGAGTGATATTAGACGATACATGTGTACGTGTGTGTGTGTGTGTGTGTGTGTGTGTTGTGTGTGTGTGTGTGTGTGTGTGTGTGTGTGTGTGTGTGTGTGTGTGTGTGTGTGTGTGTGTGTGTGTGTGTGTGTGTGTGTGTGTGAACCACCCGGAATTTACCTTCAAATTGTTCATTTGATTCATTCTGCCCTCTGTTTATCCCATAAAAATAAGATTGTTCCTTTTAGATCTACCCGCAAGATCATCTGCATTTCTCTCCAGTTCATCAAGTTTTGCCAGCAACACAGAATTAGTTTTCATCAGTTCTTGATTTTCATTTCTAAGAAATCCGATCTCCTCCCTCAGATCTTTGACCCTACTCTGTAGTGTAGCATATTGCTCGTCAGTTACACTGTTTGCTAAGTCACAGAGCTTACTGTTCATATTGATGTTCATGTCATTCACTTGGGAGGTCAGAGCACTGAGCATCCCCACCACGTCTGCCAGAGTTGGTTCCTGAGAAGGTGGGGGAAGAGGATTCACCTGGACGCCAATGTCCTAGAACCCGTCGAGAAAGAGAGAGAGAGAGACAGACAGACAGACAGACAGAGAGAGAGAGAGAGAGAGAGAGAGAGAGAGAGAGAGAAAGAGAGAGAGAGAGAGAGAGAGAGAGAGCTGTCTGTGCCTGTGTCTGTGTGCGCGCAGGCGTGTTTATGCATGTTCATGCATGCACACCCACGAGCACGCATCCACATTGGCATTTCACCCAGTTGATATGATTATATTCTTAGTAGTCATGATTTTATTCTAAATCATCGAACAGAAAACCGAACCATATCAGTATGAGGAGAAACTTGAACATCTTTAAGCCAAGACTTTTCAGTGACACTACCATAACTCTGTTTTAAGCTGAACTAGACTGACCCTCCCATTTACTACAACGACTTACATTTTGTTTTCCCCTCGATAAAATATTTCGTTGGTTTTATTTATCTGTTCAGCCTGCAAATACAACGTAATATGTTTGGTTCCCATTTTGTGGAGAGGACGAAACATGTGAACACATATTACAGCAGTGTCACGTCTTTCAGCTGGAGCAAGAGAAAACATGGCAGACCTTAACTTCTTTCATCACCGAGCTCCATGGCAGCCGGCAGGATATGAGGGGGAAAAAACAGCATCAGTTATGGCCAGATGTGGCCTGACCAAGTAGCCGGTGAACGAAAGAAGAAGAAGAAGAAAAATGCTCCAGGACATTCGGGAAAGACCGAAGGACACTGGGAAAGACTAGATCTGCGGGCTTTGTGGGTTGGCTTCCCACCTTGCCTTTGATAACATGCCACGAGTTTTTCAAATGAAAGATGCTCCCAGGATTCACCGAAAGGGGGAGAGAATGATGAATCCATCGGCACTGACTCCATCACGACTGGAAACGCACAACGGACCATGATTAATGACCAGTTGGAATTTCCGTGTGCGTGTGGAAGGAGATTCACCACCAAACGCGGCATGAAGATCCACAGGACAAAAATGGGCTGTTTGAAGACACATACGAACCAGCAGCAGCGCACTGCGATAGCAGGTGAGACGTTGGATGACCAAGGCCAGGAATTAAACCATAGTGCCAAGGACATCCACGCTGACGGTTCTGATGCGGATTTTGCACAAGCTCTTAACGCCAAACGTGGAAAACTCAATTTGCCGCCTGCCGGTGCAAAAGAACAATGGGAGAAATTAGATGAGGAACTTGTCCTTAAGCTGAATGCGCTAATAGGGAACAGTACGCTGGAACACAAACTTGACACATACGGAGACATCATATACTCTATCTGCAGGGACACTTATGGAGTGAAGCAGCCAAAGACAAAAACGCCTCCCCAGAAATCCAGAAGACAGCAACAGATGGAGAGCATCCGGAGGGAGAAAAGGAAGCTTAAAAAGCGAATGAAAACTGCCTCAGAATTCGAGAAGCAAGGGCTCCTGGAACTCTGGAAAGATCTGAAGGCCAAACACAATGCTCTCAGCAAAGTGGAATCAGCAAGGCGAAGAAAGAGCAAAAAGAAGAAGACTCAAGATCGTTTCTTCAAAGATCCCTTTGACTTTTCAAGAAAGCTGTTTGAACAACCCAAATCAGGGACTCTCACAGTGGGCAAGGAAACCCTAGAGCAGCATCTCAGGGAAACATATTCCGATTCTCAGCGCGAGGCACCACTTGAAATCCAGAATCTGGTTTGGCCTGCAGCGCCAGAAGGAAAATTCAATAACAAACCACCAACACTGGATGAAGTGAAGAACGTAGTAAAGAAAGCCAGAGCCAAGTCAGCACCTGGACCAAACGGAATACCATACCTGCTCTACAAGAAATGCCCAAAAGTGCTCGAGTGGCTCCACAAGATGATTCGATCAGCATGGAGGAACCAGAAGATCAGCGACCAATGGATGAGAGCTGAAGGAGTGTACATTCCGAAGGAGCAGAACTCCAGCAGCATCAATCAGTTCAGGCCAATATCACTTCTGAACGTCGAGGGGAAAATCTTCTTCTCTGTTATGGCAGCAAGATTGACAAAATACTTGACTGAAAAACAAGTATCTGGATATGTCAGTCCAAAAGGGAGGCATACCAGGAATGCCTGGATGCTTGGAACATGCCACGTTGATTTGGGATGCCATCCAAAAAGCAAGAACAGAGAAGAGAGACATTGACGTAGTTTGGCTTGATCTGGGAATGCATATGGATCAGTTCCACACGATATGATCCAGCTGGCTCTTGAAATGTATCACATCCCAGAAAACATCCGAACAATGCTGAGGAAGTATTTCCAAGGGTTCTCAATGCGGTTCTCTACCAAAGAATACACCACGGACTGGATAAACCTAGAGGTGGGCATTGCAATGGGCTGTGCAATCTCTCCCATACTGTTCGTGTTGGCAATGGAAGTCATCTTGAAAGCTGCAATGAAGAGTTCAGGTCCAGTGAATCTGGGAGATGGATACCAGATGCCTCCTCTGAAAGCTTTCATGGATGACACAACAGTCTTGTCCACGGATGAGGAAGAGACACACCAAATCTTAAAGCAGCTGGATGAGCTGGTGGCCTCTTCAAGAATGAGGTTCAAACCTAAGAAATCCCGAAGTCTCTCACTGCGAAAAGGAAAAGTGGCAGATTCAGTCAAATTCATGGTAGCCAACCAAGCCATCCCCACTGTCACAGAAGAGCCAGTAAAAAGTCTCGGAAGATGGTATGATGACTCCCTGAAAGACACACAAAGGGGATGTGAAACCAAGCAAACAGCAGAAGAAGGCCTGAAGAAAATAGATAACTGCGGACTGCCAGGCAAATACAAAGTCTGGTGTCTACAGTTCATGCTGATACCAAAGCTGCTGTGGCCACTGCTAATCTATGACATTTGCACCAGCACAGTCGAAGCAATGGAAGCCAAAATCAACAAATACACAAGAAAATGGCTCGGTGTCCCACCTGGTCTCACTGATGTTGCATTCTACTGTCGTCAAGCAATGCTGAAGCTACCTCTCAAATCCATAGTGGAGGAATACAAAGTTGGAAAAGCAAGACTGTTGAGCATGCTGGAGGAATCGGAAGACAATATCGTGAGATCAGTTCATCCAAAGCTGAGAACTGGCAGAAAGTGGAAAGTCCAAGAGGCTGTAAACAATGCCAAGAGAAACCTCAGCATCAAAGAAATAATTGGACACACGCAAACCAACAGACAGGGACTGGGAGCAACAAAAATGCAGTGGTGGTCCAAAGCCAAAGGGAAGGAAAAAAGAGACATGATCATACAGGAGTTGAAGGAAGAAGAAGATGTCAAAAGAGTGCAGAAGGCAGTCCAGCAAGGTCAACAGGGGCAATGGACAACATGGGACAGTGCACTCCAAAGAAGTCTCAGCTGGAACGATATGTGGCACATGGCTCCTCTAAGGATAAGCTTCCTCCTCAGATCTGTATATGACCTGCTCCCCTCGAATGCAAACTTAGTGAAATGGGGGAAAGCAGACGACCCAGCATGTCCGCTCTGTCAGAAGAAACAAACAGTGGAACATGTCCTAAGCTCTTGCAAAGTAGCGCTAGCCCAAGGAAGGTATACATGGAGGCACAACCAAGTTCTGAAAGTGATCACAGATGTGGTTAGCGAAAAAACCATGACCCCAAACGCACCAATTGCTATGACAACGTTCTACAAAGCAGGAGGGAAACAGGTCTGGCCCGAAAGGGCTATGACAACCAGCACATTGCCAAAGGGTCTTCTGGATGGAGCAGTCGACTGGGAGTGTACAGCAGACCTCCCAGAGTGGAGAAATTACCCAGATGTCATCAGCAAGACAGGCATGAGACCAGACATCGCTCTCCACTCTGACTCCTCGAAACAAGTGATTCTGATAGAACTCACTGTGCCATACGAAAGCAGAATGGAAGAAGCACATATCTACAAGACCGAAAAATACGCCGGTCTTGCCAGCACCCTGAAGAAAGCAGGTCTGCGGGTCAAAATCTTCGCCATAGAGGTCGGGGCAAGAGGGTTTGTGGGCACCTCCGCTTATGATCTCATGAAACAACTCGCCATTTCTGGGAAGAAGAGGACTAGAGCCCTTAAAGCGATGGCAGAGGCAGCAGAAAGGAGCTCAAGCTGGATCTGGGCAAGGAGGAACGAAAAAAGTGAACTTCATAAGGATTAAATTCCCTACAGATGATGTGTGCCCCGTTAGCACATTGGTAAAACCGCGTACCGCAGTTCTGAAGCGCAGAATCGCCCAGGTTCGATCCCCGGCGTGGGAAAAAAAAAAAAAAAAATAGACAACAGCAGAAGGGCATCCAGGAGTCATGACCTGGATGTGGCCCGGCCCCCCGAGAGTGTAAGGAATTCAGGGCCGAAACACTTGTCTAAAGGGGGTTACTTCTCTGAAGACCTTCTGTTGTCTAGCTCTCCCTAGAGTTTCTTTCTACCTCCAGTGGCACATTTTGGTGGTGTTAGCCTAGTGTTTCATAGATATTGCTCTCCGCCCCACTCTTCCTCATTTTAAGACATTGCCAACGCGTAACATTTTACGCAGGTTTAAGGAGTCTGTCAGAGAATTGGCACACTTGGGGGGAGCGAGTATGGATTTGTCCAAGTGGAATGTATCCCTCTTGAACAAACTCCAAACTTTGTCGTGGCCGAAACCATGGCAACACCAGACTATCCAGTATATGATGTCTTACATGTGAAATGTGTCAGCAAGGATTTCTCAACTGTTAGTAGACTGTTGTTTATTTATTTGTTTATCTATTTAACTAACACATTTGGTTCGTAAGCATTTCATTCTATAAAAACAAAACTGACATCACCAGAATGATTGGAACATTAAGATGGGCAGCGAACAGGTCAATTTCGTAGATATTTAGGAGGGTTAACAAGTGGCATAACAACATCATCATACATCTATCTTTCTCTTGCAGCCAGACAGCCTCCTTTGCGAAAAACAATAAGGTTACTTTTATTCATGTTGACATTTAAAGGTGATTTAGCAGCTGAGTTGTTTGGATTATTTAGTTGTGTTTGTAAACTATGACTGTAACTGAAAGCAAAATAATATCATTGCCTGTTAGAAGAATAAATAATTTCATAAAATGTGTTGTGAATTTTGCGCCATGTCTTCCTTCCCAAATGCTTTTCGCTGCTGATTCATTTATAAACAATAAAAAAAGAGTGGGACTACAAACCTCTCCCTGGCATCCATGGAACAATTCATATAGTTAGGAAGGGTGAACCACATCTTAATTTTTGTTTTTACAATTTCATACATAATTGTAATACATATAAACAGTTTTCCTCGAACAACAATTTTTATCAATA
>CM060309.1:85566940-85571940 GCA_030674185.1 Monoplex corrugatus
TATCAAAGCAAGATGTACTATATCATTTGCAGACAGTTCGAAATTTTGACAATGCATTCAGAATAAATCATTCAATTATAATACTGTTATATGGAAAAGGTTATTTGAGTTGTAACTTAAAAACTACAATACTACCTTTGAGATAGACTTCACCTTAGAAAACAATGGAGTGCTTCAACATATTCTTCTGTTGACACAGAAGGAATGGACGTGCGGTATGTGTGAGTGAATGTGTGTTGTGTGTGTGGTGTGTGTGTGTTGTGGTGGTGTGTGTGGTGTGTGTGTTTGTGTTGTGTGTGTGTGTGTTGGTGTGTGTGTGTTGTGTTGTGTGTGGTGGTGTTGTGTGTTGTGTGTGTGTGTGTGTGTGTGTGTGTGTGTGTTTGTGTGTGTTGTGTGTTGTGTGTTGTGTGTTGTGTGTGTGTGTGTGTTGTGTGTTGTGTGTGTTGTGTTGTGTTGTTTTGTGTTGTGTGTTGTTGTGTGTGTGTGTGTGTGTATGTGTGTGTGTGTAAGAGAGAGACAGAGAGACAGAGAGTGCGGGTGTGTTTGTGTGTATACTTATGTGTGTGTGTGTGTGTGTGTGTGTGTGTGTGTGTGTGTGTGTGTGTGTGTGTGTGTGTGTGTGTGTGTGTGTGTGTGTGTGTGTGTGTGTGTGTGTGTGTGTGTGTGTGTTGTGTTGTGTTAAAAGAAAAGCACGTCCGGAAGAAATGAGGAAATCTAGAGACAAAATTTATTCCTTGATGCGAAAGCATTTGATTTAGCTGTGGTTTTTCTATTGTTTTATTGTTGTTGTTGTTGCTGTTGTTTTAGTCGATTATCTAAAACAAACGATGCCGCAGTTCGCGAACCAGGAAGTTTAGCCAAATTGAATGTTAATGATTGCTGTATTTGTGTGTATTGAAGCATCTTTAACAGTAAGCAGCTGCTTTGTTGTGCGTTCTGTTCATTTTAGAGTTTCTTGTCACACATCATATTCAATTTTTGAAACAGGTTTTGATGTTGGTATTCTATAGTAAAAAGTACATTCTTTCTATTTGTGTTATGAACGTTTGAATAAATAAATGAATAAATGATAAATACATAGATGAATAAATAAATGAATGAATAAATACCTAAAAAATAAATAAATGAATACATGAATACATAAATACATACATAGATACATACATAAATATATACATAAATAAATATACATATTTGAGGGGAAAAACAATAACATATAGTCAACAGAAACAGAAACAAAGCTTCTGAGAACTGCAGACTTAAAAGCATTGACAATAATCTCTTCTGTAGATGAATTATCTCTCCAACATGGCAAAGGCAAGCAAAGCAAGTGCAAACGTCACGAACATTTTAGACACAATCATAACTAACACCCTCCTGCCAGACCACAGTGTCAGACCGCAGGAGGGCAGGGAAGGGTTGATGAGTGTGCAGACTATGCAGACTATAGAAATGGCGGTACAGGTGGGAATACTACCTGTCTTAGTGTTGTGTGGTGTCACCATGAATGTCATCAATATGGCCGTGTTCCTACGTCAGGGGTTGGCTGACCGCATCAACCTGTATCTGTTCAGGTGAGTTCTTGTTGGCTTGAATGTGTTGAAATGTTCCCGACAATTTCGCAGGTGTGTGTATTATATGTCGGGCCGGGTTATTATGGTATTATGAAAAGAATATACAACATCCCCCCTCCCCCATCATTCAGTCTTAATCCAGAATGGAATTATGTATATTAGCATGACAAGCTTCATCCCTTTGCAGGTGTTTGTATCTCTCAGGACTGGTTAACGTAAGGATATTAATTAGTGTGATATCAAGCGTTTTGATTCTGAATAGAACTCCGTAGATCATCATTCTCTTCAGCCTGATTTTCCGGTAGGTGTTTGTATCCCCTAGGCCTGGTTCATATCTGGATATTGCTACGTAGATTTCTGTCACACCGTCTCAATTCAAATTGAAACTCCATAGATGAACACCACTCTCCCGTTGTCAAGAATCTTCACAACTTTGTCAGTATTGTTCCAGATCCTGGATCCCTTCCATGTGGCGCTCTCGTGATGACCTCAGTGTCAGCTTCTTCTGCAGCTTCCGTGACTGGTATTGTGAGGTTAAATCTGTGTGTGGGCGGTAATGCTATTGTTGTTTGATACAGTTCCTTTCCAGGAGGGACGGTAAGTGTAATCTATTTGATCTACTTCTGAGACATTATTGTCATCAGCAGGAGTACATGTATTTAGTGTCCTCAGCACGATACATGAGTACAAGCGCGACTGGTATCCACCGTTCTGATCCGATGACAAAGCAGGGACTTCTACGGTGGACGGTCTTACAATTGACAGCCCCGTGTTGACTTTCCTGGCACTGGGGCTGCACCTTAACGAATTTGGGTATGGTGACGTGTTGAGGAATGGAATGAACAGCGTGAAGGACCATACCAATAAAGTAAGGCAAAACATGGGGAAGGGGGAGAAAAGCTTTTTTTCTGATTTGAATGGTTGTTCTGATGTAATCACTGTACAGAGCAAGAGTCATATCTGATGTAAATCACTGTACAGAGCAAGAATCATATGTATGTAAATCACTGTACAAGCAAGATCATATGTGAGTAAATCACTGTACAGAGCAAGATCATAGTGATGTAAATCACTGTACAGAGCAAGAATCATATGTGATGTAAATCACTGTACAGAGCAGAATCATATGTGATGTAATCACTGTACAGAGCAAGAATCATATGTGATGTAAATCATGTACAGAGCAAGAATCATATTGATGTAAATCACTGTACAGAGCAAGATCATATGTGATGTAAATCACTGTACAGAGCAAGAGTCATATGTGATGTAAATCACTGACGAGCAAGAGTCATATGTTGTTTTCCGTTTCCTTGTGTCATTTATCGCAGTTTCCTTCCTTTATCTTACTAACTTGGGTTTTTTTCATTGTGTTTCCTTTTATATACTGTGTTTGTTCTGACGCACATGGCCCTGTTGAATGTTTTGCATATAGTCAGTATATATCTCTACTAACTGTACAAATCAGAAGTCCCCCCCCCTCCCTTCTCTCAATTGGACACACTCACAGACTCACAAGCGCACAAACATGCACACACACAAATAGATGAAAACTGTTGACATTGACTAGATCAAAGTATACACCTGAACGTATCGGTGTCTATCATTGCCGTTTCTTTCGAGACTATCAGAGAGAAACGCCTGTGTAACACTGCTATGTATTGTCAACTATAGACACTACAGTACTATTATGAACAGTGGAACTGAGCAAATTAAAACTTCTTGCTTGTGGATAAGGCAAATATGATGAAGTCTTGTTTCGAGTTATTGACATTATGATGGTTGGGTTTCTTATGATTTGAAGAGAAAGTCTGCATTTCTTGCTGGGCCGCGGAGAGAGCTGGGAGCTTTGCTTTCGGTGAAACCAGTTGTTTGGGTTTTGTATTTCTCATCAGGCTGTTTTGAATGAATTTGTCCCAGATATCCAAAAACAGCGATGCACAGTAAAAATCAGCATCAGACTCACAGCAGCAATGGCCAGACCATGCAGACTATAGGGCAGTAGCACCATCAGCTTCATCACCAAGTAGACCTCCTTACTGTACACATCACTTGTAGCATCCAGCATTCTCTACGAGTGTAACACTTGGGCATGGCTTGCTACTCGAGAAGAAATATTCAGCCTTCAGAATCAAGTTATTGAAGAAACGGCTTTGAATGTTTTTCTTCAAACATGAGACAGCGAGTTCGTATGAAACAAAAGAAGACATGGTGGGTCCACAAACCACTTTTGACAACAGTGGATCGATTTAAGCCTGGTTTGGTCACCTCACCTGATACAACACACTGTCCTAGTCCATCCTGCAGAGCAACCTGAAAGGAGGCCGTTTCCAAGATGGTCAGAGAATGCTGAAGGACAAAATTAATATCAAAGACTGGACCACTTCAGCGTGCCAGAACTCCTCATTGCCGCACCCCCCCCCCCCCCAGATACAGAGAAGAAGGATTGTGTATCCCATTAGTATTCCAGTCGACTACGACTGCATGAATTACGGGACAAGTTGATAATAAGAACATCGCAATAGGTCACTGTCAGCTGTCTGGCACCAATTCATTTTTGGTTTTCCCCTCCATTGCTGTCTTCGTGGGTTCCAGTTCAGGACTTTGTTGACAGGTCTGAAAGACAGCAGTCAATCGGCTTGGTCCAAGCCAATAGAGTCGACGCTTGCAGATGATGTTGATACCTGGGATCTGTTTGCTTCTTGACCTTACTTCATCAGACTTTTGACACCTTTTTGAATGCTGCCGTTGCTTTGGCCATGCGACAGTTCAGTTCTTTAGTCATGTCGCTTAATTTAAATTGTTGATTGAAGTGCCCATGTAGATGAAGTCCTCGACGACATCAATGTCGTTCTGTCCAGTGACTACTTATGATGGGGATGGGTGTGATACAACTGGCTGTTTTGTTGTTTTCTCGACACTGATGATTGTTCCA
This sequence comes from Monoplex corrugatus, assembly GCA_030674185.1. NCBI lineage: Eukaryota > Metazoa > Mollusca > Gastropoda > Littorinimorpha > Ranellidae > Monoplex > Monoplex corrugatus. The sequence goes on from CM060309.1 coordinate 85,571,450, forward strand.
GTGCTGTTCACATCGTTACTGACATCACTGACGAGTGACTGGAGGTCTTGAGTGTTACTAGCTGGTGCCACGATGTCCATATATAACAGGCGCTTCCTTTCATGTCAATGGATTTCTTTCCCTTCCACAACCTTGTTCAGCACCCATTTGTGGCCATGCCAAGAGGAGCGGTGACAAAGTGCAACCCTAACAAACTGTCAGCACTTCAAACCAGACGCTTAGACCATCTTCCGTTCTAACGCATCATCTTGAGTTGTTATGTTCGCAATGGGCGTTATTTATTTTGGTGGATTACCATAGGCTCGCATGTGTCTTCCAAAGCGGTGGTCTGTGCATGCAGTCAAAGGTTTAGCGAAGTCACTGAAGCTGATGGCCAGGACACGTGGAATTCTTGTGCAGCTTTCAATAATGTGACATAGTGTGAAGATTTGTTCTGTGCACAAGTTTCTATGGCGAAAGCCTACTTGCTATCTTTCGCCCTTCACTGGTCC
>CM060309.1:85576940-85586940 GCA_030674185.1 Monoplex corrugatus
TTGTAATGACTTTAGCTTTCATCGCCTGCTTTTCAAGCAACCTGATCTTCTGCTTCAAATTTGACACGCTGAGCTATCGTGAACCCTTGAACAATGTCACGCGCTATAAGATCACCATGACTCAGTTCTATAAAAAGAACAGTGACCTCATTGACTTCTTGTTTGAAAACTTCAATTTTGTTGTTCCGACAATCTCATTGGCGGTTGTCATGGTAGCGACCGTTATCATCAGCGTTCGTCTGCGATCTGCTTTAGCATGGAGACAAAAGTCTGGCAATGTAAGTTGGTCACTGTTGATGAATTTGAATTCCATATCTTTGTTTTTTTCTGTTTTTTCACTTACTGTTACTGTAGCATGGTTGGCGTAAAAGCAAACACCCACTTTCTAGTTTGCTTGGGTGGATTCAAGTGAACTTTAAGACCTTCAGTCTACCCAGCGGTGAATAAGTACCTAAGCTTGTTTGAGATTGGAAAAGTAAAGCAGTCAGAGAGATAAAGAGAGAGAGAGAGAGAGAGAGAGAGAGAGAGAGAGAGAGAGAGAGAGAGAGAGAGAGAGAGAGAGAGAGAGAGAGAGAGAGAGAGAGAGAGAGAGAGGACATATGCACAGCATTCGTGTAAGCTGGCCCTGAGTAAAGATGAGGTCTTTACCACCCCAATCTCCATAAACATCAGCGGTGTGGGATGGTCTCAGATTTGGGTTTTTTTGTTTTGTTTGTTCGTTTTTTTTTCTTATCTAAAATATAATATACCATATTAACTGGTCAGGTAACTGGTTAACGTTGCCACGACACTGCATCAGTGAGTGATTTACCAGTTAACACCATTGTTTGCGGCTGTCTTGTTTTGTTGTATCAAATGCGCGTTTTAATTGTATTTTTTGTCTTTTTCTGGTTCGTTCTATGTTTGAACACTGGCAGTCACATTACTTCAGATACCATTATTTGTGACTGTTGGCAAGTGCCTGGGTAATGGCTAAGCTTGTCTTAGTCCACTAGTAGTGCTGTTAGCCTGTGACATGGAAAGTAAAGACATGTCACTATTACATCGGATCGCTGCATAGTGCTGTTTTCTACTATGCTGTGTAGTATTCATTTTCCGATACAATAAGAATTTTGTTTCTGTTTGAAATCTTGTTTGTTGGTACTGAGTATTCATTGTTGCTAATAGATGGTGTCCTGGGTACACTGGAGCAGGAATGGCTGGATTTCGACAGTGGTTCACCAGCAGTGCAATTTACTTTAGTGAATGGCCTCATCGTAAGTAATAAAGATAGCTCCTATCGACCCCAGCACTAAGACTGCAACTGAATGAACTTGGATCTGCCTTGTGTTTTGGGGTCGAAGTGAATGACGAGAGGCAATGTCAATGACACGAGTGTAGAAAAATATGGCAGGACCCTCTCCCGCACGTTTTCTGTTCCCCCACCTACGACAAAAAATGTGTGTGTGTTTGTGTATGACAGAGAGAGAGAGAGAGAGAGGGAGGGAGAGAGAGATTGCGGAGGAGGGAGGCATGTGGTTGTATTTACCGTTTGCTGCGTTCTAACATGTTTGACCTTTTGACCTGTCTCTAACACAGCTGACGGCAGGCACATCACTGACAGAACGCCGTGAATCCTCAGTGACCCGGATGTTGGCGATGGTGTGCGCCATCTATACAATCTGCACCATTCCTTATGTCACACATTCCTGCTTCCGCTTCTTCATGTCTGACTTCCGGCCTGGGAGCCGTTACAACAACCTTGGCTTTGCTACCGTGGCTTTGGTGCACATGTTTCTGTGTGTTAACAGCTCTGCTAATTTTGTCGTCTACTGCACCATGAGTACACGCTTCAGGGAGACGCTGGTTGATATGTTGCACTGGTGTAGGAGCCAGACAGTGGTTCGTTCTTCTGGTGTCACTGGAAAACCTGTTCCTTAACGTGCGGCATCACACAAAGTTATCCTGTTACGTGTTAAAGTATTAATGGCATTAGTATACAAAATCAGCTGAAGAAGTCAAACGAACAAGCCTTATACATGATAACCACAATAGAGGATATGGAATGATTGACAGTACTCCGGGAAGTACTCCTGTTTAACATGGATACCACACTTATTGATGCCAACGCATATTGTACAGGGAAAATGTACACTTTCCTGATACGTCCATACTTTGGTAGTTCTCCATCACAAAAAAATCGAGACATTTACATAAATTTGGCACCTTTAAACAATAGGAGAATTCAATACAAACTTCAAAGCTTACATATGAAAGACCGGATAGCAAATGGAATACATACGATAAAAAAACCCATCATGGATGTCAGAGGAGATTTCGTCACCAAGTGGGTTTGATAAAAGTGCCGATAAATAATTGTCAGTCTTGTCAGTGGTGTCTGCTGTGGCTGAACGCTATGCAGGAGTGACAACCTCTGCCGCATGTTTGCATAGAAAGACTGAAGCCAGTCTGCTTGCTTGGAGCTCAGTCAGCTTCTGGAACTGCTTCTCATCTGTCGTTTGTGTCAGGTTCTTCACAAATTGTGAGAGATCCTCTGTACTGTCCGAAATGCTTACAACAAATGAACTCGTAATCGAAACATGAACAAACATCGGGTGATATCAGTAGAAACAGTACGTTACAGAAAGTATTTGGTAAAATCATGAAAAGGAGGAAACTATCGTAGCTCAGTCACAAAGGTTTGTCCAAGATGTTTTTGTAGTGAATCCTGGAGAGGGGTGGACAAAAGAGGCAGGGAGAGAGACAGCTGGATCAACAACATCAAAACATGAACACATCTGATGATTACATGCAAGGTAAAGAACTAGTACACAATCACATTAAGACTGACTCAGTTGTGTTACTTTTGCTGTTGTGGCATTGATATCTCTATGGTTCCAATGCTCTGTGTATTATTGTTTCAACACAACAGGCTAGAATAAAACTATGTTAATAGAATAAAAGTCTTTCTTCTTTTTTCAGTTGGAACACTTTTAAAATCACTGACAGTGTCAACATAAACACTATGGATTACATGGACGAGAGAGAGTGAAGATGAAAAGAGAGAGAGAGAGAGAGAGAGAGAAGCAGACAGACAGACAGACAGACAGACAAATGGATGTATGTGTGTCTGTGTGCGCGCACGCGTGTGGTATGCGTTTGCATGCGTGCACACTCACGAGCACGCATTCACCTTCACATTTCACCCAGTCAAATATGTTCTTGGTAGTAAAGAATTTCATTTTAAATTGCACAACAGAAGCGGGCTGTGTCTTTGTCAGTATGAGGAGAAACGTGATAATCTTTGAGTACAGATTTGTGTGAGTGAATGACGCTACCACAAGACTGTGTAAGTTTCAATGAGGTCACCATCATTAATAACGTATGTAAAGACAAGGTGTGTGTTTGAGGTTCAGGGAATTCTTCACTGTTATGGCTGAAACTGACTTTGACGATGGGTTGGTTATCATTACTGTATAAATTTCCGTATACTACAAAGACATGCATGTCCTTTTTCCCGTGACAGTATATTTCTTTGGTTTATTTATCTGTTCGAGTTCAACCCCGCCTGCGACATACAAACTTAGCCTCTCTGATTTCAATTTTGCCGAGAACACAAACAAGTGACAACATGATGGCAGCAATGTACCAAATGGAGCGACAGGAGTCATTGCCGACGACAGCTTCTCTGATTACCAAACTCCACGGCAGCCGACAAGAACTGGAAAAAACGGTCACATTCATCGCCACATGTGGCCTGACCATGTAGACGGCGAACCAAAGAAGAAGAACGCTGAAATCATTCTGGTGATGTCAGCTTACTGTTTCGTAGACAGCCTACCGTTCCTCGACCCCTATTCTTCCTCATTTCAAAACATTGCCAGCACAGAGAATTTTGCGTAGGCTTAAGGAGTCTGATAGATAATTATTTGCAGATTTGTGTGAAGTGGGTATGGATTTGTCTGAATGTGACTGTATTCTCCTTGAACAAAGTCTGATTTTGTCGTGGCTGAAGCATGGCATCGCCAAACTATCCACTGCATGACATCTTACATTTTGATTGTGGCAGCGAGGATTTCTCGGCTGTTGGTAGACTGCTTTAGTTATTTTTTGTTTGTGTATTAAACTAACATATTGTTTGTTCATTTGACCAACGTATTTGTCTTGCGAGTCTGTTTTAGCATTAAATGACGAGTGCATATTAGTCTGCTTTAGTTATTTATTTATTTATTTATTTAACTAACATAACTGGCTTGTGAGTCTGTTTTAGTAGTAAATTACTGCTTTAGTTATTTATTTGTTTGTTTATTTAACTAACATCTAGCTTGACCTGCTCCCCTCGAATGCAAACTTAGTGAAATGGGGGAAATCAGATGATCCAGCATGTCCGCTCTGTCAGAAGAAACAAACAGTGGAACATGTCCTAAGCTCTTGCAAAGTAGCGCTAGCCCAAAGGAAGGTATACATGGAGGCACAACCAAGTTCTGAAAGTGATCACAGACGTGGTTAGCGAAAAAACCATGACCCCAAACGCACCAATTGCTATGACAACGTTTTACAAAGCAGGAGGGAAACAGGTCTGGCCCGAAATTGCTATGACAACCAGCACATTGCCAAAGGGTCTTCTGGATGGAGCAGTCGACTGGGAGTGTACAGCAGACCTCCCAGAGTGGAGAAATTACCCAGATGTCATCAGCAAGACAGGCATGAGACCAGACATCGCTCTCCACTCTGACTCCTCGAAACAAGTGATTCTGATAGAACTCACTGTGCCATACGAAAGCAGAATGGAAGAAGCACATATCTACAAGACCGAAAAATACGCCGGTCTTGCCAGCACCCTGAAGAAAGCAGGTTTGCGGGTCAAAATCTTCGCCATAGAGGTCGGGGCAAGAGGGTTTGTGGGCACCTCCGCTTTTGATCTCATGAAACAACTCGCCATTTCTGGGAAGAAGAGGACTAGAGCCCTTAAAGCGATGGCAGAGGCAGCAGAAAGGAGCTCAAGCTGGATCTGGGCAAGGAGGAACCAAAAGTGAACTTCATAAGGATTAAATTCCCTACAGATAATGTGTGCCCCGTTAGCACATTGGTAAAACCGCGTACCGCAGTTCTGAAGCGCAGAATCGCCCAGGTTCGATACCCGGCGTGGGGAAAAAAAAATATAGACAACAGCAGAAGGGCATCCAGGAGTCATGACCTGGATGTGGCCCGGCCCCCCGAGAGTGTAAGGAGTTCAGGGCCGAAACGCTTGTCTAAAGGGGGTTACTTCTCTGAAAACCTTCTGTTGTCTAGCTCTCCCTAGAGTTTCTTTCTACCTAGCTTGTGAGTCTGTTTTAGCAGTCAATGACTGCTTTCGTTAGTTATTTGTTTGTTTAGTTAACTAACATATTTGGCTTGTGAGTCTCTTTTACAGTAAGTGACCAATACATAGGTATGGAGTGCAACGATCCAAGGTCCAAACTGCGAAAACTTTTTTTTAACGATATCGATTGTTTAAGGGTGGAATTAACATACATTTGCTGCAATTTGATATCTGGTGTTATAGGACAATTAATTCGTGTGATTTTGATTAATTTCCCTGAAGGTCAAATAAGAACCTTGGAACACGCTTCAGAACTGTCAGTAACGATTTCATGATCGTTTGTGGTCGGATTTTGAATAAGCTTCAACTATAGAATGAGTGTAGCACATGGTCTGAGTAATACATTTTGGTCCAGCCTCTTTATGGTATGCTTCAGAGCCTTGACTTCTTTCTACTGCTCGTCTTCACATCTTCCTGTCTTCCTCTTTTGCGGTTTCCTTCTGGTTTCTAGTGAAGGGCAATTCGGGTGACAGTATCCTGCTCTCTACGGATGATGTGTCCAATTGTACTCCATTGTCTTTTCACGACGATGGTGTCTATACACTTCTGATTGCATTAAGCCAGCAGATGTTGGTGGGAGATGGTGATGTGCCGGAGGATTTGTGGGATTCTTCAGAGGCTCTTTGTGCGGACGCTTGGTGACCTGGTGAGGTCGCTTTTGCACCTTGCTTCACTTTTTTTTTCATGCATCCTTTTTATACAGATACAACTGAAAACATTCCTTTCAGGTCTATATGTGACAAGAGCAGGAGTTCTAGCTGTTATCGTTATTGTGGATAGCCACAGAATGAATGAATATTAGTGAGCATAATGCGGTGTTTTGAGAGACAAGAAGTTGCATGCTGACAAGTTGTGTACATCTGTGGACGTCTGGTTGGGTGGAGGTTGGGGATTAAGTGAGGGAGGGTGACTTGACGTTGGGGAGGGTGAATACACACACACACACACACACACACACACACACTCACACACACACACACACACACACTCACACACACACACACACACACACACACACACACACCACACACACACACACACTCACACACACACTCACACACATATATTTATACATATATATATATATACACACACACACACACGTACGTTCGCACACATACGTACACACACACACAGACAGACAGACAGAGAGAGAGAGAGCTGGAGCTGAGGGTGGGTAGGTGATGTGAGGGACACAGAGATGGAGGAGGGAGGGACAAGACAGCTTAAATATTTTATGTATGTACTGACTATGAAACATTTATAGGCCATTTTATGAGGAAGGGGGATTTGGAGCACCTGGTCACAACGGGAAAGCTGGAGGGAAAGAGCACCAGGTAGACCCAGGGAGAGAATGCTGGACGGACTTGCAGAGTGGCTGGGGATGAGGAGGGTGGGGGAGATGCTGGGGGCAACGAGAGATAGAGATGATTGGAAGTCCATGGTCGCCAACGCCATGCGGCAGGGCACCTGATGATGATGATGATGACTGACTATGAATATGTTTATACAAGGTATATATTTAATGCTGGTAACATTTGTAGTTCAAAATGTAAATGTGTGTTTCCTGATGAAATGAACGTAGTTAATACGAAATTTAATGTGTTTTATCCACACCATATTGACATCAGTGTTTCAATAACGAAATATTAGAAAAACCAAAAGTAAATGAATAAATAACAAATAATAAATAAATACTGAAACTAAAGACTTCCCACCCTGACGCCGATTGACAGTCATTTTGATCGTGATTGTCATCCCCATGCAGAGAGTGTGTCAGCCATCAGGGGAAAAAAAATCCTTAACCCTTTGAGATCCCCGCCTGTTAGCATCCTGCATTGTCAACGATGCTCGCGAAGCAAAACCTTAACTCTTTGACTCTCTCACCTTATCCACCAACTTCCTGCAGGAAGCCGGTGAATAGATTGAGGGAGTCAAAGGGTTAATTTTTTTGCTGTTGGTGGATAGGGTGTGGGAGTCAAAAGGTTAAACAAGTCAAGGGAAACACAGCAGGCGTAGTTTTTCCAAATTTTAAAGTGCGATCGAAGTTTTAGTGGCCGGTTTTTAAGCAGCTTTATATAAAAAAAAAACCAAAAAAAAGTCTAGGGAAACACAGTGATAACACATCCAAGGATTAAATGTATCATTATAAATCAAGACCCAAGAGTAGGGATAGTCTTTACCTCCTTAGAAACAACTGGACTAATTATGATTCACCCTGCCATCCAAAGACAGTCTGTTCTCTCCGTATGTTGGAAACACAGACCAGGTAACTACGCCGGGTGGACTGTTTTGTTAAGTGGGATTCATTTTAGTCTGTGATAGCTTACATTTGAAACTTTCAGACATTTTAATTCACCTTTTAATGTACTTTTTATCATGAACATACCAGAAAAAGAAATCGCCTAAATAGGACTAGCTTCTCACAAGAGTCAATATTCACACAATTTTCTGAGCTGACTGAATGTAACATTGACATTTTCGTAACATGTGCTGTTGCCGCTGTTTTTGTGTTTGTTGTCATTAATCCACATTCTGTGATTTATATCCACTATAACTTTGCTGACAAGTTTTATTCACATAAACACACGCGCGCGCGCACACACGGGCGCACACTCACACACAATGCTCACATAAACACACGCGCGCGCGCACACACGGGCGCACACTCACACACAATGCAATCTTCGCCCCTTCAACGTAAATTACCAGGGTTTACAAGATTGGAAATAACTTTAGCTTACAAATCTCAACTCACTTCAAAGTAAATTCAGTAAAACCATCAAATGTATCGGTAGCGATTATATAACAGTTAATCACAGTTTGTGTTATTAGCGAATGCGACCTTATTTCACTGCATCATTTACAAATTTAAAACAGAAACATACTGATTTCACTCTGTATGTACACATTGCTAGGCATTTACTGCTCAGTCCCATAGATCGTTTTCTTTGATAAAGCCCGATATTTTTATACCTGTAAGTCCCACCTACCTCTGTTTGTTTGCTTATTATGCTTTTCATTACTCTTCGACTGTTACAACGCTTTTAATTCGATAAGATAATCCTCTTTTCCCCCTTCTACCCAACCAAATGATAACAAATGACTGCACAGGACCTTATATGCTCGTAGCGCGCGCAAACACACACACACACACACACACACACACACACACACACACACACACACACACACACACACACACACACACACACACACACATGCACACACACACACACACACACACACACACGCGCGCACACACACACACACACATACACACACACACACACACACACACACACACACACACACACACACACACACACACACACACACACACACACACACACATACGCACACACTTCTTAGAAAATCGAGTATTTCAAACGAGGATTGAAAATGTGTACTCCACAAAACGACTTCTTCAAATGGGTATCCCTCAGGGATCTGTTATTGCTCCCCTTCTCTTCATGATACTATCGCATGACTTACCCAGTAGAATTTCTAAACATGTAGTTTTAGCTCAATATGCTGACGATTTATTCATGTGGATGCAGGTAAATATGAAAAGAAAAACTCCTTTGCGCTGTCTTAATTATACGCGTAAATGTTATCAATTAGAGCTTGATAAAATAACACGATATATGGTAGAAAATGGACTGCATCTATCCGTGGAAAAAACAAAGATAGTTTTGTTTAACAGTGGAGCTAACCCAGCAAATATTGCCACGTTCAAACTTGGAAATACTCTTCTTCAGTATAACGAGTCGATTAAATTCTCAGGAGTTTTCCTTACAGCGAAATTATCTTGGAATCAGCATATTGAATACTTATTAACAAATGCTCAAAAAGTTTAAATTTCTTGAAAATAGTTCGCAAACAGACATGGGGACAAGATACATCAAGACTTGTTCATCTTTGTAAATCGCTTATTAGATCTAAATTAACCTATGCCCAAGAAATCTTCTTCAGTGCACCGAAACACTTACTAACAAAACTGCAGAGCTTAGATTGTAAAGGTTTCAAACTTGCGCTGGGTCTTCCAATGCATGCCTCTTGTCTTCGCACATACAATGCAATCAAATTGTTGCCGCTTGATGAACAAAGGAAAATTGCTTCTACTAAATTTCTGTTAAGAAACACCACCATAGAATATAGCATCGAAACAGAGACAAAAGTAAAATCAGACATCGACCTTCCAAAAAGAGCCAAATCAATATCCTCACAGTCACACTTGCAACATATACAGCTTATGTTCTGAAAGGCTCTGGAATTGATCTAGAAGCAGATCCTGTAACTCTAAGACCTTCTTTTCACCAATATAAATACCTAGTTGGGAACTTCAAAGAGCACGATTTGACATACATCACACTGACTTAAAAAAAAGAGATAATATCAACTTATTGGCAAGTCAAGTTAAATGTCATATAGACGATTTTTATTCCGATCACATGAAAGTTTACACTGATGGATCAATAATTGAAAAACAAGCAGGCTCAGCGTTTTTAATACCTGCTCTCAAAATTGAGAAATCTTTCTATATAGGACCTAATAAATCTGTCTTTACTGCTGAACTCTTTGCAATCTTAATGGCTTTGAATTATATAATAAATCTTCCTAAGACATTTCCTCAGATACTCTTTTGCGTTGATTCAA
>CM060309.1:85591940-85606940 GCA_030674185.1 Monoplex corrugatus
TGTGTGCTTGTGTGTATGTGTGTGTGTGTGTATGTGTGAGCGTGTGTGTATGTTTGTGTGTGTGTGTGTGTTTGTGTGAGTGTGTGTGTGTGAGTGTGTGTGTGTGTGAGAGAGTGTGTGTGTGTATGTGTGTGTGTGTGTGTGCGTGAGAGAGAGAGAGAGAAGGAGAGAGACACAGAGAGAGAGAGAGAGAGAGAGTATTTTTACATTTTACTGTTTCAATGCTGTATTCAAGATAACCATGAAAAACAAAGAACTGTCCATTGTGATGTTGACAATGACGGCAACTGACGTCAGTGTAGGTTCACACCCCTGTGTGCAGTGTATGTATACAGCAGTCACGTCACAGACAGCTAACTCCACACCGCTGTGTGCAGTGTATGTATACAGCAGTCACGTCACAGACAGCTAACTCCACACCCCTGTCTGCAGTGTGTTATACAGCAGTCACGTCACAGACAGCTAACTCCACACCCCTGTGTGCAGTGTATGTATACAGCAGTCACGTCACAGACAGCTAACTCCACACCCCTGTCTGCAGTGTGTTATACAGCAGTCACGTCACAGACAGCTAACTCCACACCCCTGTGTGCAGTGTATGTATACAGCAGTCACGTCACAGACAGCTAACTCCACACCGCTGTCTGCAGTGTATGTATACAGCAGTCACGTCACAGACAGCTAACTCCACACCGCTGTCTGCAGTGTATGTATACAGCAGTCACGTCACAGACAGCTAACTCCACACCCCTGTGTGCAGTGTATGTATACAGCAGTCACGTCACAGACAGCTAACTCCACACCCCTGTGTGCAGTGTATGTATACAGCAGTCACGTCACAGACAGCTAACTCCACACCGCTGTCTGCAGTGTTTGTATACAGCAGTCACGTCACAGACAGCTAACTCCACACCCCTGTGTGCAGTGTATGTATACAGCAGTCACGTCACAGACAGCTAACTCCACACCCCTGTGTGCAGTGTATGTATACAGCAGTCACGTCACAGACAGCTAACTCCACACCGCTGTCTGCAGTGTGTGTATACAGCAGTCACGTCACAGACAGCTAACTCCACACCGCTGTCTGCAGTGTGTGTATACAGCAGTCACATCACAGACAGCTAACTCCACACCGCTGTCTGCAGTGTGTGTATACAGCAGTCACATCACAGACAGCTAACTCCACACCCCTGTCTGCAGTGTATGTATACAGCAGTCACGTCACAGACAGCTAACTCCACACCCCTGTCTGCAGTGTATGTATACAGCAGTCACGTCACAGACAGCTAACTCCACACCCCTGTGTGCAGTGTATGTATACAGCAGTCACGTCACAGACAGCTAACTCCACACCGCTGTCTGCAGTGTGTGTATACAGCAGTCACGTCACAGACAGCTAACTCCACACCGCTGTCTGCAGTGTGTGTATACAGCAGTCACATCACAGACAGCTAACTCCACACCGCTGTCTGCAGTGTGTGTATACAGCAGTCACATCACAGACAGCTAACTCCACACCCCTGTCTGCAGTGTATGTATACAGCAGTCACGTCACAGACAGCTAACTCCACACCCCTGTCTGCAGTGTATGTATACAGCAGTCACGTCACAGACAGCTAACTCCACACCCCTGTGTGCAGTGTATGTATACAGCAGTCACATCACAGACAGCTAACTCCACACCACTCTGTCCTGATGCTAGTGTCTTAGAGTGTGCATCCTGTTACAGCGTTTGTCAACAGAAGGAAACGCTAATGACGCCTTAACTAGGTTTTTCCCCATATAAGAGCATGTAAACAAATCGCCTTCACGATTCGAATGTGTGAAAGTATTTTTGTGATCAGCTGACTTGGTGTCATTGCTACATATGGTAAAACATAAATAAAACACTGCTAGATATGGTAAAAATACACAAATAAAATGCTTCTCCCCAAGGTAATGACAATCGACAGAGACGATATTTGTGTTCAACAAAAACATGCATTCAAACAAAATGATCAGAATTGCCACCATGTTGGTCGCATTTTGGCCTCCTCTGCTGACATCATTGTTGGGTTGATGACACTGCCATAAGAGTCACAAATATCACAAAACGCTGCGATTGACAAACATGCTGGTATCAAAATTAAACTGAGTGCCCGCTTTCAGGCAAACAGGAACCAGTAAAACAAAAATGAAAGCAGGACGCGTGGTATAGCAAAACAAGACAGGCGCGAATGTACAGATATTATCCACAGGTGGACGGGAAATGGTGAAGTGGGACACCATAGCAAGTTCACATCATTCCTAGTCACCGCCATTGGGTCACATTTGCCATAGCCCCCGCCAGCTGTACGACTTTGAAAATGTGCACTAAAACTTGACGCTTCTTAGGGCAAGACTCGAAAATGTCACGAAAATAAACACTGCGCTTAATTATTAAGAAGCACTGCCAGTGTGATATCAGTTTCTGCTGTCATTTCTCTGGTATTCATTACACTACGTTAACATATCTGCTTTGTTACAGCCAACGCCCACCCCCTACCACCATCACAAAACGTGCTCTTAAGAAACACGTGTTTAAGAACTACGTTGCTGTTTTTATTCCAACAGAGAACAAAAGCGAATCCGATTTCAATATGACACCATCATTCTGCTTCCAATAGATTGACTGGGAGAGGTCAGTTCGAAAAAAGAACCATCTTTTGTCATCGATAGAAAGACGGGAAAGGGTAGAAAATTAACACCGTTCTGTCCTGGTTTTCCACACACGTACATGAAGGAATTAAAGGGCACAGAAAGTTCACACCGATCGTCAAGACAAGACTGAAATCATACACCGTCCTTTCGCGTTTTTCTGTAGGTAAACAGGAATGGCTCACGTCCCGTCCATACTCTTCATTGCACACAGAAGCACAGAAAAGTGTCAGAAAGCTTCACACCTGTTTTCAACAATTAATGAACAGAAAAGGGTCGCCCAGAGGACCCTCAAATGTTGCGTGTTCCACATGTAGACAGGAATGGATAAGTTCATATTCAAAATGACGCCGTTGCCCGCCTCCCCACCCCCTAAATGACGACAGTTGATGGATGCAAAAACCACAGCCAGTTTACAACACCGCCTTTCGTAGCTGCGGAGTTGTGTTGGTCAAGTTGTGACAGTAATTGGATTTGTCCTTAGCCGGGGTGCCCCCCCCTCGAGATGGCGGCCAATCGAAGAAAACCTGTAGCACACGCGCTGGTCATTCTCGTATTTCTACACGAATACATGAAAACATAGTAAACACTTTAATTGAGGCCTCCTCAAGAATGTTCCATGTCGATTTAATTACTGCAGAAAACCTTTGGTTATCTACAGCAAACATCACAAATGTTTCAGAACGGTACATTTAAGAAGCATGCGCTTGTTTTGTACAGATACGGATGAAGGAATCAATTCACAGTAAGTTGGAACCTTTCTATCCGGGCTGCTGTTTTTGTTTGTTGGTCTTCTTGTTGTTTCTTCACAGACGGACTCAGGAACGATGACGCCGCAGCAGTTTAGTAGAAGTCATGATCATCATCCACAGACGGACAAAAAGTAGTCAAAGTCAGTCATGTTCTGACCATGATGTAGCCAGTCCCATATGGACTGATTCTGTTGGTCACTCAGGTACTGCGATTTGAAGTCCTGGGGGATCTCCCGTTTGCTCCACTTACACTTCCTCAGGTCATCGTATGTCTCGAACCTGTAACAGTGTAGTGAAACAAAGATTTGACGTGCTCACTTGCTCACCGTCAAAAGTTACAAGATTGATTGTAGAGGTGCAAGATTATATGACACAGTTATTGAACGTGAAAGGTTAAAGGGCACAGTTACTGAAAGTGAAAGGTCAAAAGACTCACTTAAGTTGAAAGGTTAAAGGGCGCGTTTACTAAAGATGAAAAGTCAAAGGGCACAGTTACTTGAGTTGAAAGATCACAGGTCACTACTAATGTTACAAAAAGACTGCCCATAACCCTGATGTTGCAGGAGGGGAGTGAGGTGGTAGAGACCTCAGCTTTACTCGGGGCCAGCGTTAGAGCTTTCCTTAAATATATTATTCCAGGCAACTGCCCCAGAAGCGAGAGGTCATTTGTCCAGGACTCAAAACCCGAATGGACGGGGATTCCTCCTCCTCCTTCTACGAGTCCTTGATTTTTGATCTGGATGCTGGTCTTTTGGATGAGCTAATAAACCGGGATCACGTGTGCAACACGTGCTTATTTCAAGTAAAATAACTCACGGCAATAGACAGCATTTTATGGAAAACCTACTCTGGTAGATCGACAAAAATGTACGTACACAGATAAAAACAACAAAACAACAACAACAAAGCGGATGGCATTTTACTATGGAAATGTGCTTTCACCAGAACAGGCAACCGGCACTTCATGCAAAAATTATGTTGTGATAGATACAATCCAATCCAATCCAATCCAACAAATGCTGCTGTTATACGGGTTCGGTGTTCAAATGCATAAAGGTCGGGCTTCCAGTTGGATGTACCTAGGTTAGATCCACCCAGACATCTCTGCCTCACAGGTAAGGGTGGAGATTTTCCCATCTCCCAGGTCAACATTTGTTCAGACTACCAGCTCCCAAACACACTTTGTATGATACGCATGCAGAACATTGAACATCCACTATAAATGTCCTGTAAGTCATGTCAGTGGTTGGCTTAAGGAAACATGAAAACACAGCACGCACGCTTTCTAAAGATGCGGACTGTGCAACAACACAGTGGTCAGTGGTCAGCTCTCCTAAGCTACAGCTTGAGTTGTTCGTGTTCCTCTAAAAAGTATGATTGTGTGTGATACGCAGTGAGTCCAGACAGGTTTGGGGAATAGCGCTATACAACAACAACAATGCCATTACTGCTATTGCTATTACTACTATTTGTGATAACAACAACAATAATAATAATAATAATAATAATATAACAATAATAATAATAACAATAACAATAATAATAACAACAACAAATAATAATAATAATAATAATAACAATAACAATAATGATAACAAACAGCAACAATAAAAACATCATCATCATCATCATCATCATCATCATAAGATAGGCAGTTTTTGGATGTTAACAATCACAGGCCTCAATTACTGGAGCTTTTCCAATCATAATTTATTTACTCTCATAACAGCCCCGCCAATCACTCTCGGCCTTTCGAAGGGTGTACAGGTAGCCCCATAACCCCTAAGGTTCTAAACTTTTTGTCGGTGCCAGCAACATCAGAGCAGTGCCCATCTCCTCTTTACTGGCTGCTTTACCTTCACAACCTCTACTGAGGTACAGGTAACCTTTTCACAACCGAGTGGACGGGAGTCCGCAGCGACAAAGATTTTCTAGGCCAATCGAACGATGCAGTCAGACTGGAAGGCGGGTTCATGTCGTACTCTCTCGAAGGTCTGTCTGTTCTGTCTGTCTGTCTGTCTTCTTCTGCTGTCTCTGTCTGTCCGTCTTTCTGACTGTCTCTGTCTGTCTTGTCAATCTGTCTGTCTCTGTCTCTCTTCTGTCTGTCTATCCTGTCTTTCTGTCTGTCTCTCTGTCTGTCTTTCTCTGTCTGCTGTCTCTCTCTGTCTGTTTGTCTGTCTCTGTCTCTATCCTGTCTGTCTCTTTCTGTCTGTCTGTCTGTCTCTGTCTCTTCTGTCTGTCTGTCTGTCTTCTCTGCCTGTCTGTCTCTGTCTGACTGTCTGTCTGTTTCCTCACAGCAATCAGGTGTCTGTGGGCTGTAACGACCAGCTCGACTTTCTTACTATGTGACTGTTCTCAGTTTGTTTGCAAAAGCATCAGCCGTTCGCCATTGTCGGATAATGTGAACTTATCTCAGGCACACACAAACACTACACACTTACACCAATTCATCACAGCTAAACATCACTCACACACACACACACACACACACACACACACACAACACACACACACACACACAACACACACACACACATACCACACACACACACACACACACACACACACACACACACACACACACACATACACACACACACACACACAACACACACACACACATCACACACACACACACCACACACACTACACACACCACACATACACACACACAACACACACACACACACACACCACACACACACACACACACACACACACCACACACACACACACACACACACACACACACACACACACACAGGACACACGATCGAGTGAGGGAGGGGGGGGAGAGTGAAAGAGAGAGAGAGAGAAAGAGAGTGAGAGCGCCAAAGTCCATTTAGCAAAATAGACAACGAAACCACTAACGGGGTGGATAGGTGGCTGGACTTGAGCTTCATATATCATCTTTACATTGTAATAAAGTAATACTAATAGTAATAAAAACAGTAACATCACCATTATCATAATCATGATCCACTACAAGAAAAAATATGAATAAAGAACGCCAGATTGCTGCTACACAGTACAGAAAGGACAACTAACGTGCACACCAGGTTACTACTACACAGTACATAAAGGACAGCTAACGTGCACACCAGGTTACTACTACACAGTACATAAAGGACAGCTAACGTGCACACCAGGTTACTACTACACAGTACATAAAGGACAACTAACGTGCACACCAGGTTACTACTACACAGTACAGAAAGGACAGCTAACGTGCACACCAGGTTACTACTACACAGTACAGAAAGGACAACTAACGTGCACACCAGGTTACTACTACACAGTACAGAAAGGACAACTAACGTGCACGCCAGGTTACTACTATACACAGTACAAAAGGACAACTAACGTGCACACCAGGTTACTATACACAGTACATAAAGGACAACTAACGTGCACACAGGTTACTACTACACAGTACATAAAGGACAACTAACGTGCACACCAGGTTACTACTAACACAGTACAAAAGGACAACTAACGTGCACACAGGTTACTACTACACAGTACATAAAGGACAACTAACGTGCACACCAGGTTACTACTACACAGTACATAAAGGACAACTAACGTGCACACCAGGTTACTACTACACAGTACATAAAGGACACTAACGTGCACACCAGGTTACTACTACACAGTACATAAAGGACAACTAACGTGCACACCAGGTTACTACTACTACACAGTACAGAAAGGACAGCTAACGTGCACACCCGGTTACTACTACACAGTACAGAAAGGACAACTAACGTGCACACCAGGTTACTACTACTACACAGTACAGAAAGGACAACTAACGTGCACACAAGGTTACTACTACACACAGTACAGAAAGGACAGCTAACGTGCACACCAGGTTACTACTACACAGTACAGAAAGGACAGCTAACGTGCACACCAGGTTACTACTACACAGTAAGAAAGGACAGCTAACGTGCACACCAGGTTACTACTACACAGTACAGAAAGGACAACTAACGTGCACACCAGGTTACTACTACACAGTATAGAAAGGACAACTAACGTGCACACCAGGTTACTACTACACAGTACAGAAAGGACAGGTAACGTGCACACCAGTTTACTACTACACAGTACAGAAAGGACAGCTAACGTGCTCACCAGGTTACTACTACACAGTACAGAAAGGACAGCTAACGTGCACACCAGGTTACTACTACACAGTACAGAAAGGACAGCTAACGTGCACACCAGTTTACTACTACACAGTACAGAAAGGACAACTAACGTGCACACCAGGTTACTACTACACAGTACAGAAAGGACAACTAACGTGAACACCAGGTTACTACTACACAGTACAGAAAGGACAACTAACGTGCACACCAGGTTACTACTACACAGTACAGAAAGGACAACTAACGTGCACACCAGGTTACTACTACACAGTACAGAAAGGACAACTAACGTGCACACCAGGTTACTACTACACAGTACAGAAAGGACAACTAACGTGCACGCCAGGTTACTACTACACAGTACAGGAAGGACAACTAACGTGCACACCTGTTACTACTTCACAGTACAGGAAGGACAATTAACGTGCACACCAGGTTACTACTACACAGTACAGGAAGGACAACTAACGTGCACACCAGGTTACTACTCACAGTACAGGAAGGACAATTAACGTGCACACCAGGTTACTACTACACAGTACAGAAAGGACAACTAACGTGCACACCTGGTTACTACTACACAGTACAGGAAGGACAATTAACGTTCACACCAGGTTACTACTACACAGTACAGAAAGGACAACTAACGTGCACACCAGGTTACTACTACACAGTACAGGAAGGACAACTAACGTGCACACCTGGTTACTACTACACAGTACAGAAAGGACAACTAACGTGCACACCAGTTTACTACTACACAGTACAGAAAGGACAACTAACGTGCACACCAGGTTACTACTACACAGTACAGAAAGGACAACTAACGTGCACACCAGGTTACTACTACACAGTACAGAAAGGACAACTAACGTGCACACAGGTTACTACTACACACGTACAGAAAGGACAACTAACGTGCACACCAGGTTACTACTACACAGTACAGAAAGGACAACTAACGTGCACACCAGGTTACTACTACACAGTACAGAAAGGACAACTAACGTGCACACCTGGTTTACTACTACACAGTACAGAAGGACAATTAACGTGCACACAAGGTTACTACTACTACACAGTACATGAAAGGACAACTAACGTGCACACCAGGTTACTACTACACAGTACAGGAAGGACAACTAACGTGCACACCAGGTTACTACTACACAGTACAGTAAAGGACAACTAACGTGCACACCAGGTTACTACTACACAGTACAAAAGGACAACTAACGTGCACACTGGTTACTACTACACAGTACAGAAAGGACAACTAACGTGCACACCAGGTTACTACTACACAGTACAGAAAGGACAACTAACGTGCACACAGGTTACTATACTACACAGTACAGAAAGGACAACTAACGTGCACACAGGTTACTACTACTACACAGTACAGAAGGACATTAACGTGCACACCAGGTTACTACTACACAGTACAGAAAGGACACTAACGTGCACACCAGGTTACTACTACACAGTACAGAAAGGACACTAACGTGCACACCAGGTTACTACTACACAGTACAGAAAGGACAACTAACGTGCACACCAGGTTACTACTACACAGTAAGAAAGGACAACTAACGTGCACACCAGGTTACTACTACACAGTACAGAAAGGACAGTAACGTGCACACCAGGTTACTACTACACAGTACAGAAAGGACAACTAACGTGCATCACCAGGTTACTACTACACAGTACAGGAAGGACAATTAACGTGCACACCAGGTTACTACTACACAGTACAGAAAGGACAAGCTAACGTGCACACCAGTTTTCTACTACACAGTACAGAAAGGACAACTAACGTGCACACCAGGTTACTACTACACAGTACAGAAAGGACAACTAACGTGCACACCAGGTTACTACTACACAGTACAGAAAGGACAACTAACGTGCACACCTGGTTACTACTACACAGTACAGAAAGGACAACTAACGTGCACACCAGTTTACTACTACACAGTACAGAAAGGACAACTAACGTGCACACCTGGTTACTACTACACAGTACAGAAAGGACAACTAACGTGCACGCCAGGTTTACTACTACACAGTACAGAAAGGACAACTAACGTGCACGCCAGGTTACTACTACACAGTACAGGAAGGACAACTAACGTGCACACCAGGTTACTACTACACAGTACAGAAAGGACAACTAACGTGCACACCTGGTTACTACTACACAGTACAGAAAGGACAACTAACGTGCACGCCAGGTTACTACTACACAGTACAGAAAGGACAACTAATGTGCATCCCAGGTTCAAAGTCACTCTATCTTGACACCTGACGGGTTGGGTGATTGTTTTGATAGAGCCGTGGACTCACTGAAGATCTGATATTTCAACTTCAATCCCGGCCCACAACATTAAAAACTGGTCTTTTCACTGCCCGTCTTAATGTTTTCAACACTCTGATGCGTCAGTTTAGTGTTTCATAGGTCCTCTCTCCCAGCTCCTCTTTCCATTTCTAAACCTTATCAGCACGACGCTTAGGATTCTGCACAGGTTCAGGGAGCCTGCCAGATAATCGCTTAGGTGGAGCGCATATGGAATTGTCCAAGTGCAACGAATCCTTCGTGAACAAACTCCAAACTCGAGGGAAGAGCCACTTAGCATTTATCTCAAGAAATTCGCACATAACTTCCGTGTATCATTCAGACAGGCAGAAAGGAGGCAGGACAACTAAGCAAATACAAATGAATACAGCAAACAGACAAAATGCAAGAGAGCGTGTTCATAGAATTTTATGTCAACAAAATGGGTGTTATTACATGTATTTTTATTTAACAAAAAAACAAATCTCTGGTAACCAATCACAAGAGGAAAAGTTAAATACACGATCAGTATTTCTTTTCATTTAACATATAATTAAAACATCCTCCAATAACCAACCGAAGAAGTTTGATCAGCTTTAAGTGCATTCTCAGTATAATGTATGCACATATGTCTAACCTTTCAGAAGAGGAAGAAGGCCGGACACGTTGTACGGGTGTCTGCGTATCCTGAAGCCTTGAGGTGCCTGCCACAAAGCTGCCTCCTGTCCCTCCCATTTCACCCCCCTGGCTTCTTCCAACATCCATAGAGTGGCACTGTGATTGTCGCCTTTTCTGCATTTCTTTCCCCACTTGGCCACATCTTTCTTTGGACTCTACAGCCTTCTCTTGAACTACAACACTGTGTTTGGATGGTTCATGTTTGTCATGGACTGCTCTGTCGTGGACGCTACAATCTTGTCCTGAACTACCACCGTCTTCTCACCGAAGCCATCGTCGTCGTCGTTTTCTGTCACCGATTTGACAATTCGTTCGACCTCTTGTCGAATTTTGACCATTTCTGGCGACACGGAAGCTTTGAGCGGAAGGTAGAGACTGGAGCGAGTCCGCAGTTTGTCAGGATTGATCCCCAGTCCCACCCGGCGACCGGCTCCCCCACCGCTTGGAGCCGAACGCGCGTAGAGTTGTCTCATCTTTTCGGAGTCTGCGTTGAGGCTGGTAGGGACGGATGCCAAGTGTTGGCGCGTCCATTTGGTCTCGGTCGTGTTGGACAGGAAGTGAACTTTGCAACTGGCCCTGATCCTGTTCTCGTCGAAGTGAAGGTCGTTACTGGCGTAGGGTTCCTGGTTTGGACACAGACAGAAGCGTGCAGGCAATCGCACGCGTACACACACGATAGTTAAGTCATTTGTCTGCATAAACTGCATTTGTCTATACACAACAGTATTTCTTATATTTGAAAAAAAACACCCTGTTGCTGTCATTATTCAATATTACATGTAAAATACAAAAATCCAATAAGCAAAAGCAAGCAAACGTCTTGACACTGAAACAAAAACAAAAACAATTGGGGAGGCACATTCTCACATCCTCAGGCACCGAGATAAAGTTCACCACACATTTTATCCAAACCAGATGTTTTTATGTAAAAGTAGCATAACATGACTGGAGAAGTTGGCAAGACCTTTAGACAGCACTTTGGCAGACCGCTTCTCACACTAGCGAAGAAAAGAAAACTTATATGGTATGGTCATATCACAGAACCTTCTGGCCTCACCAACACAGTTCGTGATGAACCGTGAAAGGAAAAGAAAGTGAGGAAGGCGGATGAAGAAATGGGTGGACGATGTTGAAGAATGGATTCAGACGTCATTGTCAGAGACCAGGCTGTCGTACATATGAGCAAAATGCAAAACTTTATCTGGCAGCTGGGACAACCATAAACTGCTTTTATCTAGTGATTCCAGTTAGCATGCTTCTCTACTAGGCTTTGTGTAACAACAACAACAACAAGAGTAGTAGAAGTAACAATTATAGTAATAAGAATAAGAATAATTTATTTATTTATTCATTCACTCGACAAGCATACTAAGAATAATAGTAATGATGATGTTGATGATACTAATGATGATGATGATGATGATGATTGATGATAGTAATAATTTAACAACAACAACAACTACAACAACAAAGACTAATGCAAAGCGCCTCATTTCACCAGATCCCTGAGCATTTCACAGTAGCATGCCAGACAAAGGCCGACACACGGAAAGCAAAACACATGTCAGTGCCTATCGCCACGATGAAAACGGATCACATACTTCAGGAAGCATTGGAAAGAATCATAAGAACATGTCCACCTCATATGTCAATTGGTAAAATAAAGGTAATGGTCTACTATTTTAACCCTTTCACTCTCGCACCATATCCACCAACTTTCTAAATCTTAACCTTTGCTTTGCTAGCATGGTTGACGATGCAGGATGCTGGTGGACAGAGTGCTGGAGTCAAAGGGTTAGGATAAAGAACAGTGTTGTTCTAGGAGCTAGTCTCTCAGAGAGACAACAAACCAGAGTTGTCTATGCTGCATACAACACAGCGCACGTGAAAAGATCAAAAGCGAACAAAAAAAGCACGGCATGAAATGAAATGTGCCTGGGAAAACTGTCTAGAAAAGTCTACTTGAATATGAAACAAAAACGCACGCAGACAGAAAAAAGAAGAAATCTCTGGTAATGGTCAGGAAGATAAACCCGAATTTCACACAGAAAACCCGTTCTGACAAGACGTATAAACATTGCATTTCTCCGTGCTCCGCTTAAAAGTCTTTTTACGTCAAATGTGCAGTGAATCTACGTGAGTTTTGAAAAGTCTTATTCAAGAGTGATTTACGACAATGCTACTCTCTCTCTCTCTCTCTCTCTCTCTCTCTCTCTCTCTCTCTCTCTCTGTCTGTCTGTCTGTCTGTCTCTCTGTTTTTCTGTCTGTCTCTCTTTCTGTTTGTCTGTCTGTCTGTCTCTGTCTCTGTCTGTCTGTCTGTCTCTCGCTGGCAATGCTGAGGGTTCTTTCAATATTTCAGTATAAATAGTATCCCCACCTCAAAATTCTGTGCTAGGAAATATCCTCTTTTCTGTCATTCACTTTGTTTCTGCCTTGCTCCTTATGCCTTGCTGGTCCATTCACCTGTGTTGTTTTCTGTAAAGCCTTTGCTATTTTGTCTTAGGATTGATAATTGGGTAAATATAGTAACTGTAGTTTTGACTCTAAGGAAATGCAATGTGCAAAGTGAATTTTAGGTAATTAAGCCATTATTTATGTTTCAGTGTCCTTAGTTATGTTTATATTTGTATGCAAGTTTTTTAACCCCCCCCCCCCCCCCACAGGTGATAAACTGGATGGGATGGTCAACACCAGAAGTTTTATATTCTTAGATCATACACGCGAATGCTTTGATATGTGTAATTAATTTTCTTTCGCAGATGCCCCTTTTCAGTGAGGTATTGTGTACGTTTCGAGACAGCTATAGCCATAGAATGGGTCTGCACAGTCGGTTGGTCTTAAACAACAATAACTCTCTCCCTCCACCCCCTTCTCTCTCTCTCCTCTCTCTCTTCTCATGCTTGCCAGATTAAAACACAATGCAGCAATACACGAAACAAGACACGCGTTTCGACCTTTAAGCCTTCATCTGCAGGCAAGTAAACAAACACATAAAACGTAGACACAGACACACAAAATAGAGAAAACCTAAAGGTCGGAATACGTATCACTGTCTTGTTCCTTACGTTGTCACGTTTTGTCTGCATCTGGTCACCACAGTAACCTTTCCTTCTTAATAAGTATTTTCATCTCGCTTGTTCCATCGTTATGCTCTATAACTGTTTTTAAGACTTTGAACAGACGACCGGCTCTCCAAACAAACTTGGCTTGTTTTGATTTGTAGGAATATAAAGAAAGTTACAGACGCTGAGCGAAATGTATTCGATGAGAATGAAGGAAATTATCATCTTTATGTTTTAACTTTAATATTATGCTACACTGTTAACTTTATACATTAACATTTTACCATAGCATTTTCTATTTCACTCTTCATAGTTTAACGTTAGCTATCCTTCGTTTAACACTGAGGCGAGAGATCGAGCTCCCCGCCTTCCACTCTGCATGGGTTTGAATTTGGTGTTCAGCCTTCAATCCATTCAGCTACAGATGGGTAGCAAAATGGAAAACAGGTGGAACCGCCCTAAAATAACAATATCAACAACAAGAGAGAGAGTGAGAGAAAGATAGAGTGGGGGGGGGGGGGGAGGAGAGAGACAGATAGAAACAGACAGAGAGGGACTTTCATGTTGTCGACTCCATTTAAGAGAATGTGAACTCATTTAGGTAAAGTGAGAGAGAGAGAGAGAGAGAGACAGACAGACAGACAGACAGACAGAAGGGGGAAGGAGTGGGGGTGGGAATGGCGGTGGTGTGGGGAAGAACAGAGAGATAGAGAGATTGGTATTATAAATCATTCTTGTATAGTGCTGTTCTCCAAACTCATTTGAACTAGTCACTCACTTACACACACGCACATGTATGCACACATACATACATATATACAAATACACACACATACAAAACACACACACACACACATGCATACACACACACACAAATAAACGCACGCGCGCGCGCGCACACACACACACACACACACACACACACACACACACTATTTCTCTCTCTCTCTCTCTCACTACTCTCTACTCCGGCTCCCCTCCCCCACCCCCATCCCGACCCACCCCCTCACACACAAACAGAACATACCAGAAACATAGCCCTGAGATCAGTCCGGAACTTGTTGTTGATGGCATTACGGCCTCTGTCCACAGGCAGCAGATAACTTATCCCGTAACTGACACGGCTCCGGGTGACCGCATCTTTAATGGTGGGTAAGGGAGGTAAGTCGGGCCATTCGTATTCTAGCAGTTCTATCCCTTGATCTTCATCATCGTGGCTGCCTCCCAAACCGGTGTCCTCTCCTCCGCTCCTCGTCGCTGGACGGTTCCCATGGGTGGAACCACGGCCCAGAGAGGGAGATGTTCGCGGCCTTTGTTGTTGTCGCCGGACGCTGGTC
>CM060309.1:85611940-85661940 GCA_030674185.1 Monoplex corrugatus
TCAGTAAAGTATATCAAAATTCTTTATTATTCCTTGTTAATTCTGTTGTGAATAAAGAGAATGTTGTAGCGGCGTTGAAAGTTAGTAAAGTATATCAAAAACAACTGTCCCTTCATTATTCCTATGTTAATTCTTTTGTGAATAAAGAGAATGTTGTATCGGCGTTGAAAGTTAGTAAAGTATATCAATAACAGCTGTCCTCATTATTCCTATGTTGATTCTGTTGTGAATAAAGAAATGTTGTAGCGGCGTTGAAAGTCAGTAAAGTATATCAATAACAGCTGTCCTCATTATTCCTATGTTGATTCTGTTGTGAATAAAGAAATGTTGTAGCGGCGTTGAAAGTCAGTAAAGTATATCAAAAACACTGTCTTCATTATTCCTACGTTGATTCTGTTGTGAATAAAGAAATGTTGTATCGGCGTTGAAAGTCAGTAAAGTATATCAATAACAGCTGTCCACATATTCCTATGTTGATTCTGTTGTGAATAAAGAAATGTTGTAGCGGCGTTGAAAGTCAGTAAAGTATATCAATAACAGCTGTCCTCATTATTCCTATGTTGATTCTGTTGTGAATAAAGAAATGTTGTAGCGGCGTTGAAAGTCAGTAAAGTATATCAATAACAGCTGTCCTCATTATTCCTATGTTGATTCTGTTGTGAATAAAGAAATGTTGTAGCGGCGTTGAAAGTCAGTAAAGTATATCAAAAACAACTATCTGCATTTTTTTCTAGATACCTACAGTATAACACTATTTTAGTTAACCGGTTGAAGTATTGTGTATGTTTTGAACTGGCTATAGCCCTGATATGGCTCTTCGCAGTCGGCTGGACTTTAAACGAAAATAACAATAACAAGTCGCCGTGGTGCAGTGGTTAGCGCAACGGACTACGGACTGAATGGTTGTAGGTTCGAATCCCATTAGTTCTGTCAAAATTATTGTGGGACTTTTCGGACCCAGCCGGTTCCTTCCATGTGAGAGTGTGCTGTGGGCTCCTTGGAAAGATTGGGACTGCACTGTCGAGTCTTTTCCACTTCACAGATGCATCATTCAGGGTGCTCCTCAAATTTTCTTACCAGCACGGCAGGTGTCTGATCTCTAGGGCCTGGTTGACGCCAGAATATATTATGAAAGGAAATGTAAAGAACAGTCTTGTCACGCGATCTGAAGCTATGATGAAAACCCACAGCATCATGATTATCATCCCCATCGACATCATCATCATTATATTGTGAAAACGTATCCCAACTTCTGTCGCCGTTAAAGTGGTGTAGAAAATGGGGCAGAAAAAGTCAGCACAAATAAATCTGCTTAAGTGCGATGATCATTAACCCTTTGACTCCCGCACCCTATCCAGCAACTGAAAAAACTTAACCCTTTGACTCACTCACCCTATCCACCAGAGGAAGCTGGTGGATAGGGTGAGAGAGTCAAAGGGTTAAGTTTTCGCTTTGCTAGCATGGTCGACAATGCATGGTGCTGGTGGACAGGGTGCTGGTGGTCAAAGTGTATAAAAACAACAATAAAAGTTATTTCACTTTTGTGTCTATGACGAAAGAGAAGAAAACAGCAAACAGCAGCATAAAACTAGTGAGGGGTAGAGGTACCCATTTAGGTCACATCGGTTAGAACGTCTGTGCTCTGTTGAAACATATCAGGTTTTGTGCAAAGTGATCAATAAACAGCCAGCTGAACCTTTCCTGATGAGTCATGTCTATTTGTTTAGTTCCTCTGGGTAAAACACGATGAAGATCATGAATTTTATTTCTTCAAGTGACAATACAATGGATTCATGCACAAGAAATAGTTTTGCTCTCTCTCTCTCTCTCTCTGTGTCTCTGTCTCTGTCTCTGTCTCTCTTTGTCTCTGTTCCCATCTCTTCCTCCCTCTCCCCCATCTCTATACCCCTCTGTCTGTGTGCCTGCCTCTCTGTATCTCCCTACCTCACACAGCCCCCCCCCCCCTATCTCTCTCTCTGTAGAGCAAATGATACTGACACTGATAACTTACAACTTCTATGTTTTAGAATCTAATCACGGGGGATCCATTGGTCTCTGTCTGTCTGTCTGTCTGCCTCACTCACTCACTCACACACACACACTCACACACACACACTCACTGACACACGCACATACACACATACATACACAGACACACACATTCACAGACACACGCACATACACAGACACAGACACACACACATACACACACACACACACACACACACACACACACACACACACACACACACACACACACACACACACACACACACAACACAGAGTGATCGCTTGCAGACAAAAATAATGATGTATCAGTTGTTGAGTATAGTACCCGCAACTGGTCATCACATTCGTATCAATGACAGACGTTGTGATCATGTTGATACATTTGACATTAATCCTTCTTTGTCTGATCATCGATCGCTAAAAACTGCTCGTAGTTAGCAGGTGTTCCACCAGATAAGATTACTCATTAACAGCTTCTACATATTTGCCGAGAAACTGGTTTCAGTTGTTGGCCTCGCGTAGATGGACAGCTCTCTTGCTCATGTCTTCTGTAATTTCTACTGTAGCTTGCAGAGTAAAGCATTCGGTTCCATTGCTTATAAAGACTGATGCCATGGTGGTAAAAGCCAGTGATTAATCTGATCTTTAATCATTTGTGTTTGTTTATATGTGACCGCAATCCATTTTCCGTGTGAAATCAGAAAGTGTCTCCACAATATGAACTGACAGGGCTTTGAACTTTCAGTCTCCCGGTCATCAGTCCTTTGCGCTGACTACTTGGCTACGGTGTTGCCCTGAGAAAAGTTGAAGTCTCTACTATCTCGTTCTCCTACACCCTCAGTGATAAGAGGCAACATGTTTTTATCTGTTATTTATTGAGAGATTTATTTAAAATCGTTCTTAATACAAACAACTAAACATTATTTGATAAGGGTTTTGTTTACAGGCTATCTTTGTCTGTCTGTCTGTCTGTCTGCCTGCCTGCATGCCTGTCTGTCTGCCTGCCTGCCTGCCTGCCTGTCTGTCTATCTATCTGTCTGTCTGCCTGTCTGTCTCTTCCTCTCTCACATACACTCACATGCACACACGCACGCACCCGCGCGCCCCCGCACACACACCACACACACACACACACACACACACACACACACACACACACACACACACACATACGCACATACACACACACACACACGCACGAACGCACACACTCCTCCCCCTCCCCCACCACACACACACATAGATCCTTCCTGCACTGATCAAGATGGCCCATTAGCTCAGTAGTTACAGCGCCGTGCTGATAACACGGAGGTCGTGGGTTCGATCCCCACGTGGGTCACTGATAATTATTTATTGCGTGCTGACATGCCCAGTTTCACAGAGCTTTCCCATGCTGTCCATTGTAACGCTCCAATCATTGTAGTTGTGTCAAATTAAGAGTTTCATAGATCTTGTCGCCCTCTCCCATTTCTCCCATGTCAGTGCATAAGGTTTTCCGCAGATTGGATGAGTCAGTCATATTAATGCTGGCACGTTTGATTGCAGCGCATTAGGAGCCCTAAGATCGTGATGAATCCTTCTTGAATTAGTGCAAATTCCTTCGTCGATAATGAACACACTGTCTGTCTTTCTGGCTGGCTCTCTGTCTGTTTGTCTGTTTGTCTGTCTGTCTGTCTCTCTTCTCTTCGCTTTCTCTGTTCTGTCTCTCTCTCCCTCCTTCTCTCTCTGTCTCGCTCTATTCCTCTCTCTCCTTCTCCCCCCTTTCTCTCTCTTCTCTCACTGTGTCTCTTTCCCTCTCCCTCCCCCCTCTCTCTCTTCCTGTCCCTCCCTGTCTCTCTCTTCTCTTTATCTCTCTCTCTTCTCTCTCTGTGTCCCTTTCGCTCTCATTCTTTCTCTCACTCTCCCCCTCTCTATGTCTTTCCGACTGTGGATGTGTGCATACTGTGTGTGTGTGTGTGTGTGACGCGCGCGCGTGTGTGTGTATGGGTGTGTGTGTGTATGTGTGGTGTGTGTGTGTGTGTGTGTGTGTGTGTGTGTGTGTGTGTGTGTGTGTGTGTGTGTGTGTGTGAGAGAGAGAGAGAGAGAGAGAGAGAAAGAGAGGAATATATGAATATTTTTGTTAAGAAAAAAAAAGTGTCTTACCTGAAGAATTTCTACCGCCACATAGAACTGGTCACAGCGTTTACCCTTTTGTGCACAGATTTCATCACATTTCACACTTTGTTTTTACATGAAAATGAAAAGTGTAATGTTTGAAAATGATCACTACACAAAGTTGACTTTAGGCTTTTCACCTCACTGTTTAAAACGAATTTCACATTATCATTATCATTTCACTGTCTTTGCACCAAGTATTCGTAAACTGCGATCAAAACACCATTTCAAAGTCTTCACACGATGTTTCGCATTAAACACAGTAAAACGGAAAAAAATAGTTTATATTTTGTACAGTACGATTATAAAACTAGACTGACGTACTGTTTGACCGTTGTCACACAAAGCTGTACATATCACATTGTGTGAACATCAAGCTGTAATATTCGCATATTTCAAAGTATCCATACAAAGTTTAATATTTGACGCTGTAACGTTATGTAAAGAAAACCATATTTTAAAACACCTCCACGAAATTTTACAATGTCTATAGTACAAGCGCGAATTGAAATTAAAATCAACGCAGTGTATAAAGTTCTGACACATAGGTCAACAATGGACCCTCTATAGATGTGAAATTATAACACCACATGCTACCTCAAATGTGTTACAAAAGTCTCATATTTTTTACTGTAGAGATGTGATGAAAACATAAACAACGATGTTTCTATGTCAACCGAAACTTCGATTACACGATTAGACCGGTACCTAGCATGGTATTTGAAGAGCTGACACTCAACTCCTTATCACAGAGTTTGAAACTGGCGTTGTTTCTACACACAAAGTCCAACAGAACTTAAACACAAGTCTGGCATTGTTTCAATACACCCTTTTAAGTTATGGACAGCTGGAATCACAAACCTGTTTTGTGTTTCTAAAACGACGCTGGCTATAGCCTTGTGTCTGGTATCGCTGTGGTAGACAGGGCTAGGCCCGGCACAATAGAGCACTGTAGCATAAAAAGTGACGAAAAAGACAGGAGGGAGCCCTGTGACATGCAGCTACGAACTGCCCGAGGGACCAGATTTACATGGCATTGATATCTTCAAGAAAAAAAAAAAAAAAGGAAAGAAGAGAGAGAGAGAGAGAGAGAGAGGAGAGAGAGAGAGGAGAGAGAGAGAAAGGAAGAAAAGGAAAAAAAATGAAGCAGGACAGGCTGAACTTATTTTCTTCCCTAAATCCGATTATTGTCGTTGAACTATAAACTGCTAAGACATTATTGTCACTATTTATGGGCTTCGATATCTGTTCCACTGAGCTTGTGAATCATAGCACGTCTGCCGACAACCTCTAGGCTGTACATGTTGAAATTTGAACAGAATATGAAAAAGAACATATACTTACGGCCAGACAAACACGATTCCTTGCCTCGGAACCAAAGTATGCAAACTGTACTTCGCCCCCTCCCTCTCCCCTTCTCTCTCTCGTTAGAAAGATTGTGTCACGTGGGGTTGGTCCTTGAGCAGTATGTAGCGCAACGAACGCAGAGTGCAGCCTAGCAGAAAGAATACACATAGTTTCCCGTGACTTGTTCAATCTCAGTCCCCTACTCCTACCTGGTCTCTGTGTGCAGTGCTGTACCGGCATTGGGGCACACGCATCCATGCGTACATTTTCTTTTTTCTTATTTACATGACTGAGGTCTACCTTCCTGGTTACCTCGGATTTTATCGTCTGCCTGGGCTCGCTTGATTTCACTAGGAAAACATGGCGAATGGCCCCGTTTTATTCTTTGCATGTACATTTCACTCTCTCGCTCTCTTACACGAACGCTTGCGCGCATGACCTGTGGTGTATGTCCTTGTACATACATACATTGACGTTCAGATGCATTTGCTCACATGGTCGCGCGCACGCCGGCAGACAGGCAGACGGACAGACAGACACACACACAACACAACACACACCACACGCACACACTAAAGCTACTTTTGATATTGATTATACAGATGCTAAGAAATAGGAAAACGTTAACATTTCGATATGAAGAGCAAGAGAACACATCGATGAAAAATACCGTACCCACCTCCATATTTTTACCGATGGATCAGTCTTAGAAAATAAATGTGCTGGAGCAGCATTTTATGTCCCAAAATATAAAATAATAAAGTCATTTTTCATTGGGGCAAATGTATCTATCTTTACAGCGGAATTAGTCGCTATTTTACAAGCGTTGCATTATCTAGTAAACCTTACACATGTATTTTTCAAAGTAGTTCTCTTTGTTGATTCAAAATCTGTATTACATGCCTTGCAGTCTTTTGATACAGACACAAGACCTGATATAATTACTGAGGCAAATCATCTTATACATCGTTTAAGGATAAAAGGTACAGATCTCAGTTTATGCTGGGTGCCTTCTCACGTAGGTCTTCACGGCAACGAAGTAGTTGACAGAGCAGCTAAGCAAGGTGCACACAATTCTGATAATACTACAGAATTACGTATCAATACTTCCGTAAAAGACGCTTGCAACTTGCTAAAATCAGCCTCATGGTTTCGTTTTCATGAACATTTCCATGAAAAGTTTGTGTCACAACAAATGATAAAACATTCATTTCAAAATGTGTGTAAAAAATTGCAGTTTTTAAGTTTGTGTCACAACAAATGATAAAACTTTCATTTCAAAATGTGTGTAAAAAATTGCAGTTTTCTTCCATATATCATTTGAGAACGATTGTTGCTGTTCATTTTCGTATTCAGCTAAACGCATTGAAAACAAAATACTGTAAAAATGTCAAGTGTATTTGCGGCGAACAATTCACACTTTTTCACTGTCTATTTTACTGCAAAATGCTACGTTCTTTTTTACCAAAAATGTTTACACAAGAAAATTATTCTGAAACTCATTTTAAAGAAGTAACTTCCGATCAATTTTTGTCAGTTAAAATTTCAGAATCGTTGGTTCACAGTCCTGTTAAATGCATTACTTTAAGTTTATGAAGTTTGTACTTTAGAGTTAAATTTTCCATACACATTGTTGATGTTAAATGTTAGTGTTAAGTTCTTGTTCCATTTTTCTATTTTCCCACCTACTTATGTCTATAACTATGTCTCCTCTATGCCCCAAAACCAACCCGCCCATCTCTCATCTCACATAATTTTTTTTTTCTTTTTTTCGTCTAATATCACTCATAGTGAAAAGACGTTAAATCAAAGAACGAACACGCACACACACACACGCACATATACACACACATACACACACACACACACACACACACACACACACACACACACACACACACACACACACACACACACACATACACAAGCTGTGAGCTTGCTCATGCACATACACACGCATACAGACCGCAAGAAACACAAACATATACACACAGACACACACACACATACACGCGCGCGCGCGCGCACACACACACACACACACACACACACACACACACACACCACGCACGCACGCACGCACGCACGCACCCACACGCCTCCACCACCGAATTAGACAACCATTAGGAACGTACAAGGAAGAGGAAAATAAGTCTGAACAAAAACAAGGCAAAGCGAGGTCAGTCCACCGGTATTCGTTTTCAAGCGTGTGTAAAGATTCTAATGTTCACCGTGTCAGTACAAAATGCACAAGTCTCATTCACTATATTAGTAGTCAAACTTTCTACATGAAGGGATACAAATAAACAGTTGTCTCATTACACTGAAGTCGCAGGCAAGTGAGTGGGGAAAAGATCTTAAGCTGTTTATTTTTTTAGCATTTTA
Source organism: Monoplex corrugatus (assembly GCA_030674185.1). Taxonomy (NCBI): domain Eukaryota; kingdom Metazoa; phylum Mollusca; class Gastropoda; order Littorinimorpha; family Ranellidae; genus Monoplex; species Monoplex corrugatus. Next base: position 85,619,837 of record CM060309.1, read on the forward strand.
AAGGCTGTGTCAGTCGGATCTCCCTCGCTACTTCACCTAAACCAAATCTGAACAGGGTCAGGTATCCATTCACAGCTGGGAGGACCGGAGGCCGTACACACAAAGTTTTTTTCCAGCCAGACTCAAACCCGTGCATTCACATTGGAATGTCTACCTGTACTCCAGACAGGGGTGTTGATTAAGCAGACACATGGCTTCTGACTAGCCAGGCACAGAAACGTGTGTGATCGCCCAGCTTTCTGCCTGGAAAGTCAGAAAGTCATGGCACCGCTTCCTGGTTGGAGCGAATTTTCTTCCCCCCTTCTGTTACACCCCGACAAACGTGTTATCCCTGGAAATTTTCAGAAAGAAAACTCAGATGGGCAGCAAACAGACCGGTTTTTTATGTCGCCGGTTAGGATTGAACTCGGGGTATCAGGTCTTGAGTGCACAGTTCGATCTAAAGAACCAACCAGCCTGTGAAAAGCGTGGCCCGCCTGAGATTTGAACCCACAAGCCTGCGTTATGAGCATGGTGCCATAAAAGCTGAACTGATGGGCCACGCATTTTGTTTGAGCAATGTGAAGAATATTCCTAAATTGATACTGTGACGGTAACGGTTTATTGGAATGTGATACAAATACGAATTAGGCCACAAAATTAACAACTTTCCGGATCTACAATTACGAGGACAAACAAACTTAAGACGGTCCGGTCACAGTGACGTAATCCACAGGCACAGGAATAAATCACGTCACAACGAAAAAAGTGGTAAAACTTAAAAGATGCACAGGGAGAGCACAGTGTAAGCGTCCTGCCTCCCCAACATAATGCTGTCCACTGCCGTGTAGTTCCTGATGTACATCTCATGTGATATAGAACAATCAAGACCCGTGAAAGAAATACTGTATCTTTAAGGTCCGCTGGGAACCAGCCAATCAGTCTTGGCTGATACAGTGTCGTATTCAGCTGGTCACTCCATTATTGACATTTCTAAAGTACTTATTCAAGTTTTAACTCCAATGTATATTTGACTCAAATTCTACGTATTCAGCTTGTCACTCCATTATTGACATTTCTAAAGTAATTTTTCAAGTTTTAACTCCAATGTAAATTTGACTCAAATTCTGTGAAGACACATTCACGAACAAGGAAGAAACAGCTAGAAAAAAGATGTATGTATATTTCTGTTAACATATGTGTAATCTAAATTATTGCAGACTTTCTTGTTCGTTTTTTTTCCTACCTCTTGTTAATGATTCCACTCTTTCTCAAATTAACTCTTTTGCTATGTACTTTTTTTGATTCGTTGCAGCGTCCATTTTCATCTGGACATGCGCCAAGATGCAATTTGTGTGTCTCCAGATGTGATCTGCCATACGTTATTCTAGTCTTTCAGTCTGACATTCTTTCTTCAGAAATCATTTGCTGTATACGCATTTATAAATAAATCTGTTTAAACCAACAAGAGAGAGAGAAAGAGACTGTTTGAATCATACATGGAATTTTATGTACGTGAACGCACATAATATTAACTCGTGTTAATCAACATGTAGAGTTGTTATTCGCGAGTTAATCGTGTAAGTGAAGATGCTTTCATAATCTTTTATGCGCAGGGTTGTTAATAGAGGTTCAATGCATGTTAGTAACTTAGCGGTGATAACCTCTTGATAAGTGGAAATGTAATTAGAAGTTCAATGTGTGTTAGCAAAGGTGCATTCCTTATTCCTTAACACGTACATTTATTACTAGGAGTCCATATGCAAGAGTAATACAGGGGAAAAAGTTAGCATTGTTTGCATGACATGAATGTTGTAGACTGATGTGAATCTTGGCGGTATGTGTCACTATCAAGTATAAGATACTTTCAATGTAATATACTGCATCGTGTCCATTAAACCTTTGACTCCTTCACCCTATCCGCCAACTGCAAAAACTTAAACATTTGGCTCCCTCACCCTATCCACCAGTTTCCTGCAGAAAGCTTGTGGATAGGGTGAGGGAATCGAAGGGTTAACTTTTTGCTTTGCTAGCATGGTTGTAGGATGCTGGTGAACAAGGTGCGGGAATCAAAGGGTTAAAAGGCAAATCAAACTCCTCGTAGTCAGCAACGTGTCACAGTTGGAGTAATGGGTAGCCTCAGGAGACTGTATTTACAGGTAACACGGGGGAGCCCAACACCGCAGGTATGAAACCTTCTTTCCATACCGTCAGTGAACAAAAGACCCTGGTGGCTGCCGGCCAAACTGATCGGAACACTTCATTACTATCAATACCTTGCCACCGCTACCTCCTATCAACACGGACACTTGGGGCTGGGTGGGGTGGGTGTTGGGGTGGACGCCGATTTAGATAGGTTGACAGCGCTAGGCGTGTTCTTGTGTGTGTGTGTGTGTGTGTGTGTGTGTGTGGTGTGTGTGTGTGTGTGTGTTGTGTGTGTGTGTGTGTGTGTGTGTGTGTGTGTGTGTGTGTGTGTTGTGTGTGTGTGTGTGTGTGTTTGTTGTGTGGTGTGTGTGTGTGTGTGTGTGTGTGTGTGTGTGTGTGTGTGTGTGTGTGTGTGTGTGCATGAGCTGTGTGTGTGTGTGTGTGTGTGCATGTGTATGTGTGTGAGATGTGTGGTGTGTGTGTGCATGTGTATGTGTGCATGAGCATGTGTGTGTGGTGTGTGTGTGTGCATGTGTTGTGTGTGAGCATGTGTGTGAGGTGTGTGTGTGTGTGCATGTGTATGTGTGCATGAGCATGTGTGTGAGTGTGTGTGTGTTGCATGTGTATGTGTGCATGAGCATGTGTGTGTGTGTGTGCTGTGTATGTGTGCATGAGCATTGTGTAGTGTGTGTGTGTGTGTGTGTGTGTACGTGTGTTATGCATTGTTTAGTCTTGTGTGGCTCATGTGTATGTGTGCATGAGCGGGTCATGTGTTGCTGCTTCGTGTGTTGTGTGTGTGTACGTTCTTATTTTGTACGTCATTCACTGTGCTTTAGACGGTTCTTCTCTCTTCTCCTTCCTTCTTTTCTTCTGTGCGTGCATGTACGCGGCTTCTTTTCACGCAGCCTCGCGCGAGTTTGAGTACGTGTTTAATGTGATCGGAACACTCGATTGCTATCAATGCGCTGCCATCTCATCAACCATAAGTACTTTAAGAGTGAAATAAGAATTGTGTGGGGAGGAGGAAAAATGGTTTAGACATCCACCTAATCAAGGAGTGATGCTGTGATTATGTAGGTATGTGTGATCCTAAAACCTAACTCCCTTTTGTGAAACACACACACACACACACACACACACACACACACACACACACACACACACACACACACACACACACACCACACACACACACACGCACACACACACACACACGCACACACACACACACACACACACACACACAAATCCACCTGGTCAGTTTATTTCCCATTATAATGTGTTCATCGTCTTGATGGTATCAGCTCAGTGTTTCAAACATATTGTATCTCCATTCAAGTTCAAGATACAAGGACAGGTGATTTTCTACAGCCTCAAGAAGTGTGCCAAATATTTGCTGGCAGAATTAGCTGGAGCTCCTATGGAACTGACTGAGTTCAATGAACAAACAACTACAATTTCATTTTAGTCTCTGTCTCAACTTCTCCGCCGCCCCAGTGGCATTGATCTGGGTATTTAACACACCACCAGGTTGATTCAGTCAGACTCACAGCACCAGGAATCCTATGGGAGCCAATATTCCGGGTATTTAACACACCACCCAAGTTGATTCAGTCAGACCCAAAAGTGTCAGAAATTCCATGGGAGCCAATATCCGGTGTTTAACACACCACCAAGTTGATTCAGTCAGACCCAAAGTGTCAGAATTCCATGGGAGCCAATATCCCGGGTATTTAACACACCACCCAAGTTGATTCAGTCACACTCACAGTATCGGGAATCCCATGGGAGCCGACGATGCCAAGCTGCCATAGGGCCACCCATTTGAGAAAATTCTACATCACTACAGGGTTGGGTCGGTGAAGTTCCACAGTGCCTGTTCTGATCCAGCTAATCAAGGATACTGCCTGCTAACAACAGTAAGCGCTCAGTGGCAGAGCCAGACTGTGACAATGAGAGATCGCTGTAAGGAGGCCACCACCACGACCCTCCAACAACAGCCCCCAATAACTACTGACACCCCAAACCCACACTGTGCCAATTCTTTATGCAAACGAGAAGACCCCGGAAGAGGAGAATACAACAGCATGGCTTGACTGTATAGTTAATTCCAGGCGTAAAGGGGTCATCAGGTGTTTGCTTTAAAGTTATTCGTGTGGGGTATGTTTGATTACTTGACGGGCAGTCTCTGTGAGTTACTGCTTGTTGCTGTTTGTGTTGTAGCTCTAAGAAACGTTCAGAGAGACAGACAGAAAGGCAAACAGACAAACACACACACACACACACACACACACACACACACACACACACACACACACACACACACTCAGAGAGAGACAGACAGACAGAGGGAGAGAGAGACAGAGAGGGAGAGAGAAAGATTTTATTTATTTTATTTTTTATTTATTTTATTTATTTTATTTTATTTTATTTTATATTATTTTATTTTATTTTATTTTATTTTATATTATATATATTTTGCAAGCTTCTAGCGCTCACAACACAGTATAACTGTAACAGGAACACGATGCACTTAAGATACTTTAAACAAGAAATCACGATAAAAGCAACTTAAATGTCATATATCAACTGACAAGTGAGCTGATGATTTCTCATTTTATTGTCTCGTTCAGACGCGAAAAGGAAACTTAGCTGAAAGAACCACGCAGTTAAGGAATATATAAACCTTTAATGATATGTACAGCACTGAGGAGAGAGAGAGAAAGAGAGAGAGAGAGACAGAGAGAGACAGAGACAGACAGACAGACAGACAGACAGACAGACAGATAGACAGACAGACAGAGAGATCGTGTTCATACGAAGAGAAAGAGAGAGAGAGAGAGAGAGAGAGAGAGAGAAAGAGGGAGGGAGGGAGGAAGAGAGAGGGATGAGGGAGAGAGATTGTATTCATTCAAAGTTATAACCCCGTCGAAGGGATTACATGAAATTTTGCGCTGTCTTAGAAATATGACTAACTATGCATACAACACACACACACACACACACACACACACACACACACACACACACACACACACACACACACACACACACACACACACACACACACACACACACACACGCACACACACATGCATACAGACACACAGACACACAGACACACACACACACACACAGTGATCTGGGACTCCCTTTTTCTCTCTCTGTCTCTCTGTATGTCTGTCTGTGCCTGTTTGTCTGTATGTTATATATCTGTCTGTGTATCTGTCTCTGTCTGTCTGTCTGTCTGTTTGTCTGCCTGCCTGTCTCTCTCTCTCTCTACTCTCTCTCTCTCTCTGTCTCTCTGTCTCTCTGTCTCTGTCTCTGTCTGTCTGTCTGTCTGTCTCTCTGTTCCTCTCTTATGCTCATAAATAGTTCAGAAGCCAATTTAAAAAAAAATTAATTCTGCTATTATCTTCAGACAACAACAAAAATCTTACAACAGCACAGACATACTCTCTCTCTTTAAGAAAAGTAACATAGACGACCCCAGTAACCACAGATACATGAAAAATATGTAACTGTATTGTAAATCGTAGACTTCAAAACTGCATTGACGATAATGATAAAGTGGGAAAGCATCGCGCTGCTATCGATCACATACGTAGGCGTCTAGTTACTGTTCAAAAACACCTGCGTTTAAACTGTATGTTGTATGTTGGTTTATTGATCTTAAAAAGACTTTCAATTCTGTCTCTAAAAACTATTATGACCTATCCTTCAGTAAGATGGCATTCAAGGCAAACTTTTTAAATGTGTAAGTAGTATGTATGAGAATATTAAGGCAAAAGTAAGAAGTGGTGCATCATTGACAGACATCATTATGCTGTTATCAAGGTATCAAACAGGGTGACATATGTCGCCCTGTACTTTTCTCTTTATAAGTGAGCTTGCAGATGATATTAATGATGATGAAAATGGTGCTTTTGTTTCTCGATCTGCTTATTGCGTTGTTTGTTTATTATATTATTTTGCTTTCTGAAACTGCTGTTGCTCGGCAAAACCAGTATTTCAGTTTCAGTTTGTACATTTGTATTTCTCAAGATGACGTCTCCGCGCTCGGAACGCATTCCGTATGCAGTAACGTCACAGGTGCCTTGTGATGGAAAAGATGCAGAATGATCACGGCACAAGCCTTAAGCCTGCACATAAACCCATGAACTGGCCAGGTCCTGAGGTCCTATGAGGGTAACTGAGCAAGAGTTATATTGTCTTTGTATTAATGTGAAGAATAGAGGAAAATGGGTATATGGCAGTATTTTAAGGTAAGGAGCAAATACGTACGGATATCCAGGCATATATTTTAGTTCTTGGTTAAGTTTTCATACGCTCCTGATGATCTCACTAATTTTCATTGCAAACTTTCAGTGATTCAACGAGAAAAACTGTATTCCGAAACCAGATAAACCAAAACAATAAAAATATGGACAGCTGTTTCCTTACCAAAAGTATGGTATAATTTCGGACCTGTACCTATTGCAAACACTCCCAAATTCGGTCTGTAAAGAGCCGACAGGCTTTGTTTCAAATTGGCATCTCGGAGACAACATGAAACTGATTTATTATGTGTTCATCATCATCATCATCATCATCATCATCATCATCATCACGATGTGCCCTGCCACATGGCGTTGGCAATCATGACCCTCCATACGAATCTAGCCCTTGCCGCCTCCGTCCTCAGCCACCCTGAAAGTCCGTCCAGTATTTTTTCCCTGGGTCTACCTGGTGTACATTTTTTGCTGACGGCCGGGTGTCACCTTCAGAGCATGACGGTCCCTACCGGACGAAGGTGCTCAACAGGAGCCCCTGTTGACATCGTTTTTCTTTTTCGTATTTCGACTGGCCATGACAATTTTGGGAGTATACGATGGTGGTTTCCCGTTGCCTTCTATTGGGTTTTGTACGGACTCTTCGCTAGCCTTTGTCGTTCCCACGACTACCCACAAGGCAGTAGAGGTGATTTTCTGTTAGGGTTTACTCCCTTAGCCTTATTCTCTCCGACAAGGCAGTGTTGTTTTTTTATGTCAGGGTTTACTCCCTTAGCCTTATTCTCTCCGACAAGGCAGTGTTTTTTTATGTCAGGGTTTACTCCCTTAGAAAATATATGCTCAGTTAATTAAATATTTTAAAATGTTACATGGACTGTAACATTGCCTAAGCTTTGAGAAAGCATTTGATTCGTTATATTGGTGATTTTTTGTGTAAATGGGTTGAAGTGTCCCATAAGAACATAAAGTCAACGCTCATCGTGAATAGCCAGGTGTCAAAATGGTTTCATTCTGAAGTAGGTTATGGACAAGGTGGTTCACTTTCTTTGTGTTTGGCTGAAGACAAGGAGGGTGGAAGAGATGCTTGAGGCAACAACAGATAGAGACAGATGGAAGTCCATAATCGCCAACGCCATGCGGCAAGGCACCTGCTGCTGCTGATGATGATAGATCATATACTTTGGAAATGTTTAGATACAAAAGGATTCTGGCAAAAGATCGAAAAAATTCTTGAAATCAGAATACATCAGCTTTGCAGACATTACATGCAGATTGACTGAAAATATGGTGTTATTTTGGACTGACGAAAATACGCACATGAATTTGGTATTTGATTTAGTTGTCTTTCTTTGACAAAACACAGCCAGACATGTTGGTGTATTGCTACAAAACATCACAGGGACGAATACAGTGCAAAACTGACGTGGAACTTGCACACACTTGAAAATGACATGACTGCAATATTTACCTTTTCAGTTTCAGTTTCAGTTTCCCAAGATGACGTCTCCGCGCTCGGAATGAATTCCATATGCGCTAACGTCACGGGTGCCATGTGATGGAGAAGGTCCAGAATGATCACGGCACAAGCCTTAAGCCTGCACATAAACCCATGTGCTGGCCAGGTCCTGAGGTCCTACCTAGATAGTTCCATAACTCTGGGGTCGTAGGGGAGTGAGGCCAGGACCACGAGGGTGGCGCCCATCCCCTCTCAATTGTTTCAAATTCATATTCATATTTACATTTTTTTTACCAAAACTTCAGAAAGGCAAGAAGGCTAACTGGTCTTCAAGGGGTGGGACCTGGGAAATCAACCTGTCTCTCCAATGATTTTTTTTACCAAAGCAGCCGGGCAATGCCCTGCTCTTCATGATTTTCAACTGCCGTGGGATATTTAGCGTGCGCAGTCAGAAGGCACACGGGTCAGACTCGTTTTTCGTCCCTTTCGGAAAGACTAGACGTTCAGTTCGATTTTCCGGTCAAACTGACGAGAAAAGACGAGGCCTCTGCGGGAGCGAACCCTGGAACCTCGAGTTAAGTTATTGGCAGGCGAACGTCTGAACCATTGTGCTACTCTTCTCCCTAATATTTTCCATTAATAACAACCAAACCTTGTTATTCTTTACTCAGTTAATGATGTATATACGATATGGCTGCAATATTTACCATTGATAACAACAAAACCCTGTTACTCTTTTCTCATTTAATGGTATACAAAACGACATGACTTCAATATTTACCATTAATAACAACCTGACTTTGTTACTCTTTACTCAATTAACGAGATACAAAAATTGTCACTGTATGTGATGAAATAAGATAACGTGTATTCTGTTGAACTTTTCCATTTTCTTACTTAATTATGTTTCACGGAGCGACATACGTGTGTATATACATATATATGCTTGCATACGTGTATTTTAGGCATATGGATATTTTGCATAAATTTTTTCTTATGATATGATTGCAGTTATGTTTGTCTGTTTTATTTAGGGTTTGTCTAGAATATTGTTTGAAATGAATTGAAGAAAAGGAAAAAAACAACAACTGAATACTTACTAGTAGCAATAGTAGTCCCCTTGGAAAAGTAGAAGTAGTAGCTGCAGTAATCATAGTTCTAGTATACTGGTGGTTGTGACGGTAGAAATTGTGGTAGTAGTAGCAGCAGTAGTAGTAGCAGGGATAATAGTGGTAGTGATAGTGCGTGTGTGTGTGTGTCTGTATGTGTGTGTATGTGTGTGTATGTGTGTGTGTGTGTGTGATTGTGCCCGTGCGTGCGTTTGTGTTTTTATAAGCACACTACAGTTCGATTTTTGTCTTATTTCCCATGACTTTGTCTGCATCAAATTAATGAGAAGACAAAACAACTTACAATAGAATCATGAAGTACACACACACACACACACACACACACACACACACACACACACACACACACACACACACACACACACACACACACACACACACACACACACATACACACACATACACGCACACACATATATACACACACACACATACACACACACATATACACACACACACACACACACACACACACACACACACACACGCACTCACACACACACATTCACACACACATACACCACATATGGAAATTTTGCACGATTTTTTTTCTTATGATATGATTGCAGAGGCGCGCAAATACAGACTGAATATGCGCGCATGCGTGTTTTTGTGTGTTTATGTGTTGCACGCGTGAGCGTATATCTGTATGTATGTATTGTGTATGTATGTATGTATGTATGTATGTATGTATGTATGTATGTATGTATGTATGTATGTATATATATATGTATGTATGTATGTATGTATGTGTGTATGTATGTATGTGTGTATGTGTGTATGTATGTATGTATGAGTGTATATATGTGTGTATTGGTGCGTGTTCTTGTAGGTCTGAGGTCGCGCGCGAGTAACACGCCATACATGCTTGTTAGTCTACACAGAGAATCATTATTCCTTGGATTAATTATAACGAAAGAAAGAGAGGCAGCCAAAGAAAAATCGTTAAGAGTCAATACATCGCTAGTTCATATAAAACTAATTTGTATTTAATGACGACCAAACTATTGATTGTCACTGTCATAAATCGTTATTTCTGGTAAATAAATGCCCTTATCTTGGGACCGTACGTCTGTATCCAAACTATCTTCTTCAAAGACTTTGGGTAAAAGTAGTAATAACAGAAAGGTAGTATTTCAGTATTGTACAGAATGTCAGTTTTCTTCCCTAGACATTGCCCCCGCGCTCAGAATATTTCCGTGTTCACTAACACCGCACTTGTCTTGTGATAGGAAAGGGACATCCAAAGTAATCAGGGCGTGTGCTGAAAGAAATAAAGGGTTGGAGCTAAATAGCGAGAAGACTGAAGTCATGGTAATCAGTAAAAGACATGAGATTCCCCTCATGCAAAATAACAGCAAATGGCACAACTTTGAGACAGGTTGAGAAGTTTAAATATCTGGGACCGGTCATCTCACCAGACGGCAGATGCACATCAGAAATAGCCAGCAGAATCGGCCAAGCCAAAACAGCATTCAAGAAGATGAAAAACATTCGTACCAACACATGCCTATCAATTAACATCAGGAAGTTCTTGAATGTTGTATAGAACCGATAATGTTGTACGGTTGTGAGGCAGAGCCAGAACAAGATTGAGGCAGCCGAAATGTGGTTTCTAAGAAGAATGTTGAGAGTTCCATGGACAGCAAAGAAAACAAACGAGACAATCTTGATTGAGGCAGACACAAGAAGATCATTGATAAGGAAGATTAGGAAAAGACAGCCAACATTTATAGGCCATTTTATGAGGGGAATTGGAGCACCTGGTCACAACAGGAAAACTGGAGGGAAAGAGAACACCAGGTAGACCCAGGGAGAAAATATTGGACGGACTTGCAGGGTGGCTGAAGACAGAGAGGGTGGAAGATATGCTTGCGGCGACAAGGGATAGATGCATATGTAGGGCTATGATCGCCAACGCCACGCGACAAGGGTCATCATGATGATGATGATGATGATGATGATGATGATGATGATGATGATGAAAACCTTTGTATAAACTCTACGTGCTGGCAAAGTGTTCACGTTCTAACACATGACTGTACTACTATCTGTTCTTGTATCAGTCTGTTAATGAATCAGAATTAGTCTATACCGCAGTGACATGTGTCTCTCCGTCTGAAATGCCCCACTAAGACCCACACAAACCACTCTGAATAATCCCAAACTAGATTAGAACTACTTAACTGTTTACTGGAACAGATCACCGGTGCGATGGTGAGGTCTCACGTTATCATGTATAAAATAGGTAACAACACGGGCTGTGGGTTTAACCCTCGGCCTTTTTTGTTTTTGTTTTTGTTTGTTTGTTTGTTTCTTTCTTCCTTTCTTTCTTTGTTTCTTTGTTTTTGATAGATTTGATATCTCGAGTTCAGTTTGAGCTCATAACATTAAGAACTGGCTTTTCGTTGCCCATCTTAACGTTTCCATCGTTCTGATGATGTCATTCTAGTGTTTCATAAGTCCCTCTTCCGTCCTCCTCATTTTAATTTAAGACCTTTACAGCTCGGAGGCTTTTTGAGCAGGCTCAGCGAGTCTGCCAGATACTTGGCAGATTTGAGTGGAGCGTATGTAGAATTGTCCGAATGCCATGAATCTTTTTTGAAGGAACTCCAAACAAACTCCAACCGTCATTATTCCTACACTATCAAGGCCGTACTGTTAACAAATCAGTGAACTGCTCAGCAGTGTTTACAATCGGAAATCTCTATGTGAAGGAGCAGTTTTTCACTTTGGTCAGCAGGTTCTTTCCTTTAAACATTTTGTACGATGTTCAAAAAAATATCTGACATCAGTCAGTAGTGTTCAGTGCTTTGAACAGAATATGTTATGCATTGCCAAAACAAGATGTTGTATACTATTTGCAGACAGTAGAAAATTGTGACCGTACGTACTAAATCGGTTATTTGGATACAGCATTGCTACGCATTTCCACAGAAACGGGTGATTGGAATTTTAACTTGAAAAAAATTTTATATGCTATTTTTGAGTGAGACTTAACTTCAAATACCAGCAGTGTCTTCTTTTTTCCTTTTCCTTTCTTTCTTCGGTTTGTCTTGTCTTCCTGAGAAGTTTCTGCTCCCTTTTGTAATTTAGATCAGACAGTTTATTCCGTGGGTTAAAAGTCTGTTTTGTATACATGTACTTATTTTTGTCTGGAGGTACATTTGTAAGGGAAACAACTTTACCTTCCCTCCCCTGAGGCCGCTAACAATTTGCTTACGTTTATTGTACTTCACAACATGGTCTCCGGTTGTCCTTTCTTCTTCTTCTTCTTCTCTTTTTTTATATATATTTTTTAATCTTAAAGACAGGTTGGGAGCTCCAACATGGTCTACTTTTCTACTTACACATGGGCGATGAACGCGTTATGAGTGTGTGTGTTGTGTTGTGTGTGCGTGGGTGTGTGTGTGTGTGTGTGTGTGTGTGTGTGTGTGTGTGTGTGTGTGTGTGTGTATGTGTGTGTGTGTGTGTGTGTGTGTGTGCGCGTATGTGTGTTGTGTGTGTGTGTGTGTATGTGTGTGTGAGTTTGTTTGTGTGGGTGCGTGCGCGCGTTCGCGTTTGTGTGTTCATATGTATGCTTTGTTTTATTTTTTCAAAAAGCAAATCCACAAAAAATGTGAGGATATGAAATTTGTTCAAGAGACTGCAAAAGAATTTGATTTAACTCTGTATTTTGCTTTGTTATGTTGTAATTGTTGTTGTTATTGTTGCTGTTGTTTAAATAGAAAATCTTAAACAAATGGTGCCATAGTTCACGAACCAGGCATTTAGTCAAATCTGGATTTTATGAATGTTCTGTTTGTGTGTATTTGTTCGTCTTTAGCAGCTGAGCAGTTGGTTTACTCGTATTGTGCTTTTTTTTTCTTTTCGTTTAAGACTTTCCTGTTACATGTAATTTTCAACTATTGTAACTGTTTTCTCGATTGGCATATTATAGGCATATGTACTTTCGGCTGGCCGATTATTGTTGATATATGAACATTTATATGTGTGTTCTGAACGTTTTGGGTAAATACACAGAATGGTGAATAAATAAATGAATAAATAATCAAAGGAATAAACAAATGAATAAATTAACCGAATGTTTCTAGTATTTGTGTTCTGAACTGAACGTTTCGATAAATGCATAAGTGAATGGATAAATAAATAAATAAGTAAAATAAAATAAACAAATAAATAGATTAATAAACAAATAAACTCAGAAAAAAAAAAAATAGATAACACAGCTGAGAAAAAAAAAAGGATATAATCAATAGAAATAGAGGGAAATTTTCTGAGGATTGTTTTAAAAGCGCTGACAATAACCTCTCTTCCTCAGATGAATTATCTCTCCAACATGTCGAAGACAAACAATGCAAGTGCAAACGTCACGAACATTTTAGACACAATCATAACTAACACCTTCCTGTCAGACCACAGTGCCAGACCGTCCAGACCAGGAGGGGAAGGGTTGATGAGTGTGCAGACTATGCAGACTATAGAAATGGCGGTACAGGTGGGAATACTACCTGCCTTGGGGTTGTGTGGTGTCACCATGAATGTCATCAATATGGCCGTGTTCCTACGTCAGGGGTTGGCTGACTGCATCAACCTGTATCTGTTCAGGTAAGTTCTTGTTGGCTTGAATGTGTTGAAGTGTTCCTTACCGACACTGCAGTATTTCAGGCGGTTCACGTCAGGACACATTTGTATTATCAGATGAAGTGCAGAAACATCCCCATCATTTGGTCTTGATCTAGAAAGTGCAAAAATAAAACTGTACATTATTGTCACCGGCCGCATTGTCTCGCAGGTTCTGTATCTTTCGGACCTGGTTAAGGTCTGAATATTAAATATTATTATGATGGAAAGCGTAGATACAGGCAATTCATGCAGTCTTGATCCGGAACGGAATCCCGTGGACCATCATCATCTTCAACCTGATGTCCGAATGGTGTTTCTATCTCATGGGCGTGCTTCACAATTTCATATTTATGGTTATGATAGGACACGTATAGGACACGTATGGTCCTGCCATGCAGTTGGAACTCAACATGGAGGCCCATACACCATCGTCACTATCCATTTCTCAAGAATCTTCACAACTTTGTCAGTATTGTCCCAGTTTCTGGGGCCTTTCATGCAGCGTTCTTCTCATGATCTCGAGTTCGGCTTCTTCTGCCGTTTCCATGTCTGTGTAAGTTGATGTCCAGATCTGTCGCGTGGGCAATTAATGAAGTTTGAGGATTCTCGCCAGGGCGGACTGATATGTGTGATTAAATCTGGTCCTGAGTCCAGGAGATTGTTGTCGTCAATAATGGGACTACTTGCCGCTCGGATGAGGACAGGCACTACTAGACTCAATGGAACTCATCCGATGACAGGGCAGGACCTTCTACGATGGGCGGCCTTACACTTGACGGTCCCGTATGAATGTCCTACCTAAACAAATTTGGGCATGGTGAGGTGTTGGGGAATGGAGTGAGCGGCGTGAAAGGTCATACGACTAAAGTGGGGAAGAAGATGGAGAAGGTGGGGACGGGAAAGCTTTCTTTTTTGTCCTGATCTGAATTGATGTTCTGATATTATCATTGTGCTGAGCAGTTTCATAGTTTTTTTTTTCCGTTTCTTTGTCTCTTTTTCCCTACTTTTTATATGTTTATCTATTTTCTTTTGTTACTTTTTTGTTTCTATCTTCCATCTGATGCACAAGGCCCAGCTGCATATTTTGCACGCAATGAACGTATATCACCACAGACTGTACAAATAGTAAGTTCCCTCCCTCTCTCTTTCTGTCAAATTAGTCAATTAGACACACACACACTGGCACTCACAAGTGTGCGTGGACACATACACACAACCACACACACACACCAACACACACACAACACCACACACACACACACACACACACTCACACACACACACACACACACACCACACACACACACACACACACATACAGAGAAAGAGAGAGAGAGAGAGACAGATAGACAGACAGAAGCAGACAGACAGATAGAAACAGAGAGATATAGCGAGATACAAGAGAGACAGGCACACAGACAGACACACACACAGAAGACAAAGAGGGAACTGTTGACATTGACTTGATCACAGTGTAAACGTGAATGTATTAATATCTATCACTTCCGTTTCTTTGCCGAGTATCACACACAAATGCCTGTCTTACACTGCTACCTATTTTCAATGCCTGTCTCATAGTACTACCTACTGAATGTCATCATAAAAGTGATTCACTTCATATGGTGAGCGGAACTGAGATGATCAAGAGTTATTACCTGTGGATGAGCACAAATAATGAAGTCTTGCTTCGGATCAATGAAATTCTGATGGATGAGTTTCTTTCACAATCTGAAGAGAGAGCTTCAATTTCTTGCTCAGCCTCAGAAAGAACTGGACCTTTGTTTTCAGTGACACCAATGGCGTGGGTTCGTTTTCATCAGCCTCTATGTTTACGTTTAATGTTTTAATATCTTTCTGCGTTCGTTCGTTATTTCTTTTAACGTCTATTCACATACGTGCTTTTAGACCAATCTTTCTGCGTGCGTGTTTGTTTGTGCGTGTGTGTTGTTTGTTGGTGTGTGTTGTTTGTGCGTATAAGTGGTGTGTGTGTGTGTGGTGTGTGTGTGTGTGTTGTGGTGTGTGTGTGGTGTGTGTGTTGTGTGTGTGTTATGTGTGTTGTGTGTGTGTGTGGTGTGTGTGTGTGTGTGTGTGTGTGTGTGTGTGTATGTTGTGTGTGTGTTGTGTGTGTGTGTGTGTGTGTATGTATGTATGTATGTGTGCTGTGTGTATGTATGTATGTATGTGTGCGTGTGTGTATGTATGTATGTATGTGTGTGTGTGTGTGTGTGGTGGTGTGTGTGGTGTGGTGTGATGTGGTGTGTGTGTGTGTGTGTGGTGTGTGTGGTGTGTGTGTGGTGTGTGTGTGGTGTGTGTGTGTGTTGCGCGTGCGTGTGTAGGCAAAACAGAAAGAGAATGACGGGTTCGTTCAAGGGTCACAGCTTGACAAGCTGAGTGTATTGATGGCTCCAGAGGTCTGATTAGACAATGGATACGCCCCGTTGAGGACTCCGCTGGACGCAGAACAGCGTGGGCTGTAGCTAAACAGGCCGATTCTTGAGAGGTACAGGGATGTACGCGAAGGCCGATGGCTGTGGCCGGGTGGTT
This sequence comes from Monoplex corrugatus, assembly GCA_030674185.1. Taxonomy (NCBI): domain Eukaryota; kingdom Metazoa; phylum Mollusca; class Gastropoda; order Littorinimorpha; family Ranellidae; genus Monoplex; species Monoplex corrugatus. The sequence goes on from CM060309.1 coordinate 85,635,988, forward strand.
GCTGCCGTTGATTTCCTTCTTTTCTGTCCGACAACAGTCGAGTTCGTTTCTCTTCTGCAGTGGCGATGCCTGCACTACAGCTTTTCGCCAAGCACAGCGATTAGTAGCTGTCTCTTCCCACACGGATGTCAGCAGTCTTCAGGCCACGTGTGCAAATGTTTTCATATATGTCAGCAGTGGGCGCTCTGTGGATCGGGACGCCTGTAGCCAGCTCTCGGTAGAGGATAGTTTTTTGGCATGTAGCCATCCTGCATGCAGCGGACATGACCGTGCAAGTGCATTGTCGCTGTGTGAAGAGGGCATACATGCTTGGCGTGCTGACCTGGTCCACAATGCTACTGTTTGGCAATGGTCCCTCCAGGAAATGCCCAAGACCCGTTGCAAGCACTGCATGTAGAAGCTGTTGAGGCAGTGCTCTTGGAGCACGTAGGTTGTCCATAGAGAAGGGTGTTCAGTATGTAGGCTCTGTACACTCCAGTCTTGGTGGCTGTAGTAAGTTTGGTTTTTCCCCTACACTGTCTTGGACAGCTTGGAAGAGACAGCTTCCCTATCCGTCTGTTGAGCTCTGGGTCGAGGGACAGGCCGCTGGAGACTGTCAATCCTAAGTAGGTGAACTCATGTACCGCTTGAAGGGTGATCAACGATGCTGATGCTAAGGTCGTGCTGACGTTCTGGTCCATGATCTCTGTCATCTTCAGACTGATGATGAGGTCAAACTTTAGCAAGCGTGTGCTAGGGAGCTGGCTAGCCTCTGGAGATTAGGCTTGAGTGAGATGTCTAGACGGCATCGTCAGCAAAGAGTATCTCCCGGATCAGGACCTGGCCACTTTGGTCTTTGCTCTGTAGTGTGCAAGGTCGAAAAGCTATTCGTTGGACTTATTGTGTAGTGTGTCATCGGATGATCTGAAAGCGTACGACAATACCAGAGAAAAGAAGATCCCAAACATTGCAAGGGCAAGGACGGAGTCCTACTTTGTTCTTTAAATGAGGAATGGCTCAGTGTGTGAACTGTCACACTGCACTATCACCTACATGCCGTCATGGAAACAGCCGAGTTTCAGCAGCCTCGATGAGTATCTGATCTCTTTTAGTAGAGTGAAGAGGCCTCTTCTACTAACCAGACCAAAAGCTTCGGTCAGATCGATGAAGGCAACCAACAAAGGCCGCCTCTGTTCCCAGCTTCTGTCTTGTAGCTGTCTGAGTGAAAAGATCGTGTCAGTGGTGGATCTCTCTGCCTTGAAGCTACAATAGGACTCGGGGTAGACGCCAACTGTTAAAGTCTGCAGTGTTATCGGAACCTCTCGAGCACAGGTCTTGCCAGTGGTGCTGAGCAATGAAATGCCTCTGTACTTAGCACAGTTGCTGCGGTCTTCCCTATTGTAGAGCGTGACAATGCTTGCATCTGATATGTCCTGGGGAACTGATCCCTCCTTCCAGTACTGGCAGAAGGAATTGGTTTCCGAAGACATGCAGATATCATTCAATACAGTCCACTTTAGTTCCATACTTCTTTATCAATCTGAATTTGGACATTTACACGTCTTATACACGGGGCTTGCAACACATACACATTATTCGCACTTTATTATCTTCAATACAGTCCAATTTAATTCCATACTTCTTTATTAATCCATACTTGGACACTTACACGTCTTATATGTGGGCTTGCAACACATGCACATTATTCTCATACTTACTGAAAACGCAAATACAAATTTAACATGAAATCACATTGAAATTAGGGTCTTCATATTTTTATGTCTATGAGGGTGATAATTTACATTTGATTTTGTTTTTATTTCCTCTGACTGTTGGTTTCTAAAACGCATTTCCATTTCGTGTTTTGCTATTGTCCATTGTTTTGTTTTTTTCTTAAGGTTTAACAATGTTTTCTTGATGTGAAGTGCAAAAAGTATACTTTTCACATGGATTGCGTCTACTCATTAGATGAAATTAGAATTAGTAGTGCTATTGCTAGTCACTGACCTTAGCCATTAATGTTCTGTTACTGTGAAGTGCTATGAGCATGTTTTTGATGTGGACTACATAAATGAAATGAGCATTATTTGGTTACATAAATGTTTCCACTGTCAAGTGGATCTTAGCTGGTCAAGATTAGGTATGTTTCTTGGCTGTTTTGAATGAATTTGTCCCATCAAAAATCAGCATCAGACTCACAGCAGCAATGGCCAGACCATACAGACTGTATGGCAGTAGTACCATCAGCTTCATCACCAAGTAGACCTCCTTACTGTACAAATCACTCGTAGCCTCCAGCATTCTCTATGAGTGTGAAACGTGGACATGGTTTGCAGACTCAAACAAGAGATTTCGGCCTCGGAAGTCAAGTTACTGATGACACTGCTTCCAACGTTCTTCTTCAAACATAAGACAACAAGTACGTGTGAAACAAGATTACACCTTGATGAGTTCAGAGGAACCACCGTGTGCAACAGTGAAACGGTGTAAGCTTGCTTGGTTTGGTCATGTCACCTAACATGACACGCTGTCCTAGTTCATCCTTCAGAGCACCTTGGAAGAGGGCTGTCACCTATGTTGACAGACCAAGAGCTGGGAGAGAGGGGTCAAATATCAAAGAGTGAACCAGCCTCAGAATGCTTGAATTGTTCCTTGCCGTACACTAAAAACAGAAACAAAAGAACCTGTATCCTATCAGCACTCCAAACGATCACGCTGGTTACAGGATTAGGTGGTAGTGAGGATGTCCCAATTTTGTGCAAATGTGAAACCAACCAAGAAACAACCATATCGTAAATGTGAATGCAAATGGCTCAAATTCGATCGTCAAAGATTTCTGTGCTTTAATGGATAAACGTGTACTAAAGATAGTACATGACACAACAAACCAAGAGACGTTACTGTGTTGGCACGCCTTTTCTTTTCTGCCACCTGTCTGTCTCTGTCTTTATGCCTGTCTGTCTCTGTCTTTGTGCCTGTCTGTCTCTGTCTTTGTGCCTGTCTGTCTCTGTCTTTGTGCCTGTCTGTCTCTGTCTTTGTGCCTGTCTGTCTCTGTCTTTGTGCCTGTCTGTCTCTGTCTTTATGCCTGTCTGTCTCTGTCTTTGTGCCTGTCTGTCTCTGTCTTTATGCCTGTCTGTCTCTGTCTTTGTGCCTGTCTGTCTCTGTCTTTGTGCCTGTCTGTCTCTGTCTTTGTGCCTGTCTGTCTCTGTCTTTATGCCTGTCTGTCTCTGTCTTGTGCCTGTCTGTCTCTGTCTTTGTGCCTGTCTGTCTCTGTCTTGTGCGTCTATTGTCTTGTGCTGTCTGTCTCTGTCTTTGTGCCTGTCTGTCTCTGTCTTTCCTGTCTGTCTGCTTATCTGTCTGCTCTGTCTTTGCTGTCTCTCTGTCTTGTGCCTGTCGTCCTTCTTTTGCTTCTGTCTCTGTCTTATCCTGTCTGTCCTGCTTATGCCTGTCTGTCTCGTCTTTGCCGTCTGTCTCTCTTTGTGCTTGTCTCTGTCTTTGTGCCTGTCTGTCTCTGTCTTTGTGCCTTCTGTCTCTGTCTTGTGCCTGTCTGCTCTGTCTTTGTGCTGTGTCTCTTCTTCTACACGTTTGTCTTCTCCTTTCCTATATATATCTACCGATCTGTCTCTCCAGAGAGAGGAGAAGAGAGAGAGAGAGAGAGAAAGAGAGAGAGAGACAGACAGACAGACAGAGACAGAGACACAGAGACAGAGACACAGACAGACAGAGACAGAAACAAAGAGAACGTGTTGTGTGCTAGCGCGTGCGTGCTGGGTTAAAATCCTCAAATATGTACAAAGAGCCTTTAATCTCAAAAAGGAAGTTTATAAGTATGGCCTAACCATGTCTTGCGTTGTTGTTTGCTGTTTGTTTGTTTACAGTCTGGCCGTATGTGACACGGGTTACATTCTCTTCATGGGAGCCACCCGCTTCTTCAGTGTTCTCTTCCTGTTCAGCTACAGTCTTGGGGAATACTGGAAGGTCATTCTGTTGTGTGATTTATCATCGTTATTTTTGTTGTAATTATTATCATCTTCATTGCCAGCATCATTATCATGAGCATTGTTGTTTTGTTAGTGTTACAATTATTATTAATCAATTAGCTAATCAATCAAGTTTGTCATAAATCTAGCTTATGCTTATAAATTCGTAGGCTATCTATGAAGAGTCGCATCGATGAGTGTCGCAGAAAATGTTTGACAAAATATTCCTCAATGGAAAGTTGTTTGAGAAATAGCTGCTGGGTGAATTGTGGATGGACGAAATGACCGAAACATCTGTAGCAGTTTATCGATATCGTGTATAATACGTGACATGTTATGGTAGGCTGTTTGATTTGACCAGATGGTATAAACTGTATTGAAACCATGGGCTGAGTACTGCAAGGACACGATCAACTACAGGCCTCAACCAGACTTCAACATCCTCAAGAAAGCCGAGTCAGGGACAGAGAGGCTAAATGAATCCCCTTTTGCTGAGTGAAATCAAGATGCAGTACAAGTGTGGGGCAGAAAATCCCCTGATGTGGTCAACGATGAAGAAACAGGTTGCTGAGTGATGTGTGGATGGACGTAATGTCTCGGAAAATTCTCTGGATAAAACGACACGTAATGTTATTTAATCGGTAGTATTATAATCACAGCTAAGTATTGTGATGGAATGGATGGTTTGTTGGAGATTAACCGGCCTGGTACGATGCTGGACGACACTGCAAGAGCCTACGGAATGGAGATCAGTGCTGATAAGATAAGTTGATGATTAGGAAAAACATTTTGCGTCAGCACTGGAAACAGGGTCAGAGGACAACAGCTGGAGACAGTGGCACAACTTCAATACTGGGGATAATTGTCAGATACTGGGGATAATTGTCAGATACTGGGGATAATTGTCAGATACCTGGGGATAATTGTCAGATACCTGGGGTATAAACTGTGCAGATACCTGGGGTAACTGTCAATACCTGGGAGGATAATTGTCAGATACCTGGGGATAATGTCAAATACCGGGGATAATTGTCAGATACCTGGGGATAATTGTCAGATACCCGGGGTAACTGTCAAATATCTGGGGTAATTGTCAATACCTGGGGATAACTGTCAAATACCTGGGGATAACTGTCAAATACCTGGGGATAATTGTCAATACCTGGGGATAACTGTCAAATACTGGGGGGTAAGTGTCAAATACCTGGGGTAATTCTCAAGTACCGGGGGGAAGTGTCAAATACCTGGAGGTAAGTGTCAAATACCTGGCGGTAACTGGAAATACCTGGGGATAACTGTCAAATACCTGGGGGTAACTGTCAAATACCTGGGAGTAACTGTCAAATACCTGGGGGTAAGTTGTCAAATACCGGAGGTGACTGTCAAATACCTGGGGGTAATACTGTCAAATACCTTTGGGGGGACTGTCAAATATCTAGGGATAATTGTCAAATATCTGGAGGTAACTGTCAAATACCTGGGATAACTGTCACAGATTGGAAGTACTTCCCAAATTGCAGCGCTTTCTAGGACTGCAGACAATAACAGCGCCCATAATATGGAAAGACACCAGCATCTTGCTCAGCTTTAAAATGAGACTGATGCATCTTCCTTTGTCATGTCGATTTATTCTACTTTTGCAAAATATAGACTCTGACACCCGACTTACAGAAGAGGATCCAAATCATGGATATGACGTTCTATCGAAGACAATGTGACCAGATTACTAACGAGACTACCAGTAAAATAAAACAAGCTATTGGCCAAATTGAAAGCTTTCTGGCTACAGTAAACAGGCACAAAATGAAGTGGTACAGATATGACACAAAATTTTCAGGCCTTGGAAAAAATCCTGCAAGACACAGTCCCATGGGGAAGAAGAAGAGGAAGGCAGAAGAAGAGATGGGAGGACAACATCCAAAAAATGGACAGGCCTGAACCTCAGCAGTTCTAAGAGAGTGCAGAGGACCAGAAGAAATGGAGGAAACTCGTCAAACAGTTATCAGTGGTGCCTCTATAACCTCTAGGGATTCCAGATACATAACGTATCGTAACATGGACAAAATTCATCAGAATAGTTTAATTAAATATTGTGGGAAGAAACAAGAAAGGTGTTCAGGACATTACGTCAGAAGACACTGGAGTCTAAAAATGGCCAAAAGAAGAACTCTGTCACTTGTAGTAGCATTTTCAAAGAAAGGAAACAACACAATGCCAGAATTATACATTTATAAGCTGATTAATAATGCCAGCAAAATTGTGCTCAGAGTAATTCTCAACCATATCGTTGAGAACTACTGTCTGAGGAACAGGCTGGCTACGGACCTGGCAGAAGTACAGTTGAGCAGGTCTTCGGCTGCGGCACCATGGTAGAAAAACGCTCTAACAACATCAAAGAGATATCTAATTCAAGAAAGAAATTGACAGAATCTGCCTTTAGCATACCAAAAGGGGACGGGAGAGTTAAATCTTAGTCAACAAAGTACTGTATTAGGACACATGCAGTAATAAAATAGTTCTTCCGAACCATAGTAAGAATTCACATAATTAATGTCTCTTCATCTGCTATGACACACTGTTTACGACCACTCTTCAGATATCTTGGAAGGAGGACGTTGCCGAAGTCAACAGAAGAAGAGTTGGGAGGCAAATACCAAAGACTAGACTAGTCTCAGTAGGTTTGAAGTTCTTGTTGCTGCTCAATAGAGATAGAAATGGAGGATCCTGTTTGTTGTTGCGACACATGAGCCCCACCCCCCGATACACACACACCACACACACACACACACACACACACACACACACCACACACACACAACACACACACACACACACACACACACAAACACACACACACACAAACACACACACAAAACACACACACACACAAAACACACACACACACACCAGCACGCACGCACGCACGCACACACACACACACACGCACACACCCACACACACACACACAATAACCCCGCTGGTTAAGGGATTAGATGATGACGATGATGTGGTATGCTGCAGATACGAGGCCTAATGCTGATTGGCGTGTACACCAGTTTTTTCAACACCTCCAACTGTCTGACTCTACTCATTGCTGTGGAACGCTGTATCTGTGTTGTCTGGCCTCTTAAGCAAAGACTCTTCTCTCGATCAGGTGTGCATTCAGGCGGGCATGGGTATGCATGGTACACACGCACATACAAACACATATTTACACACACAGCTGGGGATTTAAATATTGTGTGTGGTTTTGATCAGAAAACTAACATCTTCATCGATCAGCATTGTAAAGATTGTCCTTTCAGCTTTGGCGCCTTATCACATGATTTCATTGAGACTTCAGTTTCAGTTTCTGCTTCTGTTTCTCTGACCAAGGTAAATTTATGTAAGGGTCTTGGTATAGGTGGTTCCTGGAGGGCTGTGGTTGACAGGACGTGGTGACAGTATCCTCACCAGGGAGAACATTAACTCAGTCTCTGTGACTGAGCATTTCCTATTGTTAATTGAGGCTTGGTAAGAAATTTGTGTGACGTTACACCATCAACTGGAAAGAAACTGCCAACAACAGAGCATGGTGGCATCAGCAGTGCATCCTTGAACAGCGCAGAACAGCTGCTCGTTATTAGAAGAGGGACTGGCGAAAGCAGAAACTAGGTGCCACAGCGCTCCTGTAGTATTCGCAGAAGAGCATGTGCCTCCAGGATTGGTCTTTAGTCCAACATGAACACCCACACCAGGCACTGAAGATCTCTATACTTACTCCTCTATTGGACTGACAGTAGAGTTCATGGGCAGATTGTGGATTAGAACAAGCACTGATGAACTCTATCAAAATGATACAGCAGCAGAGTAGTCTTCTCTAGTGGGTGGCCTCCCAAAAGCTTGAAATTATCATCTTCTATAGACTTTTGTAGCATTGGAACTTTCCGTGAACTTGGGTTATATTCTGTGCTGAATAACCGAGCAACGTACAGGTACCGAGATGATATGAGTGACATGGCGCAGATTATCTAGGTGAAAATAATATTCGACTATGATTTGGTCTGTCTTTATCTGTGTGCATTTGTGCGTGTGTGTATATCTATGTGCGTGAGAGAGAGCGTGTGTGTATGTATGCACGTGTATTCATGTGGGTGTTTACACACATATGTAGCCTATGTGGGTACGTGGTGACTTTGTGTGCATATGTACAGGTGCGCCTGGTGAATCAGTTGATTGATCTGTTCTTTACCTTTGTGTATTCATCCCATTGCTTGATTTATTGATGTGTTTGTTTGTTTGTTCCAGAAGCATTAGACTTGTTATGACCTTAGCGTTCTTCGTCTGCTTCTCAAGCAACCTGCTCTTCTGCTTTAAGTTTGACACGCTGAGTTATCGTGACCCCACGAGCAACGCCACGCGCTATAAGGTCACCGTGACTCAGTTCTATAAAAAGAACAGTGACCTCATTGACCTCCTGTTTGAAAATTTCAATTTTGTCGTTCCGACAATCTCATTGATGGTTGTCATGGTAGCGACGGTTATCATTGGCGTTCGTCTGCGATCTGTGTTGGCATGGAGACAAGAGTCTGCTAATGTAAGTAGGTCACTGTTGATGAATTGGAATTCCGTGTCCTTTGTGTTTATGCTCTTTTGACCCTTTGACTCCCGTACCTTATCTGCCAACATCCTGCATTGTCATCCATGACAGCAAAGCAAAATCTTAACCTTTTCACTCCCTCACCCTATCCACCAGGTTCCTGCAGGAAGGCTGGTGGATAGGGTGAGGGAGTGAAAGGGTTAAGTTTTTGCAGCTGGCGGATAGGGTGTGGGAGTCAAAGGATTAAAGTTACTATCACTGAAGCCTTGTTGGCATAGAAGTAAAGTCCCCACCTTTCCAGCTCACTGCACAGGCAATTCAAGTAGGCTAAACTTAATGGTCCTCAGTTAACCCAGTTATGGATAGGTACTTAAACCAGTCTAAGGTAGGAAATGTACAGTAGTGAGACAGAGAGGACACGGGCATCATCCTCATAATGCTGGCCCTGAGGAAAAAAATGAAATATAAACCATCTGACATCAGGGTTATGGGACGATCATGATAAATCTTTACCATCTGAATCCTGACATCAGGTTTATGGTCCGATCTTGATAAATCTTTACCATCTGAATCCTGACATCAGGGTTATGGTCCGATCATGATAAATCTTTACCATCTGAATCCTGACATCAGGTTTATGGTCCGATCTTGATAAATCTTTACCATCTGAATCCTGACATCAGGGTTATGGTCCGATCATGATAAATCTTTACCATCTGAATCCTGACATCAGGTTTATGGTCCGATCTTGATAAATCTTTACCATCTGAATCCTGACATCAGGTTTATGGTCCGATCATGATAAATCTTTACCATCTGAATCCTGACATCAGGTTTATGGTCCGATCTTGATAAATCTTTACCATCTGAAACCTGACATCAGGTTTATGATCCGATCTTGATAAATCTTTACCATCTGAATCCTGACATCAGGTTTATGGTCCGATCTTGATAAATCTTTACCATCTGAATCCTGACATCAGGGTTATGGGACTTTGATAATTTAAAAGAAATTTACGATGCTGTGTCTATTGGATGCATAACTGCCGGCTCTGTCGAGACATCGCATCAGTGAATGATTGACCAGACAACACCATTACTTGTGATGGTGGACAAAAGTACTTAAGTTACAGCAAATCTTGTCCTAGTCCATTAGCAATGTTGTCAGCCCGTCTCTTCCTCAGCGACTAGGAAAGTGAACACGTATCCCTGTACTATATTGCATTGCTGCACTGTACTGTTTGCTACTGTATTATATTGTATAGTATTCAGTTTCCATCAAAAAGTCATCATCATCATAGGCGTCCTTCAGTCTCGGAAGACTATGGAATTGCGCTCTGGGTGCCTATTCTGGTGCAGCGCCGGGTGTGGCTGGCCAGTCCGACGCGGGAATGACAGTCCCTGTGGCAGAGGGCACAGATGAAGTCTGACGCTGGTCTGTCTGCCTGGGCTGCAGCCTTTCTTCTCGTTCTCTTTTCCTCGTGCCGCTGAGCGAGTGTCTCTTCGAACTTGGAGAGACCTTTCTGCACAGTCTGTCTCCAGGCTGACCGTTCGAGGGCTGTTGCTTCCCAGTTGTCTTTGTCGATATTCAAGGCTTTTAGGTCCCTCTTGCACACGTCTTTGAATCGCAGCTGTGGTCTGCCTGTGGGACGTTTTCCCTGCACCAGTTCTCCGTAGAGGAGGTCTTTGGGGATCCGTCCGTCGTCCATGCGCACGGCATGGCCAAGCCAGCGCATGCGTCTCTGTTTCAGCAGCGTGTACATGCTGGTGCATCCAGCTCTTTCCAGGACAGTGTTGTTCGGGACCTTGTCCTGCCAGGTGATGTTTAGAATGCGTCGGAGGCTACGCATGTGAAAAGCATTGAGCTTTTGCTCTTGTCGGGCACGCAAAGTCCAGGACTCGCTGCCATACAGGAGGGTGCTCACGACGCAGGCTCTGTAGATCTGGATTTTTGTGTGCTCAGTCAGCTTGCTGTTGTTCCATGCTTTCTTCGTCAGTCTGGTCATGGTGGTAGCTGCCTTGCCGATGCGCCTGTTGAGCTCTATGTCAAGTGAGAGGGTGTCTGAGATTGTTGAGCCCAGATAAACAAAGTCATGGACGACATCCAGTTCATGGTCATTGATGCTGATGGCTGGGGGAGAGTCAACATCCTGTCCCATGACCTGTGTTTTCTTCAAGCTTATGGTAAGCCCAAAGTTTTGGCAGGCATCGCTGAAGCGAGTCATGAGCTGCTGTAGGTCCTCAGCTGAGTGGGCGGTTACTGCCGCGTCGTCTGCAAAGATGAAGTCACGCAGGCACCTCAGCTGGACTTTGGTCTTGGCTCTTAGTCTGGAGAGGTTGAAGAGCTTACCGTCTGTCCTGGTTCGGAGGTATATGCCTTCAGCTGCAGGACCGAATGCGTGTTTCAGCATCACAGCAAAAAAGATTCCAAACAGGGTGGGAGCCAGGACGCAACCCTGTTTCACTCCGCTCCGTATGTTGAAGGCAGCTGATGTTGAGCCGTCAAAGACGACGGTGCCTTTCATGTCTTCGTGGAAGGATCTGATGATGCTGAGAAGTTTGGGTGGACATCCAATTTGGGGAAGGATTTTGAAGAGGCCATCCCTACTGACCAGATCGAAGGCCTTTGTGAGGTCTATGAAGGCAACGAAGAGTGGCTGCCTTTGCTCCCTGCATTTCTCCTGAAGTTGTTTGAGGGAGAAGATCATGTCTATAGTGGATCTGTTGGCACGGAACCCGCACTGCGATTCAGGGTAGACTTGCTCTGCGAGTACCTGGAGCCTCTTCAGTACTACTCGTGCGAAGACTTTCCCAACGATACTGAGGAGGGATATGCCGCGATAATTATTGCAATCGCTTCTGTCACCTTTGTTTTTGTACAGTGTGACGACGTTAGCATCCCTCATGTCTTGTGGTACTTCGCCTTCACTCCAACAGAGGCAGAGGATTTCATGCAACTCGGTGATGAGTGTCTCTTTGCAGCACTTCAGTACTTCGGCGGGAATACCGTCTTTCCCTGGTGCCTTGCCAGAGGCAAGAGAGTCCAGGGCTTCGCTGAGCTCATCTATGGTTGGTTCTCTGTCAAGCTCTTCCAGCTCTGGTAGGCACTCTATGGCATTCAGGGCGTCTTCTGAGACTACAGTTTCCCTTGCATATAGCTCAGTGTAGTGTTCTACCCAGCGCTCCATCTGTTGTTCTCTGTCTTGAATCACCTCCCCTGTAGCTGATTTCAAAGGGGCAGTTTTCTTTTGCGTTGGGCCCAATGCCTGCTTGATGCCTTCATACATCGCCTTGATGTTGCCTGTGTCAGCCGCAATCTGAATCTGGGAGCAAAGCTGAAGCCAATAGCCATTGGCGCATTGTCTGGCACACTGCTGGACTTTGCTGCGAGCAGCGCGGAGAACCTGGAGGTTCTGCTCACTGGGATTGCTTTTGTATGCTGTCAAGGCGTTTCTCTTGGCCTCGATGACAGGTGTCATTTCTTCTGAGTGGGCTTCGAACCAATCAGCTGACTTGCTGGTCTTTTTGCCAAATGTAGACATGGCGGCATTGTAGACAGCATCTCTGAAGTGTTCCCATCGGTCTTGGGCGTTTGCAGTGGGTGGGCCAGGGAGAGAATCCTCCAACACACGCGCAAACTCCTCCACTTTTCTTTGATCGCGTGTTTTGCTGGTGTCAATGCGAGGTCGGCCCTCCTTTCTCGTACGGTGCAGTCTCTTCGCGCGGAGCTTCACATTGCTGCACACCAAAGAGTGGTCAGTGTCACAATCGGCGCTCTGGTAGCTGCGAGTGATCTTGATGCTAGAAAGGTTGACACGTCTGGTGAGGATCAGGTCGAGCTGGTGCCAGTGTTTGGATCGCGGGTGTCTCCAGGAGACTCGATGCTGAGGCTTCGTGTTGAAGAAGGTGTTACTGACGCACAACCCATAATGACAACAGAGCTCTAGCAGGCGCTGGCCATTCTCGTTCATTTTCCCAGTGCCGAACTGACCCAAGCAGGTGGGCCAGGAATTGTAATCGACACCCACTCTGGCGTTGAAATCGCCGGCGATGAACAGTAGTTCTCTGTCAGGAATTCTCCTTATAGCAGCACTGAGGTCGTCATAAAACTTGTCTTTTGCTTCTGCTGTGGATGCCAAAGTTGGTGCGTAGGCACTGATTAGACTGACTGGTCCTGAGGTAGTTTGGAGTCGGAGAGACAGGATTCGCTCTGTTCCTTCTGCTGGTGGGGTTATGGATCCCAATAATCTGTTTCTAACTGCGAATCCCACGCCGTGTTCTCTGACCTCGTCTGATGGTTTGCCCTGCCAGAACAGGGTGAAGTCTCTCTCCCTCACAGATCCTGTTTCTGGGAGCCTGGTTTCTTGAAGGGCGACGATGTCCATCTGCAGTCTGCTCAGTTCTCTGTCGATGACGGCTGTCTTGCGAGCATCATTTACTTCTTGCAGATCGTCAGAAAAGCCTGGTGTCATTGTCCTTACGTTCCATGTGCCCAATTTCAGGGCGGGAGTTTTCGTTTTTCTGTTGCCTGGTGCACAGTTGTCGATCCGCTTGTCGGTTTTCACCCTAAACCCCACGCACCCAGTGAGGCTAACGGACCGTGGCGGGGCAGCACCTTACTGGCTGGGGGCTGCCCAGCTTAAGGCGGGCGGTAGCTGCCCAGTGAGATGCGATGACCTCTCCCACCGTCGGAAGCAGCCCCTGGCGTCTGACTCTACGCCAATTGAGTATGCAGACTTAAAACCGGTAAACTGCTACTTCCCGTGTTTAGTCGACGCTACAAAGCGAAGCTGGAGTGACCTCTCCAGAGCGCAAGGCCTGGGTAAGTAAGTGTGGAGGGCAAGCTGTTACCCATGCAGCAGACCCCCCCTCTCCACGTCGCTGGAATGGTCCATTGGAAAGGCAAGCGCCGATACACATGGTTCCAGTGCCGTCGCAGGAGTTGCCAGAACGTTGCTGTATACAGCCTCGGACTGCCTTGGGGACTCCGGCTCCGGATTTTTCCTCAGGGTTGACTCCCGAAGCCTTTCCTATGAGTGGGTATGGCCGCAAGGCAGCGGAGGTTTGAAATCAGAGTTTTCCTTCTCTTAGATGAGCTGTCTTCCCAGACTGATGAGCCCCATCTACCCAAAGCACTGGTTTTCAGGCGCCAGTAACCCGCCTTCACCCCTTCTCCTATCAGTAGTAGCAGTTCCGCCGGGCTTATATCTAAGCCACACGAGCAGGCTAGGAGCTGGACTTAGTTGTCAGAGGCTGTTGGAGACGCGCGCCGTGAGGGGCATTTTATAGACAATGGAGCTTGTCCCCATTGCCACCCCTCGGCTATGACAACCTTGGACACTAAAAAAGTATATGTCTGTATTCAATATTGGCTGTTTATACTATGGGAGAATATCGTTTATTGTCTCTAGTAAGCAGGTACTCCTGACTTTGACCAGAATGACTCGGCAGCAATACAGTCCTCTTTAATGACTGGCCCCCAGAACAAGTGATAAAGATAGCCCCTATGGACTGCATCTGAATAAAGTTGGATTTTTGTGTGTTGGGGAGTCCAAGTGATTGACCTCAGATGGGTGCAGAAAAATGAAGCAGAACCCTTCTACCCCATGCTGTCTGTTCCCCTACTCACCAAAAATGGTTGTGTGTGTGTGTGTGTGTGTGTGTGTGTGTGTGTGTGTGTGTGTGTGTGTGTGTGTGTGTGTGTGTGTGTGTGTGTGTGTGTCTGTCTGTCTGTCTGTCTGTAAGTAGAGAAGGAGGTAGGTTTGTGATTATTTAACATGTCTATCACATGTACGTTCTAACATGTTTGACCTCTTGACCTGTCTCTAACACAGCTGACGGCAGGCACCTCACTCACAGAACGCCGTGAATCTTCAGTGACCCGGATGTTGGCGATGGTGTGCGCCATCTATACAATCTGTTCTACTCCTTACGTCACTCACTCCTGCTTCCGCTTCCTCATGGCCGACTTCCGGCCTGGGGGCCGTTACAACAATCTGGCCTTTGCTACGTGGCTTTGGTGCACATGTTTCTGTGTGTAAACAGCTCTGCTAATTTTGTCGTCTACTGCACCATGAGTACACGGTTCAGGGAGACGCTGGTTGGTATGTTGCACTGGTGTAGGAGTCAGACAGTGGTTCGTTCTTCTGGCGCTGCTAGAAAGCCTGATCCTCAACATGCTGCATCACAAAATTAGCCCATGATAGTATCATCATTAAATATAAATGGTATACTAAGCACAAACACACAAGATGATGTGGTTCTCGAGCTGGGAGAGTATTCTCTGCACTTAATGGAATGCTTGCAACAAATGAACTTGTGAAACAAACGAACAGACATCGCACAATATCAGTAAAAAATATAACACAGAAACCTGTGGCTTAATATTCGGTAAAATCATGAAAAGCAAGAAACTCGTGATTCATCCACAACGTGTTGTCCAAGATGATACTGTAATGAACACTGGATAGTGGAAGACAAGGGCCGGCAGAGACAAAGCTGGATCAACAATATCACAGAATGGACACATCTGATGATTACAGGCAAAGTAAAGAACTAATGCACAAAGCACAAGACTGACTCGGTTGTCTTGCTTTTACTGTTATGGCTTTCGTACGTATGTTTCTACGTGGGAATAGTTTGTTAACGTAGTGGTCTACTGCACTGTGAGTACTCGCTTTTGGGACGTGCTTCATGGGAATGGGGAAACATATCGGTCCTGTGCTATTACAGGCAAAAGAGATCTTGAAAATGTAGAACGTGGGAGTAATTCTAGTAGTAGTAGAGTAATAGTTGTAGTAGTGGTAGTTCTAGTGTTCATAGTTGTTGTAATAGTGGTAATAATAGTAGTGTTGTTCGCGGTATTGTTACGTTACGGCAAAACCTGTCTTGATCATGAAAGCTGGATTCTTCTGGCGTTACTGACAATATAGATGTTGAATATGCTGTGAAAAACTTACACCGGTTTACCATTGTATACACGGCGTAAGTTTGGTCCAGTGTTTCACTGTAGTTTTGACTTTACTGTAGGCCTGCACATTTCTGATCCACTGATACGATCTGCTCTCTTTACCATTGTTCAACATAACATCCTGTTGATAAAGTCAAAAGCTTTATTTTTAAATCTACAAAAACGATCTATACCTTGCAAAGGGAACTTTTTAATACTCATGCTATCAACATAAAAAGAATTAATTACATGGACAAAACAGAGAGAGTGTGTGTGTGTGCGCTTGCTTGCTTGTGTGTGTGCTTGCGCGTGTACATCCACGAGCACGCATTCACATGCGCATTTCAAGCAGTGAATTATGTTCGTGATATCAAAAAGTTTTATTTAGAATTACTGAAAACTGAAAGACATTTTTAGCGAGGACAGAAAGTGATGAGCGTGGATGTATCAATCCGACCGTCATTGTGACGAGAATGGTTGTTTTATAAAAACAGACTCCTCTGTCACTCCAAAACTCTCCAGTAAAAATGGCTGCTTAGCTGTACCCATACTTATAAATAACCTGTACACGGCATGAAGATGGAAACCAAATCCATGGCAAGAAAAATCTTTAAAAAACATCTGTATGGAAAATAAAGTGGCTGAGAAAAGTCTAAATATAAGCGAAACAGGTAACCCGAACCATAGGCGACTATAATTGCTCGCAAAGAGAAAGAAGAGGGTCAAGCCATGCTAACAATCTTCCTTTTTGCGCCTAGTTGACGTCGTGCATCGTTGACATTTAATGTCGATTGATCTGGGTGGGAATTTTAACGATGTTTCCTTTAACGATGTTTCCAAAACAACAAAAGACGCAGTACACTGATTTGATTTATATCAGCTCATAAACAAACAAAAATAGTGGCAGCAAAAGGGCATCCAGGAGTCATGACCTGGATGTGGCCTGGCCCCATAGAGTGTAAGGTATTTAGGATCGAAATACTGACTTGAGGGCGGTTTCTCCTCGGAGGAACTTCTGCTGTCTAGGTCTTCCCACAGTTTCCTGTTGCCATAATGGAGCACATCTTAAGGACGTTTAATTAATAAACCTTCTTTGTAATCCATATATTATTAGCGTTATCGTTATCATAAGTGAAATTACATTTTTACCTCAACGATCCAAATATTTGACTATATTTGTTGAATCTTAGGCACCTGTAATTGTACATCAGGCTTCATCTGTGGCCCAAATCAAATTTCATCAAAATTCATCGGTGAATGATTGAGATGTCCTTACTGACACCAAGAAATACATTCGCATACCTGCGACCTTGACCTATAACTGATCTAAATAACACTTGCAAAATAACAGGTTGGTATAGCGCTACACATTGCAGAATTAGACGTTTGCATAGCAGAACACATGTTCATGTTTACTTAGAATCTGTCGCCAAATAAACAAGGTATCTCAACATTGAAAATGTCACATTTTGGATCATACCGATGGAGGTTTTTATCTAAATTTCCGAAATTAAGTGTACAAAGTAGTGATGTGTGTGTGTGTGTGTGTGTGTGTGTGTGTGGTGTGTGTGTGTGTGTGTGTGTGTGTGTGTGTGTTGTGTGTGTGTTACAGATGCATGTCAACAGCAAACCAATCACACGTGTTAAGTGTTCTCGTATTGGTACAGGAGACGACGGGCGAGATAGTGAAGTGGTTGGACCACTGTCATTTCATTTGGAAGATCTGGGTTTGAACCTGGATACAGGGTGGAGACTTTTCAGATATCCCAGGTCAACATGTGTGAAGACCTGCCAGTCAGTAGCACTGATATTACGCCGCTCATATGGCCACATCATCGAATGATTGATTTGGGTCAGTTTTTACGTCGACACCCACTTTAGTGATATGGCCGAGGGGGATAACCAACCCAGGGAAGTGGTGGAAGGGGGACCTATCTAATCCTATACTGACTCCACCAGAACAACAATGATGTTAAGATGGGACAGTGAGAAGGCCAGTTCTAACGTAGCGTGCCCTGGGATTCGAACATCAACACGCCATCACGCCCAGGTTCGTTCAGTGGAAATCCCAGCGCCGGTAATTTACCGAAGCAAATGATGTCGAAATGTTCAAACTAGATCGGTAGAAGGAGGCGCTCATTAGTTTTTGTAACTGAAATTATGAAGAACTCGGGTTAGGGTTAGGGTTAGGGTTAAAGGTTTCATCTTAACTTTAGCCCTAACCATAATCCTAACTCTAAGGCATGGCTTATATCAATCTACAATTCATTCTGTCCTCACAGGCTCTGCTGCTCATGTCGACCTTTGCATTACGGTAGGTTTTCTTGATGAAAGAATCCAAATTCCACACGGACAATACAATGCAATACAACACACGCAACAACATCAAGAAACAAACAGGAGTGGTGGTGACGGGTTTCTCCAACAGAATCAGAATTTGAAACACACAGAAAATTTCAGCGTGATGACACTTGCAGTTTATTCTACAGTGCAATGATCCTGATGACTGCATATCAAATTGTTTTCCTAAGACGAGCACCATGATCACCATCCTCTCGCCAACTCAACTTGAAAAAAAAAGTATCAAATAGATGGCGCTGTGATCTTTAGCCAGTAGTAGTGCAGGGTCTCCTCTGGCGGGTAGTCATACGGCGGATTGACATCGCTACGGTTTTGAGACAATGGAAGTTTGAAGGAATACCCTTGCGGTTGGTAATGTGTTGTGGAATCAGTATGAGCGGCGTGGAGTCGACGCCACTGAGGCGTTGCAACGTTTGGGACAGAACAAAAAAAAAAAAAAAATTGGGACATTACAAATACTTGAACAAAACTTTTTGAATCCAATCAAACCGTTAATAAAAAAAGTTCCATATGTGGATTATGTGTATTTGAGCCTTATACAGGTGAGATCATGCACTAAAATAGTAAAACTGGTTTCCCCCGTACTACAGTGGGCAGCCTGTCTCAAGCGAAGGAGCAGGTGCAGTTCTTGCAAACAGGTCCGTTGTAATGAATATTGCAATACAACACGCTTTTAAGCGTTCCGATTTTTCTCCTTCTTTTTATGCGTGTATGCACGTATTCAGTCCACAACATGCAGGTGGAATTTTACTGCATAGTCTGCTTATTCCGTCTTCGGTGATCGTATATACTGGCGTTTTCATGTTTCTCTTTCAGCTGCCAGACACTGACCTGACTGACAAGATCTATAAGGTGCGTGTTTGATGTTATCCGTGCATATACACACGAAGGTGATTTAGGTAATAACCGGTATACATGTGTGTTGACCTGGGAGATCAGAAAAATGTCCACCCTTTACCCACCAGGCGGGAGGTATCTAGGCAGGATCGAACCTCAAGACCTTTCAAATGAGAGTCTGATGTCTTAGCCACTGGACTACTGCACCCGTCGTTACTACATCTGAAAATATTTTCTTCATCAACCACCACCGCCACCGCCGCCATCACCACCACTTGTGGAACAAATAAACCGACAAACAAACAAATATCTGAATCCCTGTATATGTGACGCTCTTCATCAAGACGTTAACTCTGACATTTAGAATCTCAACAACACCTGAAGGAAATGTTCTGACTCTAATCAGACGATTACAAAAAAAAATGAACAATGGTGTCTGTTTCCCAAGCCAGCAAACGGCCAAAGTAAAATGTCAGATAAAGGTAAAAAAATTGGGTCAGATATGATTATGCGCTGTGCAAAAAGATTTGTGAGAGGTCGTATGGACAGACAAGTACAGGAGGCCACTGACAGATCCCCACAGGCCGCCGAAATCGTAGGGGCGCCGTACGGATGAATGTTGCACACCTTGCCTCCCCCTCTCAAGGTTGTGGGTGAGTGTCTGGATTGCAGCAAACATCTCTTCTGTCCATTCTGCTATGTTGTCTGTCCAGTTCTTCTTTGTCAGTCCGTTCTCTTTCGCTCTTGTTCTGTTCACTGGAGGATAGCCTCTGGCGGTCTGCTGGCTCTTGTTACATGTCACAGAGTGACAGTTCTTACTATTATTGACCATCCAGAACATTTTTTTTCTGTGCCTTTTTGCAGTTTCAGGGAGAATCACCATCGTTCGTTTTCTATCGTCTGATTAGACTCAGACATAATTTCTTTCAGGTGTTATTAAGCTTTTAATGTCAAAGGTGACGTTTTGGCGAAGAACTTGAGAACAGTAAGGAAAAAGCAAAGGACTCAAGCCCTTTAAAACAGGAAGAAGAGTTATCTTACCTGCCTTGTTTTGAAAAAGACAAACAAAAAGTAAGACTTTTAAGGCAGAGTTAAATGTCTGGTCTGCAAATAGAAAAAAAAAGTAGGACAAAATGAACTGTGTGGTCTTTACATGTAAAGATCCCTAAGGCAACTGGCTGTCTGGTAAGTAAATATAAAGACCTTAGGACAGAGTTAACTGTTTTGTCTGTAAATTAAGACCTTCAAGACAGAACAACCTGTCTACTCTGTGATACCAAGAAAACTTGAAGACTGAATTTACTGTATGGTTAAAAAGAAGACTTAAAGACAGAGTTAACTGTCTGATCTGTGTCAAACAACGACCTTAAAGACAGAGCTATTGGTTGGCCTGCGACAAAAAAACAAAAAAAACAAAACAAAACAAAACGGAGTTAGCGGTTGGTCGGTGGCAAAAAACACGGAGTTGCCTGTTGGCTTGTGGCAAAAAGACCTTAAAGACAGAGTTACCGTTGGCCTGTGGCAAAAAGACCTTAAAGACAGAGTTACCTGTTGGCCTGTGACAAAAAAGACAGAGTTAGCGGTTGGTCTGTGGCAAAAAAGACGGAGTTACCGGTTGGTCTGTGGCAAAAAGACCTTAAAGCCAAAGTTACCTGTCGGCATGTGGCAAAAAGACCTTAAAGACAGAGTTACCTGTCGGCATGTGGCAAAAAGACCTTAAAGCCAAAGTTACCTGTCGGCATGTGGCAAAAAGACCTTAAAGCCAAAGTTACCTGTCGGCATGTGGCAAAAAGACCTTAAAGACAGAGTTACCTGTCGGCATGTGGCAAAAAGACCTTAAAGACAGGTTTAACTGTCTAGGCTGTAAATAGGAAGATTTGGGAGACGGAGTTTAGTCTGGTATGAAAATAAAACAAAACTATTATTTAGACTTAACAGTCCGGCCTTTGATGATAAAAATGTCTTCAAGACAAAGTTAGTTGTCTGGTCTGTAAATAAAAAGTCCTTTATGTGGCAGAATGTCTGAGCTTGTGCAAAACCTTATGTGCTGGCGGGGTCTTGAAATAGAGGGGAGGTGGAAGGACCTATGAAACATTAATTTGACACTAGCAGAATGATGGAAACATTAAGATGGTCAGCAAGCAGGCCAGCTTTAATGTTGCGGATCGAGACTGAACTCTATATATATCAGATAGCTCTATCCATAGCTCTATCAAAAGAACTAACTAGCCCGCACAATGTGCATATAGAATGAGACACCCACACTTAATACAGCTGCGCCCTTCATAATACGAACAAATCTCGCCTGAATGAATAAACGATTAGACATTGAAGATAGAATTATTCTTGGGGATTTAATTGTTTAACTACCTATAATCTAAAAGATTTAAGTGTGTGATTATGGGAGCTGTTCTTATGGAAAAAAATTCGAAGGTGCAATAAACACTGTTATTGCTCAGTTTATTCCGTCGTTTTTCTTCTTGTTTGTCTTTTCCATTGTCCTCCTGAGTCACTAACCTTCTTGCTTCTCCAACAAACCTCTAATTCTATTATCCAACACATCTTCAAAGCCATTCTCTGACACACCCGAAACCCACACTCCAACACACTCAAATTCCGGTCTCAAATACGCTCCAAATCCTCTTTCAACACACTCCAAACCCACTCTCCAACACACGGCAAACCTACACTCAACACATTCCAAACCCACTCTCCAACACACGGCAAACCTACACTTCAACACATTCAAACCCATTCTCCAACACACAGCAAACTACATACAACATACTCCAAACCTACACTCCAACACACTTCAAACCTACACTCCAACCTACACTCCTACACATCCAAACCTACACCCCAGCACACTCAAACCTACACTCCAACACACCCAAACCTACTACCCCAACACACTCCAAACTTACACTCCAACACACTCCAAACCTACACTCCAACACACTCCAACTACACTCCAAACCACACTCCAAACCTACACTCCAAACCACACTCCAAACACTAAACACACCCAACACACTCCAAACCTACTACACAAACACACTCCAAACCTCCACAACTCCAAACTCCCAACACTCCAAACCTACACTCCAACACAGCAAACCTACACCCAACACACTCCAAACCTACTCACAACCACATACACTCCAAACCTACACTCCAACACACTCCAAACCTACACCCAACACACTCCAAACCTACACACCAACACACTCCAAACCTACACACCAACACACTCCAAACCTACACACCAACACACTCCAAACCTACACACCAACACACTCCAAACCTACACCCAACACACTCACACTCCAAACCTACACAACCAACACACTCCAAACCTACACACCAACACACTCCAAACCTACACACCAACACACTCCAAACCTACACCCAACACACTCCAACAACCAACCTAACTACACACCAACCACACCACCACTCCAACTCAACTACACCCACACACTCCAACACAACACACTCCAAACACATACTCCAAACACTCCAAACCTAACACACCCAACACACTCCAAACCTACACACCAACACACTCCAAACCTACACACAACACACTCCAAACCACACACCACACACAAACCTACACTCCAAACACATCCAAACCTACACTCCAACACACTCCAAACCTACACTCCAACACACAAACCTACACCAACACACTCCAAACCTACACACCAACACACTCCAAACCTACACACCAACACACTCCAAACCTACACACAACACACTCCAAACCTACACTCCAACACACTCCAAACTACACTCCAACACACTCCAAACCTACACTCCAACACACTCCAAACCTACACTCCAACACACTCCAAACCTACACCCAACACACTCCAAACTACACCCAACACACTCCAAACCTACACTACACCACACCCAAACCTACACTCCAACACACTCCAAACCTACTCCAACATCCAACACACTCCAAACTACACTCCAACACACTCCAAACCTACACACCAACACACTCCAAACCTACACTCCAACACACTCCAAACCTACACTCCAACACACTCAAACCTACACCAACACACTCAAACCTACACTCCAAACCCCACTCCAAACACTACTACATCAACACACTCCAAACTACTACCACAACTCCAACACACTCCAAACTATCAACCTCCAAACACACTACCAAACCTACACTCCACAACACTACCAACACACTATTTTCCAAACCTACACTCCAACACAAATCCAAACCTACACTCCAACACACTCCAACTACACTCCACAACACACTCCAAACCCAACTACACTCCAACACACTCCAAACCTAACACACCAACACACTCCAAACCTACACTCCAACACACTCCAAACTACACTCCAAACACTACACTCCAAACACATAACACTCCAAACTACTCAAACCTAACTCCAACACACCAAACCTACATTCAACACAACACACTCCAAACCTATACTTCAACACACTCCAAACCTACACTCCAACACACTCCAAACCTACACTCCAACACACTCCAAACCTACACTCCCAAACCACACTCCAAACTTACACTCCAACACACTCCAAACACCTCCACCAACATACACCAACACACTCAAACCTACATTCAACACACTCCAAACCTATACTCCAACACACTCAAACCTACACTTCAACACACTCCAAACCTACACTCCAACACCACTCCAAACTACACTCCAACACACTCCAAACCTACACTCCAAACCTACACTCTACAACACATCCAAACCTACATCCAACACACTCCAAACTATTCCAACACCTCCAAACTACACTCCAACCTACTCCCACTCCAAACCTACACTCCAACACACTCCAAACTACACTCCAACACTCCAACCTATACCCAACACACTCCAACTTCATTCCAACACACTCCAAACTATATCCACACACTCCAAACTACCACCAACACACCCAAACTACACTCAACACACTCCAAACCTACACTCCAACAACTTCAACCTATACTCCAGCACACTTTCAATCCACCCAAACTGTAGTCCCTTAAAACAGGATCAGGACACTTCGCATGCTATGCTCTGGGATAAACATGTGTAATATGTCTGAATTGAAACTGTGCGTGACAGGGCTTAAATCTGCGCCTCCATTATAAATCCTGGTGTCGATTATGCCCGAGAGATACAGATATCTCGGCTAATCTCTGGACAGAGGGGATTCAAACCCTCAACCTTCCGACCATTAGTTCTTTCGCCCTAACCACTTCGCCACAGAGGCGGATTCGTATTGAAATCGTCTGCTGAGCCACAAATGCTCCATCCCTGAGGGAGACTTGCCGCCATGTTGCGGCGCCTTCCTTGTTTGTTCATCTAATGCTGTTGCACATTACATGATCCTATTCCTTCAGGTCCAGATAAATACTGTCCCATACGTGAAGCGCAATAGTTAAAATGCGCTGCATTTATTCCTAATTTATTTGTAAACTGACTTTGAGCGAACTTTGACTACGTGTTTGGTACCAAAAGAAAGGAAATCGCTGAATGAATTAGATCTGTTGCTCGGTAGGGCGGACATTTCGGGAAACTTGCTAAACCAGCGAAAAAGTGAGAACTACACTGAGGTTTGGCCTTCCTGTTTTCACACACACACACACACACACACACACATATATATATATATTATTTTCGAGCTTTCCGCTCATCATCAGAGTTCTGGAAAAGGAGAAAACAACACAAATGTTATCAAACCAAGTAACAGAAATCAGCATTAAACACGAACAACATTACAATGTGAAGCGATCATACAAAATGATTACAGCTTAATTGTCAGCTGTGGGCTTCGATACTCATCTCCGGTGTTGATCGTAGGTCCCAATTTCTTATATGCAAGCTTCAAGCGTCATCAAAAATGTTTCTCCCCGGGTTGTTGCGTCTAATATCTGACATCATTCATGTCCATCGTCTTCACTCCACATTGGTCCATATGTGTTTTTATCGGCCCACTGTTTTTGATATGCACTCTGAAGCGAGATTGCAAATGTCGGCTGGTTTGGCCGACATAGCACGCGTTACAGCGCGGACAGTTGATTTTATAGACAACTCCGCCTCTCAGCACTCACCTGTGCTTTAGCGACGAAGGACCGTTTTCAATCTTTTAATCGTCATCACAATCTTAAATGGGGCATCTAGTCGATGAATTGAACGAGCATAATCCTCCGTTACCTTTCCTCTATACTGCATCCTCATAGGTATCGTATCTTTCACTCTGATGATGAACGGAAAGCTCGAAAAATTTCTTGAGAATTTCAAACATGGTTTGCCAGTAAAAAAAATAACGTATAACACGTGTCGCAACAATGATATTTTATACACACAGACACACACACACAACACACAGCACACACACACACACACACACACACACACACACACACACACACACACACACACACACACACACACACACACACACACACACACACACACACACAAACTGTTGGTTTTGTTGCACTGAAACAGAATATTATGAAGTATTATTGTGTAAAATTCAAGTGTATGAAATTACACGCACGCAGAAGCACACACACACACACACACACACACACACACACACACACACACACACACACACACACACACACACACACACACACACACACACACACACACACACACAAACTGTTGGTTTTGTTGCACGAAACAGAATATTATGAAGTATTATTGTGTAAATTCAGTGTAGAATTACACGCACGCAGAAGCACACACACACACACACACAACACACACACACACACACACACACACACACACACACACACACACCACCACACACAAAATATATATTATAGATAAGATAGATAGATAGTTAGATAGAATAATGAATAGATAGATAAATGAATAGATAGATAGATAGATAGATAGACAGACAGACAGACAGATAGATAGATAGATAGATAGATAGATGTGTGTGTGTATGTGTATGTGTTGTGTGTGTGTGTGTGTGTGTGTGTGTGTGTGTGTGTGTGTGTGTGTGTGTGTGTGTGTAAGTGTGGTGTGTGTGTGTGTGTGTGTGCTTCTGCGTGCGTGTAATTTCATACCCTTGAAGTTTACACAATAATACTTCATAATATTCTGTTTCAGTGCAGAGTGTACAAGTAGGCGTGTACACAAAGACTAGAGAAAAGAAATGCTCAGATTTCGCAAAGGATGATTGCCACGGAAGCAGCCTCATCTTCTTTCCTTTCATTCTTTCTTCCTTTGCGCAA
>CM060309.1:85666940-85671940 GCA_030674185.1 Monoplex corrugatus
TATATATATATATATATACACACACACATACATACACACACACACACTCACACACACACACACACATACACACACACACACACACACACACACACACACACACACACACACACACACACACACACACACACACACACACACACACACACACAAAGAACTACAACAAAACCATGCCAAACACAAGGATATACATATTTACAAAATAAATAAACAGGTCCTGTATATGTCTTCGTGTGTGCGTGCGTGCGTGCGTGCATGCATGCGCGCGCGCGTGTGTGTGTGTGTGCTTGCTTGTGTAGGTGTCGAATGTCAGCGTTGCGAAATAATTTAATAGATAACGTAACTTAGGTTAAAATAACATACTGTTCGGACTTGATACATCATATTTATAGAATATTCACCCGACACAAGTTTTGAATTCGCTTGTGAATTTCTAAGTTTTGGGGAACAAATCCAGATATTTTAAACATGTTACTTTCAAAATTCAAGCTAATCAACAAGAATGGAATTGACAACGTTGGAGAAAAAAAGTAATAAATGCACATTGTATCGAAATTTCACAAACTAATTTGGTAAAGAGAAACACAACACACAGTTGTTAGATATTTAGGTTTTACTTTTAATTCAATCGCGATGCAGCTGTCACACACTTGAGACTGAATCAAGTTTACGTAAAGAGACAGAAAAAGTAGAATATGTAAGTTCTGTGATGAAAATACCATAGGTGATGAGGTTCATTTTATTTTACGATTTTCTTAAATTTTATATAACCGATTATATATTAGGGCTTTTTCCATTGAAATATCTGTCAGGTAAATCGATGTTTTCATTGTATAATTTCATACCTGAAAGGGAAAAAAATAACTAAAATTAACCAAACTTATCACAATTTCGACATTTTCTATCTTCTTAACCTTTAGATATACTGTCATATGACCATTTCATATGTACAAAGTTATTTGTGACATACTGTTTCACAGTTTCTGTTAGATTTTCTTTTATTGCCGTTATTTCCTATACCGTATCTGGGATTAAAGAATCTATTAAACTCTGAACTTTATGTTAGAGAAGAGAGAGAGAGAGGAGAGAGAGAGAGAGAGAGAGAGAGAGAGAGAGAGAGAGAGAGAGAGCGTTCAAAAATATTACATTCGAACGTTAATACATTCTTTACACTGACAACTCATAAAACGCAAAGAAACACTTGTAAGCGGGAGAAATTATACAAACAAACAAGTAAACAAACAAACACACACACAAACAAACAAACAAACAAGCAAGGTACAAACAGACGTATATCATAAAACGAAAACGAAAACAAGGAAATACAAAACAATCATAACAAATCAGAATACTTATACGTCACCTCACTTTTAAAAGCTAATCTCCAGTCTTTTATGTAATATCCTCTTTCATTTTCCGTTTCGTACAAATTCACTAACATATATTTTCGAGAGAGGGGAGAGAAAAAGAAAGAGAGAGAGAGAGGAGGGAGAGAGAGAGAGGAGAGAAGGGAGAGATTGAGAGAGAGAGAGAGAAACTGGGGTTACACTCAATCCTTAATCTGTTATGAAATCCCTCTTACACACACACACACACACACACACACACACACACACACACACACACACACACACACACACACACACACACACACGCAACACACACACACACACACACCATACCCAACCTCTCTCTCTCTCTTATCGTTTTAAATGCAAGTATTGATAAATACTGGAAAAGTGCACAGTCATCATAAATCATTGCATTCTCGTTTTTTTGTTTTGTTTGTTTTTGTTTGTTTTTGATTTTTGTTTGTTTTTCATTTGTTTGTTTTTAAACAACAAAGATGCCATGTACCTTTTCTAAGGGCAACTACTCGAGTTTATATGATGTAATAATGTTATCTCAGCCCTAAGTCTCCATAGAATGGAACAGCGGCAGTGCTTGATTGTCAAATCTTATTTTCAACATTTTCAGCAACGCTAACTTCCAATGTGTGTATCGCTTCCAAACTTCCTGCGCTGTCTTACGTTTTTAACCAACGGCGTTCTTTGAGCCATGGTATCACATGATCAGGCTGACTTTTTTTTTCATGATTACGGGCACTGCGTTGTTCTCAGCTCTCTGAAACCTCGAGGACATTTTGTTCTGCTGGTCAGCAGGCTTACACAGAATAGTCTAGCTAGGAAGTTACTGAAGCAGAGACAAGTCGTTTACATGCAAGTTTGCAGAACTATGGTCTGACTGAAGCGACGCTGTTCACTTGTACATCAATACATCGGCAGATGTCGTTGATGTGTTTTGGTGTAGTCAGATCGTGATCAGTCTTGAGGCAGAGCCGTGGAGTGAAATGTCAGTACCATTAATGTTTGCACACTGGCTAGCAGTCTGTTAAATTTACGAAATAGTGTTTTGTTGTGTGTGTGTGTGTGTGTGTGTGTGTGTGTGTGTGGTGTGTGTGTGTGTGTGTGTGTGTGTGTGTGTGTGTGTGTGTGTGTGTGTGTGTGTGTGTGTATGTCTGTGTCTCTGTGTGTGTGTGTCTGCCTGTCTGCTCTCTCTCTCTCTGTCTCTGTCTCTCTCTCTGTCTCTTTCTCAGTAGTGCTCTTCTGTGTGTGTGTGTGTGTGTGTGTGTGTGTGTGTGTGTGTGTGTGGTGCATGTGTGTGTATGTCTGTGTCTGTGTGTGTGTGTGTGTCTGTCTGTCTGCCTCTCTCTTCTCTCTGTCTCTCTCTCTCTCTTTCTCAGTAGTGCTCTCTCTCTCTCTCTCTTTTCTCTCTCTCTCTCTCCCCTCTCTGTCTCATCACAATACAGGCATACAGAAAACGGCGGGGGAATGCAGGCATTAACACAAAACCTTTGTAGAGACCCTTTCTCTCTCAGGATATCACTCGAGAAATGTCTTCACTCTACAACCGAACAAGCTCTGACTGTGCTGAATCATTGTGCAGCAACTCCTGGCTCAGGTGGTGAGAGTGTTGTGGCCTGTTTGTTCCCATCTTAATGCTCCAATCATTCGGGTGGTATCGGCTTAGAGTTTTGTAGGTTTTCCCCACTGTCCCCTTCCACTTCTAAGACGTTGCCAGCGCACAGGCCTTTGTGCAGGCTCAAGAGGTCTGCTGGTTAACTGAGGGCAGACTGGGTGGAGGGCGTATGGAATTGCCCGAGTGCGATGACTCTTGATTAAACTTGAGATGTCAAGCAGCCATGGTGAAAGGTGAGAGCCCAAGCTCTACGTCAACCAGCAGTGCTTTTCTTAGCCGTGGCATAGCGTTCTGTGGCGTCACACTACAATACTAGCTACGGGTTTGTCCATAACAGGGTGTTTCAAATTTATTGACCCCTGGAGGTCATTTTACGCATAATAGTGATCAACAGAAAGCCCATCACACATATGATTGATCGTTCTCGTAATACTAAAATACTAAGTGGAATAAAGAATCAATCGTCGTAATCGTTGTCTTGTTCCTATGTAGAATGAAGAATCAATTGCTGGAATTGTTGTCGTGTTACTACATGGAATAATGAATCAATCGTTATACTCGTTCTTGTGTTAATACGTGAAAGAAAAACAGAAGCATGGTGTTAAGTTTCTACACAGAAAAAAAGAATCAATTGTTCTGATTGTTCTAGTGTTACCACGTGGAATAAAGAATCAATCGTTTTGATCATTCTCGTGTCATTACGTGGAATAAAACATCAATCGCTGTAATCATTCGCGTGTAGTTACTACGTAGAATACAAAATCAATTGGTATTCTCTTTCTTATATTGATGGATTCTCCAGTTGATCTGATGGATTGAATAGCCAAGGCCCACTAGTCCTCAATCGCTTGTATAGACTTTATGTGGTATACAAGACTGAACCTGGAGACAATGTTCTTCCACGAACACTGCAGGGGAAGGGGTCGTGCAGCCTTTGGTTCTGCTTCCATCGGTTGAATAGCAGCTGTTGTGCACTGTTCAAACAGGACTGTGCACTGTCTGCACTGCTGTCACCAGCTTACTCTGCGGTAGAATCTATGGGTTTCCTGTAGCAAACGGTACAAAGGTCACAGAAAGATACAGCTTAGAAACCCTTTGCAGGCCTCACAACTAGACCAGACATAAAATTAAAGCGGTGGAAATGAAATGACTCCTTGACTCCAATCGCGGTTGTCGTTTACCATCGTACAGCAGCTACAATACCGATGAATATTTACCCAGCCATCCACAATGGTTGTTCACAAGACTTTCTCTGTGTCCAACATTTCGGTTTCTTTGTCTTGAGAATGCCTGCATATCTTATCCCTGTCAACGTTTTACCGATCATTTTACAAGTGGAAAGATGCTTTGACATTTAACTCAAATGTTAAAGCGTCGAATAGGAGCCAAAGCCGGGTTGTAATGTTCAACTTTTCTCTTCGTTTGACGCCGTTTTCTAGCAAATGGCGACAGCCGTTCAAATGTTATGACAAACTTCTTTCCCATATACGTGAGCTCCATTTTCGGGGTTTATTTGTAAGCAGCTTTGCCAAAAAGGTTATGCTTCTGTTTTCTTGTGAGACAACTTTCTTCTGGGGATGATTATTGGAAACATAATTGTATCTTTCTTTCTTTTTTCTTTCATTTTCTCTTGTTTTTCTTTCTTTATTTTTAATCATCCATTTTTCGTTTTTCTCCTTCCCTCCTTCCCCATCTCTCTCTCTCTCTCTCTCTCTCTCTCTCTCTCTCTCTCTCTCTCTCTCTCTCTCTCTCTCTCTCTCTCTCTCTCTTTGTGTCTGGGGTTGAACGTCTGTAGTAAGGCAATAAAATAATCTGTTGAAATATTTCTTAGACTGCTAAGGTCAGTTCGGTGGACGAAAACACACACACTTTTATGAACAAAATGAACAGTGATTTTATTCTTATACAATATTCGATCCCGTGTTTCAGCAGGCTACGAACTGATTTCGCTATAAATGTTGAGGTTGGGTGTGTGTTTGAAAGTGTGTGCGTGAGTATTTGTGTATGTGTTTCTCTCTCTC
>CM060309.1:85676940-85681940 GCA_030674185.1 Monoplex corrugatus
AAGGAATTTGATATCTCCTCATGTACAGAAAATACACAGAAAGTCTAACAATTCTGGTCACAAATAGTACACCTCTACTAGCACATTAAACATTAACGTTGCGTCAAGTTGAGCAATACACACTTTCAACTCGTTTTAATAGTCTTCCCACCCTTAGTATCAAGGGATCTTATTTCTCCTCATTTACAGAAAATACACAGGAAGTAAAACAGTCTTTTTCTCCTCATCTTTGTATTTGGTGTTTGTTCGTTTGTGATCTTACGGTTGACAAAGGCCATTTGGCCGTTAATTTGCATCTGCCTTGTTGGTTGTATTAAATACGCGTTCTGATTCTTTTCTCGTGCTTTTTCTGGTTCCTGTTTGCTTGAACGTGGGCAGTCACACTTGTTCTGGATTAACACCGCTAATCGGATTCTTCGTGGTTGTTGAAGTGCAAGTGTACTTGGTGTTGTTGCTTATTACCGTCCTAGTGCAGATAGACAATTATGGACTGTCTGTCTGGTAGTTTTTTGTTTTCTTTTCTTTTGAACAACTTACTGGAAGTATTTTGTACTCTCCCAGTCTTCCAAACGTGTGTAGAAAACACGTCAAACTTTCCAAATGACGAAATTGCTGTTTACGTCATAGTCCATGACGACGCACATGCGAGGTCACACGTGAACCGTGATTGACGAAATGTGAAATATATGCGATAAACTTTTCACAGAGTTACGCACGCCTTATGGAATTCTGAACAAACGCAAGCAAGCAAGCGCACACACACACACACACACACACAACACAGAGAAATCTTCAATAAGAGTGGCAAGAGTCCGGATATAGTTCTCCAAGCCCATTCACAAAAGAAATGATTTTTATCGAACTCACTGCACCTTATGAAAGTACAATGATAGAAGCCCATATCTTCAAGGCTAAAAAGTATGCCTGTCTAGCCAGCAACTTCAGGACATCTGGCTTTCAAGCGAAAGTTCAAGCCATAGAGGTCGGATCAAACGGATTGATAGGCACATCAGCCTATGACCTTATGAAGACCTAATGAAAACATACAATACAATACAATCAATACAATACAATACATATATTTTATTTATTAAACGCAAAATCTTGATAAAATCAAATCTAAGCGCTAAAACAGACACACACGCACGCACGCACGCACGCACGCACGACACACAATCACACACACACGCGCGCGCGCGCGCGCGCGCGCGCACGCACACGGCTATAAATGGGGAGAAAGAATAAAAGCAATGGAAAATTATAGAGAGCATATTATATACAATTATATATTACAATGTGATTCCCCTCCGAGTGGAGACAGGCTGCAGAGGGGATTGAGTGAGGTCAGGATTTTATGCAGAGGAGAAAAGGTGAGTTTTGAGAGCGGACTTGAAGGAGACAAAAGTAGGTTGCTGACGGACAGAGAGAGGAAGTTTGTTCCAGGATAGTGGACCAGAAACAGAGAAGGCTCGTGGACCATAGGTATTGAGCTTAGTGCGTGGAAAGCGAAAAGTCAGAGGAACGGAGGCAGAGCGGAGGGTACGTGAGGGAACATAGATCTCAAGTAGGCTTGACAGGTAATCGGGGGCTGCGTTTATTGAGGCTTTTGTAGCACATGGTGTCTAGTTTGTACTGTATGCGCTTTGATACAGGGAGCCAGTGAAGTTTACACATTCACACTTAAACAACTCTCGACCTGTGGGAGAGAGAAGACCAAAGCTGTAAAGGTGATGGCTGAAGCAGCAGAAAAGTGTTCCAACGGGATCTGGTCAAGTACGAATAAAAGTCAACTTCACAAGGCTTGAAATTCTCTTATATATTGCCAGTTCCGATAGCTAAGTGGTTAAGAAATCGTCCCAACGGTAAACTGACCTTGAAATGCCGGACCAGATGCTTGGTTCAAAATCAGGAGGCAGAAAAAAGAGAGGCAGCAGAAGGCGTCACGATCTGATGTGACTGGGCCCCCTTAGATTGTGAGGGAATTAAGGGCCGAAACACTTGTTTGACGGGGATTTCTCCTCTGAGGACCTTCTGCTGTCTGGCTCTCCCCAGAGTTTTCTGCTGCTATTGTTTTTACACATTCACACTTAAATACACACACACGACCACATCCACACCCACAGACACACAGACACACAGACCCCACACACACACTCACACATACGCACACACACACACACACACACACACACACACATCCACACACACACACACACACACCACACACACACACACACACACACACACACACCCCACACATTTACTCTGTCACTCTCACACACACATACAAACACAACCATTCACACGCCCACGCACGCACGCACACACACACACACACACACACACACACATACACGCACACACACACACACACACACACACACACCACACACACACACACACACACACACACACACACACACACAAGCAGTACTGCCACACTTGGTGTTTCTCTTCTTGAGTACGGTCGATAAACCCTGTGGTTTTTATAACAAGCAAAACTTGTTCCTTGTTCCATTCTGATTCCCACGTACTCCCACACACGCACACATACACAAAGGCATACACCCCCGAGACCAGCCAGTTGTGAACAGTTCACGTAGAAAATGTAGGCTAAAAGGCAAAAACTAAATCATCACAGCAAAAACCTCCACTGATTCACTGGTTCAGAGTAAAAACTCCGAGAAGTGTGACAATGGTGGTGTGTGGCAATATGTGAATATAGGACAAACATAAAATATTCATCAGCTTTTTTTCTTAAAAAAAGGCGTTTGCGTAACTCTGTCTCTGTCTTGTTTCTCTCTAATCACAACTTCAGAAAAAAACACAACCTTTTATCCCCCAAGATCTGGATTAGACATATTTAAAGCAAGCATTTGCTTTTCTGGTACATATCTATAGAACATATTACCTACTAAGCCACGTACACAGTTCTAATGAAAGTTTAACAACTATTTTCTTCCAATAACGTAAACAATTATTCTAACTGAAACCCTTTTTCTAGTCACACACACACTTTGTTTTAAAAGAAGGAAACAAACAACAATATTAACAGCAACTGTAGTCAGTCTCATTGCTACACACAGTTCATATTTTTTCTGTTTGTTTTTACAATTCTAAACTGGTTATTTGTCTATTTCGAAATGCGCTCCTCTCTCTCTCTCTCTCTCTCTCTCTCTCTCTCTCTCTCTCTCTCTCTCTCTCTCTCTCTCTCTCTATCTATCTATCTATCTATCTATCTATCTATCTATCTATCTTCGAGACCTGGTTTTGGTTATGGGAATGGAATAGCGTGGTAAGTTCGAAGCTAGGCAGTGTTTCAAATTTTCAGAGGACGGGAGTTTTACAAGCCGTCTAGGTCCAGTTCTTTTATCATATGGAGAATACAGGTCGGTTTCGCACGTGTGAAGGCTGTAGACAGATTCGAATACTACTAATGAGATAATAATTTCAACGATTGTAAACGAGAAAGAGAAAAACACTGAGAGATTGTAATGATAATAATAATGGAAATGATAATCTACAGTGATATTTTATGTTCCAACGGTAGAAAGTTGTTGGATAAAAGCATTCTCTTCAAACTTAAAGTTTATCAGGGAGTGGGGGAGAAAAAGAGACAGACAGAGACAAGACAAGAAGACAGATAGACAGAGAAAGAGACAAACAGACAGAGAGAGAGAGAGAAAGAAAGGAGGGAGAGAGAAGAGAAAACAAGAGAGAGAAAACAGACAGGATAGAGAGTAAGAGAAGAGAGAGAGGAGAGAGAGAGATGGACAACGTCTATGAAATGCAGAATCTAACCATAATATTGTATTTCTAAAGAACTCTTGTCAGCACAATGGTGAGAATTTAGAGAAAGATTGATACATGTATTCGTATACATTGTCCATGAAATTTATGGTTTTGTATCAGTGTTGTGTATGAAATGCATTCATGATTATATAGATAAGAAATTAACATACATATATCAGCATCAGCATCGTCATCGTCATCATCATCATCATCATCATTATCATCATCATCATCATCATCATCATCATCGTCATCGTCATCATCATCATGTGCCTTTCTGCATGGCGTTGGCGACCATGACCCTTCATACGAATCTATCTTTTGTCACTGCATCTATATCTCCTACCGTTTATGTCCTCATCCACTCTGCAAATCTGATATTTTCTCCCTAGGTCTACCTGGTGTTCTTTCCCCTCTAGATTTCTTGTTTTGACTGGGTGCTCAATTTCTCTTGCCTCATAAAACGTCTTGTAAATGTTGCGTCTTTCCCTGATTTTCTTCATTTATGAAAAAATGTTCTTAATGTTCTTTGTTTTTGTGTTTGCTTCTTTCAAGACTGTCTCATTAGTTTTCTTTGCTGTCCATGGAACTCTTTACATTCTTCTTGGAAACGACATTTCGGCTGCCTCAATCTCTTGTTCTGACTTTGCGTGTTGACTGTCCACGCTTCGCATCCGTATAACAGTATATGTTCTGTGCAACACTGAAGAACTCTCTTCCTGATGTTAACTGATAGGCTTTTGTTGTTAAGAACGCTTTGCATTTTCTTGAATGCTGTTTTACCTTGGCCAATGCTGCTGGATATTTCTAATGTGCATCTGCCATCTAATGAGATGACTGTTCCCAGATATTTGAACTTATCAACTTCTCAATGCTGTGCCATTTGTTGTTATTTTACATAAGAGGATTTCTTGCTGTTTTACTGATTACCATGGCTTCAGTTTAGCCCTATATTTCTGCTATGAATTTCTAATATATTCACAAGAACAAACTGCAGGTTTTATACTCTTCTTGAGGCAAGGGACATAACTGGCTAACGAGTGAGGCAAGAGACATAACCTGGCTAACGAATGAGGCAAGAGACATAACCTGGCTAACGAGTGAGGCAAGGGACATAACCTGGCTAACGAGTGAGGCAAGGGACATAGCCTGGCTAACGAATGAGGCAAGGGACATAACTTGGCTAACGAATGAGGCAAGGGACATAA
>CM060309.1:85691940-85744440 GCA_030674185.1 Monoplex corrugatus
GAGGATGGAGAAATCTACACGTATAGACAACAAGAGGATGGAGACATCTACATGTATAGACAACAAGAGGATGGAGACATCTACATGTATGGACAAAAAGAGGATGGAGACATCTACATGTATGGACAACAAGAGGATGGAGACATCTACATGTATAGACAACAAGGATGGAGACATCTACATGTATGGACAACAAGAGGATGGAGACATTACATGTATAGACAACAAGGATGGAGACATCTACATGTGTAGACAACAAGGATGGAGACATCTACATGTATGGACAACAAGAGGATGGAGACATGTACATGTATAGACAACAAGGATGGAGACATCTACATGTATAGACAACAAGGATGGAGACATCTACATGTGTAGACAACAAGGATGGAGACATCTACATGTGTAGACAACAAGGATGGAGATATCTACATGTATAGACAACAAGGATGGAGACGTCTACATGTGTAGACAACAAGGATGGAGACATCTACATGTATAGACAACAAGAAGATGGTGACATCTACATGTGTAGACAACAAGGATGGAGACATCTACACGTATAGACAACAAGAGGATGGAGACATCTACATGTATAGACAACAAGGATGGAGACATCTACATGTGTAGACAACAAGAAGATGGTGACATCTACATGTGTAGACAACAAGAGGATGGAGACATCTACATGTATAGACAACAAGAGATGGAGACATCTACATGTGTAGACAACAAGGATGGAGACATCTACATGTATAGACAACAAGGATGGAGACATCTACATGTATAGACAACAAGAGGATGGAGACATCTACATGTGTAGACAACAAGAGGATGGAGACATCTACATGTATAGACAACAAGAGGATGGAGACATCTACATGTGTAGACAACAAGAGGATGGAGACATCTACATGTATAGACAACAAGAGGATGGAGACATCTACATGTGTAGACAACAAGGATGGAGACATCTACATGTATAGACAACAAGGATGGAGACATCTACATGTATAGACAACAAGAGGATGGAGACATCTACATGTATAGACAACAAGAGGATGGAGACATCTACATGTGTAGACAACAAGGATGGAGACATCTACATGTATAGACAACAAGAGGATGGAGACATCTACATGTATAGACAACAAGAGGATGGAGACATCTACATGTATAGACAACAAGAGGATGGAGACATCTACATGTATAGACAACAAGAGGATGGAGACATCTACATGTATAGACAACAAGAGGATGGAGACATCTACATGTGTAGACAACAAGAGGATGGAGACATCTACATGTATAGACAACAAGAGGATGGAGACATCTACATGTATAGACAACAAGAGGATGGAGACATCTACATGTATAGACAACAAGAGGATGGAGACATCTACATGTATAGACAACAAGAGGATGGAGACATCTACATGTATAGACAACAAGAAGATGGTGACATCTACATGTGTAGACAACAAGAGGATGGAGACATCTACATGTATGGACAACAAGAGGATGGAGACATCTACATGTATGGACAACAAGGATGGAGACATCTACATGTATAGACAACAAGAGGATGGAGACATCTACATGTATGGACAACAAGGATGGAGACATCTACATGTATGGACAACAAGAGGATGGAGACATCTACATGTATGGACAACAAGGATGGAGACATCTACACGTATAGACAACAGAGGATGGAGACATCTACATGTATAGACAACAAGAGGATGGAGACATCTACATGTATGGACAACAAGAGGATGGAGACATCTACATGTATAGACAACAAGAGGATGGAGACATCTACATGTATAGACAACAAGAGGATGGAGACATCTACATGTGTAGACAACAAGGATGGAGACATCTACATGTATAGACAACAAGAGGATGGAGACATCTACATGTATAGACAACAAGAGGATGGAGACATCTACATGTATAGACAACAAGAGGATGGAGACATCTACATGTATAGACAACAAGAGGATGGAGACATCTACATGTGTAGACAACAAGAGGATGGAGACATTTACATGTATAGACAACAAGAGGATGGAGACATCTACATGTATAGACAACAAGAGGATGGAGACATCTACATGTATAGACAACAAGAGGATGGAGACATTTACATGTATAGACAACAAGAGGATGGAGACATCTACATGTATAGACAACAAGAGGATGGAGACATCTACATGTATAGACAACAAGAGGATGGAGGCGTCTACATGTATAGACAACAAGAGGATGGAGACATCTACATGTATAGACAACAAGAGGATGGAGACATCTACATGTGTAGACAACAAGGATGGAGACATCTACATGTATAGACAACAAGGATGGAGACATCTACATGTGTAGACAACAAGGATGGAGACATCTACATGTATAGACAACAAGGATGGAGACATCTACATGTATAGACAACAAGGATGGAGACATCTACATGTGTAGACAACAAGGATGGAGACATCTACATGTATAGACAACAAGAGGATGGAGACATCTACATGTGTAGACAACAAGGATGGAGACATCTACATGTATAGACAACAAGAGGATGGAGACGTCTACATGTGTAGACAACAAGGATGGAGACATCTACATGTGTAGACAACAAGGATGGAGACATCTACATGTATAGACAACAAGAGGATGGAGACATCTACATGTATAGACAACAAGAGGATGGAGACATCTACATGTATAGACAACAAGGATGGAGACATCTACATGTATAGACAACAAGAGGACGGAGACATCTACATGTATAGACAACAAGAGGATGGAGACGTCTACATGTGTAGACAACAAGGATGGAGACATCTACATGTGTAGACAACAAGGATGGAGACATCTACATGTATAGACAACAAGAGGATGGAGACGTCTACATGTGTAGACAACAAGGATGGAGACATCTACATGTATAGACAACAAGAGGATGGAGACATCTACATGTATAGACAACAAGAGGATGGAGACATCTACATGTGTAGACAACAAGAGGATGGAGACATCTACATGTATAGACAACAAGAGGATGGAGACATCTACATGTATAGACAACAAGAGGATGGAGACATCTACATGTATAGACAACAAGAGGATGGAGACATCTACATGTATAGACAACAAGAGGATAGAGACATCTACATGTGTAGACAACAAGAGGATGGAGACATCTACATGTATAGACAACAAGAGGATGGAGACATCTACATGTATAGACAACAAGAGGATGGAGACATCTACATGTATAGACAACAAGAGGATGGAGACATCTACATGTATAGACAACAAGAGGATGGAGACATCTACATGTATAGACAACAAGAAGATGGTGACATCTACATGTGTAGACAACAAGAGGATGGAGACATCTACATGTATGGACAACAAGAGGATGGAGACATCTACATGTATGGACAACAAGGATGGAGACATCTACATGTATAGACAACAAGGGATGGAGACATCTACATGTAGGACAACAAGGATGGAGACATCTACATGTATAGGACAACAAGGATGGAGGAACATCTACATGTATGGACAACAAGGATGGAGACATCTACAGTATAGACAACAAGAGGATGGAGACATCTACATGTATAGACAACAAGGGATGGAAATTACATGTATGGACAACAAGAGGATGGAGACATCTACATGTATGACAACAGAGGATGGAGACATCTACATGTATAGACAACAAGAGGATGGAGACATCTACATGTATAGACAAAAGGAGGAGACATCTACATGTATAGACAAAAGAGGATGGAGACATCTACATGTATAGACAACAAGAGGATGGAGACATCTACATGTATAGACAACAAGAGGATGGAGACATCTACATGTATAGACAACAGGGGATCTACATGTTAACAACAAGAGAGACTCTACATGTATGAACAAGAGGAGAGACATCTACAGTAACACAAGGATGAACCACATGTTGACAACAAGAGGATGGACATACAGTATGACAACAAGATGGAGACTCTAATGTACAACAAGAGAGACATCTAAGTATGACAACAAGGATGAGACATCACATTAACAACAAGAGGAATTAATGTATAGAACAAGGATGGGACATCTAATGTATGGCAACAGATGGAGACATCTAAGTTAGACCAAGGATGGAGACATAGTTAACACAAGATGGAGACATTAATTTAACAACAGGATGGAATCTAAGTATAGACAACAAGGGGGGATCTAGTAAAAGTTATTAACACTTATAAAGTATTCATATAACACAAGGAGATTACTGTATAACACAGGATGGGATATAGCAACAAGAGAGAGCTCTAATATAGACAGAGTGGAGACATCTACATGTTAGACAAAAAGTGGGACTTAAGTTAGCAAAGGAGAGATCACTGTATGACAACAAGGGGAATCTACATGTGTGACACAAGATGGCATTACATGTTAACAAGATGGACAAATGATAGACAAGATGGATTAATTGTAGACAAGGAGGGACTACATTAAGAACAAGGGATGAGACATCTAAGGTAAAACAGGTGGAAATTCTGTTAACACAATGAGTTAATTTAGAAACAGATGAGACATCAATGGTAGACAAAGGATGGAATCAATGTTGACACAAAGATGGAGACATCTCTGTAAGACAAAGGATGGGATCTACTGTAGACAACAAGGTGGGACATCTACAGTATAACACAGAGGAGAGACATCTCATGTAGACACAAGGATGGAGATCTACTGTAACACAAGAGGAAACTACATTAGAAACAAGGGGAATACTTAAAGAGGAGAGCTAATTGTAACAAGGATGAGACTATGTAAGACAACAGGGTGGGACTAGTATAGAAACAAAGATGGAACATCATGTGCACAGGTGGAGACATCACAGTTAGACAAAAGATGGAGACATACATGTGTACAACAGGAGAGACTCACATTTAACACAGTGGAGCATTACTGTAAAAACAAGATGGAGATTCATGTTAGACAACAAGGAGAGACATCACATACACAGTGGAGAATCTATACAAGGAGGAGATCTACATTATAGACAAAGGATGGAGACATTACATTTGACAACAGAGGGAGCATACATAGACAACAAGATGGGACTCACTGAGACACAAAGATGGACATCTAGTAGACACAGGATGGGACTTCTGATAGACACAAGGATGGAGCTCTAATGTGAACAACAAGATGAACATCTAATTGTACACAGGAGGAGACTCTAATGATGCAAGGTGAGACTACATTTGACAACAAGATGAGACATTACTTAGACACAGATGAACTCTACATGTTAGACAACAAGGAGGGACACTAAGTTAACAACAGGGAGATCATGTTAACACAAGATGAGCTCTAATATAGACAAAGGATGGAGAATCTAATTTGGCAACAAGATAACTCTCTTATAGACACAGAGGAGACATCTACTGTTAGACAACAAGAGGATGAGACCTACGAAGAAACAGATGGAGCTCTACTGTTAACAAAGAGGAGAATACTGTCACAAGGAAGATTACATGTGTAAAACAGAGGACGGGAATTACATGTATAGACACAGAGGAACTTACTGTAAGACAACAAAGTGAGACATCACAGTAAGACAACAGTGGAGCGTCTACTGTTACACAAGAGGACTGTCATGTAGCAACAGGGAGGTTACTTTAGACACAGATGAGACACTCTTATAGACAACAGAGGTGGACTTACATTATAACAAGGAACTCTATGTATGACAAGGAGGGACTCTACTGTAAAAAGAGATGACTCTACATATAGACAACAGATGAACATCACATAGACACAAGGCGGGACTACATTTAGACACAAGGGGAATACTTATAACAACAAGAGGAGGGAATTACATTTAACACAGGATGGCATTACTGTTCAACAGGGAGGAATTACAGTTAGACAAGGATGGGACATAAGATAGACAACAAGGATGGAGACATCTACATTATACAACAAAATGAGACATCTACATGTAAGACAAAGGAGGACATACAGTAAGCACAGAGATGGATTAATGTATAGACACAGAGGAGGACATTACATGGTAACAAGAGGAGAATACATGTAGCAACAAAGGTGGACTCATGTTAACAACAGAGGTGGAGATCACAGTTAGAAACAAGGATGAGACATTACATAGACAACAGGAGGAGCATCACAGATAGACACAGGTGGGACATCTACATGGTAGCAACAAAGGGGAGACTCTACTATAACACAGGTGGAAATCTCAGTTAACAACAGAATGGAGACATTACTGTTAGCACAAGAGAGAGAATCTACATGTTAACAAAGGAGAATTAATTATAGACAACAGAGAACTCATGATAACAGATGGAGACATAAGTATAGACAACAGAATGGAGCATTACATGTAACACAAGTGGAATCACTGTATAACAACAGAGGAGACATCAATGTAAAAACAAGAGGAGGAGACATCATTTAGAAAAAGGTGGGACATTAATAAGAAAAGAGATGATCTAGTTGACAACAAGAGGATGGAGACATCTACATGTGTAGACAACAAGGATGGAGACATCTACATGTATAGACAACAAGAGGATGGAGACATCTACATGTATAGACAACAAGAGGATGGAGACATCTACATGTATAGACAACAAGAGGATGGAGACATCTACATGTATAGACAACAAGGATGGAGACATCTACATGTATAGACAACAAGAGGATGGAGACATCTACATGTATAGACAACAAGAGGATGGAGACTCTACATGTATAGACAACAAGAGGATGGAGACATCTACATGTATAGACAACAAGAGGATGGAGACATCTACATGTATAGACAACAAGAGGATGGAGACATCTACATGTGTAGACAACAAGGATGGAGACATCTACATGTATAGACAACAAGAGGATGGAGACATCTACATGTATAGACAACAAGAGGATGGAGACATCTACATGTATAGACAACAAGAGGATGGAGACATCTACATGTATAGACAACAAGAGGATGGAGACATCTACATGTATAGACAACAAGAGGATGGAGACATCTACATGTATAGACAACAAGAGGATGGAGACATCTACATGTATAGACAACAAGAGGATGGAGACATCTACATGTGTAGACAACAAGAGGATGGAGACATCTACATGTATAGACAACAAGAGGATGGAGACATCTACATGTTAGACAACAAGAGGATGGAGACATCTACATGTATAGACAACAAGAGGATGGAGACATCTACATGTATAGACAACAAGAGGATGGAGACATCTACATGTATAGACAACAAGAGGATGGAGACATTTACATGTATAGACAACAAGGATGGTGACATCTACATGTATAGACAACAAGAGGACGGAGACATCTACATGTATAGACAACAAGGGATGGAGACATCTACATGTATAGACACCAAGGATGGAGACGTCTACATGTGTAGACAACAAGGATGGAGACATCTACATGTATAGACAACAAGAATGGAGACATCTACATGTATAGACAACAAGAGGATGGAGACATCTACATGTATAGACAACAAGGATGGAGACATCTACATGTATAGACAACAAGAGGATGGAGACGTCTACATGTGTAGACAACAAGGATGGAGACATCTACATGTATAGACAACAAGAATGGAGACATCTACATGTGTAGACAACAAGAGGATGGAGACATCTACATGTATAGACAACAAGGATGGAGACATCTACATGTATAGACAACAAGAGGATGGGACATCTACATGTATAGACAACAAGAGGATGGAGACATCTACATGTATAGACAACAAGAGGATGGTGACATCTACATGTATGTAGAGCCAGCCATTTAAACTGAAGGTAGCAGAACTACACAAAGCGTAGAGAAATCATCTAAACAAGTAAAACAAGACCAAGTAAAAAAAAATCGAAGAAAAGAATCAGGTCAACGATGTTTTTAAATCTAGGCGAGCTATTTTGTGTGACTCGATACTTAGAAAATGACTGCAAGGGAAAAGAAAAGGACTGCCATGGACAACGTTTCCAAGTAGAATAAATGCAGGTACGTTTTTACAACTTCAAGACAGGAAAAGCAGGGTTGTTTCCCTTGCAATGGTAAGAACAAACAGAAAGAGAAAGTCATTTGAACGAACCAGACCTTCTACTCGACAGAATAAATTGTCTTATCTTGAACACAAAACGAAACAGAAGTCTTTGAGGAGGCGAATGGCTGGCTGCTTTCTGCTGTCGAAAGGACAGATTGGGGGGTTGACAGTTTTGAAGAAATCGTTTTTATGTCTTTAGATTGAGCCTGACTTCATAGTCTGCCGGCTGTTTATCTTCTTTGTCTGCTTCTTTTTGTGCTGCTGCATCTTCTGCACCGCTCCAGTTTCACAGCCCCATGCCTGTCATTTCCATTCTTCTACACGCTCCAAACCCACCGAACCTGTCTGTCTCTCTCTTGGTTTTCTCACTCATACATAATGTGAAACACGCGGTGGGTCCAAATTAGTCTGGCGAATATCCCTATACGTAAATGATGTGATGATGATGATGATGATGATGATGATGATGATGATGATGATGATGATGATGATGATGATATTAACATTAGCAATAACATGAACGCACGCTATCAAGGGCCACATAATCTCGAATTTCTTTCACACTGTATGCGTCATGGCTCATCTGTTTGTTTAAACTTAGACTTGAATTGTATCTGGAAACGCACAACGGACCATGATTGATGACCAGTTGGAATTTCCGTGTGTGTGTGGAAGGAGATTCACCACCAAACGCGGCATGAAGAT
This sequence comes from Monoplex corrugatus, assembly GCA_030674185.1. Taxonomy (NCBI): domain Eukaryota; kingdom Metazoa; phylum Mollusca; class Gastropoda; order Littorinimorpha; family Ranellidae; genus Monoplex; species Monoplex corrugatus. The sequence continues at coordinate 85,700,787 of CM060309.1, forward strand.
CCACAGGACAAAAATGGGCTGTTTGAAGACACATACGAACCAGCAGCAGCGCACTGCGATAGCAGGTGAGACGTTGGATGACCAAGGCCAGGAATTAAACCATAGTGCCAAGGACATCCACGCTGACGGTTCTGATGCGGATTTTGCACAAGCTCTTAACGCCAAACGTGGAAAACTCAATTTGCCGCCTGCCGGTGCAAAAGAACAATGGGAGAAATTAGATGAGGAACTTGTCCTTAAGCTGAATGCGCTAATAGGGAACAGTACGCTGGAACACAAACTTGACACATACGGAGACATCATATACTCTATCTGCAGGGACACTTATGGAGTGAAGCAGCCAAAGACAAAAACGCCTCCCCAGAAATCCAGAAGACAGCAACAGATGGAGAGCATCCGGAGGGAGAAAAGGAAGCTTAAAAAGCGAATGAAAACTGCCTCAGAATTCGAGAAGCAAGGGCTCCTGGAACTCTGGAAAGATCTGAAGGCCAAACACAATGCTCTCAGCAAAGTGGAATCAGCAAGGCGAAGAAAGAGCAAAAAGAAGAAGACTCAAGATCGTTTCTTCAAAGATCCCTTTGACTTTGCAAGAAAGCTGTTTGAACAACCCAAATCAGGGACTCTCACAGTGGGCAAGGAAAACCTAGAGCAGCATCTCAGGGAAACATATTCCGATTCTCAGCGCGAGGCACCACTTGAAATCCAAAATCTGGTTTGGCCTGCAGCGCCAGAAGGAAAATTCAATAACAAACCACCAACACTGGATGAAGTGAAGAACGTAGTAAAGAAAGCCAGAGCCAAGTCAGCACCTGGACCAAACGGAATACCATACCTGCTCTACAAGAAATGCCCAAAAGTGCTCGAGTGGCTCCACAAGATGATTCGATCAGCATGGAGGAACCAGAAGATCAACGACCAATGGATGAGAGCTGAAGGAGTGTACATTCCGAAGGAGCAGAACTCCAGCAGCATCAATCAGTTCAGGCCAATATCACTTCTGAACGTCGAGGGGAAAATCTTCTTCTCTGTTATGGCAGCAAGATTGACAAAATACCTGACTGAAAACAAGTATCTGGATATGTCAGTCCAAAAGGGAGGCATACCAGGAATGCCTGGATGCTTGGAACATGCCACGTTGATTTGGGATGCCATCCAAAAAGCAAGAACAGAGAAGAGAGACATTGACGTAGTTTGGCTTGATCTGGCGAATGCATATGGATCAGTTCCACACGATATGATCCAGCTGGCTCTTGAAATGTATCACATCCCAGAAAACATCCGAACAATGCTAAGGAAGTATTTCCAAGGGTTCTCAATGCGGTTCTCTACCAAAGAATACACCACGGACTGGATAGACCTAGAGGTGGGCATTGCAATGGGCTGTGCAATCTCTCCCATACTGTTCGTGTTGGCAATGGAAGTCATCTTGAAAGCTGCAATGAAGAGTTCAGGTCCAGTGAATCTGGGAGATGGATACCAGATGCCTCCTCTGAAAGCTTTCATGGATGACACAACAGTCTTGTCCACGGATGAGGAAGAGACACACCAAATCTTAAAGCAGCTGGATGAGCTGGTGGCCTCTTCAAGAATGAGGTTCAAACCTAAGAAATCCCGAAGTCTCTCACTGCGAAAAGGAAAAGTGGCAGATTCAGTCAAATTCATGGTAGCCAACCAAGCCATCCCCACTGTCACAGAAGAGCCAGTAAAAAGTCTCGGAAGATGGTATGATGACTCCCTGAAAGACACACAAAGGGGATGTGAAACCAAGCAAACAGCAGAAGAAGGCCTGAAGAAAATAGATAACTGCGGACTGCCAGGCAAATACAAAGTCTGGTGTCTACAGTTCATGCTGATACCAAAGCTGCTGTGGCCACTGCTAATCTATGACATTTGCACCAGCACAGTCGAAGCAATGGAAGCCAAAATCAACAAATACACAAGAAAATGGCTCGGTGTCCCACCTGGTCTCACTGATGTTGCATTCTACTGTCGTCAAGCAATGCTGAAGCTACCTCTGAAATCCATAGTGGAGGAATACAAAGTTGGAAAAGCAAGACTGTTGAGCATGCTGGAGGAATCGGAGGACAATATCGTGAGAGCAGTTCATCCAAAGCTGAGAACTGGCAGAAAGTGGAAAGTCCAAGAGGCTGTAAACAATGCCAAGAGAAACCTCAGCATCAAAGAAATAATTGGACACACGCAAACCAACAGACAGGGACTGGGAGCAACAAAAATGCAGTGGTGGTCCAAAGCCAAAGGGAAGGAAAAAAGAGACATGATCATACAGGAGTTGAAGGAAGAAGAAGATGTCAAAAGAGTGCAGAAGGCAGTCCAGCAAGGTCAACAGGGGCAATGGACAACATGGGACAGTGCACTCCAAAGAAGTCTCAGCTGGAACGATATGTGGCACATGGCTCCTCTAAGGATAAGCTTCCTCCTCAGATCTGTATATGACCTGCTCCCCTCGAATGCAAACTTAGTGAAATGGGGAAAGCAGACGACCCAGCATGTCCGCTCTGTCAGAAGAAACAAACAGTGGAACATGTCCTAAGCTCTTGCAAAGTAGCGCTAGCCCAAGGAAGGTATACATGGAGGCACAACCAAGTTCTGAAAGTGATCACAGATGTGGTTAGCGAAAAAACCATGACCCCAAACGCACCAATTGCTATGACAACGTTCTACAAAGCAGGAGGGAAACAGGTCTGGCCCGAAAGGGCTATGACAACCAGCACATTGCCAAAGGGTCTTCTGGATGGAGCAGTCGACTGGGAGTGTACAGCAGACCTCCCAGAGTGGAGAAATTACCCAGATGTCATCAGCAAGACAGGCATGAGACCAGACATCGCTCTCCACTCTGACTCCTCGAAACAAGTGATTCTGATAGAACTCACTGTGCCATACGAAAGCAGAATGGAAGAAGCACATATCTACAAGACCGAAAAATACGCCGGTCTTGCCAGCACCCTGAAGAAAGCAGGTCTGCGGGTCAAAATCTTCGCCATAGAGGTCGGGGCAAGAGGGTTTGTGGGCACCTCCGCTTATGATCTCATGAAACAACTCGCCATTTCTGGGAAGAAGAGGACTAGAGCCCTTAAAGCGATGGCAGAGGCAGCAGAAAGGAGCTCAAGCTGGATCTGGGCAAGGAGGAACCAAAAAAGTGAACTTCATAAGGATTAAATTCCCTACAGATGATGTGTGCCCCGTTAGCACATTGGTAAAACCGCGTACCGCAGTTCTGAAGCGCAGAATCGCCCAGGTTCGATCCCCGGCGTGGGAAAAAAAAAAAAAATAGACAACAGCAGAAGGGCATCCAGGAGTCATGACCTGGATGTGGCCCGGCCCCCCGAGAGTGTAAGGAATTCAGGGCCGAAACACTTGTCTAAAGGGGGTTACTTCTCTGAAGACCTTCTGTTGTCTAGCTCTCCCTAGAGTTTCTTTCTACCTATCTGTATAACTGTATAACGGCAAAGACTAGCTGTAAGACAGATGCAATGGAACTCTTGTTACTAGTCTTGAATTAGAAAGTGTTCTGATATGTTCTGAATAAATTTGCACAATCCTGTGACTCTTTTATTGCGTCTGAAGTCATGGTAATTAGTAAAAAAAATCCCCTCATGCAAGATGACAGCAAATGGCACAACAGTGAGACAAGTTGATAAGTTTAAATATCTGAGAACAATCATCTTACTAGACGGCATATGCGCATATCTAGCAGAATTTGCCAAGCTAAAACAGCATTCAAAAAAATGAAAAGCGTCCATACCAGCAAATGCCCATCAATTAACATCAGAAAGAGAGTTCTTCGGTGTTATCTAGAACCAAGACTGTTGTACGGATGCGAAGTGTGGACAATCACAACAAGCAAAATCAGAACAAAATGAAGGCAGCTGAAATGTGATTTCTAAGAAGTTCCACGGACAGCAAAGAAAACAAACGAGACAGTCTTGAAAGAAGCAAACAGAAGAAGAACATTAATGAAGAAGATTGGTAAAAGACAAGCAACATTTATAGGACAATTTATGAGGCAAGAAAAATTAGAGCATCTAGTCACAACAAGAAAGCTAGAGAGAAAAAGAGCATCAGGTAGACGCAAGGAGAAAACATTAGACAGTTTTGCAGAGTGGGTGACGACAGAGGGAGTAGGAGATGTACCTGCAGCGACAAAAGATAGATTCGTACGGAGAGTCATGATCGCCAACGCCATGCGGCAAGGTACATGATGGTGATGATGATGAATGCTATGATCGTGTGAATGGGCCATGGTGATGACGCTGTGGAGTGCCATCTCGGACTAAAACTGTGTCATACTCTACGATTACTTTTATACTATATCCTGGCATCAACCAGGTCTGAGAGATGCAGACTTCTATAGAGCAATGTCCTCAATGAAGCATCTGTAAAGCGGATGACAATTGACTTTGTGGTCCCCGTCTTCCCAACGAGTTCATTGCAGTCAAAAGTCTGGATATGTGCTGGTCTGGGCCGTACATTCCCACAATGATTGTTTTGACTCACGGGGTTTCAAACCCAGAACCTTCTAGTCAGTAGTCTGTTGTGCTATCCACTTCACATTGACTCCGTTCATTGTCTCCGTCCACCCCCTCCCTCTTTCCCCCTTCTTTCTTTAACAATATAGTCTCAACTTCTCTGTCTGTCTGTCTGTCTGTCTGTCTGTGTCTGTCTGTCTGTGTCTGTCTGTCTGTCTCTGTCTGTCTCTCTGTCTGTCTGTTTGTCTCTCTCTCTCTCTCTCTTTCTCTCTCTCTCCTCTGTCTCTGACACACACACGCTCACGCACACCACATACACACACACACACACACACACACACACACACACACACACACACACACACACACACACACACACACACACACACACACACACCTACACGTATACTCAAATAAACAGTATCAACTGTACATATAAATCAGACACCAAAATAGTTTTTCTTGAAAGAAAAACCTTAAGATTTTGACTTCTTTTATCAAATGGATATGATCAGTGTTTAGTAGAGAAGTGTGTGGCCTAGCAGTTAAAGAACGTAAAACGCGATAGCTCCAATGATGGATAGAACTCATCTGGTGGTCTAGGTTCAATTCCTTGGGATGAGCCAATTAACCCTTTGACTCCCTCACCCTATCCACCAGCATCCTGCATTGGTTGTATCAAATACGTGTTCTGATTCTATTTTCATGTTTTTCTGGTTCTCTCACCCTGTCCACCAGTATTCTGCAGGAAACTTGGATAGAGTGAGGGAATGAAAGGGTTAAGTTTTACAGCTGGTGGATAGGGTGCGGGAGTGTCCCGTGTATAGCACACACGTAGCGCACGATAAAAAAAAATCCCTGGGCAACAAAGGACTTGTCCCGGTAAAATTCTATAAAAAGGAATCCGCTTCCATACACGAACAAAAACAACATGCATACAGACAAAGAATGGGTGGGACTGCACTGCGGCTGTCCCGTGGAGAACGGCCCGAATTTCTTACAAATTACAAATACAAGTATTATATCCATCTTGCTCGTAGCTGTCATCAGCAATATCGTACAATATTGGGACTTGCTCCCGTAAGTGAAAGTCTGAACCCTACTAATACATTCCCTCTTCCTCCTCCCCCTGCCAGCCCCCCCCCCCCCATATATATATATATATATATATATATATATATATATATATATATATATATATATATATATATATATATACAGGGTGTTTCAAAAAGAATACGCCAAAATCATTACGCAGTTTTTTCAGGTCTATAGCATTGTAGTGGACTGAATCAGTGGTTATTTGATAGAGTAGTTATCAAAGTTTGATTGGGTGTCAGTTTCACCGCTGTCGTTAGTATAACTTCCGGTGCAGCTGAATTGTGGGAAGATCAATCAAAATGGCGACTCCTCAGCAGAAGGCGTTTTGCGTGCTTGAGTTCGCGAAAACAAACGCCATTGTCACGGTGCAACGTGCTTTCAGAACAGAATTCGGCATTGATCCGCCCCATCGTGAGAGCATTCGACGGTGGGTTAGACAGTTTAAAGAGAGTGGGTGTCTGTGCAAAGGAAAGAGTCCTGGAAGACCACGTGTTACAGAGGAGCAAGTGGAGAGGATTCATGATGCATTTGAGAGCAGCCCACGTAAGTCCGTACGTCGAGCAAGTCTTCAGCTTGCCATCCCTCATACCACTGTCTGGCGTGTGTTAAAGAGACGATTACACATGAAACCATACAAACTAAGCCTCGTCCAAGCACTTACTAATGATGACAAGGTGATGCGGAGGACATTCTGTGAGTCAATGCTGGAGATGGAGGAAGGTGATGAAACTCTCTTTTCACGTTTAGTTTTTAGTGACGAAGCGACTTTCCATTTGAGCGGCACAGTCAATCGTCACAATGTGCGCATTTGGGGAACAGATCACCCACATGAAACTGTTGAGCATGAAAGAGATTCCCCTAAAGTGAACGTCTTCTGTGCTGTGTCTCAAGACAAGGTCTATGGTCCCTTTTTCTTTGAAGGAAACACCGTTACAGGACAAACCTATCTCGAAATGCTCCAAAACTGGCTATTCACTTTACTGCAAGCAGATTCGAATGACTTCATTTTTCAGCAAGATGGAGCACCACCCCATTGGCATCTCGGGGTTAGAGCTTATCTGAATGAAAACGTGCCTCAGCGATGGATTGGGAGGAGAGGTGCTAAAGACCTTGCTCTCTGTGCTTGGCCTGCCAGATCCCCGGACCTCACTGTGTGTGACTTTTTCTTGTGGGGGTATGTTAAAGACCAAGTTTATGTTCCACCACTTCCAGCAAGTATCGATGACTTGAAAGATCGAATAACAGCTGCAATCAACACGGTGGACCGTGACATGCTGAGGCGCGTTTGGGAGGAATTCTCATATCGGCTTGATGTTGTCCGCGCTGCCGGTGGTGGCCACATTGAGCACTTATAAAACATGAAATGAAACTTGAATGTATATACAACACATGTGTTCATGCTAGAGGTTTGTAATTTTTTTCGTTTTTGACACATCACGTGATGATTTTGGCGTATTCTCTTTGAAACACCCTGTATATATATATACATATATATATACATACATCTATATATACATATATGTGCATATACATAGATGCATAGATAGATAGATAGATAAAAAGCTAGATAGATAGATAGATAGAAAGATAGATAGATAGACAGATAGACAGATAGATAGATAGATAGATAGATAGATAGATAGATAGATAGATAGATAGATAGATAGATGCAGATATACATATACATATACACATACATATACATATATAGATATAGATATCAGAACACAACAACAGCCCACCAGCTAAACACTGATTATTTCAATCTGATAAAAGTAGTAAACTGCTTAAGTTATTTATTCTAAGAAAAAAAATTAATTTGTTGCCTTGAGATGTCGAAACACATTTTAGAGTATCTATGTAATATGTCAAAGTATTATACGGCGCGGTATTTGGAAATGTACACAATTAAACTGGAAAGGTAGCTGTTTCTTACATAAAAAAAATCTGATCTTGTTTATAAGCATAAACGACAAGATTATATCAAGCAGAGTGTTTATGTCAGCCAAATCTAGAAATGTTTTTAACATTTGGCGGAAAGGCCAAACCGAAAACTGAAATAAGGCAAATAGTCCGGCCAACGAAAATTTAAATGTCAGGCTTGTAACATTTTTTGACATATATATTATGTAGGGGGATTACATATAATAACATACAATACCAGTCAAGTTGGGAGCTATAAGATTACAAAGTTAGGTTAAAAGAAAACTGCCAGTGGGGTAAACTGACGCCTGCACATCTAGAACTACTGTCATTTTATTACCAAACCATTTGTGTAAGCCCGAGCACGCTGTAAAGAAATCTTCAAACGGCTAGTTGTTCTCAAACCTGGACACACTGACGGGGAAACTTCAAAGTTGCATTTGTTTAAAACATGTACAGCGTTGTAAAGTCAACTTCAAATGGCGTTTGTTGCAAACTTGGAGTGTTATAAAGAAATCTTTAAAGTGGCATACGCTTAAAACCCGGACGCGTTTTAAATGAAACTTAAAAGTTTTCCTCTTTTTTAAGTTTAGACTTGTTGTAAAGAAATCATCAAAGTTCTTTCATTTCAAACCTAGAATCTTGCATCAGAACAAACCTGGATGCATTATAACGAAATCCTCAAAAGTAGTATATCTTACGTAACATTGTACAACTTCACAAAAAACAAACATCAGCATATAACGACAGCACACAACGACAACAAGAACAGCCAAACAGCCAACACAGATTATATCAATATGATGAAAGAAGCCAAAGCTTTAAGCTATGCTAGAAATTTCCTCTTTTCTGTCACTCTCTTTGTTTCTTTCTTCCTTCTTTGCTTTCTGTCATTTCATCCTATTATTTTCTGTCTTGCTGGTCCATTCACCTGTATGTATTCGGTAAAGTTTACGTACTTTTTCTTAGGATTGATAATTGGGTACATGTGTTAAGTGCATTTTTGGCTGTAGGGAAATGGTATATGCAGAAGCAGTTTTAGGTAATTTAGGCTCGATTTTTATGTTTTAGTGTCAGTTATGTTTCAATTTGTATTCAGGTTTGTTTTTTAAATCCCCATATGCGATAAGTTGGACGGAGTGGTCAACACCCAGGGCATCTCTTAGATTGATATGTGTACTTAATTTTCATTTCCTTTTTTATCCTGTTGAAGTATTGTGTATGTTTTGAACTGGTTATAGCTCTGATATGGCTCTTCGCAGTCGGCTGGGCTTTAAACAACAATAAGAAATCAATAAATCGTTTTATTCCAAGAGAACCTGTTTCATTTGTCATGATTCTTGAGACATGGAAAGTGACCATAATTTCTCTGGCTGTAACACGTCACTGTTGTCCCTGTCTTTGTCTCGTAGTGCTTGTGGTCCAAAGTCAACTAAGAATCAGACCGGTGTGACTGTACCATTCCCCATTTTCACACAGATTATAAAGAAGAAGCGTGAGGATGGGAATATCGAATTTCTTCTGGGGGATTAGTGCGCTTGGATAGTTCCATTATGTGTTTTACCCAAATCGGCCAGCAATTGTCCCGAGACTCCAACCTGCGTTGAGGTCTGTGTGTGTTGTCAAGGCCTTGGCCTGGCAATAGAGAAGGAGAGTTTTGAACAACTACGCTGACACCACCTGATTGATAAAGATATTTAAGATGGGCAGCAAACAGAACAGTTTTGTGTTGCTTGCTTGCTTGCTTGCTTGCTTGCTTGCTTGCTAGCTTGCTTGCTTGCTTGCTTGCTTAACTTACTTAACTTAACTTACTTACTTACTTACTCATTTACATATGTACATACATATATACATACATACACGCATACATACGCACGTACCTACATACATACATACATATGTACATACTTACTTACTTACTTACTTACTTACCTACTTTCTTACTTACTTATTATACTTACTTACTTCACGTTCAACTTATACTGTTTATAGACCAGCCGACTACTACAGCCATATAAAGATGACACAACATTAAAAACAACACCCAAGTTTAATTAAAACACACCAGTTAAAAACCAAGCTCACGATAACCATTTCATATCTGAAAAGCAGTTAACTATCTGTCCCATAAGTAAAATCATATCAGATGAACGCACTTACCTCTCTACTCACCGAACATTATGTCCTGAATAATTAGGGCAGTAACGAAGACCACCGAACAACACTATGTCCTGAATGTTTAGGGCAGCAACGAAGACCACCGAGCAACATTATGTCCTGCATGTTCAGGACAGCAACGAAGAACACCGAACAACACTGTCCTGAATGTTTAGGGCAGCAACGAAGAACACTGAGCAACATTATGTCCTGAATGTTTGGGGCAGCAACGAAGAACACTGAGCAACATTATGTCCTGCATGTTTAGGGCAGCAACGAAGAACACTGAGCAACATTATGTCCTGAATGTTTAGGGCAGCAACGAAGAACACTGAGCAACATTATGTCCTGCATGTTTAGGGCAGCAACGAAGAACACTGAGCAACATTATGTCCTGCATGTTTAGGGCAGCAACGAAGAACACTGAGCAACATTATGTCCTGAATGTTTAGGGCAGCAACGAAGAACACTGAGCAACATTATGTCCTGCATGTTTAGGGCAGCAACGAAGAACACTGAGCAACATTATGTCCTGCATGTTTAGGGCAGCAACGAAGAACACTGAGCAACATTATGTCCTGAATGTTTAGGGCAGCAACGAAGACACTGAGCAACATTATGTCCTGCATGTTTAGGGCAGCAACGAAGAACACTGAGCAACATTATGTCCTGAATGTTTAGGGCAGCAACGAAGAACACTGAGCAACATTATGTCCTGCATGTTTAGGGCAGCAACGAAGACCACCGAACATTATGTCCTGCATGTTTAGGGCAGCAACGAAGACCACCGAACATTATGTCCTGAATGTTTAGGGCAGCAACGAAGACCACCGAACATTATGTCCTGAATGTTTAGGGCAGCAACGAAGACCACCGAACATTATTATGTCCTGAATGTTTAGGGCAGCAACGAAGACCACCGAACATTATGTCCTGAATGTTTAGGGCAGCAACGAAGACCACCGAATATTATTATGTCCTGAATGTTTAGGGCAGCAACGAAGACCACCGAACATTATTATGTCCTGAATGTTTAGGGCAGCAACGAAGACCACCGAATATTATTATGTCCTGAATGTTTAGGGCAGCAACGAAGACCACCAAACATTATGTCCTGAATGTTTAGGGCAGCAACGAAGAACACCGAACATTATGTCCTGAATGTTTAGGGCAGCAACGAAGAACACCGAACATTATGTCCTGAATGTTTAGGGCAGCAACGAAGACCACCGAACAATATGTCCTGAATGTTTAGGGCAGCAACGAAGAACACCGAACATTATGTCCTGAATGTTTAGGGCAGCAACGAAGAACACCAAACATTATGTCCTGAATGTTTAGGGCAGCAACGAAGAACACCGAACATTATGTCCTGAATGTTTAGGGCAGCAACGAAGACCACCGAACATTATTATGTCCTGAATGTTTAGGGCAGCAACGAAGAACACCGAACATTATTATGTCCTGATTGTTTCGGGCAGTAACGAAGAGCACTGAACGTTATGTCCTGAATGTTTAGGGCAGCAACGAAGAACTTCCACTCCTGCCTTCACTGAGTCAGCCTCTGTATGAGACCCAAGGTGTATTTCAGTGGCTAGAGTCCTTCTATTTGTCGTCGCCGGATGTTCCTTTGTCTTCCTCTTTTGACGTCTGCCTTCTGGTTTCCAATGAAGGAAGGCCAGCCCGGATCATGTTGTTGGACTCTGTTCTGATGACATGCTCATTTTTCATCCGCGTCGTCTTTTCATGATGATAGTGTTCACATTCTGTGGGCTGCATTGAGCGAACAATTGTTCGTTGGATATTGTGTTCTCTCTCTCTCTCTCTCTCTCTGTCTGTCTGTCTCTGTCTGTCTGTCTGTCTCTCTCTCTCTCTCTCTCTCTCTCTCTCTCTCTCTGTCTGTCTGTCTCTGTCTGTCTGTCTGTCTCTCTCTCTCTCTCTCTCTCTCTCTCCCTCCCTCTCTCTGGTTATCTCAATCTCTATCTCTATTCTCTCGCTATCTCTCTCGCTATCTCTATCTCTCGCTGTCGCTCTCTCTCTCTCTCTCTCTCTCTCTCTCTCTCTCTCTCTTTCTCCCACTCTCCTCTCTCTCTCTCGCTCTCTTCCCCTCTCTCTCCCTCTCCCTCTCCCCCTCTCTGTCGCTCTCTCTCTCTCTCTCTCTCTCTCTCTCTCTCTCTGTTTTCTTAACCTCAATGTATCTGGTTTTGTGTTCATCATTCTGTCAGTTGAACAATCCAGCCCATCTCAGTCAGCTTCAGGGTCTGCTTCAAAAAACGACAAACACTGTGGAAGCTTATCCAGGACCTGGTATTTTTTCTCAATAGAGGCGAACCCTTTAACAACGTGGGCCTACGATGGTTAATGCCTGCTTTCACATTGCAAGCTTGTTGCCGTTTTCTTGTATTAAAGCAGCCATGTAACCGGTTAACCTGTCCTGGTGTCAAAAAGGCACAACGTAACAACGCTCGGTTTATTATTCCAACGTTCAGAATAAAAGTTTGAAACTCCTTGTCATTGGCTCCGTGTGGTAGAAACTCAGGCTAAAGTAAATCCGAAATTAAAACACTAGGATCAGAGAGATTTATCTTCATGAGAATGTGATTACAAAGAAAACGATCTAGTTGTCCGCCTCCAACCCTCTGCCCCCACCCATTCCCATTATTTCAAAAACATTGAAGCATTCCACTGACAGACTATGTAAACCACTGTCAACAAATGACTGTGCTGTTCGAAACTGTAAATGGCGTTCAGAGAGAGAGAGCAGCAAGGCTAAAGAAAGTAGGAATGAGAGAAAGAGAAAGAACTTTTTGAAAGTGTGATATTCAGTCGTGATATTCAATTTGGTAAACACAAGCAGCCTTCAAGTGTACATGTATTTATATCACCACCACATCACCACCATCGCCATCGCCATTACCATCACCACCACCACCATCACCACCATCGCCATCGCCATTACCATCACCACCACCACCATCATGAGAGAAAGAGAAAGAACTTTTTTAAAGTGTGATATTCAGTCATAATATTCAATTTGGTAAACTCAAGCAGCCTTCAAGTATATTTACACCACCACCACCATCACCACCACCACCATCACCGTCACCACTACCACTGCCACCACCACCACTGCCGCCAACACCACCATCATCACCACCACCGCTACCAACAACAACAACAAAACGAAAATAAAACAACTCAAGTTTCTGTTCAGGAAATGGTGTGAAAGCTGCTTAAGTAACGGGAAAAGAGATCGATAAAGCTTTACATAAATGAAATGTAGGAAAGTCGGTGTCTGTATCAGTTTTGTCTGAAATGAAATGAATTACAGATAGCCTTGGCCCAGGTGCTCAACGCGTTTTGATCAACTAGAAGCATTTTAAATGTTAACACTGTTGAAGTGTTTTCGGGAGAACGCATGTAACATTTGAAACAATTTTAACGTTAGAATGCTTCTGGAAGATTCAAACTGTGTTGTGCACCTGCGTCCAGATGCGTTGACAGGTATCAGGTTTGAAGTCTATTTGTTGTTTTTTGTCGTCGTCGTCTTTCGTTGTTGTTGTTTTTGTTGCTGTTGTTATTGTTGTTGTTTCTTTGTTTGCTGTTTTTTTGGTTTTCTTTGTTTTGTTTATTTTGCTTTGTTTTTCAGAAAAATGAACCATGACAATTAATTTCAACTGTTTAGGACGGATCTGCAAGAGTCTCTATTACCGGTAGTGTATAACTGATCCTCCCTCTCTCTCTCTCTGTCTCTCTCTCTCTCTCTCTCTCTGTCTCTCTCTTCTCTCTGTCTCTCTCTCTCTCTTCTCTCTCTGTCTCTCTGTCTCTCTCTCTCTCTCTCTCTGTCTCTCTCTCTCTCGCTCTCTCTCTCTTTCTGTAGTGTAAGATCACCTGCGTCAGATATCAAATACCAACAGTATATTGTTGATACTCTGTGTGTATGTGCGTGCGTGTGTGCGTGTATGCGTGCGTGTGTGCGTGTGTATTGTTGTGTGTGTGTGTGTGTGTGTGTGTGTGTGTGTTGTTGTGTGTGTGATGTTGAGAACAGAAAGAGGATGACAATTTCGCTCAAGGGCTACACCTTCCAGGCTGAGTGTACTCCATCCTTGCCTCTGTGTGTGCGTGTGGGTGGGTGGGTGTGGGTGGGTGTGTGGGTGTGTCTGCGTGTGAGTGTGTGTGTGTGTGTGTGCGTGCGTACGAACGAACGCACGTGTGTCTGTTTGGAAAGAAATGAGTTGGTTTAGATGAAGTACTTGGTAAAACGTAGAGAGAGAGGTATTTCCTTATTATCTATGTGCTCTATAACCCTGGGAGTCCTGTGCGGTGGGCGGGGCTCTAGGCTGTACACACAGCAGAAGCCTGGAGGTAGTCATCATCATCATGTGCCCTGCCTCATGGTGTTGGCCATCATGGCCCTCCATACGAATCTGTCCTTTGTCGCTGTAAGTACATCTCCCACCCTCTCCGACTTCATCCACTCCGCAAGTCCGTCCTTAATTTTCTCCCTGGGTCTGCCTAGTGCTCTTTTTTTTCATCCAGCTTTCCTGTTGTGATTAGGTGCTCAAATTTCTCTTACCTAATACAATGACCTGTATCTGTTGCTTGTCTTTTCCTGATCTTCTTCATTAAAGTTCTTTTTGTGTCTACCTCCCTCAAGGCTGTCTCGTTTGTTTTCTTTGTTGTTCATCGAACTCTCAACAGTCTTCTTAGAAACCACATTTCAGCTGACTCAATCTTGTTGACTGTCCACGTTTCACATCCGTTAAACAATATCGGTTCTATACAACATTCAAGAACTCTCTTTCTGATGTTAATTGATAGGCATTTGTTGGTAAGCACGCTTGTCATTTTCTAGAATGCTGTTTTACCATGGCCAATTCTGCTGGATACATGTATTTCTAATGTGCATCTGCCATCTGGTCAGATGATTGTTCCCAGATATTTAAACTTATGAACTTGTCTCAATGTTGTGCCGTTTGCAGTTACTTTGTGTGAGGGGATTTCTTGTCTTTTACTCGTTTTACTAGAGGTAGTCTAGAAGTAAAACACCCACCTTTCAGTCCGATTGATAAGTCGGTACCAGGCTTGAGAAAAACGTTGAGCGTGCTGTCTCCAGTTTACCCAGCTGTGAATGGGGGCCTGTGTAGGGTTGAGGACGCTCAAGCAACGGTAGACAGGAGATGAGCTCAGGACTCTCAGGATGCTGGCCCAGACAAGAATGAAGATCTCCAAAAATCAGGGCCATCCTTAACTAGCCAGCCACTGTCAGCATATCAGGGCTTAAAGAACGTTTAAAAGCAACCACTTGTAGACCTTAGCGCTGTGAGACAACCCTTACCTTTCTATTCTAACAGCAACACCAATTGTATTCGTTTGTGAAATAACAGGCATCCTTCAGTCTCGGAAGACTATAGAGTTGCGCTCTGGGTGTTTATTCTGGTACAGCGTCGGGTGTGGCTGGCCAGTCCGACGCGGGAATGACAGTCCCTGTGGCAGAAGGCACAGATGAAGTCTGACGCTGGTGTCTGCCTGGGCTGAGCCTTTCTTCTCATTCTCTTTTCCTCGTGCTGCTGAGCGAGTGTTTCTTCGAACTTGGAGAGACCTTTCTGCACAGTCTGTCTCCAGGCTGACCGTTCGAGGGCTGTTGCTTCCCAGTTGTTCTGGTCGATGTTCAAGGCTTTTAGGTCCCTCTTGCACACGTCTTTGAATCACAGCTGTGGTCTGCCTGTGAAATAATAATGCCCAGCAAACCACCAGCAGTAATCTCTCAAAATATCTCATCTTCGTTTTCTTTAGATGTGACAATAAGGAAATGAGAAGATAATATATGGTCAGGTTTCCACAAACACAGTTCTCTTGGGACGGCAGGGGTGGGGTGGGGGTGGGGGGTAGGAGAAGAGGATTCAAACACCGAGAGGCAACAAGAACGATTTAGCATGATTCAACTTGACATGTTTATTGTTGTTGACAGGTCAGTGGGAGGGTGTGGCAGGGGAAAGAGGAGCAAATGAACGACCAGAGGAGAGAGAGAGAGAGAGGAGAGAGAGAGAGAGAGAGAGAGAGAGAGAGAGAGAGAGAGAAACAGACAGATAGATAGACAGGCAGAAACACACACAAACACACACACACGCTCGCGCGCACACGCACACACACATACACACACAACAACACACACACACACACACACACACAACACACACATACACACACACACACACACACACACACACACACACCACACACACACACAACACACATACACACACACACACACACATACAACACACATACACACCACACACACAACACATACACACACACACACACACACACACACACACACACACACACACACACACACACACACACACACACACACACACACACAACAGTCAGGCAGACTAGCAGTCTGAGTGACTGACGAAAAGGAAAAGTAGGAAGATGGGGGTAGTGAAAGACAGATCCAAGAGATTGGTGGGTGGAGAATGTAATTAGTATTATTGGTACAGCACATGTATCAGTCAGCGCTGATTAGTCTTATCACACACACACACACACACACACACACACACACACACACACACACACACACACCACACCACCACACACTCACACATCACGCACACACATACACACACGCACACACAACACACACAACACATACCAGCACACACACACGTGCACACCACCCACACACACCCACACACACACCACACACACACACACACACACACACACACACACACAACACACTATACATATCAGAAAGGTGGGCGTAGTTCTCAGGTGGCACTGACAGATGATGCGTTTCTTTTGCATCCATTTTGGGAGTGGTTGTCTCTGGATGGTAGGCATTTTCCGTGGGATTCGGCACTGAGTGCATGAATAGTGTCGTGAGGTTGGAGCAATGGCGTTTCCCATGATTTAGGACGAGGTGCTGTCTTCCTCATTCTGCAGTTGCAGATATCTATTCATATGTTAAAGTTCTTACTAACAAATGCCTATCAGTTAACATCAGAAGAGAGTTCTTGAATGTTATATAGAACCAATACTGTTGTACGGATGTGAGGCGTGGACAGTCAACAAACAAAGCCAGAACAAGATTGAGGCAGCCGAGATGTGGTTTCTAAGAAGAATGTTGAGAGTACGAGACAGTCTTGGTGGAGGCAGACACAAATAGATCACTCATAAGGAAGATTAGGAAAAGACAGGCAACATTTACAGGCCATTTTATGAGGCACCTGATGATGATGATGTTAAAGTTCAGCTTCTGTAGAAAGTTAAAGACTTCCTTAAGTAATATTTGAAAAAAAAATTCATGACATTTTCTTGAACAGTCAGGCCAAACCTCAGGACATAAATAGAAAATAGATGATTCCACTCAACAACTTTTGTTAACTTAAGGACAAAGGATAGTCAAGCCTTACTGACTTTTTTCTTTGATGTTTTGTCCATTACGTCAAAAATATAGATGATCTTGAAAATGGTCCAGAGTCCAATATAACACAACCTCTGATAGAAAATTAAATGAGAGTACTATGTTACAACCCCGAGAGAGGGGAAGTCGGATTGTTTCCCTTTCATTGGTGAGAACAAGAAGAAAGACGAAACAATTCAAAATACAGACCTTTTACTCCACAGATTAAATTGTCTGATCTGATAAATAACATTGTCTTCCACAAAACTTTCTATTAATGTCTCGTCTGCGATGTAGCGTTCTCTTCCTCAAAAATCTCTGTTTCGTTTAATGTTTTAAACCAGACAGTTTATTGTGCGAAGTAAAAGGTCTCTGTTTTGTCACTCACTTGGATAAGGAAGTTCAAAATACAAGCCACAAATGGAAAAACCTTTTACCTAACCGTGTATCCGTCCTGTAATCATTTAGAACGCTATGGTTTAAGTTTGATAAATACGAAGAAAATGAATAATATAGTGTCATATTTTGAACACACACGTTAAAAGCATATAAACAGTTTGATATTATGATGCTTTGATATGAAAGGACGATAACCCCCAAATGTTGATCAAAATGGAACGAAAATTTATTTGTACAATTGTATGGAAACTCGTCTTTTACAACATCCACAAAAATTAGGGCATCAAGCTTAAATGGTTTCAAATTCGAATTGTACTCAAAATCTTTGCAACAAAGTCGTTTTGAAAGAAATGAAAACTGTCATCGATGTGTGCAGTTTCTGTAGAGCACTTAAAGACTGCACTGAATATTGAATATCTTTTATGGAAGTGTCATCATACAATGCAATTTTGGCAAAATTTTGAAAAGTTGTTGAATGAAAGATGTCCTCTATCGTTTAAAATGAAACTAAGTGAAAATATAGTTTTACTTGGAGCAGACGTTGGAATCAGGACAGGCACCATTCTTGACTTTATGATATTTGTTTGCGAGAATGTATGTTTACTGATATAAGTTAGATAATAGTTTACTAATCATTTCTGCTTCATTAAAAGGGCTAAAATACAGATACAGAATTGAAGAATATAATGCAAAAATAAAGTGTAGCTATGTAAACTTTCAGGCAGTCTGCTTATTTTATTCTTCAATTATTGATTCCTTTGACACAAATTAATCGATTATGGCTTTTCATTGTATATCATATCAAATTTGTGAATGGCAGTGATGATGTAAGGTTTGTATTTGCATTGTATGCCTTACTCTGACAACTTGGGCCTAGTAAGTTGTTGGCTTTGGAAAAGGTGCAGCTGACTGGTTACTCTATGCTTTGCTTCTTTGTGTATTTGTTTTCTATTCTTGTTCTATGCTTTGTTTTTTTGTTATTTGTTTTCTATTTCTTGTTCTATGCTTTGCTTCTTTGTGTATTTGCTTTCTATTTCTTGTTCTATGCTTTGCTTCTTTGTGTATTTGTTTTATATTTCTTGTTCTATGCTTTGTTCTTTGTGTATTTGTTTTCTATTTCTTGTTCTATGCTTTGCTTCTTTGTGTATTTGCTTTCTATTTCTTGTTCTATGCTTTGCTTCTTTGTGTATTTGTTTTCTATTTCTTGTTCTATGCTTTGTTCTTTGTGTATTTGCTTTCTATTTCTTGTTCTATGCTTTGCTTCTTTGTGTATTTGTTTTCTATTTCTTGTTCTATGCTTTGCTTCTTTGTGTATTTGCTTTCTATTTCTTGTTCTATGCTTTGCTTCTTTGTGTATTTGTTTTCTATTTCTTGTTCTATGCTTTGCTTCTTTGTGTATTTGTTTTCTATTTCTTGTTCTATGCTTTGCTTCTTTGTGTATTTGCTTTCTATTTCTTGTTCTATGCTTTGCTTCTTTGTGTATTTGTTTTCTATTTCTTGTTCTGTGCTTTGTTTCTTTGTGTATTTGTTTTCTATTTCTTGTTCTATGCTTTGCTTCTTTGTGTATTTGTTTTCTATTTCTTGTTCTATGCTTTGCTTCTTTGTGTATTTGTTTTCTATTTCTTGTTCTATGCTTTGTTTCTTTGTGTATTTGTTTTCTATTTCTTGTTCTATGCTTTGCTTCTTTGTGTATTTGCTTTCTATTTCTTGTTCTATGCTTTGCTTCTTTGTGTATTTGTTTTTATTTCTTGTTCTATGTTTGCTTCTTTGAGTATTTGTTTTCTATTTCTTTCTATGCTTTGCTTCTTTGTGTATTTCATTTCTATTTTTGTTCTATGCTTTGCTCTTTGTGTATTTGTTTTCTATTTCTTGTTCTATGCTTTGCTTCTTTGTGTATTTCATTTCTATTTCTTGTTCTATGCTTTGCTTCTTTGTGTATTTCATTTCTATTTCTTGTTCTATGCTTTGCTTCTTTGTGTATTTCATTTCTATTTCTTGTTCTATGCTTTGCTTCTTTGTGTATTTGTTTTCTATTTCTTGTTCTATGCTTTGCTTCTTTGTGTATTTGTTTTCTATTTCTTGTTCTTTGTTTGCTTTTACATTTCATTTCCATTTCTTGCTATATGCTTTGCTTCTTTGTATATTTCATTTCTATTTCTTTGTTTCTTGGTTTGGAGATTTTGAAAAGGATTTAATAAAAAAAAAAAAGGCCTCTTTTGTAGGCTTGCTTCTGGTTTTTGTTTGTTCATACCAAGACTTCAGAAAGGCAAGAAGGCTATTTGTTCTTCAAGGTGGGGGGGGGGGGGGTGTGGGAAATCAACCTATCTCTCCAATGTTTTATACCAATGTCCTGCTCTTCCCGATTTTCATCTGCCGTGGGATGTTTAGCGTGTGCGGTCAGAAGGCACACGGTTCCGACTCGTTTTTCGTCCCCTTCAGAAGGACTGGACGTTCAGTTCGATTTTCCGGTCAAACTGAGGAGAAAAGTGGAGGCCTAAACCAGTGTCCTGCCCAAGGGTCGAGTCCACGGCCCCTGCATTGTGAACATGGCGCTCTGACCAACTTTGCTAATGGGTAGACCAGGTCATACCATTACAAGACAGACAACCTTACTACCCTTCTCTTAAAACTGTAACAACCCATATTTACTTCACATGACAAATGCGGTCCTTGGCGGTCGGTCACTTTGTTATGAATGTCATGTAGGAAGTCGTCATCTGACTGTAGACCCGAAATGATCAAATCTAACGTGAAAGTCTCGGAGTTTTGACGAGATATGTCTATTTCAACTATCTTACATGTACAATACTGTGATCTTGGAATTGTTCTCCTACACATATGTGGCACATTTGACTATGTACGTAAGCGTGCATGTAGGTATCATTGTATGAATGTAGTGTAATGTGTATGCGGGTATGCTTTTGTAGTGAGTGTATATTTTTCCCCTGACAATTGACTACTGACATTGTAGTATGTAGGTATTCATAATGATATGTATGCATCTGGGTGTGAGTATTTGTAATATTGATTCAATGTGTGATGTAGAATATTGTGTGTATTGTATACATCTACTCTGTATCTTTTCGTTATTTTGTGATGGACCTAGAGCAGTTTTCTGGACAGTGAGCTTTGTAAGTATCTGTTTTTATTATCATTATCATAAGATCATCATTAGTTCGGCATCTGCGACTCTGACTCAAGATGTTAATGAATACATGAAAAACGATTACGTTCACTTTAATACGTAATAGTGGTGTCGTTGTTCAAGCATAGTACATTCATCTACATGTATATTGAAGGCTGTTTCTCTAACATACTCAAAATTTTCTTTAACATACTCAAGACTGTTTCTTTAACAATAACACTGTTTCTTTAACGTACTCAACACTGTTTCTTTAACATTCCCAAGACTGTTTCTTTAACATGCTCAACGCTGTTTCTGTAACATGCTCAAGACTGTTTCTTTAACATACTCAAGACTCTTTCTTTAACATACTCGAGACTGTTTCCTTAAATTACTCAAGACTGTTTCTTTAACATACTGAAGACTGTTTCTTCATATACTCAAGACTGTTTCTTTAAAATACGCAAGATTCTTTCTTTAATATACTCAAGAATGAATGTTTCTTTTTTTAACATATTCAAGACTGTTTCTTCAATATATTCAAGACTGTTTCTTTAACATATCTAAGACTATTTTCTTTAACAATGATAGAAAGTGCTTTTGTGCATATGACAAATACCACAATTCAAAATTAACAGCTGAGACATTCATTTTAAAATTTTGGCTGGTCAGAAAGCAGCCTGGAGCGTGTACAGTTTACCTGTTAAAGCATTTTTTGTGTCATTCAGCCAAGAACAACTCCTGTTTGTCGTGGGATATTTTACATGTGCTAAGTGCTTAGCCTGCGTGCAGGGGCAGGGTATCCGTTTGCCGTCTTATCCGAAAGACTAGAACTAAGACCACATTCAAGTTCTAGTAAAGGTGTGTGTGTGTGGGGGGGGGGGGGGGTGTTGAAGAAACGGATAAAAACATTTCCAGTACAAACACAAATGAAAGAAACAACAAATGAACCAGTCACCGTGGTGCAGTGGTTAAGGCAACGGACTAACGACTGGACGGTTGTGGGTTCAAATCCCCACCAACCCTACCTAAAACATTGTGGAATCTTTCTTTACCCCAACCGGCTCTTACCCGGAACTGACTATGCTGTATTGCTCGTAGGGAAGACTGGGACCACACAGTCTTATCCATGTCATGGACGAGTCATTGAGGTTGTTGCTCAAATCTTCTGACCAACACAACATGTGACTGTATCTCTCGGGCCTGGTTGACGCCAGGGCATGTTATGAAAAAAGAAGCGTAAGGTTAAGCCATGTCACGTAGTCTATATCCAGAATGGAACTTCATAGCATCATGATTACCACCCCATCGTCGTCGTCATCATCACACGTGGTTAAAATTGTCCCAGGTTCTGTGGCCATCATCATCATCTATCATCATCATCAGGTGCCCTGCCGCATGGCGTTGGCGACCATGGACTTCCAACCATCTGTATCTCTCGTTGCCCCCAGCATCTCCCCCATCCTCCTCATCCCCAGCCACTCTGCAAGTCCGTCCAGCATTCTCTCCCTGGGTCTACCTGATGCTCTCTTTCCCTCCAGCTTTCCCGTTGTGACCAGGTGCTCCAAATCCCCCTTCCTCATAATATGGCCTATAAATGTTGCCTGTCTTTTCCTAATCTTCCTTATGAGTGATCTATTGTGTCTGCCTCCATCAAGACTGTCTCGTTTGTTTTCTTTGCTGGCCATGAATGCACGAAATAGAAATATGTACGCTGATGGAAAACTAGTATGAAAATAATAACAAACAGAATCAAAAGAGACATGATGAGAATGGGAATCTAGCAGCAATAACACCTAGACGATGAATGAACGATCACCAGGCTTGAATGATCGATGAACTGGAGAGAAAGAAAAAGGAAACTGCCAGTGGCAGACTCCACCCAGGCCAGAATCCCACACTACAAGAAAAATGGCCACAAAAGACCCCCAACATACTCACACAAGAGGAGACTGTTAACACATCAGCAAAAGGCACAGGCCACAAGAGGACTTCTCCCTCACACACACGCCATACGGCTGTCCTGAACCCTGCAACATAACTGCTGACCAACTTGCCAAATGAAGAGAACGCTCACGGAAGTTACGAGGGGAGAGACTTGGTACCGCTTTAACACCTGCGAAGAGGGAGGAGATAATGCAGATAGATAGAGATAGAAAGATAGAGAGAGAGGGGGGGGGGAGATAGAGAGAGAGCGAGAGAGAGAGAGAGAGAGCGTGTGCGTAATGCATGCACTAGCTTGGAACCGCTATAACACCTGTGAAGAGGGAAGAGATAATGGAGATAGATAGATAGATAAATAGATAGATAGATGGATAGATAGATAGATAGATAGATAGATAGATAGATTAGATAGATAGATAGATAGATAGATACGTGTGTACGTCTGTGTATGTGTGATACGTGCCTAAACGTGCATGTGAGCGCCGACTCTTCATACACCTGCACTTGTCACGTAACGATGAAACATGTGATAATGATGAAGGGGCAAGCAGACTTGTGCAGTATGGCGTATAGCTGACAATCTTCACCTACTTAGCTCTGTGGCCTGCTTCATGGACTGCAGCACGACCACACAGCGGATCTTCGGGAGACCTAAGTGTGAGTATCGGTAAAACTGTTCTCAAAGGGAAGAAGTTGGTTGCTTCCCTTCTGACTGTATACGTGCGAAGCTGGTCTTTTCTCCGCCCAAAGCAAACATGCCTAAGTTCACAGTCCAAGATCGGCGGAGCAGTCGTGCCCAGCTTGAGCTACTAACAATCCAACAACGCTGACTTTCCCTCAGTCAAACAGGCACGAGACATGACAGGCAAAGAAGGACGCTGTTTGCTTAGAGGTTCTAACTCAAAAGGAATCGATGAGGCGATCAATCAGTCCAATAACCCGAGCACACGGGATCACGATGACAGGCCTGGCTTAGGTTGGCTCATTGCCCTCTACACCCACCACACCCTCCATCCTTCCCTCCCCTTCTCTGTACCTCACCCCCACCCCACCCCCTCTTCCCTAGTCCGCCATTCTGTCTTCACTCACAGCTTGGTTACCATTCTGTGTCTGGGAACTGTGCTGTGGGGGTGGGCAGAGTGGGTTGTTGTTGTTGTTGGTGGTGGTGGTGGTGGTCGAGGTGGTGGCGGTGGGATGTGTGTGTGTGTGTGTGTGCGCGCGTGCGTGCGTGTGTGTGTGTGTGTGTGTGTGTGTGTTTGGGTGCATGTCTGTGGTGTGTGTGTGTGTGTGTGTGTGTGTGTGTGTGTGTGTGTGTGTGTGTGTGTGTGAATGCGTGTGTTTGTGCGTGTGTGTATGTGTGTGTGGTTACATGTGTGCCTGTGTGCGAGTATGTATGCATGTTCGCTCTTTAGTTTAACGTCTTAGACACATGCGGTAACAATTGCAGAAAATTATATCCTTAATATTACAAGTGTGCATAATGTGATAAGCATTTCAATATTATTTCATCATTTTCAAGACATAAACAGACACACACACTTTCACATGCTTGTCAGCATGAAACTGTCTTCTTTGTTTCTTTGGTTCGTTGTTGGTTGAGTTTTTTGTTCTTATTGTTTTCCGGGGATGTTTTCATAAAAGGAATATTCAAACCTGAATGATGTTTAACCATCTTAAATTGGGTAAAGACCGATACAAGTGACCATCTTAAAGCCGGTTGACATTAATTGTGCGAAGCCTGGCGACACCGTCTTGCCAGCAGCGGCGGATGAAGACGGTGCACGTGCAACGAATGCAGATAAGGCGGGCAGAGTTCATTTGACAGACAACGTCACTGTGACAGCGCCGCTACCAGCGCCAACACGAACAGGCCAGAAAGGCAGGGTGGGTAGCAGCCGCTACCCGCAGTTTATAAGAAGAGGACGACCCCTTCGCTGGTGACTTTCCTCCAAGACGCCGGCGCCAGCGACTGCTGCTTGCAAACATTACGCCTTCATCTATCTAGTAAGCTTAGCGCAGATCGGCCACATACCGCTACAGTAGCCAGCTACAGTCGTTGTCGTCGTCACTGTCATCCCTATCGTCGTCAGTTCGGCTGCCTTGTGCTCAGTCCATTGCCATCTACATCAAGACAGCGCTTCTATTCTTCAAGTAAGTAAGCAGGAAATCTATTTTTCCATTTGTCACACGAATTCAATACATGAAACTCCATCTTGTTGCCTTCTAAGGTTCCCCCGTGGGGACGCCGGGGGCTCTTTTCAGTATAAATAGCATCCCTATTATATAGAAAAAATTTCCTCTTTTCGACCACTCTCTTTGTTTCTGCCTTGCTCCTTTACTTTCTGTCGTATCTTCCTGTAATTTTCTGCCTTGCTGGTCCATTTACATGTATGTGTTCGATAAAGTCATATTTTCTCTTAAGACTGATAATTGGACACATATTATTAAGTACGTGTTTGATGTGCAAAGGCAATTTTAAACAATTTCAGCACGTTTTTATACAATGTTTTATTTCCTTAGTTATGTTTACATTTGTATTCAGGATTGTTTTTTTAAATCTCCGTGTTGATGAATTGGACGGGGTGGTCACCACCAGGGACATATCCCCAGATTATGTGCCTAATGTACTGATATGTGTACTTCAATTTTCTTCTCCAGTCTTTTTTCCCTCCAGTGAGGTATTGTGTATGTTTTGAGATGGTTATAGCCATGTCGGCTGGATTTAAGCAACTGGGAGAACCTGTCTTCGAAGTACAAAGCCACCACTTTTGTTTTGTTTTACAAGCACTTTGTTTACTTATGAAAGCTGATTTTTTATATAATTTTGCTAGAGAGAACTATTTTGTTGTTATCGGATCTTTTACCTGCGCTGACTGCGTGCTGCACACGGGATCTGGGTTCATCATCTCATCCGAAACGCTAGCACTCAGACCATCAAAGTCTAGTAACATGGGGAAGGGGTGGGATCCCTATCCAGCCCCAGATTCGAACACAGACTTCCTGCGTCTAAAAGCAGATGTTTTTTAATCACTGTTCCACTTAACGCAAAGATGGAGGAATATAGAGATTGGATTAAATGAGGAACACATGACATAGATACAGCATGAAGAAGGAATACAGAATGAAAAAGGGACAAACGGTTATGTGAGATTAATGATGATTATAATAATCGTTTTTGTATACCACTATATTGCAAACTCATTTAGACTTTGTGTGCATAAATGTCACGATAAAGCCAGCAATAAGATGAATGGAAATGCACTTTCTGAGATACGGAATGAAAAACAAAAAGAATACACGACGTAAGAGATGCAAAATGAAGGATCAATGAAAATGTCATAATAATGGCGATGATGATCATGTTGACGACAAAGCCTTTCATAGGAAGGATAAAAATACTCCGGGATATTGAATGACTGGACAATAGAGTAGCTAATGATAGAGATGTGGATAGAAGAATGCACGAACTATGAAATGAACTATTTTCACAGATGATGGATGATGAAGCTGGTAACAAGATGATTTTTTTTCCTGCCCATCTTCTGGGCCACTTGAGTGGATTTGATCCCACTTCATTCACACTGGCTGTCCAATACACCCCCACCCTTTGTCAACGTTCCAGTGCCAGGAAGCTTGTGGAAGCCATCGATATCAAACTGTTGTTGGGCCACCCACTAGAGGAGACTCCGCATGCTTTTAGTGTTTTTTCTCTGTTCAACAGTACCTTTTGCGATGAGACGTACTAAGGACATCGCCTACTGAGCCCCCTACTAACGACGTTTATTGCTCAGTCACGGAGCCATATTGGAGACAGATAAAAATTCATTTGGAGATGGGGAATGAATGATGAGTAGAATGCATTATTAATGAGGTAGGGAATGAATGAGTAGATTCCATTATCATCATACAGAATTAAGGATGTACGAAAATTAGATAAGTTATGATAATAACATACATACCTTTCATGATGTTGATAATACATATTAGTGATATGATGTTAACATAGAAATGAAGATGATGGTGAAGCTGACAGTTTAATGATAGTAATCATGACGATGATGACAAAATAGCAGAAAAATAAAATGTAAACACACTTAGATTCCCTAAAAATCTATTAAAATAAAAGTATTCGTAATACATCCATTCGAAGAAAGTATCACAGAATGCCTAAAGGCACATCCATGTACACGCATAGACACACACACACAGACAACACACACACACACACACACACACACACACACACACACACACACACACACACACACATACACACACACACACACACACACACACACACACACACACACACACACACACACACACACACAATACATAGTACACGCTTGAACATAATTGTAGAAATAAACGAGGTGAATGTATGAAAAACCTGATAGAAAATGTATCACTGGTTTCCCCGTGGGCATGCCGGGGGCCATTTCAGTATAAGTAGTACCCCCATCTTCTGGAAGTTCTGTGCTAGAAATTTCACCTTTTCTGTCACTCACTTTGTTTCTGCCTTGTTCCTTTGCTTTCTGTCATTTTTTCCTATCATTTTATGCCTCGCCGGTCCATTCACCTGTATGTGTTTGACAGTCTTACGTACTTTCTCTTCGGATTGATAATTGCATTGTACTTAGTGCATTGTTGGCTCTAGGGAAATGTGATATGCGGAAGCAATTTTTAGGTAACTTAGGCCTGTTTTTATAGATGATTTAGTGTCCTTACTTATATTTAAATTTGAATTCAGGTATGCTTTTTTAAATCCCTGGTGTAATAAATTGGACGGAGTGGTCAACGCCAGGGGCATCTCCTTAGACTATGTGCGCGAATGCATCGATATGTGTACTTAGTTTTCTTAGGTGTAGGGAGCTGAATGCTCTCCTTATCCACTTAAAGAAGATCCTGACAGAAAATGAGCGCAACCTTGTTAAAGTTTCACTTTCTGTTTTAGTTTCTCAAGACGACGTCTCCGTGCTCGAAACGAATTCTATATATATATGCATTAACGTCACAAGTGTCATGTGTATGATGATCATGGCACGTGCCTTAAGCCTGCACATAAACCAATGAGCTGGCCAAGTCCTGAGGCCCTACGTAGTCTATGTTTCACCTAGTCTATATTTTGTACTGGTACTGTATCAGCATATCACTGGAATAATCTTGGTTACATGTAAATAACACGCGTACATGCAACCAAGATTATTCCACTGGTAGGCTGATACAAGGTAAAGGGAAGGGGGAGGGAGTGGTTGAGGACGAAAACAGCGGTGAAGACAGCCACTGAGTTGCCAGGAACCAGAAGTGTGAGCAGTTCCTGGCAGACGAGGACAGACTAAATGACTTTTCAAATTAAGAAAATTAATGCTTATCATTGTGTTGCCAATGTCCACAGCAGCTGTAAACGACTTTTCAACAATGAAAAGAGTGACCGGGGGAGCAAGTTCAGCACCAGCATTGTGTCCAAACTTATGTATTATCCATTGACGGCGCAGACGTTGTGATTACAACCACCTGTGTGCATTCCATTGATGCAGATCTGTTGACTGACAGAGAAAGCGTAAGCCAAGAGGCTGGTACTGTGATTGCATTTACTACCAAGTCTTGGTTTACAGGTTTGGAAGAAGAGAGGTTCACAGGGTTGGAAGAAGAGAGGTTCACAGGGTTGGAAGAAGAGAGGTTCACAGGGTTGGAAGAAGAGAGGTTCACAGGGTTGGAAGAAGAGAGGTTCACAGGTTTCGAAGAAGATAGGTTCACAGGATTGGAAGAAGATAGGTTTCACAGGGTTGGAAGAAGATAGGTTCACAGGTTTCGAAGAAGATAGCTACAGAGTTGGAAAAGATAGGTTCATAGGGTTGGAAGAAGATAGGTTCACAGGGTTGGAAGGAGATAGGTTCACAGGGTTGGAAGGAGATAGGTTCATAGGGTTGGAAGAAGATAGGTTCACAGGGTTGGAAGGAGATAGGTTCACAGGGTTGGAAGAAGATAGGTTCATAGGGTTGGAAGAAGATAGGTTCACAGGGTTGGAAGGAGATAGGTTCACAGGGTTGGAAGAAGATAGGTTCACAGGGTTGGAAGAAGATAGGTTCACAGGGTTGGAAGAAGATAGATTCACAGGGTTAGAAGAAGATAGGTTCACAGGGTTGGAAGAAGATAGGTTCACAGAGTTGGAAGAAAATAGGTTCACAGGTTTGGAAGAAGAGAGGTTCATAGGTTTGGAAGAAGATAGGTTCACAGGGTTGGAAGAAGAGAGGTTCATAGGTTTGGAAGAAGAGGTTCATAGGGTTGGAAAAAGATAGGTTCATAGGGTTGGAAGATTTGGCTTGTACTGCATTATGTAATGCATTATAAAACAAACCACATAATTAATTCTCAGGGTTAGAGATATGTGTGAGTGCGTCTGAAGATGTTTATAGTTTATTAAAGGATTCATCGCACTGGGACAATTCCATACGAGCTTCACCCAATCTGCCATCTGTATAGTCCGACAGACTCCTTCAGTCTGTGCGAAGCCTCATGCTCTGGCAAGGTCTTGACATAGAAGGAAATGAAGGGGGGGGGGAGGGAGAGATACTAAGATACACTTAGCTAACACCATAGTGAACAGATCAGTTTTTATGTTACGGGCCGGGCGAAGTCTCGCGAACTCAAATATTGAGTCCACATTATTGCCAGAACGAGCCAGCCCGCTGAGTTGTGTGGGTGTACGTCCATGTACCCACCCTTCCGTCCTACTTCCCTCTTGTCCTCCCCCTCCTGCTTTGTGTGTGTTTTGTGTCCTTCACTTTTTGTCATTGCCAATGAATGCTTTGGGGATTGATGAGAGAACATGCTTTGGTTGATTTATATATCAAGATATATTTAGCGCTATATAGGTATGTCATCATTATTATGATTAGATAGCAATATGTATATATAATAAAAAAAATAGCTGGAAGCCAACAAATACACAAAACCCAAACGAACGAAAAAACAGACCAACCAAAAACAAACAAAAAATCCGTCATTTGTCAGGTCCATGGCATACCTATAAACGAAACAGATTCCCTCAATATTTAAAAAAAACTGTACATAATATCCTTTTTCGAAGGCTGGGAATTATTCAAAAACAGATAACCAAAATATAAACAACAAATGCCGGGGGGAAAAAATACAATGCCAATAGAAAGGAAAAACCCTTTCTAAATTGTATCCAAGACTGTTTAAAGCTGCTCATGACAAGTTATTTATTACAAAAGCTGTGTTAAGCCTGGACTATTTAAGAAGACAGTAAGCATGACCATCCATCAGGACAGTATCGTGATAATGGTACTGGAATAACATAAGCCTGGACTATTTAAGAAGACAGTAAGCATGACCATCCATCAGGACAGTATCAGTGATAATGGTACTGGAATAACATAAGTCTGGACTATTTAAGAAGACAGTAAGCATGACCATCCATCAGGACAGTATCAGTGATAATGGTACTGGAATAACATAAGTCTGGACTATTTAAGAAGACAGTAAGCATGACCATCCATTCAGGACAGTATCAGTGATAATGGTACTGGAATAACATAAGTCTGGACTATTTAAGAAGACAGTAAGCATGACCATCCATCAGGACAGTATCAGTGATAATGGTACTGGAATAACATAAGTCTGGACTATTTAAGAAGACAGTAAGCATGACCATCCATCAGGACAGTATCAGTGATAATGGTACTGGAATAACATAAGTCTGGACTATTTAAGAAGACAGTAAGCATGACCATCCATCAGGACAGTATCAGTGATAATGGTACTGGAATAACATAAGTCTGGACTATTTAAGAAGACAGTAAGCATGACCATCCATCAGGACAGTATCAGTGATAATGGTACTGGAATAACATAAGTCTGGACTATTTAAGAAGACAGTAAGCATGACCATCCATCAGGACAGTATCAGTGATAATGGTACTGGAATAACATAAGTCTGGACTATTTAAGAAGACAGTAAGCATGACCATCCATCAGGACAGTAGCAGTGATAATGGTACTGGAAAACATAAGTCTGGACTATTTAAGAAGACAGTAAGCATGACCATCCATTAGGACAGTAGCAGTGATAATGGTACTGGAATAACATAAGTCTGGACTATTTAAGAAGACAGTAAGCATGACCATCCATTAGGACAGTACAGTGATAATGGTACTGGAATAACATAGTCTGGACTATTTAAGAAGACAGTAAGCATGACCATCCATTAGGACAGTAGCAGTGATAATGGTACTGGAATAACAATGTTAATCAGTACAAGAAACAATACAAAGAAACAGAGTTTGACAAGAAAGGTTAAAACTTTAGCATGCTAATGAACATTTGATATAAGCGTTCTGTCTGGAAGTCGGCCAACATGGAAAAACATGGCTTAGATTCTGTGTCATCATTAGTAGATGCTTGCATGGCAACGTGGGTGGCTGTACTTAATGCAGGCAGACATAAGATAATACAGTAAAGTCACAAACTGCCGTCGACGTCTGGCAACTTATTTTCCTTTTTTTCCTTGGGGGGAAAACGCTTTGGCGACATTTACTGTCAGGAAATTAATGAGCAAACAACAGAGACACGCTCGTAGATAGCAGATTTGTGAAAAGAGTATGGAGGGTATTGATTTTTGTCTGACTGAGTCCGGCTTTTTCGCACACACACACAAGTGAATGCGTCTACATGAGCGTACTTACGCACTCTGAAATGCACGAGAGCAGCGCACGCGCGCGTTAACACACATACACGAACACACACACACACACACACAACACACACACACACACACACGCACGCACGCACGCACGCAAGCACGCACGCACACCCGCTAATATCACTTAAGTGAAAGACGTTAATCAAAGAACGAACGAACGAACACACACACACACACACACACACACACACACACGCATACACGTACACACGCACACACACACGCACGCACGCACGCACAACACACATAACACACACACACACATACACACCACACAACACTCACACTTTTTTTTTTCAGGAGATCAATGGATTTCACCTGATATGATTTTACGGCTGTTTTTCTTTAATTGCATTTTAGACTTGCAAGATTAACAGTGAATATAGTTTTCTTTTTAATTGTTGTCTTTTATCTTGACCGGGTTGTCGTTTTTGACGTGGTGTTAGCCCTGATATGGCTCTAGTAGTCGGCTGGGCTATAAGCAAATGAACTTGAATTTGAACGTACACACAAACACACACGTGCACACACACACACACCACATGAACACACGCACATACACACGTGCACACGCACACACACACACAAACACATACACAAACACACATACACACAAACACACACACGCACGCGCACACACACACACACACTAACACACACACACACACTAACACACACACAATAACACACACACACACACACGCACAAACACACACAGACACAAACATGCACGCGCACACACACGCGCACGCACACACGCACACACACGCACACACACACACACAGCAGATATAATGAAAATGAACCGTTTGATGAATGAACAAAGTCTTTACATGTTGACACAACTGAAACAGTTTACCATGTGAATTCATGACGCTTTCACTTTATGTTGAGGAACAGGTTGTGTTGTATGTTCTTAACCAGATTGAAAAATGACGATGTTATCAAAGAGTAAAAATTAGTATGATTATGAAATAGATAAATAAAAACATAAAAGAAGTCGACTAAAATGTTTAGACAAGCTTACAGCATGAAAGACCTTCATTCTTTTTTGATTTCACTTTTTCATCATCTGATATGATTTAAAGGCTGTTTTTTTTAACTGCATTTTAGACTTGCAAAGTTAACGGTGAGCATGAGTTTTAGCTGTTGTTGTTTTGTTTTGTTTTTGTTTTTGTTTTTTGGTTTGTTTGTTGTTGTTGTTGTTGTTTTTTATCCTAACTGGGTTGTCGTTTTTGACGTGGTGTTAGCCTGATATGGCTCTAGTAGTCGGCTGGGTTATAAGCAATGTGAACTTGAACTTTTTCTCGTCTTCTGCACCACCTCTGTAAAGTGTCACTACACTGACTCCGCTCATTTTAGCTCTTCAACACACGTCCAAACTCAAAACGGCACGGCATCTCCCAAGCGACAGTTCTATGATCCAGCACTTGGTTAGGGTCCATGTCTGAGAACAGTATGTTAGTTTCAGTTTCAATTTCAGTTCCTCGAGTTAACGTCTCCCCCGCTCAGAATGAATTTATTATGTAGGTTACTAACACCACTGATGCTATGTGATGGAGAAGATTCAAAGTCGTCATGACAGTGTGATAGAGTGGGGTGACAACGGAATGAAGAGCTTGACCTTTGTTTGAATAGGAATGTTGGGGTGATTCAGGACTGGGGCAAGTTGATAACGGGCATCATTTTCTGGATTCCGGTTTCAAGCTATCTACTTTAGTACTAGTAGAAAAGTAGTAATAGTCTCACCACCCTTGATGTCGTCGTCGCCATTTTTGTTCTTTTGTTTTGTTATTATGACAATGATGATGATGATGATTATTATTATTACCATCATCATTATTACTATTACTATTGTCAGTGTCTATAGAGACTGATGATTGGGTACACATGCTAACTCCATTTTTACCTCTAAGGAAATGTCAACTGTTTAGTGGCAATGTGAAGTATTATAAGCCAGGTTTATTATGTTTTTGTGGACTTATGTTTATGCATTTGTTTTCATTTTTTTATCCCCAAGGTGATAAATTGGACAGAATGTCTAAAGTCACAGGCATACCTTAGATTGTTTGCGTGAATGCAATGTCATGTCAACTTGATTATCTTCTCCAAAGTCATGGGTGTGTTTGGACGTTTTGTTAAAGATGGCTATTGCCTGGATATGGTTCTGAACAGTGCGCTGGGCTTTGAACGCTCATCACCATTATTATTATTATTTCTGTTATTATTGTTATTTTTATTCTACCGCCGGGAGCTCCTCCAGTATAAACTGTATCCCCAACTTCTGGAAATACTCGTTAGAAATTTCCTCTTTCCTGTCACTCTGTTATTCCATGCCCCTTTGCTTTGCCGTTTCTTCCTATCATTCTCTGCCTTGCTGGTCCATTCACCTGTATGTGTTTTATAAAGCCTTATGTACTTTCTACTAAGATTGATAACTGGGCACATGTATAAGTTTATTTTGAATCTTGGAAATTGTGATTTGCAGAAGCAGTTTGGGGTAATTTAGGCCCGTTTTTATATATGTTTTAGTGTCCTTACTTACGTTCATATTTGCATTCAGATTCGATGTTTTAAATCCCTTGGAGATAAATTGAACGGGATGGTCAACACCAGGGGCATATCCTTAGATTATGTGCACAAATGCATTGATATGTGTACTTAATTTTCTTTTCCAGGTGTGTTTTTTTCGTCTTCTCCGTTGACGTATGGTGTCTGTTTTGAGATGGTTATAAGCCTGTTATGGCTCCCTGCAGTCGGCTGGGCTTTAAACAACGACAGTCTGTTATTATTACTATCACAAATTATCATTGTTATTATTACTGTTATTGTTTTTATTATTGTTGTTGTTGTTGTTATCATTATTAACATCATCGTCATCATTATGATATGGAAAAACAGCGTACTGTAAAAAACATCCCAGACAAGACACCTACTGGCTTCGACCTTTAGGTAGGTCTTTACAGGATACGAAAACAACATACAGACACATTTATCAGACAGAAATAGCAAGCAGATCAGCAGACCAGTTCCTATATATATATCGGACAGGCAGGTAGTTCACAGGAAAAGGGGCAAAGGCAGATAATTCGCATGGGGAAGGGAGCTAACCCGCACAAAGAAAGTTAGTTTCATTGTCTTGGTCTTTCTCTGTAGAGAATTATGTGTCAGTGAGTGTGTGTGTGTGTGTGTGTGTGTGTGTGTGTGTGTGTGTGTGTGTGTGTGTGTGTGTGTGTGTGTGTGTGTGCGCGCGCGCGCGTGCGTGTGTGTGTGCGTGTGTGCGCACTCGCGTGATGGCGAAATCGATATGTCTATTGTTGTAAGGTTCAGACCATATACTTTCTGTACGGCGCACATGGATCATACCAGTATGGCAATTAATGGAAATAAGATGAAAATGAAAACATGGAGATATGAATTTTTTTAAGATAAACAAATGAGACGACAAATAAATAATAGAAATAAGTAATTGGACTAAATCTAACACTGGCAAAATGAAGGCTAGGTAAATTTAGTAATCGAGCAGCAAATCGATCGCATCTGTACGCAAACTTTGTTAATTAAAATCCCTCTACTAAAGATGTTCCCACCACCAGTTCCCACACCACCGCCAACAGACTTGCCATGCATGCCCCCATACAGTAATAGCTGTGGAAAGAATTGAATAGAAAGAGAAGGGAGACACATGGGTAAGGAGATACTAAAGATTGTGTGCTGGAGGTTTCTGGTGTGATGTGGTAGTTGAGAATGGAGAAGTCCGGTTGGGATGTGGTTGTGTTTCGTTGTTTTGTTGTTGTTGTCGTTGTTGTTTTTCAGCCTCATGTTTGTGGATTGGTCCCCTCCCTGTCATGATGATATGATGATGATAACATAACACATCAACATCATTGGTAGTAGTAGTAGTAGTAGTGATGGTGGTGGTGATTTTATTAGTTTGTTTTCAAAGTTTCTCTGTGGACAGCTGTAAAGCAATGGAAACGTGATCCATTTTCCCTTGATTACAGAAAGGAAACCCTAAAAACAACGCAGAAAAAGAGCTAAATAGCATGCCTATTTCAAATCACAGAGCACTACTAAATCGACAATATATCACTACCATCATCATCGTCATTATGACTGTCGTTTTTGTTATTGTTATTATCATTGATTTTATCATCATTTTCCTATTATTATCATTTTCATTTTCAGTATTATTATTAGTATTAGTTATTTTATCATTGTTATCATCATTATTATTATTATCATTATTATTATTTTGTTGTTGTTGTTGATGTTAGTATCATTATCATTATTATTGTTACTATTATTATCATATTATTATTATTATTATTATTATTATTATTATTATTAAAAGTTATCATTATTTTCTTGCCATCAGATTTTGTGGACAAACGTTTCACCAGTACAATAAACACAGGAAACGTGCTTTATGGACTAGAGACGAAAACTGTTACACAAAACCCCGTGATTTTATTAGTTTGTTTTCAAAGTTTCTCTGTAGACAGCTGTAAAGCAATGGAAACGTGATCCGTTTTCCCTTGATTACAGAAAGGAAACCCTAAAAACAACGCAGAAAAACAGCTAAATAGCATGCCTATTTCAAATCACAGAGCACTACTAAATCGACAATAAACTGAAACTTCTACTCATATTCCAAGGAAACTGAATACACTCAGAACAAGATCAAAATGTCAGATGTAGGCTACTTGGGCAAGTGCTCGTGTGCGCTGGTGTAATTTATAGAAAAATGAAAATGTCAAATGTTCTTGTGCAAGTGTGTCTGTGTGCGCCCGCGTGCGTGCGTGCACCAGTGCTTTGTGTGTGTATGTGTGTGTGTGTGTGTGTGTGTGTGTGTGTGTGTGTGTGTGTGTGTGTGTGTGTGTGTGTGTGTGTGTGTGTGTGTTAGAAAGAGAAAGAGAGAGACAAAGACAGATAGACAGACGGACGGACACAGACAGACACAGGTGGACACAGACACAGACAAAGAAAGACAAAGACAGACAGACACAGACAGACACGGACACACAGACACACATAGACGGACACACGCACACACACACACACACACACACACACACACACACACACACACACCACACACACACACACACACACACAGATAGACAGAAACAGACTAGACACAGACACAGGGTTTGATATTTGTTCAAAAGACATTCATCACACTCAAACGATTCCATACGCGCTCCACCCAAAGCTATTAACATCTATATCGTAGACTCCCAATAACCTGAACAAAACCCTATCTGCCGGCAGGATGTTAAAATAGGGAAGGAGAGAGAAGGGACATATGACTACACTCAGCTGACACTACCACAATGAAGGAAACATTAAGATGTACAATGAACAGTTCTTACTGTTGCTGGCTGGGATTCTGGAGATATCAGATCCTAAGTCCACGGCTCTATGACAAGAACCAACCGGCCCTACAACCCCCCCGTGTTATTTGCATGGAGTTCTAACCAACTAGGTTAACCCTTTGACTCCCGCATCCTATCCACTAACTGCAAAAACTTCACCCAGGAAGCTGGTGGATAGGGTGAGGGAGTCAAAGGGCTAAGTTTGTGCTTTGATGGGATGGTTGACGACGCAAGATGCTGATAGATAGGGTGCGGGAGTCAACGGGTTAATGAGAGAGAAAGACAGAGAGAGACAGAGACACAGAGAGAGAGACAGAGAGAGACAGAGACACAGAGAGAGAGACAGAGAGCGAGAGAGAGAGAATGTCAAAACGATGACTTTTAAAATAAATGCTTTATAAACATGACACTCAATAAAGGTCGTGTTATAACCCAATTCAGTTATGAATGGGAAATATAAATGAAGGCAAGTAGACTGTAACTCAAGATGTAATTTCGAAATAGTCCGGTATTTCTTCTCTTACATTCACAGAACATCACGGTACTTGCGAAATATCGAGGACAGTAAGACCTTATTAAATTACCTCCGTTTTCGTGATATTAAAAAGTAATACGAAGCAATGATTAAACGTATAACATGAAAACGAATGATGAAGAAAAAATTGAAAGAAAAATAAATCAGAACTGAAACTGGTTAGGAGAGAGAAAGGGCTTTTTGCGCTCGGCCATATCCGTATGTGCTTCGTCCAAATCTGGCAATAATGATCTGGTTTATTAGTTTGTCCCATGTAAAACCCTATCCGCTAGAAAATGGTAAAATGTAAGGGGTGCGGAGGAACACAAAACCTTTTGAGACACAAACTGTGGAATGACTGTAACGTTAAGTGGACGAGCGAACAGATCAGTTCTTGTGTTGCAGGCTCAAGTCTTGTATCCATAGTTGTATCTTCTGTTTCAGGAAGCTAACTAGAAAGTATTGCGTTTGCTTGCATAAACGAATGCTTGAAACAAAAGAGACAAAAGACACGAAGAAAGAAGCGAACAAAAGCATCAAACGCACAACTTTATCACATACTTCTCTTGTTGCATAAGAGAGAGAGAGAGAGAGAGAGAGAGAGAGAGAGGAGAGAGAGAGAGGAGAGAGAGAGAGAGAGAGAGAAATGCTCTATTTTTCAACGGTAACCACTTTTGGCTAAAATGCATTTTTCAGCAAACCAAGAAGACAATATGATGGTCACCGAGCCCCAGCAATGATATGTATAAGTTATGATTTTTTGATCATTCAGTAAAATTGGTGGTATCACTTCGTCAATAAGGGTGAATGACAAAAGAGAAGAGTTGTACACGTCTTTTGTCTCCTGAGTTGATAAAAAGCCCATCAGTCATCCCAACCACTGGGGCTGCCGTTTAACCTTTTGGCTACCGCACCCTACGCCCCAACTGCAAAAACTTAACTCTGACTCCCTCACCCTTTCCACCAGCTGTGGGAGTTTTGAGTTTGGGGTTTGTTCTCGGGGATTCATCACACTCGGACAATTCCACACGCGCTCCACCCAAGTCTGCCAACAATTATCTGGCCGACTCCCTGAGCCTGCACAAAACCCTTTATGCCGGCAAGGTTTTGACAGGAGGGATGAAACTACAGTTTGTCGGAATGAATCTTTATGCAGCAATGTTAGCGTGCGTTCATCCCAACCATTGGGGCAGCAGCGTCTAGAAATTCTGTGCTAGAAATTGCCTCTTTTGTGTCACTCTGTTTCTTTCTTCCTCCTTTGCTTTCTGTCATTTCTTCCTATCATGTTTCTGCCTTGCTGGTCCATTGACCTGTATGTGTATGATAAAGTCTTAATACTTTCTCTTAGGATTGATAATTGGCTACATACGTTTAAGTGCATCTTTGGCTCTAGGGAAATATGAGATATGCGAAAGAAAGAAATGTAGGCCGTTTTTATGTATGTTTTAGTGTCCTTAGTTATGTTTAAGTTTGTATTCATGTATATTTATTAAATCCCCTGTGCGATAAATGGGACTGAATGGTCAACGCCAGGGGCATCTCCTTAGATTATTTGTACTTAATTTTCTTCTCCTTTTTTTTTCCTGTTGAAGTATTGTGTATGTTTTGGACTTGTTACAGCCCTGATATGACTCTAGGCAGTCGGCTGGGCTTTAAACATCAATAACAATAACAAAACTGTGCGTTAGCTAACATCAGTCCCTGTCTAGGTTCTTGTTGATGTGCGTGCGTACGTTCATGTGTATCAATATGTCTATGTATGTGTTGGTGTTTGCATATGCGTTCATATAAATATGCGTTTTCTGTTATACTAGTATGATACTGTTTTTTTTTCTTTTCCTGTTGTATGTCATATCATGCTTAGATTGTTTGTTGTTGTTTTTGTTGTTGTTTTTCTCTCGGTTGATTTGCATCTTTATGTGTATATTTTCTGTAAAGATCAAACAGCTTTCCGGACTGTTGTGCTGCGTAGATCTTTTATTGTTATTATGCCGTAAAAACAAACAGGGTCCATGTTTTTCTGATGTCCTATGGCAAAGTAGACATATCAAGTCTGAATCAGGACCAGCAGAATGTCTTATTTGTTTGTAGCTTACATCTACGAGGGGAAAAAATAAAATTAAAAACCAAGGCAAAAGTAAGTGAACGAGATTTGTGTTGGAAATCGGAAAGAAGTCTCGATATTAATTACAACAACAAAAACAAACACAAAAACGGAACGAAGCACAAATACATAAAAGACGAAACGAAACATAGAAAAAAAATTCTTTGTTTTGTTAGTTTTTCTTTGTTTGTTTGTTAATTTTGTTTTGTGTTTTGTTTGTTTGCTTGTTGTGTTTGTTTCTCTATTTGTTTGTTTCTTTCTTTCCTTCTTTCTTTCTTTCTTTGTTTCTTTGTTTGTTTAAGCAGAATAAAAGAGACGAAAGTGAATTACTGAAGGACGGAAGCAGCAATAGACAAGAGACGGAAGAACGGATTACAAAGGAACTGACACTTGAGCCTTACATAGAAAATGAGTTTCTTTTAGAAGGACAGAAAAACAATTTGTAATAATGTTATTGCATTGCAATCTTACGGCAAAATCAACATTACTTCAGAGAGACAAAAAGGAGGTAGTCGATGGGAGGCTGGAGGCGTCGTAGAACGAGAGGAAAAGAGATGGAAAGAGTTTTAGAGAGAATGATGTAGAAGGAATGGGGAAGAGAGAGAGAGAAAGAGAGAGAGAGAGAGAGAGAGATGCTTTATTCTTTAAAGGTAACCACTTTTGGCTAAAATCCATTTTTCACCAATCCATTTTTCAATGTTGCCTTTGTTACTCTAGATATAAGCACGCACACGCACACGCACATACAGACACTCACACATACACACGCACACGCACACACACACACACACACACACACACACACACACACACACACACACACCAAAACACACACACACACACACACACACCGCACACCACAATATAATATACAAATCAGCGAGCATGACAGAGAGAGGCAATGGATTTAAACAAGTAGGCATGTAAAACAGATATGCATCAATCAAAACTACTTTGTGAATAGATCAGAATTCTGAATTTGTTCAAGAGGGATTCATTGCACTCGGACACTTCCTTATGCGCGCCACCCACAGCTTTCAACGGTTATCTTGCAGATTCCCTGAGCCTGCGCAAAACGCCATGCATTGGCAAGGTCTTGAAATGGAGGGGAGAAAGGAACTAATGAAACACAGAACTGACACTACCAGAATGATGGAAATATTCAATTGGGCAACAAACAGGCCAAGTTTTAATGTCGCCGGCTGGGATTCAATTCGAGATATCGGATCTTGAGTCCGCGGTTCTGTGAAAAGAAGGAAGCAGCCCCCGTCATGTGACCCAGTGTGGATAGTGTGTCACAGGACGTGATGTAACCAAACCTGTAAGCCCACCTTGCTTCGTAATCAAACATGAGGTTCCTCAGGGCTCGCTAAGATTTTATTTTTCTTTCTTTCTTTCTTCTGCTGTCTCTTTCTCTCCGTCTTTCTTTCTATCTTTCTATCTATCTTTCTTTCTTTACTTTCTTTCTTTCTTTGGTTCTTGCTGTCTCTTTCTCTCCGTCTTTCTTCTATCTTTCTATCTATCTTTCTTCTTTACTTTTTCTTTCTTTCTTTCTTGCTGTCTCTTTCTCTCCGTCTTTCTTCTATCTTTCTATCTATCTTTCTTTCTTTACTTTCTTCTTTCTTGGTTCTTTTTTTTCTTCTTTCTTAGTTCTTTCTTTCTATCTTCTTTCTTTCGACTTTCTTCTTCGATCTTTCTTTCTTTCTATCTTTCTTTCTTTCTATCTTTCATCTTCTTCTTTCTTTTTCTTTCCTTCTTTAGTTCTTTCTTTCTATCTTTCTTTCTTTCTTTCGATGTTTCTTTCTTTTTCTTTCTTTCTAGCTCTCTTTGTTTTGATCTTTCTTTCTTTCTGTCTTTCTTTATTTCGATCTTTCTTTCGATCTTTCTTTCTGTATTTTTTCTTTCTATCTTCCTTTATTTTTCTTTCTTTTCTTTTCTTTGCGCGTTCCGATTTTTGTTGGATACATGTATGCACATCGTTTAGCCCACATTTTGCAGGGGCTATTCGCTGCACAGTCTGCATACTCCCATCATAGGTGGGCGTGCATGCTGGGTGTTTACACTTTTCCACAAGCAGCCACTGACATCGCTTACAGGATCTGTTATTTGACTTTCTGCATGTGTGTAACACGAAGAGGGTTTAGTCACTGGCAGGTCTGCGCACATGTTGACCTGGGAGATGGAAAAAATCTCCCCCAGGCAAAGGTTTTTAGGCGGATCGAACCCAGGATATTCATCTCCTTTGATATCTTCTGGTACAAGAAGACGAGAAAAGTGTAAAAAAGTAAATGAGGGAAGGTCGCCATAATGAAAAACATAAAATAGATCGAAAAAAGGAATGAACAACAAGCAGAAAACTAACGGCATTAACAGGGAATTGAAACACGACCGTTCCGTGCCAAATGAAAATGTCCTTTTATTGTGCTACAACACTGGAAGACACAAATCAATCAGCGAGAGGGACAGAGAGAGAAAGAGAGAGAGAGAAGAAGAAGATTGATGATGATTGACGATGATTGATGATTGATGATGATGATGGATGATGATGATAATGATGATTGATGATGATGATGATTATGAAACGATACTAAACTCAGACTCAAGCCAAGGTTACAGAAAGTATTAGATGCTGTTCAGAATGAATATGATCTCAGAAAACTTGGTATTAATGAGGTTATACGATCTTCAAACAACAACAACAAACAAATTTGTATATAATGATGGCAAAATTCCCAGAGACAATTTTCATTCTGAACAACTATCAAAACGAAGAAAGGTTAGTCGTGACAGAAGTCAGACACTGTGTTTCTTGCAAATGGGTAGACATTAAGATTTGCCTTTCAGTATGCCGTTGCATTTTTACAAAGTATATGGTTTATCTGTTTTACTCTAAATGCCTGCAAACTTTGGGTTTTTGAAAAGGTCGTGTTCTTGAACACTCGCAGAATAAATCCCTGAAATGTTTGTTTTGATTGCACACAAATGTTATTTATGTCTCAATTTATGATGGAGCTGGGTTTTTCCACTTTTGGTTTCAGTTTCAGAATAAATCAATTTTGGTGTGATGTTGTCATCGATCGTACATTTACAAAATATTTTCCTCAACTGTATAGAATTTTAAAAGACTTTGACATGAAGGGGATTTAGTCCCCGCCTTGGATTCGTTTCATGCAAGTATTTCTTATGGACAGTGGCTTTAAGTGTGGTGGGAAAGTGAAAAGTTTTCAGTCAAACTCTGTGGTTTGTAAGGATATTACTTGTACAGTTCAGCAAAAATATCAGACCGAATGGTGTAAGTGTCCATGAGCATGGCAGCAAATATTTGCTTCACAGAAATGTCAGAACAAGTTTTAAAATGGAATGATAGATATCACAGTTACCTGATGTTCATGCCTGTCTTCCGATTCAATTTCGGTGTAGCTGTCAAACACTTGAGAATGTCAAGGGAAGACAGATTATTCAGAAATTATGACATGGATGCTCTGGGTGATGAGGTCCGTTTTTGGCTGTTCAGGATAAGCTGATAGTCGAAGGAAGTCGTCCCTCGCAAAGTTATCTTTCTGTAAAAGCTCGTTTTCATGTTGTCATGTTTTGAGTGATTAACAAGTTTGTTTTGTTGAATGTAGCAAAGTACATTAACATGGGGGACATGTGTTTGATGTCTGTGAGTACATGGTGTTCTTTACCAGTGTTTGATTCGTTTCACTCAGTTTACTATTAAGGTTAAGGATGGTTTTGTTAACCTCCTTACCCCAGCAATGGGTCAAAGGTAAATACTTTGAAATTTATGTAGTACACACACACACACACACAAACACACACACACACACACACACACACACACACACACACACACACACATATATATATATATATATATATATATATACATATATATATGTATATATGTATATCATCATCATCATCATCATCAGGTGCCCTGCCGCA
This sequence comes from Monoplex corrugatus, assembly GCA_030674185.1. Lineage (NCBI taxonomy): Eukaryota > Metazoa > Mollusca > Gastropoda > Littorinimorpha > Ranellidae > Monoplex > Monoplex corrugatus. The sequence goes on from CM060309.1 coordinate 85,744,009, forward strand.
TGGCGTTGGCGACCATGGACTTCCAACCATCTCTATCTCTCATTGCCCCCAGCATCTCCCCCATCCTCTTCATCCCCAGCCACTCTGCAAGTCCGTCCAGCATTCTCTCCTGGTCTACCTGGTGCTCTCTTTCCCTCCAGCTTTCCCGTTGTGACCAGGTGCTCCAAATCCCCCTTCCTCATAAAATGGCCTATAAATGTTGCTTGTCTTTTCCTAATCTTCCTTATGAGTGATCTACCTGTGTCTGCCACCATCAAGACTGTCTCGTTTGTTTTCTTTGCTGTCCATGGAACTCTCAACATTCTTCTGAGAAACCACATCTCGGCTGCCTCGATCCTGCTCTGGCTTTGCTTGCTGACTGTCCACGCCTCGCATCCGTACAACAGTATTGGTTCTATATAACATTCAAGGATATATGTATATCTATCACGA
>CM060309.1:85749440-85761940 GCA_030674185.1 Monoplex corrugatus
CTTTATTTTTTTATTTTTTATTATAATTATTATTATCATTAGTTGTTTTCTTCTCCTCTCTCCTCCTCCTCCTCTTCGTTTTTCTCCTTCTCCTCCTTGAGGTTCTGTGATTTTCTTCCTCCTCCTTCTTCTTCCTCTTCACTACGTCTTTCTCCTTTTTCTTCCTCTTTTTCCTTCACTCTTTTTCTTCTTCTTCCTGGTCTTTACTTCTGTTCTTCCTTCTTCCTTTTTCTTCTTCCCTTTCTTTTCCTCCTCCTCCTCTTTCTCCTCCTCCTACTTCTCTTCTTCCTCGTCTCCCTCGTATTCCTTCTCCTCTCCTTATCCTTCCGTAACTCCTTGAAGATTCATTGGGGCGCCACATTAAAGAAATGTTCAACAGATTCTTCCAGCTCTGTCGGTTGTATGTCGATGCCTGGGTTTCTGCAAATGGTCTCTGTCCGTTCCACAATGCCAGTTCGACGGGGGTTTTTTTATTATTATTTTGTTGTTGTTGCTGTTGTTGTTGCTGTTGTTGCTGTTGTTGTTGTTGTTCTGCTTCCCCTCCGTCAGTGGAGGATCGATTTAGCAAGATCTTTGTGGTGTTAAACGTAATTAATGCCCCCAATCTAATCCGGCTTTGTTCGGTCTGATTGTAAGGAAGGTTTTCCGGGAACTCTAGGGACTCGCACGGGACAGGTCACCGGCAGCTGAACTGTCTGTCTTTCTAGTGAGATCATTGTCTGAATCCACTGGTATTGTTTTTCTGGTCGGAAAAGAGGAGGTTTCAACTCCTGCGTGTACTTGAATGTACAAGTGAACTTTTACGTGTTCTTTTAAATTCATTTTAAACGTGTAATATATGTATGTTATATATATATATATATAGTATATATATATGTATATATATATATATATATATATATATATATATATATATATATATATATATATGTGTGTGTGTGTGTGTGTGTGTGTGTGTGTGTGTGTGTGTGTGTGTGTGTGTGTGTGTGTGTGTGTGGTCGACTATCGTGGTCGATAAAGTGCAACCTAGCACTATATTTGTGTACCCTCATGTGGGATTTCAGGCCAAAGTTTGATGCACACAGGCGGCCGCATACTGGACATTCAATGGAACGCTCTGCAGAGTTGGTTCATGTTATAGATGTGTATACACATGGAGAGGGTTCTGGCACTAGCAGGACTACACTTATGTTTCTGTTCATAAGCTTCTGTTCCCTTGCGAATAGCTTGCCTCCATTGAGACCTGTTTGTGGCCATGATTTTCCATTCTTCTTCATCGGTGTCACATTTCTGAAGGGATTTTTTCAGGATCTTTGTAGCGAAGCTTTGGCCGTCCTCTTGGTCGATGACCCTTTGTCAGTTCACCGTAGAAGAGCTGCTTTGGAAGCCTGTTATCCTGCAATCGCACGAGATGTCCAGACCATCTTAGCTGAGACTGTGTTAGCAGTGCATGTATGCTTGGCATATGGGCTTGCAAAAGTACATTCACGTTTGAGACTGTGTTGTACCATTTGATGTTTAACATACGTCGGAGACAGAAAAATACAAAACAAAACAAAGTGTTCTTGCAATCGCCTTGAAGAATAAAATGCAGTTCCTGTATATAGAACGTATGTTACATGATAGCACACGTGCTGAAATGCATCCATATAAGCATAGACACACACACATCTCTGCACATACCTACACATACATGTACATACATATCCACACACACACATACATAACATACAACATAGACACACACACATCTCTGCACATACCTACACATACATGTACATACATATCCACACACACATACATACATACAAGCATAGACACACACACATCTCTGCACATACCTACACATACATGTACATACATATCCACACACACATACATACATACAAGCATAGACACACACACATCTCTGCACATACCTACACATACATGTACATACATATCCACACACACATACATACACATACACACACACACACACACACACATCTCTGCACATACCTACACATACATGTACATACATATCCACACACACATACATACACATACATGTACATACATATCCACACACACATACATACACATACACACACACACACACATCTCTGCACATACCTACACATACGTATATACATGTACATACATATCCACACACACATACATACACATACACACACACACAACACACACATCTCTGCACATACCTACACATACATGTACATACATATCCACACACACATACCTACACATACATGTACATACATATCCACACACACATACATACATACAAGCATAGACACACACACATCTCTGCACATACCTACACATACATGTACATACATATCCACACACACATACATACATACAAGCATAGACACACACACATCTCTGCACATACCTACACATACATGTACATACATATCCACACACAAAATACATACAAGCATAGACACACACACATCTCTGCACATACCTACACATACATGTACATACATATCCACACACACATACATACATACATACATGTATATATACATGCATACATACATATATGCATACAGACATACATGCATACATACGTACGTGCATGCATACATGTACACGCATGCATGCATGCATACACGTACATACACATACATACATGCATACAGACAGACGTACGTACATATGTAGGTACATGCATACATAATACACACACGTACATATACATACAGATAAACGTGCACACATGCGTACCTTCTTTCGCTAATACACATACACACACACACAAGCGTACAGACAGACATGGCTGTTTTTATTTAGCCCGCCACTAAGACTGTCATAGCTGTTTTGGTAGATGGGTGGGGAGTACATGCTGTGTGTCTTTGTATTTCCATAAGGCATTGAACACTTTCATGGCTTACAGAATCTTTGATGCCCATATTTGATGGCATGTGTGCGTATACGCACGAAGGGGGTTTTGGCACTAGCAGGACTGCACTTACGTTGACCTGGGAGGTAGGTGAACTCTTCACCCCTTACCCTCCAAGTGGTGCCCAGTAGGTTTGAACTCAATTCTTCCAACTGGATGACCAGTGTCTTTTCCACTCCACTCTCGTACCCTTTAACTTACGTTTGATGAAGACTTGACTTCTGTTTGGTCCTTTCAACCTCTGTCATTTTGTTTTTGTTTGTTTGTTGTTGTTGTTGTTTGTTGTTTGTTGTTGTTGTTGTTGTTGTTGTTGTTGTTGTTGTTGTGTTGTTGTGTGTTGTTGTGTTGTTGTTGTTGTTTGTTGTTGTTGTTGTTTGTTGTTGTTGTTGTGTTGTTGTTGTTTGTTGTTGTTGTTGTTTTTGTTGTGTTGTTGTTTGTGTTGTTGTTGTGTTGTTGTTGTTGTTGTTGTTTGTTGTTGTTGTTGTTGTTGTTGTTGTTGTTGTTTACTTTTGTTTTTGTTTTATTTTTACGCCAGATAGTTGATTCTTTCGGTAGAGCCGTGGAATCCAGAATTGATATCATGAGTTCCATCCCAGCTCGCAGCATTAAACACTGGCCTGCTGGCTGCCAGTCTTGATGTTTCCGTTATTCTGGTGGTGTCAGCTTAATGAATCATAGATTTGTCTGCCTCCCACTCCCTCATCCCTACCCATTTCTAGACCGTGCCAGTATAATGCTCAGTTTGCCAGATAATTGCAGGCAGATGTGGATGGAGCGCATATGGAATTGTCCCATGCGGTGACTCTCTTGAACAAACTCCAGATTCCGAACGTTCACCACTCTCATGGGTCTCTCAATTGCAATGCAAATCCAGTTCACTCCATCCAGCCCCAGTGTGAATGGCATGATATCTAAGTGGGCAAGACAGCAGACTTACGAGGACGGAGATTTTTCCAACCCTCCAGAGCAACATGTATGTAGACCTGTTAGTGCTAGAACCCCCTTTGTGTGTATAGTATACACACGCAGAACATTACACACGCACGTTAAAATCCTGTAAATCGTATCGGTCTTCGGTGGTTTATGGAAACGTGCAAACGCCCAACATGAACGACCACCGAAAACCGGAATATGCAGACTGTGCAGCAACATATCACCTGTGCACTATGAGCAAAACACTTTGCATACGTATAAAATTGTAACACTGACAACGAAACAAAAACATCCAAATACCAGAAATCCATAGAAAATGTCAACACCAAGTCGCTGCGTTTACTTACAGATGCGGATTATGGTCTTAGTAGAGGGGAGGGGATGTCTAGGAGATCTAGGGGGTCCGGGGACATGCTCCCCCAGAAAAGTTTTGTCCATCCCATCGATGTAATTATGTAATTTGTTTTACACTTATAAATATGTATCATAATATCTTACGTATCACCAGCATACATAGTCGTGGACAGGTCAAAGTGGGGGGGGGGGGGGATCATGATCATATCATAATCTTTATCACAAAATGATGATGATGATGATAACAACAATAATAATAGTAATAATAATAGTAATAGTAATGATAATAAACAGTACTACTAACGATGATAATAATGGCAGACCACCATTTCATTATCCAACGATAACCCCTTGAATCTACTGATGCCAGGCGGGAAGTTTTTGTATATACAGACGGAGGGAGGAGGGACTAGGGAAAGAAGAAAACAGAAAATGAGACCATCATGAGAGCGGTGCCTGCAAAGACCACACGCTGTGGGCCAATGAGATATTAACTCTTTGACTCCCGCACCCTATTCACCAACTGCGAAAAGTTAACCTTTTGACTCCCTCACCGTATCCACCAGCTTCCTGCAGGAAGCTGGTGGATAGGGTGAAGGAGTCAAATGATTAACTTTTTGCTTTGCTGGCATGATTGCAAGTTCAAATACCTGGGAACGGTCATTTCATCAGACGGCAGATGCACATCGGAAATAGCCGGCAGAATCGGCCAAGCCAAAACAGCATTCAAGAAGATGACAAGCATTCTTACCAACAAATGCCTATCAATTAACATCAGGAAGAGAGTTCTTGAATGTTATATAGAACCAATACTGTTGTACGGATGTGAGGCGTGGACAGTCAACAAGCAAAGCCAGAACAAGATTGAGGCAGCCGAGATGTGGTTTCTAAGAAGAATGTTGAGAGTTCCATGGACAGCAAAGAAAACAAATGAGACAGTCTTGATGGAGGCAGACACAAGTAGATCACTCAAAAGAAGATTAGGAAAAGACAAGCAACATTTATAGGCCATTTTATGAGAAAGGGGGATTTGGAGCACCTGGTCACAACGGGAAAGCTGGAGGGAAAGAGAACACCAGGTAGACCCAGGGAGAGAATGCTAAGACAGACCTGCGGAGTGGCTGAAGACGAGGAGGGTGAAGGAGATGCTTGGGGCAACAAGAGATAGAGACAACTGAAAGTCCATGATCGCCAACGCCATGCGGCAGGGCACCTGATGATGATGATGATAATGATAGCATGATTGGCAATGCAGGATCCCGGTACACAGGGTGCGGGAGTCAAAGGGTTAAGATTGATGAGAATGGCGATGATGCCATACTGCTACATTGTTTTTGGGAGGGGGGAGGTGGGAGGGGATTGGCACCACGCTACAGGGTAAGCCTCATCATTTCCATGGACCCATGAATTATGGTGGCCTTACTCGAAATTACAACTTGACAAATGCACGCACGCATACACATACACACCGTCATCATCATATTGTCATTTTTGGGTCGTTTTTTTTTGTTTTTTTTTTTTAATCATGTTAAGATTAAAGTTGTATTGCCACAGACATACTCACACGGACTGACAATTCTCTCTCTCTCTCTCTCTCTCTCTCTCTCTCTCTCTCTCTCTCTCTCTCTCTCTTCTTTTTCTTTTTTTCTCTTTTCTCTCTTTTTTTCTCTTTCTTCTTTCTTTCTCTCTTTCTCTGTCTTTCTTCTCTGTCTCTTTCTCTCTGTCTCTGTCTCTCTCTCTGTCTTTCTCTCTCTGTCTTCTCTCTCTCTCTCTCTCTCTGTCTGTATTTCTCTCTGTCTCTGTCTCTCTCTCTCTCTCTCTGTCACTGTCTTTCTGTCTCTGTCTCTCGCTGTCTGTCTCTCTCTCTCTCTCGCTGTCTGTCTATCTCTCTCTCCCTCTCTCTCTCTCTCTCTCTCTCACGACACACCACACACCACACACACACACACACACACACACACCACACGCACACACACACACACACACACACACACACCACACTCACCCACACATACTCACCCACTCACCCACTCACCCCCCCCCCCCCAACACACACACGTGTATTTTTCCTTCGAACATATATAATCGATGTATGTTGCAGCCATGCAACGGCATATTGATGATTTTTAATGACAGTGTTGATCACCATGTGTAAGCATTTGATGCACTTGATAGCCAGGCGATTGGCGACATTGTGCTCCTTACAGGAAGTGGTGTGATGGAGTGGCAGAAATGGAGGCTACAAGTGTGATTAGGATCATGGCAGTTGTGATCACTTTTGTTTATGTATGGATATTTTCATTTTTATATTTTCTAAGTTTCTGTCCTTTGGCTTTTTTGTTTTTGTTTTTTCTTTCTGTCTCTTTGTTTTGCCAGGCTTTTTGTTGTTATAACACACCAGTATTTACCCTGCTGATAGCCTGAAGAGGAATTACTTTTTAAAATCACATTTTACAGTGCTGGGTATTGTGCTCGATCTACCCAAGCAGACGAACGTTTGGGAGGGGGGGGGGGGTTGTGTTTTTTTGTTTTTGTTTTTGTTTTTTGTTTTGCCTTTTGTGTTTGTTTTGTTTTGTTTTGTTTTTTGTTTTGTTTTGTTTTGTTTTGTTGTTTTTGTTTTGTTTTTTGATAGCTCTGTTTGTGTGCTGAGACAATGGATGTGGCCGGTAAAGAATTCAGTCAGATGTAGAACAGCTGGCTGTGCTGAACAGCAAGTCGAAGTGGCAGTTCTTGGCACAGCTGACGAAACATGAAGGCTGATGGCTGTGGCTGTGTGGTCGGTGCCGCAGCTTTCCTTCTCGTCTGTCAGTCACAGTCGAGTTCGTTTCTCCTCTGCAATAACGATGCCTGCACGTACAGCCCGTCGCCATGCACCGCCATGCGTAGAGCGCTGTTTCTTCTCAACTGTCCACACTGATATCAGCAGACTTCATGTTACGTTTGCAAAGGTCCCTGTATGGCAGCAATGGGCTCCTGTGGGCCGGTACCTCGTATCCAGCTTTCTGTACAGGATATCTTTTAACTAAATGAACAGTTTTGTTCTTATTCATCAAGCAGAAGAATTGTTCAAATGTGCGTGCTTGATGAAAACAGTTTGTGAAAATCATCGGTGATAATCTAGTGCTGACTACAAACTTTTTTCACGATTCTTTTTTTTTTTTTTTATCACTCGGTGAGAAATCAAATTGTGATTACTATTACCACATATGGGAAAAAAATCAATTGCAGAAACTGCATCAAAACATTGAATATTAAGAACATTATCTGGTGGGTTGGCTTTAACGTTTAGATCCACGAATTCAGTTTCTGTTTTTGAACGCAATAAATATTAGATATTCATCTTAACAACATACACGCACGCACGCACGTACGTACATACACACTCTCACAAGCACACTCACACAATACACAACACAAACAACACACACACACACACACACACACACACACACACACACACACACACACACACACGATATAATTATATATATATATATATAATATATATGTGTGTGTATTGTGTGTGTGTGTGTGTGTGTATGTGTGTATATACATAGGCCTCACACCACACACCACACACACACACACACAACACACAACCATTTATAATTATATATATATATATATATATATATTAATAATTGAGATAAACCAAAGAAACAAGATAACAAACTAGAGTTTTGAGCGCCAGTACTTCGGCCAGTGGCCTTCCTCAGGGACTGTTTATTCAGGAATGAACACACACATCAAACATTTTTGAATGAAACTTTCACAGAGTAATCCAATCTTTTTTCTTTTCAACAACACGAGACGCCTGCCCATTCCTCCCCCCCCCCCCCCCCACTCCAATCCCAACGCCGAACACCAAATCTCATTCCTCCACCCCAGCGTGCTCTACCCACATGAACACAACCGCACGTACTCGCGCGCACTCGCGCGCACACATAACAACATTAAACAAACACAAACACTCATTTATATGCACACCCGCACACACGCCACGTACGTACAAAAATGGTACACGCACACATACATACACACACACACGCACACACACACACAAACTACACTACTTTAAATTCGAACAGCTACGAGCAAACAAACCTACACATCACTATTCCAAGTGGCAACATAGATGAGCCTTTATAAATGACACCAACAATTGTAGCAAAGAGAACAACAGTAATGTCAATCACCTTCATCATCACCATATTGACAACAACAACAAATAAAGCACTGACTAAGATGAAGACGACGACGACAACAACAGCTACAACCACAACAACAGTAAGAACAACAATAATAGTAACAACGACAGCAATCATCATCCCTCACCATCACCGCTGCCATCACCGTCACCAACCTCTCCATCACTATCATCGTAATCGTCACCATCATCGCCGCCATCCCCATCATCGCCATTATGTGTCCCACCACATGGCACTGGAGACCAGACCCTAAGCGAATCCATCCCCTGTCCCCCTCACCACAAGCACATCGCCCACCCCCTATATCCCCAGTCACCCCACAAGCCCGTCCATAACAATGATGGTAATACAAAGAATAATACATGCACTATTAATAATATGAATGATAGTAATAACTACAACAATGACGATGATGACAACACCTATGATAACATCAACACCACACCACCACCACCACCAACAATAATAACAACAATAACAATAATAATACCTAGTAAAAAATAAATGATCATATCAACAACAACGATAGAATGACATTCCCAACGTGTCAAAACCCAAATAAGGATCAAACACAAACGCCACCCACCAGTCACCAAGGTGGTAAGCCAATGTTGTGCAAACAGCACACGCAAATTACGGGGGGGGGGGGGGGGGAGGGGAGAAGGACAGGAGGAAAAAAGGGGCGAGGAGGGGCCACGCAGAGGGTGAAACCACCGTCGGACAAAATGGCATATACATATATTTGGCTTCTGTTTAAATATTTCATGGACCTGTTACTGTTTTTAGTATCTATTTTATTTATTTCATTTTTGTTTGCGGGATTTTTGTTATTGTCATTCTTTATGTCTTTCTTCATTGGCCTTTTCTCCCTGCATTATGTCTAATCGAATTGTATTATTTGTGTGCTTGTCTTTCATTGGAAAGTTCACATTTTTCATTAAGCTTCTACAATCAATATCATAGCGCCTGGGTTGGTCTGTAACCTGGTACATATGCACGAGTGTGTATGTTTGCGGTATTATAAACATACAAATAAGCGCATGGTGCAATTTTTAAGTGCCGGTACAATACATATATTCTAGTGTTTGTTTGCCTGCAGATGGATAATTTGGCTTGCATGTAATTATTTCCCAGTTGTGGTGGTATGCCTTTTGTTAAAGGAACCTGTTGTGTGTGTAAATGTTTTTTGTTTTGTTTTTTATCGTGATATTGATATGATTATGGTACAAAACGAAATCGATGACCGTATACAAGTATACATTAATTGTGATTATATTTTACCTTTCTCTCCTTGTTTGTCTCTGTGTCTGTCTCTCTCTGTCTGTCTGTTTTGTTTTGTCTGTCTCTGTCTCTCTGTCTCTGTCTATCTGTCTGTCTGTCTGTCTCTCTCGTCTCTCTCTCTCTCTCTCTCTCTCCACCAGGCATCTTAGCTTCAGTTTACGATGAAATATACAGGAAATATCTATCGGGGTACAGTACATGTACTTACAATTTCCTACATATACGCACATCTTTACAGTGATCAAATGGCACTTTACAATATCCATACGAACAGTTTGAAATTCTAGGAGTGCTTTTGTGTATTCATTTGCACATTAACATTAAATTTATTATCAGCTTTGAATGTATCCTTTACTTTAAAAAACTGAAAATGCCAGTAAACTGAACTGATCCTTAGGCGTGTCATTTGTCAGACATTTATGCCGTCAGTTGGCTAGTCTGTCTTCCTGTTGTACATTTGTATGTGTATGTGGCCGGTTGGTTCTTTGGATACAGCCATGGAATCATGATTTGATCTCCAGAGTTCAATTCCAGCCCACAACATTAAAAGAAACACGGGCCTGTTAGCTGCCCGCGTTAACGCTGCCATCATTCTGGTGGTGTCAGCTTAGTATTTCAAGATTCCTTCTCCCCACCCTTTTTCTGTCTCAAGATCTGCTTGTGCATAGTTTTGCGCAGGCTGAAGGAGGCTATCTAGGTAATGATGGCTGATTTGGGTGGAACATATATGGAATTGCTCGAATGCGAACAAACAAAGATCATTTAGTGGAATTTGTAAACCTACGTTGTTTCACCTGTTAAATAAGCAAGACATTCTTTGTTCATGCGTTTCTAGCTGCTGAGAGTAGAATTCACACTTAGGAGGGAATTGAGAGTGGACGGACGGCCCAAGAACGAAACAGAAGGTGAGAAGGGGGAGGATGACAGCATCAACACATCTAATGAAAATACGAGAGCATGCTCAGAATACACTTCTCTGAGCGAGTAGGAATGTGATATTTTCTACTACTTTGTATTCATTTTGATGTAAAAGGAGAGCACAGAGAGAAAAGAGAGAGAGAGAAGAGAGACAGACATACAAAGGAACGGAGGGAGGGAAGGGTAACACGATCTCATCCTTTGTCTTTCCCTTGAGCCGCGAAAACAACATTTGAAGTGAAAACGTTGAAAGAAAACACCACGGAAAAGAGACAAATCTCCTCCATCGATTTCGCATCGGGAGCGGTGATGGCGCGAAGAGCGGTGTGGATTTCACCGTGGAACGAGCGTATCACGAGGGTCTGACGGGCAGCCTGTGATCACTGCCAACAACCAAGCTGTGTGTGAAGTGTCATCTGACAATGCTTATTGCCTGCTTCTGTTCAACACGTCAAAAACACTGGCGTGACAGCCCCGTGAATAACATGTCAGGATTCCTATCGGAAGGCTTAGAGTTCAAGCCTGCTGGGAAGTGCTTGATGGTTGATGGGTGGGGATACTCTCGTATTTCTTATCTCGCAGATCAACATATACGTAGACCTGATCCCTTTCGTGTGAGCATGCACGTAGACCATCAAACGTCACGTAGAACATCAGATCCGCTCGTTAAAGATCCCGTGGGCCATGGCATTGTTCAATGGCTTATTGAAAAATCAAATGGCCGTCCTGCACATCGTTTAAACTGGGTTCTCAATTTCTTTTTTCTTCCTTATTGTTTGTTTGTTTGTTTGTTTGTTTGTTTGTTTGTTTGTTTGTTTGTTTGTTTGTTATTCCGATTTTTCTCGGATGCGTGTATTATGTTTTTGCCAACTTATGACACGATAAATATGAAGGTATTTTTCTGTTATTGTTGATGCTGCTGCTGATGAGGATGATGTGAGCATAATATTATATTTTAAGTTCTCATTGACAAGTAAAGTAAATGCAGGTGCTTTGTAACAGGCGCAAGAGTGATAAAGTAAGGTTTGTCTTCGTTGGCAATGGTACGGGAAAAAAGACAAAAACAAGCAGAGTAGAACTTGCACCCGAAGGAGATTAGATACAGGTCTGAAAGTCAAAACAAAACGAGAAACTTTTAAGAGTAATATAGCTGGCTTGACCAGTGATATCTAAGTTTATTAACACTTTTTGTGTAACACGTGTGCAAAGTATCGATTGTTAGTACATCAGCATCGAAGATATAATAATAATAATAATAATATAATTACAATATTTATATAGCGCAAAATCTTGATAAATCAAATCTAAGCGCTGAAACAGACAATACGCACGCAGGCACACACACGCACGCACACACACACGCACGCACACACACACATACACACACACACACACACACACACACACATACACACACACACACACGCATGGCTATAAATGGGGAGAAAGAATAAAAGCAATGGAAAATTATAGAGAGCTTATTATATACAATTATATATTACAATGTGATTCCCCTCTGATATACCAATCTATCTTAAAATGGTCAATTTGATAATTGAATTTGGCATCAAAATATACTGAAACACGGAGTGATTATTTTTAGGATACGTATTACCAATAAGTTATATCTCTGAAGTCACTGTAAGTGTAACGAGCAAATGAAAATGTCATCCAGTGAGACAAAGGTCTGATCTTTTGTATTGCAAGATTGAAGTAGGTGATTGTCTGTCTTTTGACAGCGTTTTGTTCGAGCCATGAGTAACGTTAAGTTAATATTGACCAGAAGTGTTGTAAGAGACCATTGGCTCCCGGCAAACTCACTGCAGTCGTTCTTTCGTTTGCCCTTTACATAGTCATGCTGCATATGGCGATGAATGCAACTTTTTTTCCTGGTT
>CM060309.1:85764440-85791940 GCA_030674185.1 Monoplex corrugatus
AGGCGGAGTGTCTGGGCGGATTGAACCCAGGACCTTCAGTTAGTGGTCCCACGTTTACCCACTTGACTACCGCGCCTGTCAACAGACAAACGACTGGAAACTTGTCGGTTCGAATCCCATCTGCCGTATTGTATACGTAGTGAGATTTTTTGCCTCCAACAACCCCTCCCCAAGTTAAGCGTCCAATAGGTTATATTGGAAAAAATTGCGAGCATATATAGTCCAGTCTCATCCTCTTCACGGATGTTGCTTCATTAGGCGTCTGTATCTCTCAGGTCTGGTTAACACCACAATATATTATGAAAGGAAATAGCGCAGCTTCAGTAGTCACAATCTTAAATGTATTTCCATCGTACCACGATTGCCATCCCCTTTGTCATATTCTATTGCAGCATTGTGAACAGTGAGAGAACATTGGCTCTCCAACAGCGTGGAAGATCACTTGTCACTTTTCTGCTTCGCCGGGATCGGCGGTAGAAACCGAGCTCGACGTCACAAGTCTTCTCCAGGTCATACGATTGAGACGTCTGTGAGCGACTTCCTGGATCCCCAGACCACAGACATCAGCGATGTTGTTGAAGTATGAGGTGTGCGGTCGTCCCTTTCTTCTCCTCGACCTCAACTTTCCCCGCAGGACCGTTGACATCTAATCTGTTTGGTGTTTCTGATCGCATAGCCTCATATTTCAACTTTTTGCTGTTGTTGTCGATTCCCGTTAGCAGTTGGCGCTTAACATTCACTTTAATATGCTATCGTTTGTTCTTCTGTCTGTCCGTTTGACTCAGAAATCGTCTGTAGAGCCACATTTCTGCTGCAGTCATTTTATTTTCTTCGTCTTTCTTAGTGTCCAGGCTTCGCAACCATTTAAATAAAACGGGCCAAATCAAAATATTCAGGATTCTTAATTTTAAAACTTTGGGAAGCCCTCTGTCTTTATATACGTTGTTTACTGGACCATTTTTTGTTTTGCCATGCCAGTTCTTGTTTTCATGTCTTTGGTGCAGGAGCCGTCATTTGCTTTTACAGATCCTAGATACTTGAATTGTTGGACATTTTCTAAGTCTGTTTTCTTTATTCGAATGTTTGCATGTTCTTGTCCTTCTTTTATCACTATGTGCATGATTTTGGTTTTATTTGGCATTCAGTTTCTATCCTGCCCTGTAACCTGCTGCATCTACTCGGTAGAGAATTATCTATGCTAATGTTATTTGCCGTTAATGCGGTGTCGTCCGCACATCTCAGGTTGGTGATGTTTCTCCGTCCGATCTTTATTCCCATCTCTTCTAAATCTGCCTCTCTAATGACCTGCTCTTTATATAAGTTAAAAAGATGAGGCGCTAGGATGCAGCCATGCTTGACTTCTTTTTCAATGGCAAAATAATCGCAGTGTGCACCATTCCATCTTATGGTCGCTTTTTGGTCTGCGTATAATGCTGCTACAAGTGACACCGAGTGTTTGGGGAAGCCCATCTTTGCTATTGTGTTTAACAGTTGATGGTGTATGACACTGTCAAAGGCCTTGCTGTAATCGATAAAGGTAATGAAAGCTTCTGTAAAACAAATACAATGTTGTGCTCCGGTTGGATCTGTAACCAGCATGACAGAGTTCCTCCTCTACTTTTTGTTTCATTCTGTTCAGCAAGATGATCAGCAGTACTTTACTGGAGTGGCTGATTAGGGCGATGGTTCTGTAGTTACTGCAGTCCTTGGCGTTCCCATTTTTACATAGCTTGATTAATTCTTGTAGCTTAGAAGATGAGAAAGGGAAAAATGAATGTATTATTCCTATCAGGCCACCATTTGATCGGATGAAATCGAGGTGTCTGTTGGAAATGTTGGCAACATGTTTTGATAAATCCTGCAGCCCGCTTTAAAAAAAAAAGAGGAAGGGGAAGTAGAAGAAAAAGGAAGGAGAGAAGGATGGAGGGAGGAAGGAAAACACAGAGGGAGGGAGGGAGGGAGGGAGAGAGCGAGATGTAATCCAATATTACCCTATTTCTTCCTTTCTGTAGATGTGGTGATAAATCAGTTTATCGACGCCAGTTTCAGTTAACGAGTGTAGACTTTCACTAGAGTTGGCTCACTGTGTATCATGCGTTAATTTGTTCGGAAATCTCCGTCTCCAACACGCGTATATATATATACATATGTGTGTGTGTGTGTGTGTGTGTGTGTAGACAGACAGACGACAGACAGATAGATAGATAGATAGATAGATAGACACACGCACATCACACACACACACACACACACACACGCCCACGTACAGGCACACATACGCACAAACACGCACACACACACACACACACACACACACACACAAACACACACACACACACACACACACACATCCACATAATACACACGCGCACACACGTTTCTCTTGAAGTAAAAAGTCTTGCAACAGAACTTAGTTATTTCTTTAAATATTTAGATTCAGTCAAGACACACGATGGAACATGCTCAAAAGACATAAAGATGAAATTGGAATGGCCAAGAACAGTATGGTTCATTGAACAATATTGAAAGACCACAGCATAACAGCAGACCTTAAGATAAAACTCTAAAATGTCTGTCTGGCCAGTGATGTTATACGGCTGCGAGCATGGACATGAAGAAAGAGGATGAAAGACGAGTGGAAGCAGCAGAGCTGTGGTTTTACGAAGACTGCTGAGGGTCAAATGGACGGATAGGCGCTCAAATGAAAGCATACTGAATGAGTTGGGTACTACACGCAAGCTCCTAGTACTCATAAAACGAGGAAACTGAAATATGTTGGACACGCAACCCGTAATGAAGAACAGACTTGATGTCCACTGTCCTCCAAGGTAAAGTGGAAGGAAAGAGAAACAGAGGACGGCCACCTGCATCACTTGCTAGAAACATCACAAACATCAGCGGCAAGAAACTCCAGGAGTGGTCAGACTTAGCCAAGATCGAGAGTGCTGGAGGCAACTTGTGAGGACATCATGTGCAGCGCCAACACTGTTCCCGGTGACGCCGACAGGTGAGACAGGTGAGAGAAAGAAAAGACAGACAGAGGGAGAGAGAGAGGGACGGACGAACGGACAACATTGTAGAATCTCACCATCTCTCCCCTCGTGCCGTCAAGTTCCACAAACGAAATGGCGACAGAAAACGCCTCACAAAAGGCATGATTAGCTGCCATTGAATTGGCGTTGCGCGTGCTGAGCGCGAGAAGATAAGGCACGGACTATCACTGTAACAATGAAACGAGGGCACGTGTCGAGGGGCTATGTGTGAAAGCTGACAATAACTAAACTGTGTTAATGTCTATAATATTGATGATGATTCCAGTTGTATGGTGCATACAGTCCATGTTAAAGCATGCTGTTTTGCACTTTGCATGACACAAACAGTGTTTTGATTGTTTCTTTGGCCGTGTCCACATGTTCTATACATTAATAACGTATAAACACAGTGGGACACTCACGCACATCAGCGCAGCATCAACATAGCCCTTCAAAACAACAAATAATCACAAAATGAAATGTAAAACAGATAACACTAACACTGGTTTACATAACTCTACAGGGAAGATAAATGCATGAATTAAGTGATAAGTTCAGTTTTCTTACACATACACACACACACACACACACACGCGCGCCACATATGCAGGTGAGATGGAACCTTACAGAAATGTAGCACGGGCATAGACATAAATGCAGTATGATCATAGCATTCACCTGACAGTGATCAGTATATATTCAGTGTTATATTTTCTTCACGCTACTTTTGCATACATTTGTACAAGTGTACTATGGGAATCGGGCTGTTTGTTGCTGAGGTAATTGGTTATGGCTGTTGTACTTTAACTGAAAAAATGTACTTAATGGAGAAAACATCTAAACTATGAAACCAAGAAGAGATTTCTTGAGACAGTTTTACATAAATTATGTTCGAGAAAGAATATTCCACGTTTTAATGCTTTTTCCATAATCATGTATGCATCTCGGGGGATACAAGTTTTACCCTTGTTGAGCTAAAACGGTTTTAACAGTATAATGATCAGAAATCGTTTAACCCCCTTTTAAGAAAAATGTATTATAGTGGTGATACTATTTTATGTACACATGAGAGAGATGTCTATGTCTTTGAACAAAACGTTACACTATTAATTCATGAAAATAAAAATGATGATGATATTTATAAGGCGCCAAACCTTGATTCAAACATCAACTCAAGGTGTGCACTCTCATCATTCACCACAACAATCACCAACAATCAGATCTCCAGGGCACAAAGCGCACACAACTGGCAGGGGGAAGACAGGAGGGGAGTAGAGCGTGTGACCCCTGACCCAAGCTGTCATCCTCCCTCTGAAAACACTAGAGAGACATCTGCATATATGTTTGAACAAAATGTGAGATTGTTCTATAAAAATGCGAAATATGTGTATGATTGTTTAAACAAAATGTGAGACTGTTCCATGAAAAACGAGCGAGATATCTGTGTGTGTGTGGTGTGTGTGTGTGTGGTGGTGCGTGCGTGCATGCGTGGGTGCGTGCGTGCGTGTGTGTGTGTGTGTGTCTGTGTCTGTGTTGTGTGTGTGTGTGTGTGTGTGTGTGTGTGTGTGTGTGTGTGTGTGTGTGTATGTGAACAAAATGTATTTTATAGATATATATCTCTGTGTATGTCTGAGCAAAATGTTAGACGACTGTATAAAAAAAACATCTGTATGTTTGAACAAAGTGTGATTGTTTTATAGAAACATGACGGATACAGTCTGTGTTGGAGCAAAATGTATCGGCAAAGCTTTTCAGCTGTTTGTTGATCAAATTTGGGTTGTGGGCTTTTTCAACGAATGACAACGAAAGCTGAAGTTTCAATGGACCTGGCCCAATTTTTGGAAGTCTCTGCCACTTAAGATATTGAATAACATGATTTTTCAATTTCAATTTCAATTTCTCAAGATGACTCTCCGCGCTCGGAATGAATTCAATATGCACTAACGTCACAGGTGCCATGTGATGGAGAAGGTCCAGAATGATCACAGCACAAGCCTTAAGCCTGCACATAGACCCATGAGGTGGCCAGGTCCTGAGGTCTTACCTAGATAGTCCCATAACCCTAGATCGTAGGGGTGTGAAGTGGCAGAGACCTCAACTATTCCCGGGGAATAACGTGAATGAGAAACAATAAAAAAAAAAAATTTGTAACACTGATTTGCAATTTTCGAGCCAGATTATCACATGATCTTCCTGAAATAAATTTGGCTCAGTTATTGCAAATTATATTGATACAAAAAGAATCAG
The DNA here is from genome assembly GCA_030674185.1 of Monoplex corrugatus. Lineage (NCBI taxonomy): Eukaryota > Metazoa > Mollusca > Gastropoda > Littorinimorpha > Ranellidae > Monoplex > Monoplex corrugatus. The sequence goes on from CM060309.1 coordinate 85,769,720, forward strand.
TTCAGATTTTTTATGTAGATATTATTATGATTTGGGAGGTATCCATCTGACCACGGTACGTTGAGTTTCCACAAAAAAATAAAAGTACACCTCCAGTTTTAATTTATATACATATGAACGAACAATTGTAGGTATTTTGGTTGTTGCTGTTGTTGTCTTTTTTTCTTTCTTTTTTTTTCTTTTTTTCTTTTTTTTAAAGTTTTTCTGGAAACTCAGCATGGACCAAAGTCCTAAAGATTAGCAGCGAAAGTGGTGATTTTATTCTCTTTGAAAATGGGATGATTATCTTTATTGACATTCCGTTTGTCAGCGTTTGCAGTTCGAAAAAAAATTAACTGAATTTGATAGATAATTTTTTATAAGCATTGTAGTGTAGTTATTGTACTGTATTTTTTTTCAAACTAGGATTGATAATAATAATAATAATAATAATAATTACAATATTTATATTGCTCAAAATCTTGATAAAATCAAATCTAAGTGCTGAAACAGACACACACGCACGCACGCACGTACGCACGCACACACATGCACGCGCGCACACACACACACACACACACACACACACACACACACACGCATGGCTATAAATGGGGAGAAAGAATAAAAGCAAATAAAAGCAAGAATAAAAGCAATGGAAAATTATAGAGAGCATATCATATACAATTATATATTATAACAATGTGATTCCCCTCCGAGCGGAGACAGGCTGCAGAGGGGGGGGGGGGGGGGGTTGAGTGAGGTTAGGATTTTATGCAGAGGAGAAAAGGTGAGTTTTGAGAGCGGACTTGAAGGAGACAAAAGTAGGTTGCTGACGGACTGAGAGAGGAAGTTTGTTCCAGGAGAGTGGACCAGAAACAGAGAAGGCTCGTGGACCATAGATATTGAGCTTAGTGCGTGGAAAGCGAAAAGTCAGAGGATCGGAGGCAGAGCGGAAGGTACGTGAGGGAACATAGATCTCAAGTAGGCTTGACAGGTAATCGGGGGCTGCGTTATTGAGGCTTTTGTAGTACATGGTGTCTAGTTTGTACTGTATGCGCTTTGATACAGGGAGCCAGTGAAGTTGTGCCAGGAGAGGAGATATGTGGTCAGCTTTTTTTTTTTGAGTACAAGGCGTACAGCATTGTTTTGAATGCGCTGTAGGATGTGAATGGTGGAGGCAGGAAGACCAGACAGGAGTGAATTGCAATAGTCAATGCGAGACATTATGAAGGAGAGAACGAGTTTTGCAGTTGTTTCGAAAGAGAGATACTTCCTGATCAGGCTTATACGATGGAGATGATAGTAGCAAGATCTGGCAGTTTGAGAAAGAAAGTTGTTCATGGAGAGGGTAGAATCAATGCAGACACCAAGGTTTTTAGCTGAATCAGAAATTGGGACTGATGTGTTACATAATGGGAGAGAAAGAGGAGGCAGCTGAGAAAGTTTCTGACGGATACCAATGAGGATAGCTTCTGTCTTGTCGTCATTAAGCTGAAGTCTATTGTGTGTCATCCAGTTCTTAATGTCCGAGTAACACTCAGTGGTGCGAGTCAACAGGCGCTGTATATTATCAGGTGAGTCACTGTCTTGAAGTTGGGTGTCATCAGCATAGAAGTGGTGTTTTATAGAGTGGGAGTTGATGATGGTGGACAGGGGGGAGGTGTAAAGAGTGAAAAGAACAGGGCCAAGGACAGATCCTTGTGGAACACCACAGGTCAGGTATGCAGGTTGAGAGTAAGTGCCATTGATGAGAACAGTTTGTTTTCTGTTTGATAGATATGAAGTGAACCAGGAGAGAGCAATGTCAGAGATGCCAAAAGTATGATGAAGTCTAGAAAGGAGAATACCATGGTCAATGGTATCAAAGGCTGCAGACAGATCAAGGAGTGTGAGGAGAGAGACTTTGCCAGTATCAGTTGCAAGGAGGAGATTGTTGAGAATGTGTAGTAGGGCAATTTCAGTGCTATGGCACTGGCGGTAGGCTGACTGGAAAGGATTGAGGAGATTGTTGGCAGACAGGTGAGAGTTCAGCTGGTTGAGGACGACTTTTTCAAGGAGTTTTGACAAGAAAGAGAGATTAGAGATAGGCCGGTAATTTTTCAGTTCATTTGGGTCTAAATTGTGTTTCTTGAGGAGAGGGTGAACAATAGCAGACTTGAAAGAATCTGGGACAGTTCCAGTTTGAAGAGAAGTGTTGATGATGTCAGTGATGAATGGGAGGAGAGTAGGGAGACAGTCGGAGTAGAGAGAACCTGGAAGAGGATCCAGTTCGCAGGTTTTGAACGACATGGATGTGATTGTGTTGAAAATTTCTTCTTGTGTGAGACTGGGGTAAAAGTAGTAAGAGGTGTGCCAGAGAAGGAAGGATCAGGTGGGCATGGTTGACAGGGTGTCCTGTCAAGCCTGTCACGAAGAGTTTGTATTTTGGTGGTGAAATACTTGGAGAATACAGATGGGAGTTCTTCATTTGTGTGTTTTGTTGGGAGAGGTAAATCTTTTCGTGTGCCAAGGAGATGATTCATGGTTGTAAAGAGTTCTTTTGAAGAAGAGGCATTCAGGATTTTGGTTTGGAAATAGCTTGTTTTTGCAGATGCAATGAGGGTGGATACTTTTGTTTTAGAGGCTTGGAAAAGTTGCTTGTGTACAGTGAGTTTGGATTTGCGCCAGCGGCGCTCTGCTCTGCGGCGGGCACGTTTTGCACAGGCAATCTCATGAGTGAGCCAGGGGTAGGGGGGCGGTCAGGTAAAAGACGGGTTGTGGCTGGAGCATGAGTGTCCAGAAGATGGTGGAGAGTAGTATAGAATTCATCGGCAAGGTTATGTGACTTTTCAGAAAGGAGACGGGAGGCATCAGATGAAAATGTGGAGAGGTCGATAGATTTGATATTGCGTCGAGTCACTGTGTGCGTGGTACGGGAAGGAGGAGAAATGTCAAAAGAACAGAGAATTGCAGAGTGGTCAGATGGAAGGGCTGAAGTTAGACGGATAGAAAGAACTAAGCAGTTGTCAGTAGCTGAATTGTGGTGATCACGAGAAATGATCCAGTCAAGAATGTGACCTTTTTGATGGGTTGGTTCAGAAATGTGTTGAGTCATATTGTGATTGGACAGAGAGTTGATGATATGGCTTGTGTCATAACGGTGAGTGTTGTCATAGTGGACATTGATGTTGTATTATGGTGTTGTATTATGGTGGTGTGGTGTGGTGTGGTGTGGTGCGGTGTGGTGTGGTGTGGTATGTTGGTGTGGTGTGGTGTGGTGTGGTGTGGGGTGTGGTGTGGTGCGGTGTGGTATGGTGTGGTGCGGTGTGGTGTGTGGTGTGGCGTAGTATAGTGTCAAATTTGAGTGATAAAGGAGTCTATTGTGCTGTTATTCAAACTCAGATTGATAGAGATGTATAGTATTGTATTATATTGTGCTGTATTGTGTTGTATTGTTTTTCAAACTAGGATTGATAAAGAAATGGCATTTTGTCGTTTTTGTTTTGTTTTGTTTTGTTTTGTTTTGTTTTGTTTTGTTTTGTTTTTTGCATTGCATTGTATTATTTTTAAAAATTGGATCGATAAAGTAGTACTGTAGTGTGTTATACTGTACCGTGTTCTTTTTCAAAATTGGATTGAGAAAGAAGTGTGTCGTGTTGTGTCGTGTTGTGTTATGTCGTATTGTCGTGTCGTATTGTGTCGTGCCGTGTTGAGCCGTGTCGTGTCGTGTCGTATCGTATTGCACTGCATTGCATTTCATAGCAGTCTGTTGCACTGTATAGTTTTCATTGTATTCTGTTGTCTTGTATTGAATTACTTTCATCTGACATTTCAAAAACATTAACGGATTGAGGTCAGTGTGTCTAGCTGAGATCGTTTTGGCTGATGTATCTGAAATAAGCAAGCAAAACACAAACAGAAAGGAACCAACAATAAGCAAAGAAAGACTGGAAGGACAGGACGGAAGAGGTGATGGAGGTGTACAGGGTGTGTGTGGACAGTGAGTTGGGGACCCCCTCCCCCAGATTTCCACACCACCCAACATGAATGATTAATTCATGATGATGACTGTTTCGTTTGGATGGATACGCTGTAAAGGGGCGTTAGTGTGTGTGTGTGTGTGTGTGTGTGTGTGTGTGTGTGTGTGTGTGTGTGTGTGTGTGTGTGTGTGTGTTTGGTGAGAGAGACGGACGGACAGATAGAGAGCGTGCATGTGAGTGGGTGCGTCTGTATGTCTGTCTGCTGTGTCTGTATCTGTGTCTTTGTCTTTATGGTGTGTGGGCGTGTGTGTTTTGCGCGTGTGTGTGTGTTTTTGTGTGAGATTGCGTGTGTGTGCGTCTGTGTGCACGGGCGTGTGTGTACGTACGTGTATGTGCACGCTTTATGAGTGTGTTTTTGAGAAAGAGAGAGGGAGTGTAAGGCCAGTTAATACAGGTATGTCTGTCATTCTGATCACCAAATGCTCCGGAATCAAAGAGACAAAGACAGGAAGTTGTCTGCACATTCAAAATGCTAAAAGCAGCCAGTCAACTAGAAATGTGGTCTGACGGACAATACAACCCATGTAGAATGTGAGGAACCCAGGTTCTAATCTCGGTCGATAGGTATTCTTCTCTCCCCTCTTCCCCTTTTTAGAACTTAAGTGCTGGTCTTCAGTTTGAAATGATAAACCGAATTCCCGTGTGTAGCGTATACTTGGGACATGTTAAAGATACCAAGGCAGTTGAAGAGTCCTTGCAGAACTACGTAGAAAAATCCATGCATACACAAGTGTACGAATACAGGAAGAATAAAGTGTGGCGTCCAACTATGGCGGCGTGGTTTTCCAGTATGAACGACCTGTATCCCACGCAAAAAGAAGTATGCTTTGTGATAAAAAAAAATCCCGTAGTGGAGTACTGCGGAAGCAGAAGTTAAGGCCCCCTCCTGTTTTGTAATTATAGAAGATATCTAGTTTGCTTTGAGGTAGTTAGCGGTTCCTCTTTTCTGTCATGCTGTCTTTTCCTCACAAGACTTTTCCCTTATATTTGCTTCAAGATCCTTCACTAAAAACCTTTAACAAATTCTCTCTTTAGCTCTCCAAAGGCCGAGTATGACTGTATGTAAATAAGAGTTATGCACGCAAACATCCACTCCTGCTGCGAGGTAGGTAGATTTGTGTGGAGTTGTATGCTTGGATAAGGGTTGTTTACTGGAACTGAAGTCTGTGTAAGAAGAAGAAATGACAAAATTATTTCAATTTAATGTACTATGAAGAAATGACAGAAATATTCTATTTAATCTACTACCGGTGCAAATCACTGGTGCCGACATTACCACCCAGACATACCAATACCTAGGTCATGGCCATACACGTAAAAGCCTAATCGTGTATTCAAGGGAACGTGGAAAGTGCAGCCTAAGAACAAAGAAATGCACACCAAAAATGGGGTTGGCTGTCGTCTTGTTTCGTTTTGCAGATGTATCGGTTTTCTCTTCAAATGCCATCGAAGAGCAGTGAGTCTGATGAGCGTTTTTTAAAAAGAAAAGAAAAGAAATGTCTTGCCTTCCTTACAGAGGACGTAAAACATTAACAGAATTTCGTGGAGCTCGGTAGAATCTTCTTTCCTCCTCCCTTCTTAACAGCACCTGCTTTAAGGCTTGATACCTCGGATAGTGTACAACACTGTCTGCCGTCTGTTTTTTACGGTGATGGCTTTCTGGGTCATACATCTCCGTTTGCGTTGGCCGTTATGTGTAATGTACGAACTTGTTTCCGATTCCGTTGAAAGCTTTCTGAATTGTTGATACAACGACGTCTGCCTTTGCCGTTCTCCGGGTTTGGAGTTTGTTCACTGAGGGAATCAAAATGTGCTCCATTCAAATCTGCCAGCAGTGGACAGACTCCCTGAGCCTCAGCAAAACCCTGTGTACTGGCAAGCTCTTGAAGTGAGAGGAGGGGGTATCAATCTCTGAAACATTAAGCTGACGTCACCAGAAGGATGGAAACATAAGGATGGGCAGTGAACAGGCCAGTATTTCATGTTGGGAGCTGGGATTGAACTAAACAGCCCACATATAAATAAATTAACAAACAAAACTAACAACCCACATATAAATAAATTAACAAACAAACAAACAAAACTAACCATCCCACATATAACGAAATCAACGAACAAAACTCACAGCCCTCATATAAAGAAACAAACAAACAAACAAACAAATCTAACCATCCCACATATAAAGAAAATCAACAATAAACAAACAAACAAAACTAACCAGCCCACATATAAAGAAATCAACAATAAACAAACAAAACTAACCAGCCCACATATAAAGAAATCAACAATAAACAAACAAACAAAACTAACCAGCCCACATATAAAGAAAATCAACAATAAACAAACAAACAAAACTAACCAGCCCATATATAAAGAAATCAACAATAAACAAACAAACAAAACTAACCAGCCCATATATAAAGAAATCAACAACAAACAAACAAAACTAACCAGCCCATATATAAAGAAATCAACAATAAACAAACAAACAAAACTAACCAGCCCACATATAAAGAAATCAACAACAAACAAACAAACAAAACTAACCAGCCCACATATAAAGAAATCAACAATAAACAAACAAACAAAACTAACCAGCCCACATATAAAGAAATCAACAACAAACAAACAAACAAAACTAACCAGCCCACATATAAAGAAATCAACAATAAACAAACAAACAAAACTAACCAGCCCACATATAAAGAAATCAACAATAAACAAACAAACAAAACTAACCAGCCCACATATAAAGAAATCAACAACAAACAAACAAAACTAACCAGCCCACATATAAAGAAATCAACAATAAACAAACAAACAAAACTAACCATCCCACATATAAAGAAATCAACAATAAACAAACAAAACTAACCAGCCACATATAAAGAAATCAACAATAAACAAACAAACAAAACTAACCAGCCCACATATAAAGAAATCAACAACAAACAAACAAAACTAACCAGCCATATATAAAGAAATCAACAATAAACAAACAAAACTAACCAGCCCACATATAAAGAAATCAACAACAAACAAACAAAACTAACCAGCCCATATATAAAGAATCAACAATAAACAAACAAAACTAACCAGCCCACATATAAAGAAATCAACAACAAACAAACAAAACTAACCAGCCCATATATAAAGAAATCAACAATAAACAAACAAACAAAACTAACCAGCCCACATATAAAAGAAATCAACAACAAACAAACAAACAAAACTAACCAGCCCACATATAAAGAAATCAACAATAAACAAACAAACAAAACTAACCAGCCCACATATAAAGAAATCAACAACAAACAAACAAACAAAACTAACCAGCCCACATATAAAGAAATCAACAATAAACAAACAAACAAAACTAACCAGCCCACATATAAAGAAATCAACAATAAACAAACAAACAAAACTAACCAGCCACATATAAAGAAATCAACAACAAACAAACAAAACTAACCAGCCCACATATAAAGAAATCAACAATAAACAAACAAACAAAACTAACCATCCCACATATAAAGAAATCAACAATAAACAAACAAAACTAACCAGCCACATATAAAGAAATCAACAATAAACAAACAAACAAAACTAACCAGCCCACATATAAAGAAATCAACAACAAACAAACAAACTAACCAGCCATATATAAAGAAATCAACAATAAACAAACAAAACTAACCAGCCCACATATAAAGAAATCAACAACAAACAAACAAAACTAACCAGCCACATATAAAGAAATCAACAATAAACAAACAAAACTAACCAGCCCATATATAAAGAAATCAACAATAAACAAACAAACAAAACTAACCAGCCCATATATAAAGAAATCACACAACAAACAAACAAAACTAACCAGCCACATATAAAGAAATCAACAACAAACAAACAAAACTAACCAGCCCATATATAAAGAAATCAACAATAAACAAACAAAACTAACCAGCCCATATATAAAGAAATCAACAACAATAAACAAACAAAACTAACCAGCCCACATATAAAGAAATCAACAATAAACAAACAAAACTAACCAGCCACATATAAAGAAATCAACAATAAACAAACAAACAAAACTAACCAGCCACATATAAAGAAATCAACAACAAACAAACAAAACTAACCAGCCCACATATAAAGAAATCAACAATAAACAAACAAACAAAACTAACCAGCCCACATATAAAGAAATCAACAACAAACAAACAAACAAAACTAACCAGCCCACATATAAAGAAATCAACAATAAACAAACAAACAAAACTAACCAGCCCACATATAAAGAAATCAACAATAAAATAAAATAAAATTCAGACCGCTCACTTTATGTGAAATGTATGTACTTTTTTCCTATTTCACCGCAGGGCTTGTGAATTGTTGGTACAATATCATTTGCTTTTGCCGGTATCTGAAATGTACTTACCCGTTTCCAATTCCAGTGTCACCCATACAGAGTTAATGAAACATGTGAGGATTTCACTTTCATTCTATTCCACACGACTGTCGAAATACCGAGCTGTTTGTTCCATCATTTGTATGCCGAGTACAGAGACGGGGAGACTAGCGTCGGATCAATGATTGGACATGGTAAGAAAATTAGAGAAAAGTGTCTTATAGTTTTACTTTGATAAAGGGAAGGAGGAGGCAACTCTGCCCACGCTAATCTTATCGCCCTTCACACGAAGCATGCCCTGTCAGTGTGTGGAGAAAAGTTGGGGGTTGGCACAATGGCTGCTGCACTCTGCGGGTATTGGTTCAGGTTGGTGACAGTCTGCAGACACACAAAGTTGGGGATCGGCACAATGGCTGCTGCACTCTGGGAGTATTGGTTCAGGTTGGTGACAGTCTGCACACACACACACACACACACACCCAGCAGACAATGGACGGTTTTCTCCTTGAGAGTTGCGGAATTCTCATATCGATCTCTTTCTTTTTTTTTTTTTCTTTAACGATCATCGCACTCAGGGAGGATACCTTTGTCCTCACCATTTTTTTGGTCCCATTTTTACGCCACCTTAATGGCCACAGAAGCTGACACAGGTCTTTTTTTTTGTTTTGTTTGTTGTTGTTGTTTGTTTTTGTTTACTATGCGATGATGATAATGTCGATGAGGATGATAATCATGATGCTATGGAGTTCCATCTGGGATAAAGACTGCGTGACGGGGCTGTACTCTACGCTTACTATCATAATATATCCTGGCGTCAACCAGGCCCGAGAGATACAAACACCTGCAGTGATAGAAGATTTGAGCAACACCTTCAATGACGCATCCGTAAAGTGGATGAGACTCGACTGTGTGGTCCCAGTGTTCCCAGTGAGCCCATAGCACGCCCAGCTCTGGGTAGGAGCCGGTTAGAGCCGAAAAATCCCATAATGATGTATTTTTGAAAGGACTTATGGGGATACGAACTTACAACCTTCCAGTCAGTAGTCCGTTGCGTTAACCACTACACCATGGCGACTAGTTATCATATCGATGTTAGCCTAGACGTAGAGAGATAGATAATGGATGATGTGTGACTGTGACGCATTGTTGTCACCCTGTCATGTGTATCAGACATTGCTTTTCCCTCCCTGTCCCTTCCCTTCCTTCCCTCCTTCCCTTCCCTTCCATTCCCTTCCCTCCTTCCTCTCTTCCTCCTTCCCTTCCCTTCCCCTTCCCTTCCATTCCCTTCCATTCCCTTCCCTTCCCTTCCTTCCCTTCTCTTCCCTTCCCTTCCATTCCCTTCCATTCCCTTCCCTTCCCTTCCATTCCATTCCCTTCCATTCCATTCCCTTCCCTTCCATTCCTTCTCTCTCCCTTCCCTTCCCTTCTCTTCCCTTCCCTTCCCTTACCTTCCCTTCCCTTCCCTTCCCTTCCCTTCCTTCCCTTCCCTTCCCTTCTCTTCCCTTCCCTTCTCTTCCCTTCCCTTCTCTTCCCTTCCCTTCCTTCCCTTCTCTTCCCTTCCCTTCCCTTCCCTTCTCTTCCATTCCCTTCCCTTCTGTTCCCTTCCCTTCCCTTCCCTTCTCTTCCCTTCCCTTCCCTTCTGTTCTCTTCCCTTCTCTTCCCTTCCCTTCCCTTCCCTTCTGTTCTCTTCCCTTCTCTTCCCTTCCCTTCCCTTCTCTTCCCTTCCCTTTCCTTCTGTTCTCTTCCCTTCTCTTCCCTTCCCTTCCCTTCCCTTCTCTTCCCTTCCCTTCCCTTCTGTTCTCTTCCCTCCTTTCCCTTCCCTTCCCTTCCCTTCCCTTCTCTTCCCTTCCCACACGCACGCCAGACATGGACCTTTCCCACTGTTTTGGAAAGACGAATCCATGCCATGGAAATGAGGCGTTGTTGCAAAATGCTTGAACGTCAAATACACTGATCGTATGACTAATAAAAGTACGCCAAACCATCAAGCAGCACACTGGACCATATGAAGACCTACTGACTTGAGTCAAGCAAAGAAAACTACGTTGGTATGGCCATGCAACATGATCCAACGGCCTTGCTGAATCAATCCTCCACGGAACTTTTGAGAGAGGAGAAGACAAAACAAAAAACAAAACAAAAAACCAATGGACTGACACCATAACGGAATGGAAAGAGAAAACATTTACAGAGACGCAGGATTTGGCACACAACCGACAGAGCTGGATGGATCTGAACATTCTTTATTGCAGCTTCCCAGTGACTCTTCTTTGAGTTAAGGGAGAAGAAGAACAACTACCTTCCCGAAGACAGCACCGCAAATGGTTTAGGACAGTGAAACCCGCAGTGATCTTAACTGTAACAGGTTTGTGCACGCGGAGAGTGATCTTTCACGTTGATGAAGCAATACCTTGATGACCAGCCACATCCAAGCTAGAGGCTTGTCTCTCTATTTACGTCTCTGACCTTTTCTTCCCCACTCACGTCACTTGGAACAGTGTGGGTTGCACAGTGACAGAGGATCAACTACCACATGCACGTGACTCTTCATGCAAATGGCGGAAAATGGTGACAGTGGCATCTACGATTAATCAGGGATAAGACACAGCCCTAAACAGTAAAGGGAGTAGCTGAGTTAAACTAATGGCAGTTAAAGGTGTACTTTAACACAGAGAGGGACAGTTGAAAGATACTTAATGATTGTGGGCAGTTGAAAGTATACTTTAATGACAGCGGCAGTTGAAAGTTATCCTCTAAGATATCCTCTAAAGATAACGATGACAACTAAGATAACATCTAAAGACAGTTAAGATAACCTGTAAAGGTATCGATGGCAGCTAAAATATCTTCTAAACAGTGACAATGGCAGCGAAAATAGCCTCTTAAGATGAAAGTGGCAACTAAGATAACCTCTAGAGATAATAATGGCAGCTAAGATAACCTCTAGAGATAATAATGGCAACTGAGATAACCTCTAGAGATAATAATGGCAACTGAGATAACCTAAAGATATCGATGGCAGCTAAAATAAACTCTGAATAGTGCTAGTGGAAGCTAAGATAACGTCTAAAGAGTGCTAATGGCAGCTAAACTCTGATTAGTGACAGTGGCAGTTAAGATAACCTCTGAAAAGTGCCAGTGGCAGCTAAGATAACCTCTATAGAGTGACAATGGCAGTTAGGATAACGTCTGAAGAGTGCTAGTGGCAGCTAAGATAACCTCTAAAGAGTGGCAATGGCATTTAGGATAACGTCTGAAGAGTGACAGTGGCAGCTAGGATAATATCTGAGGAGTGCTAACGGCTGTAAAGATAACGTCTGAAGAGTGCTAGTGTCAATAAAGATAACGTCTGAAGAGTGCTAGTGTCAATAAAGATAACGTCTGAAGAGTGCTAGTGTCAATAAAGATAACGTCTGAAGAGTGCTAGTGTCAATAAAGATAACGTCTGAAGAGTGCTAGTGTCAATAAAGATAACGTCTGAAGAGTGCTAGTGTCAATAAAGATAACGTCTGAAGAGTGCTAGTGTCAATAAAGATAACGTCTGAAGAGTGCTAGAGGCAGCTAAGATAACGTTTGAAGAGTGCTAGTGGCAGCTAAGATAACATCTAAAGAGTGCTAGTGTCAATAAAGATAACGTCTGAAGAGTGCTAGAGGCAGCTAAGATAACGTCTGAAGAGTGCTAGTGTCAATAAAGATAACGTCTGAAGAGTGCTAGTGTCAATAAAGATAACGTCTGAAGAGTGCTAGTGGCAGCTAAGATAACATCTGAAGAGTGCTAGTGTCAATAAAGATAACGTCTGAAGAGTGCTAGAGGCAGCTAAGATAACGTCTGAAGAGTGCTAGTGTCAATAAAGATAACGTCTGAAGAGTGCTAGTGTCAATAAAGATAACGTCTGAAGAGTGCTAGTGTCAATAAAGATAACGTCTGAAGAGTGCTAGTGTCAATAAAGATAACGTCTGAAGAGTGCTAGTGTCAATAAAGATAACGTCTGAAGAGTGCTAGTATCAATAAAGATAACGTCTGAAGAGTGCTAGAGGCAGCTAAGATAACATCTGAAGAATGCTAGTGTCAATAAAGATAACGTCTGAAGAGTGCTAGAGGCAGCTAAGATAACATCTGAAGAGTGCTAGTGTCAATAAAGATAACGTCTGAAGAGTGCTAGTGTCAATAAAGATAACGTCTGAAGAGTGCTAGAGGCAGCTAAGATAACGTCTAAAGAGTGCTAGTGTCAATAAAGATAACGTCTGAAGAGTGCTAGTGTCAATAAAGATAACGTCTGAAGAGTGCTAGTGGCAGCTAAGATAACGTCTGAAGAGTGCTAGTGTCAATAAAGATAACGTCTGAAGAGTGCTAGTGGCAGCTAAGATAACGTCTGAAGAGTGCTAGTGTCAATAAAGATAACGTCTGAAGAGTGCTAGTGGCAGCTAAGATAACGTCTGAAGAGTGCTAGTGTCAATAAAGATAACGTCTGAAGAGTGCTAGTGGCAGCTAAGATAACGTCTGAAGAGTGCTAGTGGCAGCTATGATAACATCTGAAGAGTGCTAGTGGCAGCTAAGATAACGTCTGAAGAGTGCTAGTGGCAGTTAAGATAACGTTTGAAGAGTGCTAGTGGCAGCTAAGATAACATCTAAAGAGTGCTAGTGGCAGCTATGATAACATCTAAAGAGTGCTAGTGGCAGCTAAGATAACGTCTAAAGAGTGCTAGTGGCAGTTAAGATAACGTTTGAAGAGTGCTAGTGGCAGCTAAGATAACGTCTGAAGAGTGCTAGTGGCAGCTATGATAACATCTGAAGAGTGCTAGTGGCAGCTAAGATAACGTCTGAAGAGTGCTAGTGGCAGCTATGATAACGTCTAAAGAGTGCTAGTGGTCGCTAAGATAACGTTTGAAGAGTGCTAGTGGCAGCTAAGATAACGTCTGAAGAGTGCTAGTGGCAGCTAAGATAACGTCTAAAGAGTGCTAGTGGCAGTTAAGATAACGTCTGAAGAGTGCTAGTGGCAGCTAAGATAACGTCTAAAGAGTGCTAGTGGCAGCTAAGATAACGTCTAAAGAGTGCTAGTGGCAGCTAAGATAACGTCTAAAGAGTGCTAGTGGCAGCTAAGATAACGTCTAAAGAGTGCTAGTGGCAGCTAAGATAACGTCTAAAGAGTGCTAGTGGCAGCTAAGATAACGTCTGAAGAGTGCTAGCGGCAGCTAAGATAACGTCTAAAGAGTGCTAGTGGCAGCTAAGATACCGTCTGAAGAATGCTAGTGGCAGTAAAGATAACGTCTGAAGAATGCTAGTGGCAGTAAAGATAACGTCTGAAGAGTGCTAGTGGCAGCTAAGATAACGTCTGAAGAATGCTAATGGCAGTAAAGATAACGTCTAAAGAGTGCTAGTGGCAGCTAAGATAACGTCTAAAGAGTGCTAGTGGCAGCTAAGATAACGTCTAAAGAGTGCTAGTGGCAGCTAAGATAACGTCTAAAGAGTGCTAGTGGCAGCTAAGATAACGTCTGAAGAATGCTAATGGCAGCTATGATAACGTCTGAAGAGTGTTAGTGGCAGCTAAGATACCGTCTAAAGAGTGCTAGTGGCAGTAAAGATAACGTCTGAAGAATGCTAATGGCAGTAAAGATAACGTCTGAAGAATGCTAATGGCAGCTAAGATAACGTCTGAAGAATGCTAATGGCAGTAAAGATAACGTCTGAAGAGTGACAGTGGCAGCTAAGATAACGTCTGAAGAGTGTTAGTGGCAGCTAAGATAACGTCTGAAGAGTGTTAGTGGCAGCTATGATACCCTTTAAAAAGTGACGCTGGCGGCTTAGATAACCACAAGCAGCTGGTATATTTAGATGACCTCTAGAGAGAGCTACTGGAATAACTGGCGCCTTTGGTTCCATTCTTATCCACTTGCACGGCTGTCTGGAATACCAACACTGCAGACATGCAACTATGTTTGTTCCATTCTTTCTGTATACTAAGGAGAAATACAAGAAGACGAGTGGCGGGTCAGTGATTTGAAATGGAAAGAAAATTGGGGGAAGGGGTACCGAACTGTCTTACTTCAGTAATGGAAAAAGGAGGCGACAGTTGTCTGTGTTAATCCGTGACCCATCACCTGAAGCATGCCCTGTCAGTGTGGGAACAGCAGGCAGTCCATACAATGGATGCTGCATCCTACGGGTTCTGGTTCAAGTTGGACACACTGTGCACACACTCAGCGGACAAGGCATGGGTCTCCCTTGAGAGCTGTGAAACTATCTGTCGACCTTGCACAGGGACATAGATAGGGAGACAGGCAACTAGCTTTCACACTGTGTGATGTGATTGTGTCGCTGTGCCTTGGAGCTCACAAACATGTAGAGTTGAATAAGGTTGCTGTGTCATTCACCCAGTCTCGATTTAATTTTGTGACACATTTCTTTTACTCGAAAAAGAGATTGATAAACAGATAAGCTAACAAATTATTCTCGATGCGGAAGTTTATGATAGAAAAAAATTGGTCGAGATTGAAATAGAAAACGAAAGAGATATCATATTTCTTTCGTTTTCTATTTCAATCTCGACCAGGAATGCTTCTATCCTGATCAGTAGTATACAAATAATACATACATCTTTAACAAAAACGAAAGAAAAAAACCGATTGCCACATTAATACAATGTTGTTTATCCCGCAAAACTCTTTCACTTGCCTCCATGTTGTTTAGAGGTATAAAGGCGTAAATCCGACAGTACAAATAGAAATCGTTGCTTAGGCTATCATAGGCAAGAAGCTGAGTGAGTTGTCGATCTTTATTACTGTTTACATCTATGCTATTTATGGACATGGACACTGGTGACTTTACGACGCGCGGTCTGTGTCTGCCTGTCTCTAGCGGCCCATAGCCTGTGTTAAAGTGAGACAGACCCAACATCCTTAACTTCTTTGAGAATGCAGATTGATGTTGAGCTCCACCACGCTTTCTGCGATAATTGTTTTCACCGGAGTGTGTACTAATGAAGACAGGGTGTGTACTAATGAAGACAGGGTGTGTACTAATGAAGACAGGTGTGTACTAATGAAGACAGGGTGTGTACTAATGAAGACAGGTGTGTACTAATGAAGACAGGGTGTGTACTAATGAAGACAGGTGTGTACTAATGAAGACAGGGTGTGTACTAATGAAGACAGGTGTGTACTAATGAAGACAGGGCCTTCCATACAATCAATCGGTCCGCCTGGAAAAGTCTCAAGAGGAGACAGACACGTCACCTCCCAGACATTCTGGAAATTCCGATCAGAACGTGTCTATCATATGTCTCTGAAGTTGTTATCAAAGTTCAACTGAGAACACGATATATCTAAGTGATGGAGGGGCAGTTGAGATGGCATACATCTCTGTGATGAAAGGGGGTAGTTGAGATGGGAATCATCTCTGTGACGATAGGGGGTAGTTGAGATGGGAATCATCTCTGTGACGATAGGGGTAGTTGAGATGGGAATCATCTCTGTGATGAAAGGGGGTATTTGAGATGGGAATCATCTCTGTGACGATAGGGGGTAGTTGAGATGGGAATCATCTCTGTGACGATAGGGGGTATTTGAGATGGGAATCATCTCTGTGACGATAGGGGGTAGTTGAGATGGGAATCATCTCTGTGACGATAGGGGGTAGTTGAGATGGGAATCATCTCTGTGATGATAGCGGGTATTTGAGATGGGAATCATCTCTGTGACGATAGGGGGTATTTGAGATGGGAATCATCTCTGTGACGATCGGGGTAGTTGAGATGGGAATCATCTCTGTGACGGTAGGGGGACAGTTCAGGTAGGATAACAGTTGTATCTGACGATAGGAGCAGTTGAGATGTTATACTCTCTGTCTGATGATAACCCGCGTGGGAATGCCGGGGGCTCTTTTGGTATAAATAGTATCCCCACCTTCTGGAGATTCTGTGCTAGAAATTTCCTCTTTTCTGTCACTCTCTTTGTTTCTGCCTTGTTCCTTTAGTTTCTGCCATTTCTTCCTGTCATTCTCTGCCTTGCTGGTCCATTCACCTGTATGTGTTCGATAAAGTCTTACGTACTTTTTCTTAGGATTGACAGTTAGGGTACATGTATTTCATGCATTTTTGGCTCTAGGGAAGTGCCAAACGCGAAAGCAATTCCAGGTAATTTAGGCTTGTTTGTATGTCTGTTTTAATGTCCTTAGGTGTGTTTCAGTTTGTATTCAGGTGTGTTATTTAAATCCTTTGTGTGATGAATTGGACGGAGTGATCAACGCCAGGGGCATCTCTGTAGATTATGTGCATTTTTATGTGTACTTAAAACTTTCTTTTCATTTTTTCCTGTTGAAGTATTGTGTATGTTTGGAAACGGTTATACCCTGACATGGCTCTACGCAGTCGGCTGGGCTTTAAACAAAAATAACAGTGACAGTAAAAAAAATCTGATGATAGGGACAGTTGAGACGTGGGCAGTTAAGATGAAATACACCTCTGTGATGGTAAGGGGCAGTTGAGATGTGGGCAGTTGAGATGAAATACACCTCTGTATGATAGGGGCAGTTGAGATGTGGGCAGTTGAGATGAAATACACCTCTGTATGATAGGGGCAGTTGAGATGTGGGCAGTTGTGATGAAATACACCTTTGTATGATAGGGGCAGTTGAGATGTGGGCAGTTGATATGAAATACACCTCTGTGTGATGGTAAGGGCAGTTGTGATGAAATACACCTCTGTATGATAGGGGCAGTTGAGATGTGGGCAGTTGAAATGAAATACACCTCTGTGATGGTAGGGGCAGTTGAGATGTGGGCAGGTGAGAGGGGATACAGCTGTATTTCACGAGGTGGGTATTGAGATTACATACGTGTCCGAATCGTGACAGGATGAAGTGGCAGACATACATGTAAAGTCTATACATTGTGAACGGAGCAGTAAAGAATAGCCATAAATGACAAAGACAGTTGAGACGGTTGTGGTAACGGTAGCTGTGAATGATGTGATAAAGTTCACAGTGGACAAGACATTGCACGCGGACAACTCCACTCTCTTCGCCTCACACGTCGGGTGTCTGGGGTAAAATACACTCCGCAGGGCGACACTCCAGTGGTATCATTTCAGCTGAGCGCAGTTTGCACACACTCAACGTACACAGTATGGGTCCCCATGAGAGCTGTGGAATATTCTGGTGACTATCTATCAGTCATCCTTTCTCCTTTACCGGCAACAGGAGGAGTGGGGAATGATGGATGACTGGGCTATCACAAGCACGTGACCAGTCATGCAAATTGGAGTGGGAAGTGGTGACAGTGGACGCCGAGAGAGGCCACGATAGCACTAAGGTTGATGGAGACAGTTTAGAAAAGACTTATAACTTGGTTATAGCTCCTCGTAGGGGTGCCGGGGGCTCTTTCAGTATAAGTAGTATCCCCATCTTTTGGAAATTCTGTGCCAGAAATGTCTTTTCTGTCACTCTTTGTTTCTGCCTTGTTCCTTTGCTTTCTGTCATTTCTTCCTATCGTTTTCTGCCTTGCTGGTCCATTCACTTGTATGTGTTTGAAGTCTTACACACTTTCTCTTAGGGTTGATAATTGAGTCCATGTATTAAGTGCAGTTTAGGCTCTGAGGAAATATAATGTGCAAAAGCAATTTGATTTAATTTTTGCCTTTTTTTTAATATATGTTTTAGAGTCCCTAGATACATTTATGTTTGTATTTGGGTGTATTTTTAAATCCCCTGGTGAAATAATGGACGGAGTGGTCAACGCCAGGGGTCAACGCAAACTCAAGAGGCTTGTGTGCAGGCTTAAGGCTTACGTTATCATCGCTTTGGATCTTATCCATCACACGGTATCAGTGGCATGAGTGTGTATGGAATTTGTTCCAAGCGCAGCGATGCTATCTTGAGAAACTGTAATGAAGGTGCATGCGATGATTAAAATCGTCAAAGATAATCTACAACTGTAAGTAGCGACAGGTGCAATTCAGACAGAATTTACCTGTAAGTTGGAGGAAATTGCAACGTAGAGACTAGTATATTAGGTACTAGATATTAGATAAGAGCAGGTAAGAGCAGGTAACATAAGACAAACTTCTCAGCAATATAAGGACCGTTGTGACAGGATAATCAGCAAGTGGTGATAGCAGCAGCTGAGACGTGATGCTCTCCCTTGCTGACGACAGCAGCAATTGAGACAGGACATATGTGTCACTGATGGCAGGGGCAATTTATATGTCTGAGTATGGACAGGACAACAGACAGCTGAAAAGATGCACATCAAAACGACAAGGAGGTAGCAAAGATAGCTTGTAAATTCGTTTAGAGTTAGCTGGAAGCATAACCAAAAGGTGACAGGGGCAGGTATACGCATAACCAAAAGGTGACAGGGGCAGGTATACGCATAACCAAAAGGTGACAGGGGCAGGTATACGCATAACCAAAAGGTGACAGGGGCAGGTATACGCATAACCAAAAGGTGACAGGGGCAGGTAAAAGCATAACCAAAAGGTGACAGGGGCAGGTAAAAGCATAACCAAAAGGTGACAGGGGCAGATAAACGCATAGCCAAAAGGTTATAGGTTGGCTGAAAACATAATGAAAAAGCGATAGGGGCAACTGAAAGTAAAACTAAAAGATGATAGAGGCAGCTGGGGTAGGATATATCTAATCTGAATTGTGCCACGAGCAGCTGAGATTGATACGAGTGTGAATGGTGGTTGTAGGGCAGCCGAGAGAATAAACTACAGTAAGTGGTGATTGGAGTGGTTGCGATAACATAATCCATAAATGTTGAAAGGGACAGCCTAGTAGCTGAGATAAAATGCTTTGTAAGTGATGGAAGCCCAGTCCGATGGATGAGATAATCTCTAAATAATGAAAAAGGAGCATGGTGGCTGAGATAAACGTAATCTCTGAATGGTGAATGGGGCAGCCAAGGATACACCGAAAGGTGACGGAGGCAGCATGGAGAGAATTCGCCTTTGAATGATGACATCGACAACGGATTCTGAATAAATTCACGAGAGATTCATGGCGCTCAGACAATCCCCTATGGGTCACTCCACCCAGGAGTAAGATACACCTAAATGGTGACACTCTAATCGCATTAGCTCAAGCTGGACACAGTTGCACACACTCAGCAGGCAAGGTATGGTGCCCACGACAGTTGTGGAATTATCTGTTTATCAGTCTTCCTCTCTCCCTTAGCTTCAGTGGGACCGGCCAGAAGGTACAGTGATGGACGACCAGCCATCATGTATACGTGACTACGCATGATAATGGTTGACAGTGATGACAAAGGCAGTTAGAATTTAGCTCTACCTAGTAAGATGAGTAGCTGAAGATTCATTTCTGAGAGAAGCTAGGGGATCCCCATGGAGATGCCGGGGTCTCTTTCAGTTTAGATAACATCCCCACCTTCTGGAAATTCTATGCTAGAAATGTTTCTTTTCTGTCACTTTTTAATTCTGCTTTGATCCTTTGCTCTGTCATTTCTTCCTATTATTTTCTGCCTTGGTGGTCCATTCACCTGTTTATGTTCGATGAAGCCTTGCATAGTTTCTCTTGGGATTGATAATTGGATATATGTCTCAAATGCATTTTTGGGCTCTAAGGGAATGTGATGTGCAGAAGCAATGTTTGCTAACTTAGGCCATTTTTATATATGTTTTAGAGTCTATAGTTATTTTCAAATTTGTAGTCAGTTTTTTTAACCCCGTGGTGGTAAATTGAACAGAATGGTCAACGCCAGGTGTATATCCTTAGATTATGTGCGCGAATGCACTGCTATGTGTACTTAATTTTCATTTCCAGTCCCTCCCCCTCCTGAGTGAAGTATTGTTTACATTGTGACATGGTTATAACCCTGATATGGCTCAGCGCAGTTGGCTGGGATTTAAACAAAAATAGCGGTAAGTAGCGGTAGAGACAGCTGACAGTTTTCCCTGTGTATTACACGTTCGTTGTATACGATACAGTGACGGAAGCAGTAGACGGTAGGTAAATGTTGGAAGGTGCTGGGTTCGATCCGCCTCATCACCTCTGCTTGGTATGTAAAAGGTGGAGATTTTCCCATTTCCCAGGCCACAATGTATGCAGATTTGCCAGTCTCTAAACCAACTTCGTTGTATACTTATATAGAATATCAACTATGCTTTCTATAGATCCTGTAAGTCCAATCAGTGGCTGGTTTACGGAAATATAACATCCAGCATGCACACCCACCAGCAAAACAGATTATGCAACAATATAGTGGAATGGGGTCATCTGGCCTGACAGCGTGAATTCTTCTAGTTCCAACACACACACACACACACACACACACACACACACACACACACACAACACACACACACACACACAAATTTTAATTATACGTTATCTGCAATGAGTCCAAATGAGTTCAGCGAACAGCGCTATACAAAATTGACATAATTGAAATACAAAACATGAGTAGAAATACAGTACAGTACAATACAATGTATACAAATGCAAGACAAAATGATACAACTGTTACCCCCTGTTTAGAAATTTCCTCTGTAAACACCAAGTGTGTTCCCATAGAAAAAAAAACGTTTGACACAGCGTAACCGTTGCCATGCAGTCTTTCCATAAAATGACAGGACTCCTTAATCTTCTTCGTTTTCCCATATAAACAATTCAGGCTAAGAAAGCATGATGAATGCTAAAGCCACGATAATGGCACAAACACAGGTTTCATTATGACGTCCTAACTTCATTCTATCGTTATGATTGTTATGATTATCTCCGGACACGCTCCTTGATTTCAACAGGCAATTCCACACGCGATGATGTAGCCAAAAGCAATTCATACAATATGCTACATGTTAATGAATGCTTGTGTTGGGAGTAATTGGCCCTTGCCGCTTTCGTCAGCTAAAGTTCAAACACGAGTACGTTTCACATTTATCTTTTGATTAAAGTCCACAACGAAAAGTAAACGATCAGACTGCCGCCATTCCTATGGAGTTGAAAGAAAATAGCAAATGAATACGTGAGAGAGAGAGAGAGAGAGAGAGAGAGAGAGAGAGAGAGAGAGAGAGTGAGTGAGTGAGTGAATGAGTGAGAGTGTGAGGTGAATGAGTGAGTTAGTTCGTGCGTGCGTGTGAGTGAGTGAGTGAGTGAGTGAGTGTGTGTGTGTGTGTGTGTGTGTGTGTTTGTGTGTGTGTGTGTGTGTTTGTGTGTGTGTGTGTGTGTGTGTGTGTGTGTGTGTGTGTGTGTGTGTGTGTGTGTGTGTGTGTGTGTGTGTTTACTTTGCAATGAGTCAGAAATGTTCACTTGGGAACAGTTTTTCTCCCGTAATATTGCGTGCCACCCAGCGACAAAGTCGATAATGTTGTCATCTGTCTGCATTGGCAAAATTGTTTTTTACACACACACCCGCGTGCGTACACATGCACGCACGGACGCACGCACGCACACACACACACACACACACACACACACAAGCACACACATACGCACGCACACACACACTCATGCACACGCACACACATACACACGCACACACGCACGCACACAGACAGACACACACACCATCACCACCAACAGCAACGACAAATAGAATGAAAACGTATTTCTTTTCTCTCTCTCTCTCTCTCTCTCTCTCTCTCTCTCTCTCTCTCTCTCTCTCTCTCTCCTTCCCTATCTCCCCCCTCTCTCTCTCCCTGTCTCCTCCCTCTCTCTCTCCCTGTCTCTTTCTCCCCTGTCGCTCCTTCCCTCTCTCTCCCTCACCCTCTCTCTCTCCCCCATCTCTCTCTCTCCCTCTCTCTCTCTCCTTCTCTCTCTCCCTCTTTCTCTCCCTCTTTCTGCCCCTCTTC
>CM060309.1:85806940-85814440 GCA_030674185.1 Monoplex corrugatus
CCAAGACTTCAGAAAGGCAAGAAGGCTTATTGGTCTTCTATGTGGTAAGACCTAGGAAATCAACCTATCTCTGCAATCTTCTATACCAAGGCAGCCGGGCGATCCCCTGCTTTTCACTGTTTTCAACTGCCGTGGAATGTTTAGCGTGCGCAGCAGAAGGCACATGGGTCTGACCCGTTTCGTCTCCTTCCGAAGGACTAGACATTCATGGGGACTCGTCCGCAGAGTATCAATATGCACGTAAGACCCTGTAAGTCATGTGGGTGTCCGGTAGTGGCTCGGGAAATATGAACCACCCGGCGTGCACGCCACCGCAGATGCAAACCATGTGTTGTGACACAGTTGAGTACCACGCCTACAGATGCAAACCTGTGTTGTACACAGTGTGAGTACCACGCCTACATGTACAGATGCAAACCTGTGTTGTGACACGTGTAGTACCACGCACAGATGCAAACCTGTGTTGTACACAGTGTGAGTACCACGCCTACATGTACAGATGCAAACCCGTGTTGTGACACAGTGTGAGTACCACCCCTACAGATGCAAACCCTGTGTTGTAACACAGTGTGAGTACCACGCTACATGTACAGATGCAAACCTGTGTTTGACACAGTGTGAGTACCACACCTACAGGTTGGTGGTCTCCGTGCTTCACTACAAATCTGATCATGTATCACGTGCAGTGAGTCCAAATATGTTTGGAAAGTAGCGCTGTACAAGAATGAGTTATGATAATGATAATAATTATTATCATGACGCCGACGACGACGACGCCGACGACGACGACGACGACGACGATGATGATGATGATGATGATGATGATGATGGTAGTGGTCGTGGTGGTGGTGGTGGTGGTGGTGGTGATGCCGGTGGTGGTGGTGGTGATGAATGATTAGGATAATAATAATAACAATAATAACAACAATAATAATAATATAATGATAGTAATTATAGTAATTATAGCGATGATGATGATGATGATGATGATGATGATGATGATGATGATGATGATGATGATGATGATATAATAATACGATGATGATGATGACGACAACAACAACAACAACAAAATAATATAATAATAATGATGATAATAATAATAATTAATAATAATAATGATAATAATATAATAGTGATGATAATAAAAACAACTATGTTTATTATTATTACTACTATTATCATTATTATCATTATCATTTTCATTATCATTATTTGAGAAATACCTTATGTGTTGAGAATGAAAACTGTTCTCTTAATACTACATCCATTTTCTTTTCAGGTGAGTGTTGCCACCTGGAGGATGAATGAGGTCTGTGATGTAGGAAGTCACCATCGTCATTGTCGTCGTCGTCGTCGTCAATATCATCATGGAGCACAGACTACATGGCAGACTGCAAACAACGATATCATTCTGGGCATTGTCCTCAGCCTTTCTTTTTAGTGAACAGTTATGAGAAATTGATTGGCCTGCAGTATCGCTATGTTGCCAAAATCGGATGCTGCAGAATTCTCTGTCTCTTGTGTCCTTCTTCTCGTCTCTCTGTCTCTGTCTCTCTCTCTTTCTCTCTCTCTCTCTCTCTCTCTCTCTCCCTTCTCTCTCTCCCTCCCTCCCTACCTGTCTTTGTCCCACCCTCCCTCCCCCTCTCTCTAAAAAACCAACACACACACACACACATGAACACACACGCATGCACACACGCAAGCACGCACACTTCAAAGATGTCAAATCTAAAAACTTTTTGAATAATTTAAGTCGCACGACCCTCTATCTCATACACACACGCGCGCAAACACACGCATTCGCGCACATACACGCATGCACACGAACATGAACGAACACTCAATTTATATAAAGACATTTTTGTGATGAAATTGATACAAAATACCAAGACAAACTTTCCAATCCAGGTCATGTATTCGGATAATTTACACATTTTCAGATGAAATTAATTTAAATACCAGGACAATTTTTCCAAACGTTAATTACTTTTTCGGATAGTATGTACGCTAACCAGTTATACCCCTACAATATGTCAATATGTGGTCTTCTCTTGGGTCGAAACGAAGAGATATCGTTGGTTTAACCGCTAAAGCGTTATCTCTCAGTTCATGGGGTGTGCTCGTATTGTTCACGGGGATATTACACATTTTGGATCATGCTACGCTTTAAAGGTTTATTCTGGATAAACCGATCTTCTTAAATCAAAAATAAAACGTTCCTGATCATGAAGAAAGGGTAGAAATTATCATAGTATCAATGACTTTTTACTGTTTAGGTATATCGCAGCCGTTTTGATCCAGGATGCATGTTTTGTTAAGTTTATTTTTATGCATTTATGGATTTATTTTTCCAATCCCAGCAATGTTTTCTCGGATGCGTTATGGTTGTGGCTTAACCAGTACTGCGTAGGCGTTATGTTGTTGCACAGTCTGCATTCTTAAGTATACATGTTGGGTGTTTTTCTGTTTCTTTAAGCTAGTGAACACAGGATCATTAGTGTTATTGCTTCATGTCCTGCGTGCTTATACATAAGACGAACACTAAGGCGCTAACAGGTCTGCAGTTATGCTGACCAAGGAGATGGGAAACTTTCCAGACACAGTTTAGGCAGGTCCGGACTGGGATTTTCCGATTAGAAATCTGACATTGTAACCACTTGGATGTAGCATCTGTCACAATATGTTTACAGACATAGACATAGACTAACACAATCTGATGGACAAAACCACCTGACCACCCAAATGTCTGTGTAGCTGACACTGAAAGAAGAACAATGTGCTCACTGTCTGTGTAGCTGACACTGAAAGAAGAACAATGTGCTCACGATCTGATCGTCCCGAGTTCAATCCCAGCCTGTAACAAAAAGCTGGCTTTATGGTTACCATCTTAATGCTCCAGTCATTCTGCTGGTGTCGGCTTAACGTTTCTTAGCTCCTGTTCCCTCCCCCCCCCCCCACTCCCCCCCCCCCACACTTCTTCCCCATTCAAGACGTTGCCAGTCCATAGGGTTTTGCGCTGGCTCATGAAGTCTGGCATATAGTTATAATTACTGGCAGGATTTGGTGGAGCGCATATGGAATAGTCTGAGTGCGATGGATCCGTCTTGAACAAGGTGGGAATGATTCTGAACTAGGCCTGTTTTAGATGCTAATCTGTTGGGGTATATTGATTTATTTATATACACTGTATGTCTCTCTTTAAGTACGAAATTACAGACATTTTAGACGTTGGCGGCAATCACCGACAATCTGTTAGACTTCTGAACTTCCATGAGAATGAGTAATTGGGCGAGTGAATATGTATGTGTGCAGGTGCCTGCGTGTGCGTGCGTGTGTGTGATGGTGTGTATGCGTGCGTGCGTGTGCGTGCGTGTGTGTGTGTGTGTGTGTGTGTGTGTGTGTGTGTGTGTGTGCGCGTGCGTGCGCGCGCGTACTTCTGCGAGAAAGAGGCTGTAACAATGAATCCAATAGAACAGACATGATTACAATCGTCTTTTCCCACTGAAATCAGCAGTTTTCTCCAAAAGACTTCATGGCAATCCCATGGCTTCATATCATGTGCTGTGTTGGTTATGGACAGTGGTTTACAGACGAGAACAATAGCAGAAGGAGAACACGCACTGAACGATCACACACACAGAGACATATACGCGCACCACACATATGTACACGCACAAGTACGCACACTTCCGTACCCACACTCAAACACATATGCGCACGTGCATGTATCAAAAACAAAACAAAACAAAACAAACAAAACAAACAAACAAGCAGCTCACGTAAAAAGATGGAGGGACGAAGAACTGGGTGGAAAATATCAAGGATCGGATCCACCTCGGTATTCTTGACAGCTTTGGACTGCATCCCAAAGAGATCTATGGAAGATGCTGTCTGCTACTGTGTCCATCACTCTTCCCTAACGGCCACACTGGTTACGGGACTTGGATGATGGTGGTACAACGCACTGGATATGTCTGTGTTACCCAGTGTGGCCTGTGTGTAGAAATTACAGTCAAATACTCCACAAATGGTATAATATAAATATGCTTCGCTGGTTGAATCAGGAGAACACACAAGAGGAGAGAGGTGTGTCTGTGGTGTGTGTGTGTGTGTGTGTGTGTGTGTGTGTGTGTGTGTGTGTGTGTGTGTGTATGCATGTGTGTGTATATTTTGTGTGTGTGTATACGTGCATGTTTCTGTGCATGCGTGGTGTGTGTGTGCATGCGTGCATGGTGTGTTTGTATGTTTGCGCATGCATGGCGTGTGTGCGCATGTGTGCATGGTGTGTATGTGTGTGCGTGCCTTGGTTGTGTGTGTGTGTGTGTGTGTGTCTGTCTGTCTGTCTGTCTGTCTGTCTGTCTGTCTGTGCGCGTGCACGCATTCAGTCTTATCAAGACAAGAAGCTTGATTTTAAAAGTATAAAGAACAACAACAAAATATAAGTCATTTTACATTCATATTAACAAGTATAAACAAAAACGGTCACACAACAGGATAATTCAAATAACACGGGGCATGCTCTTTCTGGCTTTTCAAGGTTCATAAAGTAACTCGAACTAAAGCAAGTCTGTAATAGACATTTAAGACGTTTATGCACACACGCATGCACATGCATGCACACACACACACACGCATGCACATGCGCACACACACACACACACACACAACACACATAGAGGCAGACAGACAGACAGAAAGAGAGAGAGAAAGGCAAATATGATTCATTGTGTTTGCTGACTCGTTCAAATCATCCATGTTCCAAAACATTCGTGCAGTGTTTAAACAGTATTTTGATCAATAATTACAGCAAAACGATGTTCTTCATCATGTGCCTTTTTTTATTTCAAAGCAAACCATCACTCTGGTGAAAGAGAGGGGGGGAGGTGAAATCCTACGAAAGTGGATTTTTAGACATAACTTTGCCACAGACAAGCCATTTGTCGCCGTGGTATCTTTTACACACGCTAAAAGTGCATGCTGCACGCAAGCTTTCCGTTGATCGTCTCATCTTTAAGACTAGGACCGAGATGGCCACCCCGAGGACGAGCGGAAGGAAGAGTGAGGGGGGGGGGGTCCCTGTCTGACCAGGATTGAATCCAGGGCCTCTCGTTAGGCAGGCATTTGCTCTGACCACCTGAATCACACACTTCATTGTATGTTGCTGACGGCCCTTCCTCCACAAAAAAATAATAATGAAATAAAAAGCATGTCGAGTCAGGATCCAATCGCCATGGTGCAGTGTTTACCTCAACAGACTTTGAATGGACAGTTTGAATTTCAAATCCCATTAGTAGTAGTAGTAGGCCTCCTTCGATCATGGCTGACCATGGACAAAGTGCATCCGTTCTAATGTCTAGATGGGCTGTCTGCTTGGTCCAAGCAGCGTCGCCTGTGACTGTAGAGACCAATGCGAGAGAGGCAGTCTCTGTTTCAGCGGTCGCATGTGTATGCGATGCTGGTCTGTTGGCTGTCATCCTTTTTCTGCGAACTCGCTTTTCTGCTGCAGCAGCTGACAGTTTGTCCTCACCAGTCCGCAGCTGTTTCTTGAGAGTGGTTCTCCAGCGGTTGCGGTCGTCTGCGAGGTCCTCCCAGGACTCAGTGTTGATCTCAAGCGCCTTCATGTCACGTTTGCAAACGTCTTTGTATCTCAGCTGTGGGCGGCCATGTTTCTCTGCAAATCCCATTAATCTTGTCAATATCGTGGCGGAATTTTGTGGCCCCTACCCCCCTCCCCCGGCTGTAAACCCGAGTTGAGCGTGCTAAGGTCTGGCTGAGTTGACTGGGATCACACAGTCCAGTCTCTCTCACTTCACGGATGTGTCGTTGATGGCGTCGCTCAAAATTCCTGACAAACAACGCTGCAGGTGATTTTAGGTCCGAATGGATCGTGTTTAAGAAAATATTGTTTTAATCTTGTCGATAGGTAGTAGAGGCTTTGTGCATTGACTGGGAGGCTTTCTGTGATGTGACACAAGTCTACACTGAGTGGCTGTTTGTGTTGAGATTCAGATCATTATTCATTTACTTGTTTATCTGCTCTTTTCTTTGAAAATAAGATACACAGATACACATTTCATTTACACGTAACTAAGATTGTTCCGGTGACACTGATACAATACTAGTACACGATTAAAAGAATTGAAAGCTAGGTAAAACATAGGCTAGATAGGACCTGTCCAGCGCAGTTGGTTTGCGTACAGGCTTAAGGTTTGTGCCATGATCACCATCACATGGCACCTGTGACGTTAGTGCGTATGGAATTCATTCCGAGCGCGGAGACGTCATCTTGAGAAACTGAAACTAAAACTGAAACTGAGGGTAACAGCCACACAGCAGATGCTGTCTTACATCGAGACTTAGGAACACACAACACACATACAAGCACGTACGCACGCACACACGTACACACGCACGCACGCCCCACACACGTACACACGCACGCACGCACTCTCAACTATACACACACATATGCACATACGCGCACACAGTCATACCCACACACACAGATACACATAACACAAACACACATTTTCAAGCGCAAGCCAAAGCGCGCACACACACACACACACACACACACACACACACACACACACACACACACACACACACACACACACACACACACACGCACACACACACATGCATATATATACTTGTACATATATATAACCGTCTAATATCACTTATAGTGAAAAGATGTTAAATCAAAGAACGAACATAATATATATATATATATATATATATATATATATATATATATATATGTGTGTGTGTGTGGTGTGTGTGTGTGTGTGTGTGGTGTGCGTGCGTGCGTGCGTGCGTGCGTGCGTGTGTGTGTGTGTGTGTGAGTGTGTATAAAGAGAGGGAGAGAGAGAGGGAGAGAGAAACGGAAAGAAAGAGACAGATAGACAGAGAGGTTTAAACAGAAAGACACAGGTTGTCCAGTGATGTGATATAGGGGAGTGAGATGGTAAAGACTTTAACTGTGCTCGGCACCACTGCCAACCTGCCCGTGCCCATCTCCTCTCTGGCACTTCTTTACCTTCTACGACCATGACGGTACGCATTTGCAGGCGGTTGGTCGTGAGGACACACGCACAGTGTTCGTCTTCAGCAGATCTGAACCCATGCCGTGAGATTGGAAGATGGGTGGTGGGGTCTGTGTGGCCACCAGTGCCCGGCGAACAACACGTTTTGTTCTCCTAAAAGCCTTCTCAGTGTTAAAATGAATTTTATTTTCCATAATTTTGTTCTCACGAAAATATTTAAATAATTCGCTCATTTGATGTCGAGGATAAAGATTAACACATAGACAACCGGTGTCCCTGTTTGAAGGATTTCGTCTCCTTCCAGCATTGTCTTTTTGATTGCCTGACCTTAAGCAACCATTTTCAGCCTCTGACAACTCTCTTCACAGGGCAAACATACCCTCTTCAACTGTTTCAACTAACTAATCAAGACAGCTCCCATGGATGGCAGCTCTAGTCCTGGCAGCCA
>CM060309.1:85826940-85846940 GCA_030674185.1 Monoplex corrugatus
AATACACAAGAAAATGGCTCGGTGTCCCACCTGGTCTCACTGATGTTGCATTCTACTGTCGTCAAGCAATGCTGAAGATACCTCTCAAATCCATAGTGGAGGAATACAAAGTTGGAAAAGCAAGACTGTTGAGCATGCTGGAGGAATCGGAAGACAATATCGTGAGATCAGTTCAGCCAAAACTGAGAACTGGCAGAAAATGGAAAGTCCATGAGGCTGTAAACAATGCCAAGAGAAACCTCAGCATCAAAGAAATAATTGGACACACGCAAACCAACAGACAGGGACTGGGAGCAACAAAAATGCAGTGGTGGTCCAAGGCCAAAAGGAAGGAAAAAAGAGACATGATCATACAGGAGTTGAAGAAAGAAGATGTCAAAAGAGTGCAGAAGGCAGTCCACAAGATCAACAGGGGCAATGGACAACATGGGACAGTGCACTCCAAAGAAGTCTCAGCTGGAACGATATGTGGCACATGGCTCCTCTAAGGATAAGCTTCCTCCTCAGATCTGTATATGACCTGCTCCCCTCGAATGCAAACTTAGTGAAATGGGGGAAATCAGATGACCCAGCATGTCCGCTCTGTCAGAAGAAACAAACAGTGGAATATGTCCTAAGCTCTTGCAAAGTAGCGCTAGCCCAAGGAAGGTATACACGGAGGCACAACCAAGTTCTGAAAGTGATCACAGACGTGGTTAGCGAAAAAACCATGACCCCAAACGCACCAATTGCTATGACAACGTTCTACAAAGCAGGAGGGAAACAGGTCTGGCCCGAAATTGCTACGACAACCAGCACATTGCCAAAGGGTCTTCTGGATGGAGCAGTCGACTGGAGCAGTCGACTGGGAGTGTACAGCAGATCTCCCAGAGTGGAGAAATTACCCAGATGTCATCAGCAAGACAGGCATGAGACCAGACATCGCTCTCCACTCTGACTCCTCGAAACAAGTGATTCTGATAGAACTCACTGTGCCATACGAAAGCAGAATGGAAGAAGCACATATCTACAAGACCGAAAAATACGCCGGTCTTGCCAGCACCCTGAAGAAAGCAGGTCTGCGGGTCAAAATCTTCGCCATAGAGGTCGGGGCAAGAGGGTTTGTGGGCACCTCCGCTTACGATCTCGTGAAACAACTCGCCATTTCTGGGAAGAAGAGGACTAGAGCCCTTAAAGCGATGACAGAGGCAGCAGAAAGGAGCTCAAGCTGGATCTGGGCAAGGAGGAACCAAAGTGAACTTCATAAGGATTAAATTCCCTACAGATGATGTGTGCCCCGTTAGCACATTGGTAAAACCGCATACCGCAGTTCTGAAGCGCAGAATCGCCCAGGTTCGCTCCCCGGCGTGGGGAAAAAAAAAATATATAGACTACAGCAGAAGGGCATCCAGGAGTCATGACCTGGATGTGGCCCGGCCCCCCGAGAGTGTAAGGAGTTCAGGGCCGAAACACTTGTCTAAAGGGGGTTACTTCTCTGAAGACCTTCTGTTGTCTAGCTCTCCCTACAGTTTCTTTCTACCTGCACATGGTCAATCCATGGTCAATCCATATACGTTATAGTTCTGGAGATAAAACTAAACACAAACCAGATATGGATTTTTTTTCAGTTTTGTCTGGAAATTTTATCAGCATACATAGTAGCCGAAAGCATTGGTATAAAAAAGGATAAAAGAAAAAGATGAGTTCATTCCACAAGTAAGTCTAATTTACACCTAGAAACAAATCCCAGTCTCTCATTTAGTCTTGTAAGAATAAATGATTGTATCTGTGACTCAAAACTGCCGATTCAGCTGTGCACGATAAAAATATATATATATTATAAATAGTCGCGGCGATGGCCGGAAAAGCCCAGAAAGAGAGCGTCCATCAAGTCGCCTAGCAACGCTGCAGCATCTCTCATGGTGCTGGAAAAAGCTGGTTCTGGCTTGGTAGTGGAGTGACCATCACCAGCCAAACAAGTCAAAGATCGGGGGCAAATTACTGGGGGCAGGTTCCAGGCCTTCTGGATTCTCTCCCCTCCTCCCCCTCACCCCTCCCCCCAGCTGTCCAAGAGTCGACCTGCTTTGAGGAGACGAGTGAATAGTTGTTGTTATGTTGTTGTTATTGTTATTGTCGTTTAATTAAAGCCCAGCCGATTGCGTAGAGCCATATCAGGGCTATAACCGCTTCAAAACATACAAAATTTCAACAGTAAAAAAAAAATAAAATAAAATAAAGTACACATATCATTGCATTCGCGCAAATAATCTAAGGACATGCCCCTGGAGTTGACCAATCCGTCCAATTTATAGCACAGGGGATTTAAAAAACACACACCTGAATACAAATTTAAGCATACCTAAGGACATCAAAACATATATAATAACAGGCATAAACTACCTAAAATTGCTTCCGCATATCTCATCTCTCTAGAGCTAAAAATGCACTTAATACATGTACCCAATTATCAATCCTAAGAGATAATACGTAAGACTCTATCGAACACATACAGGTGAATGGACCAGCAAGGTAGAAAATCATAGGAAGAAATGACAGAAAGCAAAGGATCAAAGCAGAAACAAAGAGAGTGACAGAAAAAAGGAAATTTCTAGCACAGAATTTCCAGAAGGTGGGTATACTATTTATACTGAAAAAGTCCCCGGCATCTCCACGGGGAATGAATAAGTTAGTAAGATAATATAATTACTGGTTTAAGATTAAAAGAGATTACATGATTTCATCGACAGAGTGTGCCAAATGGCTTGTATTTAAATCCTTTGGACTTTTTTTTTTTGGGGGGGGGGGGGAGGAAGCATACCCCTGGACCCCTTCAGAATCCATCTTTGCAAATGGCAGATAGTGGAGGGTTGATGGCCTGAAAATAGGAAGGTTAGCTCCGAAATAAATACAGCTTGCCTAGACGAATAAGCAGTCCCAGACCAATGGTTTCTCTCAGGAAGAGGCAGGGTGGCATTTGACAAGGAAATAGCTAGATAACCTATACGTCTCATGACGGAACCATCAGGTGGATAAAGGCCGCCCTTACGCTCGCATCATAGGTGTTTTGGCAGGGTAACTCCTGAAGAAAACGTAGAGGCTGAAGCCAGAGGTACCAGGCCTGCAGGCGTCTTCTATAAAAACAAGATGCCATGCAAAATAAGGTACATGTTACATGGTCATCTACATCAGACAAGAATGGTGCCCGCCCGTTGTGGCCACAGTCATCGCCAGATATGGCCTGGTCTTTAGACAGCGAACGAAAGAAGAGGAAGAATCGCTCATATCTCATTTTTGTTTCCCTGTCCGAGTGGATTTCCAATGGCGTTGTGCCAGTGTTTTCCTTTGCTTTCTCATGAGATAGAAAAGACTGACTGCAAATTGAGGGTTGACAACCAGAACCAAGTATCTCAGTTTTCTGATAGTTTACAGGAGACGATTTTAACTGGGTTTTCGGGGGGAGGCTATATCTACATTTTGAGATACTGGTTTTTGGTTTTATCGATAACTGATCAAAAATCAATATCATGGCAAAACCAAAGTCCACCAAGTGAAAGATGACACCAAAAGCAACAGTTCAGTATAAAAAAGTGAAAATTGACAATAAAGTGAGATACTGGGTTCTGGCTGTCAACCCTCGAAATGAGACCAAAAAAAAAACAAAAAAAAAACAAAACAAGTAAAGCCCACGTAAAAGCAATATACTGTATCTCCTTAAGACATCACAGGAACATGTGAATATGAATATGAATTTGAAACGAGGGAGAAGGGATGGGAGCCGCCCTCAAGGTGCTGGCCCCGGGAAAAATTGAGATCTCTGCTACCTCACTCTCCTACGACCCCAGGGTTGTGGAACTATCCAGGCAGGACCTCAGGACCAGGCCAGGTTGTGGATTTATGTGCAGGCTTAAGGCTTGTGCCGTGATCATTTTGGATCTTCTCCATCACATGGCACCTGTGATGTTAGTTCATATGGAATTCGATCCGAGCGCGGAGACGTCATCTTGAGAAACTGAAACTGAAACTGAAACCTTAGACTTCACAGAAGAATAATAACAGACACATCACCTACCGATTTCCAAAGGTCGCTTGATGACAGTCTTACCTTATCTACTTCAAAAGAACCAACAGAACAAACACGCATTGTGCCAGTAACGGTGCAGTGGATTCCTGCCCATTGTGGTATCGAGGGAAATCAGCAGGTAGACTGTCTGGGGACAGGGGGAAGCAGAGTACAACAGCAGCGACACCCGAACTCCTTCAGAGAGGCAAACATCGTCATACAAAAAAAATGAAATAAATAAAAAAACAACTTCCACCCAAAACATAACACAAATGATCCCATCACTTATCTTCAGCGGCAACAACAAGCCACAATCTTTCGTCTGAGGACTGGACACTGATGCCTAGTTGATCGGCCACTGATACCTAGTTGACTGGCCACTGATACCTAGTTGACTGGCCACTGATACCTAGTTGACCAGCCACTGATACCTAGTTGACCAGGCCATTGATACCTAGTTGACCTGCCAGTGATACCTAGTTGACCAGCCACTGATACCTAGTTGACCAGCCACTGATACCTAGTTGGACTGATACCATGACGAACCTAGTTGACTGGACACTGATACCTAGTTGACTGGCCACTGATACCTAGTTGACTGGGCACTGATACCTGATTGACTGGGCACTGATACCTGATTGACTGGGCACTGATGCCTGATTGACTGGGCACTGATACCTGATTGACTGGGCACTGGTGCCTGATTGACTGGGCACTGATGCCTGATTAACTGGGCACTGATGCCTGATGGAGCATATGCCCTGAACAGGGCTGACCTACACAAATGAATGTCCGTGCCGGACAGGACCACAGCCCCCAGTTTGCCCATTGTTCAGACATAAAGAAACGAGCAGTGCATCGTTTAAATGGAGAAAGTTTGGAAGAGCAGCTCAGAGATAGATAACAAACAAGACTTGAAAATCACACCTTTCATCCAGACCCCGGGACCGACTATTTAAAGCGTAACTGTCAACAACCACCATCACAACAACATGCCCATATGCTGATTTTACCCAGCAGAAAACCCAAACATCGACACCAACTGATGACTTGTCTGCGATGATTGTACGTCACTTCTTAATGATACAGTTCTATGTGTTGTTGTACCATGCTGATGACGTAGAGGTCAAATCCGTTAGGTGAGTCGTCCGTTATTATGTGTTGTGTCAACGCTTAATTTCTTCTTCGTTCAACGCTTAATTTCATCTTCGTATCTTTTCTTTCCTTCCTATAGACGTCATATAGGCAAAACGCACGTCATTCTATGTTATACGTAAATTAAACAAAAAAACAAAAAAAACAAATAAATAAATTAATACATAAATAAACAAAAAAATGAATGAATAAATAAATACATAAACAGCGCTTCTGATGCACATGCTCAGCCTGACAGGTTTGTTTGTTTGTTTGTATGCGTATTTGTTTGTTTCTTTGATGGTTCGTTTTTTTGTTTGTATGTTTGATGGTTCGTCGATTTGAATGCCAGAAGAAGATGTATAATTTCCTCTGTTGAGTCTTGTTTGTGCATGCATGAAGTGTAGAATGATTGCGATATTTTCTTTTCTGCCTCTTCTCTGTCTCTCTGTCTCTGTTTCTCTGTCCCTGTTTGTCTGTCTGTCTGTCTCTCTCAGTCTGTCTGTCTGTCTCTCTCTTTCTCTCTATCTTTCTGTCTTTCTGTTTGTCTGTCCTGTCTCTGTCTGTCTGTCTGTCTGTCTGTGTCTGTCTCTCTGTGCCTGTCTCTCTGTCTCTGTTTCTCTTTGTCTATGTCTGTCTGTCTGTTTCTGTCTCTCTGTCTCTCTATCTCTCTCGCTGTCTCTGTCTGTCTGTCTGTCTGTCTGTCTGTCTATCTGTCTGTCTGTCTCTCTTGGGCTGCAACTGAGTGTCGATGAATGAAAGACAGGCATGGGACCGTCTCGCTGTCTGTACCTTTTTCTTCGAAACGAGACAGGGTGGACTCACAGTACTCGGCAGAACGCATCGCGAGGAACTAGAAAAAACACGTAAATAGAATCATAACACGTATTTGACACAACCAGACAAGACAGGCGCAAATTTTCGGCCAACTGTCGAGCGTGAATGTAAGATCACAAATAAACAAACACCAAATACAAAAATTAGGAGAGAAAGACTGAAACTTTCCTGCTGCTTCATCCAGTGGGAGAAAAGGACTGTGTCTGTCTGCCTGTCTGTGTCTGTCTGCCTGTCTGTGTCTGTCTGTGTCTGTCTGCCTGTCTGTGTCTGTCTACCTGTCTGTGTCTGTCTACCTGTCTGTGTCTGTCTGCCTGTCTGTGTCTGTCTGTCTGTCTGTGTCTGTCTACTTGTCTGTGTCTGTCTGTGTCTGTCTGCCTGTCTATGTCTGTCTACCTGTCTGTGTCTGTCTGCCTGTCTGTGTCTGTGTGCCTGTCTGTGTCTGTGTGCCTGTCTGTGTCTGTCTACCTGTCTGTGTCTGTGTGCCTGTCTGTGTCTGTCTACCTGTTTGTTTCAGTCCTCTTCTCTCACTGGACGAAGCAGATGGAGATGGATATGATATGGCTTGAGACGACATAGACACTCCATCACAGGACAACATAAGGGAAACCCAAAAGAGGACGTCACCAAAGATAACATGACGACGTCCAGTGGAGACACAGAGGGGGAAAAACAGTCTGATATGGCCAAGGACAGATAGGCATACAGTCCCTGACAAATGTCAATGTTATTAAGATGATGGCGATAATATGATAATCATCATCATCATCATCAGATGCCTTGCCGCAATATGATAATGATACATGATAATGATATCATTAATGATAAATATCATATAGGCCTAATGCACCTTTCTGATAATATCAAGCTTAGCACACTGATTACGTGCTGGATAATTCCATGTGCGACCCATCCAAATCTGCTGGCTATCATGTGGTAATCTCCTTGATCGTGCGTGAAACCCTATGCTCCGGAAACGTCTTGAAATGTGGAGGGAGGGGTGAACAGGATCTAAAAGACTGGCACCACCAGAATGATTGGAGCATTAAGACGATCAGCGAACAAGCCAGTGTTTACATTGTGAGGTCAAAGAACCAGGATCTATGAGACACTGACACCGCCAGAATATTTGGAATAATAAGACGGTCTGTAAAAGGTCAGTTTTTGTGTTGCCTGGCGGAATGAATTCAGCACATGAAATCTCGAGTCTATCCGTAGCTTTGTCAAAACAGCCAGGCAACCCGCTAAAAGCCGTGGACCGTCCGAGCAGTGCGCTTTATCCAGTTGAACGAACGGCCTTCACTGTACGAGGAAATTAGATCTGAGAAGTCATAAAAATGCAAGATTAGGAGTAAAAGCAGAATTTAAGTCTCCCTCACTATCTCCGCGTCCCACCAAATATACACTTCAGCTGGCGCTTATGTCGGCCTACATACACAATTGCACGCAAACACACACACACACATGCATGCACTTGTACACAAACACATACATGTGCACGGGCACTCCAACATACACCCCCTACAAATCCCTATGCACACGCACAAGAATTGTATGTTTCATACTATGTGACAGTGTGTGTGTGTTCATGTGTATGTGTGCGTTCTTGCGTATTAATGTTGCATGCATCGTTATACGGTTTGTCATTGGTCATAATGTGCACATTCAAATAACTGTGTTTGTGTTGTGTAATATTACATGGGACAAACCGAGCCTTCAAAACAAGGCCCTAAAAAGTTGTCAGCTCACTTCGAAAGAAACCAGTTCACAAAAACTGCACGGAGATCTCGCACCTGTTGCTAGGAAACGAAATGGTTATGTCTATCATCAAGGGGTGACAGCCTCGGCCAGCGTCTTGTGTGCAAACTACTAGGATAACACTATTCAGTCTTGTCACCCCTCTAAAGTCTGGTTGTATCCAGTGACGTGAAGCGCATACAAAGAGCGGGTAATTTGTGATTAAATTGGACAGGAAGCAGACGTGACTTTTGTGTTGTGGAGTAGTTTTGACTATTTCTTGTGTGAACAGCTGTTTTGTAGTTTTCTTGTCAAGACAACTACTGGTTGTTGTCTGCATGACAGTAGGTAGTTTCGGTAATGACTAATGGTGCAGTTTAGTTGACTTTTGTGCTCGTTTTTGGTGTCATCGACAGTTGTGTTGAGCGCTGTACTTGGTGCCTATTGTCGTAGTGGAATTTCTGATCGGTGTTTGAGGACACAAGACAAGACCTGTTCACCATTCAAAATCTTCAGTTGGAATAAGAGCTGGAATTGTGATTTAGTACACTGGAATGAGGTGTACATTCAGTCGAATCAGTGGCAGCATTCAGGATCATCATAGCGATCATGATCATCAGACACTGTACAGTATGATGCACTATCAGACTATGCGTCCAGGGTGATCTTTCCACAGGCAGTGCTTCATTTTGTGAGTACCCGAAAGTGTGTGTGTGTTGTGTGTGTGCCTTGTTATGTTTGTCTTGTTATGTTTGCCTTGTTATGTTTATATGTTCGTCTGTTTAATTCTCATCCCTGCTGTCCCTTCAGGAGGAGCTAGAATAGAAGTGGAAACTTGTAACTACTTCTAACTCAGCTCTTCCATGACTAAGGCTTGTCAAAGAGTAAACAGCTCTAAATTAAGACGAGGAATTTGACTCATTATTTGTATACTTAATTTTATCTTGTTGCCTTTGGAAGCCAGAAGTTAGCCTGCGCTGTGAACATTCTGTTTCATTAGTTGTACATGAAGAAAAACCAGATGTTAACAAAATCCAAAGTCAAGGAAAAGACGATAAGACGCCGGGCCACCTGGAGACGAGGCCTGGAGACCTTTTCACATGGAAAACAAACTCGAACAGAGGAAATTTCACCGCTGATGTAATTAACTTTAAAAATGTGGAAATAGGTGATCCTGAACGTTTTCAAGCCATAGCCAGTTCAGTGACCTTGCCAACGCGTAGTGTTTTACACACCGTAACACAGGCTCAAGAAGTCTTTCAGATACTTGCTGTCAATTTTTGGGGAGCACATCAGAATGTCATGATTTGATCAAATTCGGATTTCTGTTTTAACCAAGATGCGCTGCTCCCTCGCCTCTTTGCGCTTAGGTTTAACTTTAAAAAAAAAAGCATCTGGTATACCGAATCTTGATCTTGATGTGTAGACGTCGGCAAAATCCAATTCTGGATATACGCGCCAACGGGGGAAAAACTGGGGAGAGCACACAGGATTCCTAACTTTAAAAAAAAAGATTTTTTTTTGGGGGGGGGGGGGGACTGACCGTCGGCAGGCTTCACTTCAGCTGAAAGTTGGTATAATCAGCTGGCCTAGCCGACCCCCAGCACCATCTGGTATGGTCGCTGGGGCCCCCTCCTCGTTCAGCAGGCTGGTTTTGGGCTGCATCTGAGGCCAGACACAGCCATCCTGAACTGGTGTGCCGACGATAAGGTGATGATATCGTCTGGCAGACCATTCCACTCTGTTGTCGTTCGAGGGAAGAAAGAATTCCAAAAGGTGGTGGTGTTTGAGCGTTCAACCACGAAGCACCTGTTGTTGTTTCTGGCCATGGTTGATACTATATTAGTTGTTACGTGGTCCTTCTCTAAGCGTGGTATGATTTTCCTTTTTGATTTGGCCACAGGTTTGAGAAACTGCTCTGCTGGTATGGCTGGGATTACCCCCCTGACGATCTTGAAGAACAGGGTAAGGCGTTGCTCCCTCCTCCTGGTCTGCAGTGGTGGTAAATTCTGCTGCTTCAGAATGGTTGTGATGCATCCAGGGGTGCGGTCTTTGTAATTCTGGGTGATGAAGCGAGCCGCACGCCTCTGGATGCTCTCCAGCCTATCAACATCCTCTGGAGGAACGGGTCCCCCACTGACGAACTGTACTCAAGGGTTGATCTCACCAGGGAGATGTATGCTGTGCGCCTACTTTGAGCTGGGCAGCAGCGTAGGTTCCTTCGTAGGAACCCCAGGGTCGAGCTTGCTTTCTTGACGATGTTGTCAATGTGTGCCGTCCATTTGAGTTCGTAGTGAGGGTGACTCCGAGGTATGGATTGCAGGGAACTTGCTGCAGGATCTCGTTGTTTAGCATGTAGAAGTGTGATGACCTGGGTCTGATGCTGAGGATGTAGCATTTTTTTGCATTAAACCTCATGCCCCATACATGAGCCCACTTCTCCAGCTCCTTAAGATCAGACTGCAGGGTGTGATGGTCCTGTTGGCAAGTGATTGTCGGTACAAGAGGCAGTCATCAGCGAACAAACGAACCTGCAACTTGACACAGTCTGGAAGGTCGTTCAAGTGACAGAGGAACAGTAAGGGTCCTAGCACGGTACCTTGAGGTACTCCCGAGTCCACAGTCACTTCCTTTGACTCTTCACCATCCACCACTACCTTCATGAACCTTCTGGTTAGGAAATGGTCCAACCAACTATGCAGGGGCCCAGAAATGCCGTAACTTCTCAGTTTGTACAGAAGTTTGGAGTGGGGGACTGTATCGAAGGCTTTTGAAAAGTCAAGTATAGCCATGTCGGTCTGTTTCCCCTGGTCGAAATTTCTGCAGAGGTCGTGAAGGGTTGTGATGAGCTGGGTTTCGCATGAGAAACCAGTCTTGAACCCAAACTAACCCTAACCCAATGTCATTTACAATCAAACCGCATCTTACTGCACATTGCAAGATATTCTCAGCCCTAACCAAACCCTAACCACAAAACGAACCCCAACCCTCAACTCCAGTTTCGAATAGCTATCCCCAACAAATTTAAACTAATGAAAGGGGGAGGTGGAGAGAAGAACCTGCCTGTACAGGCAATCAAAAATGTTTTCAAACTTATCTTTAACCTTCAAAAGCCAGCTGGACAAAGACGAAAAATACTAAGAAGAATTTACCAAGTTGACACCTAAAAAGGGCACTTGCAAAAATCATGTAGTAAATAACAAAACGAAGATACATAAACGTGGAAGGTCCAGTATCAAACTTAGTTGAACTAATGATCTGAAAGTCAATAAGTCAATGCGAATAAGAATGGTTTGTTCGATTTATGCCAAAGCCCCTGATCAAAGGAGCTTGCACAAAACAGTACATACATTTACATAAGTACGTGACATTTGTCAAATAATAAAGCATTCAAGTTTACATGTTTCTACAGATGCTGACATAACGGCGCTTAGTATTTTAATGCGTCATATACATAGATCAAAAGGAGTGGCTTTGTTAAGTGTATAAGAACTGAAAGGAAGAAAGACAATGCTGGAGATTCGTCAAAGTTACTTCTCTTGATTTGGAGCTGTTAATTTCTCTGTAAGAGTGAGACAGGATGATTCTGAAATACTGTGTCAAAGTCTGTGTTCTCCGATTTTAGAATATTTTCATATCAATAGATGAACACAAACGCTACGTTTCCGAAACAGGATGATTATTTGGTACGATTAACTTACTATTTCCTCCTGAGTCCTTGGCTTCATCAGGAGCCACAGTATCAAATTTATTGTTGCAACAGTTTAAAGAAAGCTGTTGCTAAACTGGCAAACCTTTCATTTACAGCCCTGGTTTGGATTTGATGCTGATCCCTTTGAACTAAACATGATTTTGTCAGAAATCATCCTCTCTCTCTCTTTCTCTCTCTCTTTCTTTTTCTCTCTCCCCCCCCCCCATCTCTCTTTGTCTCTCTTCTCTCTCTCTGTGTCTCTCTCCCCGTCTCTCTGTGTCTGTCTCTGTCTGTCTGTCTGTCTGTCTCTCTCTCTCTCTCTCTCTCTCTCTCTCTCCCCCCTTCAT
Source organism: Monoplex corrugatus (assembly GCA_030674185.1). NCBI lineage: Eukaryota > Metazoa > Mollusca > Gastropoda > Littorinimorpha > Ranellidae > Monoplex > Monoplex corrugatus. The sequence continues at coordinate 85,838,723 of CM060309.1, forward strand.
TCTCCATCTGTTTTTTTTATCTCAAAACTCTCCCCCCGCCTCTCTCTCCCAGTCTGTCTCTCCTCCTTTCAGTCGCCTTCTCTCTATGGAAGCCTTTTTTTTAACCTATTTCCCTAACCCCCTTCTGGCCGGTAGCTTTTCCTTCCTCCCTCCCTTTCTCTCTCTCTTTCTGTTTCGCTTGCTCGCTCGCTCTCTTTTCTCTGTCCCTCGGGACCTCACGCCCCATCTACCTCGCTGCCATAGCTGCTAACCCATTAAAAAAGTGTTGCAAAATGTGAATTTTTATACCAGTCAAAAAAAACATGCCTTTAAAATGTCCATCATTATTTCAAATCAGGACATGCAACTTTTTGTTTCAAGCATGGTGCAAGGGTGATACTGCACGTGTATTAGACCTTGGTACAGCTTTTTCTACTTTCGTGTTTAGATACAGCCGCCTGAATTTTTATGTGATAATACACACAATACTTGGTGCGAAGTCAGGGAAATATTTGGACACGTGCTGATTTTTCAGGACGATGTCGTTTTTAGGGTTAGTAGCTATCGTGTGTTGTGTCACTGTGTGTGTGTGTTGTTTGTGTGTGTTCGTGTTACTTGTGTGTGTTCGTGTTACATGTGGAAGGGCAAATGGCCCTAAATTCTGTCATTGTGTTTGCATGCTGTCCCGTTTCTGCATGCCTCTCTCTCTCTTTCTCTCTCTCTGAAAGATGTATCTTATCTGTCTGTTTCTGCCTCTCTCTGCCACTGTGTGTGGTTTTCTGCAAACGGTGTTCTCAAGTATTGCACAGAACCGTGGTTTATCCGCAAATGTCGTTTTCAAATTCGCAAACGGTGTTTTCAAATTCGCAAACGGTGTTTTTAAGTGTTGTACAGAAAGGTGATTTTTTTCCTGCAAACGGGTGTTTTCAAGTTTTGTACGGGTCGGCGATGTATTAATCCTTAATTTGTTTCAAACTCACATCATTTGTGTTGGTATACCATGAACTGCTTTTCAGTTAGTGTGCAGCAAAACGCATTTTCAATGGCACGAATTGGTTTTCTGAAAAGATGAGTATTAAAGGTTGCTTGCGCTTGTTTTCGCTTTGGGAATAATTTGTGAATATTTATTCATTTATTTTATTTCTTATGGAACAGGCGTGTGTGGTTGTGTGTGTTAAACCTTGAATTTTGAACGACGCTTTACCTGCCCACTACATCTGTATTGGCGGATATAAGCCCACGGACAGTTACCGCAATGTCACGTGATGAGAGTTATACCGCTAGCCTCATGTTTATATGACTACCGACATTTCATGGGGAAAGAGAATAGATCTTATAACTAACAGTAATCAGTAAATGGGTTGGTGATAAAATAGACCGTCATAAAAATAGGAACACGTAATTGTAGGCAAGTGAGTTGTCCAGCCAACGAAGTACCAACAGCAGTAGCGGCTGTCACGTGGCAAACCTCATGGCGTTAAAGACGCGCCTTAAAGGGTTTTACTGTGTTGCGTACAAGTATCTTATTTTATTGTGTCGTGAACGGAATTCCAAACGTCAGCTCACATGTAAAAAAAAACAAACCACACACACACAGACACACACACGCGTACACAACACATACAACAAAACACACACACACACACACACACACACACACACACACACACACACACACACACACACACACACACACACACACACACACACACACACACACACACACACACACACACCACACACACACACACACACACACACACACACACACACACACAAACACACACACACACACAAAACACACACACAACACACACACACACACACACACACAACACACACACACAACACACACACACACAACACACACACACACACACAACACACACACACACACCTGTAACGTATACCGATTTTTACACCCATATGTTCCACGCTTATATTTAGTGCATCCAGGCACGACATCTACAATGTGGGCCGGGGAGCACGATTGACTTGGGCAGGAAGATACTATTTGTTCTGTTTGTCATTTAGCCATCAAACTGCAGTCATTTGGAACACCATTCACTCGACAACCCGTAATGCCCCTGGTCTACCTGATTTCAAAACCACATGTGTTGCAGCCAGCCTTCTCTACCTAATAACTCAAAACTAAGGAAAGAGTTGAATTGACTTTTTCGCCTTCTCCTCTTCTACTATTTTCTTCTTCCTTCTCTTCTACTTTTTCTTCGTGTTCTTCTTTTTCTCTATCGTCTTCTTCCTCTTCTCCTTCATGATCATCCTATTCTTCTTTCTCATCTTCTTCCCTTTTAGTACACTGTATTGGCGACCTGATAAAAAGAGTTCGTAGGATCGCTCAAAGATGTGACTGCTGTCCTAAACAATCGCTCTCACCTTTGTACCACTCGTCTTTCACACAACTGGCACACACTCTCTTACCTGCCGCCCACAATATTGCTACAGATATTCACAGTATTATTCTAAAGGTTTACTGGTTTCATGTGATAGACAACCAAAATAACACACAAATACCAGCTTTGATTCACTAAAACTTCGATGGAATACCAGAGATGCACACAACCTACAGACCTACGTGAATCCCAAACAAATATCAGATTACGTACAACTTCAAATCAAATCTCGCAACATCGAAAATGCCGGCAAGAAAGTGTCTTTTCTATCACTGTTTTGTTTCTGCCCATCCATCCCCCCACCCCGCCTCTCTCTCTCTCTCTCTTGTCCCCCCCCCCCCCTCTCTTCTTTGTGTCTCGAGTTCAATTGCCAGTCCATGTTTATTTTTTGATAGAACTTCTTGCACATTTGTTTTGTCTTGGTGTGTTTCTCCTATACAGACTTGCAGTAAAATATGTTGCCAGCACGAGCTAACGTGAACATGATGTATTAACGTAGACATGTTAACTCTGTTGTTGGACATTAAGAAAATGTAAAATTTCAAACCATAAATGGACAAATTTTGCAGCGGAAATATATCCGTTTCTTAACACCATTGAATACTAAGGACCAACGGTTGTTTCATATTTCATACAGAACAATATGTTCTGGGCTGATACATTTAAGGCCTACATGACAGTTTGTAATCATATAACACCTAGGAATTCAAGTGAATTGTTAGCTGAACCTGTCTTTTCTAACGAAAAAACTAAAGGTGGATAACAAAATAATCAAGAATAATAAACTAACAGAGAAAGGAACACACATTTTAAAAAATAAAATAGCTGTTTTGTGACCTATGAAGGATTTGAACCTAACACTGATTGCCGTATTAATTATGTCACTTATAATGTATGGGTATCTTCAGTCAAACAATATTCAAGAACAACCAGAATTCAGATGAACACCAACACGAATAATATTTTGAATGTGCCAAGTGCAATAAGGCTAATAATGAGTGTACAAAAGGGAGCAAACCTTCACTATAAAAAGTTAAATTAAATTGGATGATAGCTAACAAAATTGTTGTTCAAGGTGGTCAGAGAAGCCAAACATTAATATCTCGTGGGAATATTTTTTCCTAAAAATTCATAAATTACATGTAAATGGTATTAAATTAAAATGGTTGCAACTAAGAAGAGTTCATCGGATTTCGGTCTCTGTAAGTAGTTTCTCTGTCCATTCCACAATGTTGTCAGTCCATCGTGGTTTTTTATGTCCTGTCTTTCGTCTCCCACCCTCAGCACTCTGAAGGATTTATTTAGCAAGGCCACTGGATTTTTGTTACATGGCCGTACCGATAAAGTTTTCTTTTTCTTAACTGATGTGATCCAATCTTCATATGGTCCAGTGTGCTGCATGATGATTTGGCACAATTGTTCATTGGTAATATAAACGTGTGTGATGTTTAGTAACTCGCGATAACATCTCTTTTTCCAAGCTTGGATTCGTCTTTCCAAATCCACTGTAGGGGTCCATGTCTCACATGTATACAGGAAGATGGAATATGCTGGTGCACGCAAGAGTGTGATCTTGTGTTCCATGGAGATGTTCTTGAGAAGATTTGTATTTCAGATCGTAGTTAAGTAAATTCTTGAACACTTCCTGGTTTCAGTCCATGAACAGTTATGATTAGTACCGGTAGTAATAGTATTATTGTGGCTTGCTATCAACTTGGTCTTTTGGGTCGCTGATTTCCATGCCGTGTCTTATCGACATTTTATTTAGTTTATGAACAGGCTTGGAGAAACCTTGTTCACTGCCTGACAGACCATCAGTGCATCTGCAAAGGGAAGATTCATGGTGGTTCTTCTCCCAGTGCTGACGTGGCATCATGATCTTAAAGTGCGTCAGTCACGATGCATTCTAGGAATGTGTTGAAAAGCGCGAGGAACTGACAAAGTTCAATCTGCCTGACTGTTGTCACGTTCCAGATGGCAAACGTTAATGTTCCTTCAGTAGCATGTTTTCGCGTCCGCCCTGATAGAGACTGACGGATGGCGTGGTCATTCTTGACCTCCGTGTTATGGCCGGTGTGGTGTGGTGTCTGTAGTCATTCATCAAGCGGCTTGTCTTGGGCAGGTGAAACTTGGCGGTATCCATCCATTTCCAGGTAAGATTTTTTTTATAGCACAGGACAACCTCTGATAATGTTGTGTACATTTGGATATTTTGCCTAGATTGAGGTAGTTGTAGTAGTGTGTGTGCGTGCGCGTGCGCGCGTGTGTGTGTGCGAAAGAGAGAGAGAGAGTTCATATATAGATGTGTGTGTGTGTGTGTGTGTGTGTGTGTGTGTGTGTGTGTGTGTGTGTGTGTGTGTGTGTGTGTTTTCATTCTAATGTAATTCTTTTTTATATCTTAACATAGTACAGAATTGTGAGCGGCATTCAGATGCCGAGAGGCTGTCATAAATAATGATAATTATCATTGTTATCATTATGTTTTTATCATTGTGATATTATTATTATTATCATTAAGTAGTGGTAGTGTTAGTGGTAGCAGCAGCAGGAGCAGCAACAGTGGTAGTAGTAGTCGTAGTAGTAGCAGTATATTAACTGAGGCATGATACACACATCGTGGTCAACACTAACGTGCGTTAGATGGCCATAGCGGCACGACCAAATTCTGCCAAACGATAATACGAGTGACTGACGTATAACGATAAACCATCCTCACGTCACACAGTTTCCTGACCTCAGCAGACCTTCAGTCCACGTTAAACACGACACACAACCAGTCTGCCAGTGTAATTTGCTTTCCCCGTCGACAAAGGCCGTCTGCGACAACGACAAAAACAACGACACTGCGACAGACGTCAGCGCTGGCACGCGCGTGCCCGTCAGTATAAAACGGCCGTGTTGTTACTTACCTTCCCTGTCGCTGCAAGCTACTGTGTGTGTCCTTGTGTGAGACAACTGAGCTTTGTTCGGTAAGCGTGTTCGTTCCGTCTTTTCTTCTATCGGTGGGGGAGCCGTTGGCCAAGCTCTGCAAACAGGTGTTTATAAATTTGACAGTAATTATCTGTACAGGCTGTTTGGTTTATGCTGTTCAAGGCTGTGTGTTTCCTTGCTTGTTGCTGCTGTTCTACCTGCTGTCTTGAAGAAACGTGCTCTTTACTACAACCAGGAAAGGTATGCGGTTTGTATGTGTGTGTGTGTGTGTGGTGTGTGTGTGTGGAGGGGGAGGGAGTCTTTGTGTCTGTCTTTGTGTCAGTCTGTGTATATGCACCTGTCTTTGTGTCAGTCTGTGTGTACGCACTATAATAGACTGACACAAAGACAGGTGCTCACACATTGATTTTAACCACATGTCACCGTAAAACGAAATCAACAAGCAATAAAGAGACATTACCCAGAACCTAATGTAGTTGATGCTGTTAAAAGCAGTCTGTTCCTACGTGCGCCGTCTCTCGCTTTTTTCCCAGCAACAGTTGAAGCATGTGTGTGTGTGTGTGTGTGTGTGTGTGTGTGTGTGTGTGTGTGTGTGTGTGTGTGTGTGTTGCGCGCGCGCGCGCGTACGTGCGCACAAGCCGAGCATGAGCATAATATGCACGCATGCAATCGTATTGACAACATAAATTCTTCGAAAGCAAGATATTGTGTGTGTGTGCACGTGCTGTCAGTAGACTGTGCTACCTCCAGCAACAGGTGTGATTTCAACAAAGCGTACATCTGGGTGAAAATCCGATAGAAATCGATATTTGCGAAATATATATGGGTGTGTTAGAGAGAGAGAGAGAGAGAGAGAGAGAGAAGGGGGGGGGGGCGTGTGTATCTGTGTCTCTTGTCTGAGTGCACGCACATCCTTACAACATGCTGCTGTTTCAGAGACAACTTGGAGTCGGTTTTTAAACTAAGTTTATTGGCTCGGTGTGATTCTGATGATGAATGGTCTGAGACAAGAATCAGTATATGCGCGTTTATGTGCATTCACTCGTACGCGTTGTGCGTGAGAGTGCATGCCTGCGTGCGTGCGAGTTCAACGAAGATTGTTTCATCCACCGATTTTCCACTACGTGTTGATTGATATCTTGATATGTGATCTTTATTGGTTGTGTTAGTGTTAGGCTGAAATGGTGTGTGATGTATCACAAGTACTATGTGTGAGTACCCTTTGTACGGCAGTGTGTATTTGTGTGTTCATATAATTATACGGTTACGTGCGTACTCACAGCAAAGTGATTCTTCAAGGAGTATTGCTTTTCCTTTTTTGTTTATTGATTTAGTACGATGGCGAAATGGTCTGTGTTTGTTAAATATGATGGTAGATCTTTTCTTAGTGTTCATTGATTTACTGCGTCATGAAATTGTCTGTCTTCATTGTTTTTTAAGTATGCTGGTGAAATTATCTTCCTTCTTTGTTTATTTGATTGAGTATGATGGTGAAATAATCTTTCATCTTTATTTGTAGTTGTAGCATAATGGAGAAATTATCTTTCCTATATCATTAAAGATTTAGTGTGACGATGAAATGGTCTCCTTTGTTTACGGAAAGTTTGATGGTGAAATGGTCTTTTTTGTCACTGATTCAGTATGATGGTGAAGTGGTCTTTTTTCTTTTATTCGTTTATTTGCACACCTGTACATTATTGGGTGTTGCAGGGGTTGTTTGTTGAGTCAGTTTGTAGGGTTGCATTATCATCATCATGTGCCCTGTCGCATGGTGTTGTGCATCATGACCCTCTATACCAATCACTTTGTATCGCTACAAGTACATTCCCAACCTGTCTGGCTTCATCCACTCTGCAAGTCCGTCCAGTATTTTCTCCCTGGGTCTGCCTGGTGCTCTTTTTGTCTCCACATTTCCTGGTGTGACTAGGTGCTCTAATTTATCTTGTCTCATAAAACGTTCCAAAAGTGTTGCTTGTCTTTTCCTAATCTTCATTAATGTTCTTTTTGTGTTAACCTCTTCAAGACTGTCTCGTTTGTTTTATTTGCTGTCCACGGAACTCTTCAACATTCTTCTTAGAAACGACATTTCAGCTGCCTCAATCTTGTTCCGACTTTGCATGTTGACTGTCCACGTTTCGCAGCAGTATCGGTTCTATTTAACACTGAAGAACTTCTATTCTTGATGTTAATTCATAGGCATTTGTTGATAAGAACGCTTTTCATTTTCTTGAATTTTCTTCATGGGCCGATCCTATTTCTAATGTGCATCTGCCGTCTGGTTGCATTACGGTTAGATGAATAAATAACTTTTTGTAATGTTCAATTGTTGTTTTTCTTTTTCTCCACGACGCACTTATGCACGTTGTTTGGCCCCACAATGTGCAGGCGGTATGTGACTGCACGGTCTGCACTCCGTCTTCTGTGGGCGTGCATACTGGGTGTTTTCAACTTTCCGTAAGTCATCGGGCACTCACATGACTCGCAGGATCTTTAACATGCATCTTGATCCAAAACAAGTGTGATTGCCCACGTTCAAGCAAACAGGAACCTGGAAAAAAAAAACCGAAAAAAGAATCAGAGCGCGTATTTAGTACAACCAAACAAGACAGGCGTAAATTTTTGCCCAACTGGCCTTTGTGAAGTACGCGTTTTAATTCCTTTTTCGTATTTTTCATGCATCTTGATGTTCTGCTTGTGTATGCACACGGAGGGGGATAAGGCATACAGTGTTGTCAGTGTGTATAGACACGAAGGGGGATAAAGCATACAGTGTTGTCAGTACGTATACACACGAAAGGGATAAAGCATACAGTGTTGTCAGTGTATATACACACGAAGGGGATAAAGCACACAGTGTTGTCAGTACGTATACACACGAAGGGGATAAAGCATACAGT
>CM060309.1:85856940-85911940 GCA_030674185.1 Monoplex corrugatus
TAAGATATATGTCTTGGTTTGAGATAGGTATAGCTCTGATATGGTTTGAATAGAGAGCTGGGCTTTGAACCCTGCTACTACGACTACAATTACTACTTCTACTACTACTACTACTACTACTATTACTACTACTACTACTACTACTACTAATTCTTGTATAATGTATTGACTACTATGCTATAACGCTAAAAGAGACCTGGTTGTGGCAACTGGGGTCTTTTGGTCTTACTGCACAGATTTACACATTTGCCAATCCAGCACGAGTAAAAAAAAAACTGTGCGTGCAGCCTTCTGTCCACCCAGCTGTGATTGGGTATATGACCCTGTTCAGTATCAAAGTAGGTAAAGCTGCAAGAGATAAGAAGTGGACACCGCCATTATAATGCTGGCATCGAGAAAAGTTCAAGTATCAAAAACAGTTAAGGTCTCACCGCTGGAAAGTCAGATTCATAGGACAGTCTGAACATTAGCAGGGTAGCGGTACTGTAAGGAAAAGCGCTTTTGAAAACTGTACAGTATCTTTGCTGCTTGCTCCCAGTATATGCTTAAGAATCAGCTCACCCCCACTTTGTCTCTTTTTGCAGAATGGAGGTCCCAAGACTGACCCACCACAAGTTGGTGTCCGAGGAGGAGGAAGGGCACGCCAGGACGTACTCAGAACCCATCATGTCCCCCGACCCCATGCTGCTGCCTGAAATAACAGTGGAGGACTTCACAGACACAGGTGCTGACTCTCCGACTTCAGACGACCCCTTTGACAACAGCATGTTCTTCAGGGCCAAGCCTTCTTCACGACCTCGTGCCCACACCTGTCCGGAAGATTTGTTCCGGAAGAAGAACGAACGTCCGCCTACTCCGCCCCCTGGTACATTCCGCAAGGGGCATAAGTTCAAGAAGTCGGCCATGAAGGAGTCCGTGAGTTTCACCCACCACAAACTCAGCAGGCTCGCAGAAACTGAGGGCGTGGAGGAGGAGGAGGAGGAGGAGCAGAACTTTTCTGAGTCTGCAGCTGCCTCATCTAAAGAGGACTCAGTTTCGGCCACCAGGCTGCAATCCAGGGTGAATGGGAAGAGCTTGTTATGTTCTCAAGGAGGTAAAGCAGTAGGCTGCCAGTGGCCAGCCTCGGACAGAGGCCGGTTGACAACTACAAAGAAAGTTGTTGGCAAGTCTGATTCTACGAACACGAATGGCGGTGACCATTTTTTGCCCCCATCTCCTGCTCACTGTCGATTCACTCAGAAATCCCCGGGTCTTGAAAACAAGCAGCTGCAGGCATGCTGAGCATGGACATCGGGGTGTCGTTAAGTGGGGAGGGACGGTTTGGAGCCGAGAGTGAAAGGACACGTGGATGTTGGAGAATGCTAACCGCACGAGTAACATGTTACAGAAGGGAGGAACAAGTGGAAATCGTGTACATGAAAGAACAGCAGATGTATATCTTCCCACTGTGGCCATGTTTGCTTCTGACGATTGTTTTCAGCCACAAAAACTGGTTTTTGAACTGTTACTTACGATTTACACTTCCATCTCTGGCTATCTCTGTCTGTATGTTCCTGCCTTTTTCTCCTTACTCTCTCCCTCCCTCTCTCAAGATGTTGTACAGCTTATATACTTGGAAACAGTTGCAGTATTTGTCTTCTTGTGTTCTGATGATCTTGTCCTTATATCCAAACACCACATGACTTACGCAACCAGCTGAATGTTATTACGTCAGTCTTGCCTATGTTATGTTAAGGCATATATTCTAAGATGAAAACACTTTTGAATGAAAAAAACGACAAAATGTACGGAGATACTACGGATAACGTGGTTATTTCGTTTGTATTATCTTATAGGAGAAAGACATATGTTAGATTATTTTGTTGTTTTGAGTATACAGCAATGTGAACACGGATGCATTTGTTAAAGCTCAGTCTCATGGAGTACAAGTTTAATCTGGTGTAGTTTGATGGGAAGACACGTTTTACAGACAGGATCTATCACGGTTACAGACTGATTCAGCACACCCGTCCCAAAGTATGACCGAGAAGTGAGAGGGGGCTGATATGGGCATGAAGAATAGCTTTAGACTGAATAGTAAACGTGTTAAGTCGTGATATTAAGTATTTATCTTCGGAAATTCAATTACTAGATAACGAGGAATAACTTTAGACTGTCAGTAACGTGTTTAAGTCGTGATATTAAGTATTTATCTGGGATAAATCAAATATACTAGATAACGAGGAATAACTTTTAGATGTTCAGTAAACGTGTTTAAGTCGTGATATTAAGTATTTATCTTCGGATAAATTCAAATATACTAGATAACGAGGAATAACTTTTAGATGAATAGTAACGTGTTTAAGTCGTGATATAAGTATTTATCTTCGGATAAATTCAATTACTAGATAACGAGGAATAACTTTTAGACTGTTCAGTAAACGTGTTTAAGTCGTGATATTAAGTATTATTTCGGATAAATCAAATATACTAGATAACGAGGAATAACTTTTAGACTGTCAGTAAACGTGTTTAAGTCGTGATATTAATTAGTATCTTCGATAAATTCAATATACTAGATAAGGAGGAATAACTTTTAGACTGTCCAGTAAACGGTTTAAGTCGTGATGTCATGTATCTGTTTATCTTTGAATATATTCAAATGTTAGAGAAGAAATGAGTGAACATATAACGAAGACGATACTTTTTATTAAAAATATCATTCTGGACTTTTTGGTTCGTCGAGTGGTTTGTGTGCCTTGACCAATGCAATGTTATGTCAGATACGGTCTTCATTATAGTCGTTTCAATCACACTGCGCATGCACCATGTTGCTGCAGTTCCCATACTCCCGTCTTCTTTTAAAGGGCTAAGTAACCACGACCATTTTAATCATCGTTGCTGTTGTAGTGTGCACTTGTGTGTGGTTTTGTTTTGTTTTTGTTATTCAGTTTGTTGCCTTCCGGAATAATGTTTCCATAGGAATTTTTTTTCCAGATAAGACGCCTCTTTTGGCTCGTTTTTTTTTTCTTTCTCCTTTTCGTTCTTTGTATGGTTTTTTTTCACGTAAGGTAAATTCTTTTCGCACATAGTGTCTCGGTTCATTGTTTCATCAAAATGATTAGCACCATCACTCAATGTGGAATGGGGTGGGGACGGAGGGGACGAGAGTGATTTCCTTGTCCAAACGGAAGCGAAAACTGGGATCTCTGCCTTCCGAGGAGATGCTTAATGTATGCACACTTCACCACCCCCCTACCCCCCACAAAGAAGAGGACATACGTAGAGACATAGACGAGCACAAACAGCTATCGATCGGAGTCGAAACTGAAAGCGCAGGAACAGAGATTTAACGCCATGAAGTACGGACCATCGCTCCCTACCAAGCTCCGATTTGTTTGTGGTCTTTGGGAACATAGATGTAGGGATCACTGGTTACTGAAAGGGCCTGGTTGACGCAGAGACAGATCTGTAATCTTCCATTCCGACTGCCATAAGTTCGATTATGGAGTAGGGGGGGGTGGGGTGAGGACTGCGTACAGTTTCCAGTCCACCTGACTGTCAGTGGGTACCAGATTTTCCAGGGTTGGGTCAACTTAAGTGGCGAGGAAGAGAGAGAGATGGGCAGCGTCCTCATGATGGTGGTCACGAGAAAAGTAGGTCTCTACCACCTCACTCGCCTCCTAACTCAAACGTTACAGGACGTTTGGCTTGACCTTCTGGTACCACCAACAAGTTGGCCTGTCTTCTTGGGATCCTGTTTGCCTTGAGCACCAGACGCCATCGATTACTGATATAGAGGCGATACTATATGTAACTCGGTAGTACGTCAAAAGGTGAACGAACTGAGTTTCTGACGGCCAGGGTTATCAGTGCATCATTTTGTGTTTACGACCAAACTTAGCGTTCTTGCCTGAAGCGTACGAAGTTTTCTTTTCAACAGTCTGTGGTTTTGTTGAAATAGTCAGCAGTCTCATCGCCAGTCTTGCCAAGATTGTGTATGTAAATCACTACGTAAAACGTTCTGTCAGCCGTAATGAATATCATTTTATATCTTGTCTTTCAACATGTGTGTAATGTCTAATCATATGGCATACATCACAAATTGTATATCGTACCCCCCACTCTCTCTCCCTCTCCTCCCTCTCCCCCATCCACCCATCCATCTACCCACACACACACACACACACGCAACACACACACACGCACGCACGCACCACCACGCACACACACACGCTGCGTACACTCGTATATAGCCGACCATGTCATACATCACGCTTATTTGCTGATAGAACAGTAAACTAGGGTTCTTGTGATACTATAAAAGTCTCCTCGGGAGACTGCGGAATATTGTGTTTCTTGTGAAGTAGATAACCGTCGGACTGCCAGTCGAAAGGTCCTGGATTCGACTCGTCCAGACACCCCCACCTGATGTGTGGAGATTTCGATTGGTAAGGATGGACATTTTTCCCATCTCTCAGGTCAACAGCATGTGTGCAGACCTGTCAATGCCAAAAACATTTTCGTGTCTGTATGCATGTCGGTGTCAAATGTGCACGTCAAAGATTCTGTAAGTCATGTCATGGGTTGGTTTAAGGAAACATGAAAACACCTAACATGCACAACCTCCAAAGATGCGGACTGTGCAGCAGCATTGTGGAGTGTGGTCAGAGTACTACGCTAGAAGTCAAATATCTGTAATGCACAGTGAGTCCAAATGAGTTTGGCATACAAGGAACATTTATAGTCCTATAAAACGTGTCAGTGGAACCCCATGTGAATAGAATTACATAGAGTTAAACAGAATGATTAAAATCCCCCTTAATTATTCTATATGTCCTGAGCTCATACAACGTAGTGCGAACCCTAGGAAGGTACATGTATATATGGGGGCACAGTGAAGTACTTAAAGAGATTGCACAAGCGATCAGTACTGTCAGGGGAAAAATACGTCACCAGAAGGTCCCGATGATTGGGAGCGCCCTGCGGAAATCATCAACAAGAGTGGCGTGAGACCGGATACAGTTTCTCCACTCCCATTTATCACAACAAATAAGTGACTGAACTCACCGTGACTTATGAAAGTAGAACGGAGGAAGGCCGTATGTACTAGACCGAAATGATTGTCAGTCTGACCAGCAATTTGAGGAAATCGGGTTTCAAGCTAAAGTTCTCGCCATGAAGATTGGCTCGAGGGGTTAAGCAAGGGGGTTTATGGGCACATCAGCCTATGGCCTCATGAAACCACTCTTGATTTCTGGGACAGAGAGAACTAGAGCCCTAAAGGCAATGGTAGATGCAGTTGAAAAGAGTTCCTGCTAGGTGTGGTTGGGAAGCAACAAAAGTGAACAACTTAAGGCTTTAAAATTCCCTATATGTATGCTGCAATTGTCCGGTAGCTAAATGGTTGAGACTTCCGTCACAAGGATCGTTTGGCTTTGGGACGCTCGACCACCTTATAGGCTTGGGTTCGCACCTAGTGGGCATAAGGGGGGATGGGCGACAACAGAGATGCTCGACCACCTTGGAGGCGTGGGTTCAAAACCAAGTGGAAAAAAATACGACATCCAGGAAAGACATCCAGGAGCCATGACCTAGATGTGGTCTGGCTCTCTGCGAGTGTAAGGAATTTAGGGCCGAAACATTGTTTGTTTGACGGGGTCTGCTTCTGTGAGAACCGTCTGCTATCCAGCTGTCCCCAGAGTGTCTTACTACTACTATACTACTACTACTACTACTACTACTACTACTACTACTACTACTACTACTACTACTACTACTACTACTACTACTTTTCTCATGCCATAGAAAATGTGCACAGCTCTCGCTCATAATTATCGGGATGTGTTTTAATTATGCAGTTTAACATCACAAAGAAATTGTGCATACCTATCAGTTACCTGAATGCGTCTGTTTTAATTGCGTAGTTTCCATTGTATAAAATCAAGTACTTTAACTATGCGTAGCTGTTGTTCTGTCAGGGATGAGATTATATCCCTTCACCACCACCCTTCCACCCCCTCACCTTTTTTAAATGCCTGAGTTTCAGAAGATAAACAATCTAAGCTCCAGCCTGACTGTGCTATGAGCGAGCAAGCGATGCAGTGCAGCTACACTGGCTTCCGATCAAGACACGAATTGAGTACAAATTACCACATCTCTCAGTGCCTAAACTGGGATAATAAGCCATCACATATATCCGATCTATCGGGATAATTCGTGGTAGTACCTCAGTATTCCGTAAGTTAGGTCAGCCTTTACAAACTGTTTTTCTTCTGTGCCTTGGATTCCTCCCTGTGAAAATCGTGTATCTCTGAATCTGAGAACACACACACACACACACACACACAACACAACCAAACAACACAACACAACACAACACAAAAACACAACACAACACAACACAACACAACACAACACACACACACAACACAACACAACACACACACCAACACACACACACACACACACACACACACACACACACACACACCACACACACACACACACACACACACACACACACACCACACACACCCCACATCACACACACACACACACACACACACACACACACACACACACACACACACACACACACACCACACACACACACACAACAAAACACACACACACACACACACACACACACACACACACACAACACACACACACACACACACATCTCTCTGTCCCTATCTCGTGCGAAAAAGATTTTTTAATTGCATTTCAGACTTGGAAGGCTGGCAGTATGCGGTTTTTTTTTAACGGTAGGCTTTTTGATAAGAGTTATTCTGAACGCGGTGGCAGCCCTGATGTGGCCTTAGTGGTCGACTGGGCCATGACCAGCACGAAACGGAAATCATGCTGAATTTATGGTTTTGGAGTTACTTGAACTAGACAGTGATGCGGTGCTGGTCCTTCATGATCTACCGTCTGTGTGGGGGTGATGGCGAAAGGGTGAGTGGGATGTGGGTTGGTGAGTGAATGGGTGAGCGTGTATGTAGGGATAAGTGTACATAACAATGTAAATATCGATGAAGCGTTGGAAGTATTATCCCTGGTAATTTTTTTTCTTCCTTCATCGTTTGTCACTAATGTTTCTGCCAGTCATTTCAAATGATATTTTATTTTTGACTGTTGGTGTTTGGGTAGACTTTGTGGATGCGTCTTTCAATATAAAGAGAATTGGCCACGCCTTGACACACACTGTCCATAGTACATTAAATGAAAACAAAATTATCATATCGTCAACATCATTATCGTCATCATCAACAGCAGTATCGTCCTCATCGTCATTGTTGTTTTTGTTGTTGGTATTCTGAGATTTCATATCATATTTGTCTATATGTTTAAAACTAGTTATCAACATCCTTTCTCTTACCATGTCCACCACCTGAAAGGTTCATATGTATCAGTCCTTACTGAAGTGCTTAGCGGTCGACTATAAACAATGGAAATCAGATGGGATGAGATATCTTTTACAAGACGTTATTTCACTGTTGTATAAGCTTTATTCGTGTTGCTGATTCATATACCAGATGGAGAATAACATGTTATTGTCTTAGAGTATTTTCGCTATCATCGTTTCATTACGAGCGGTTTGACCATAAAACAACATTGACAATGTTGTTGCATGGCATTATGTAGACCCCGACGATACTGACAGAAAGCGAAATGGGAGTCCGTTTTACGGTTAGAACTGTACATGACAGGTTTGTGAAATAAAACATTTAAGTGGTGTCTTTTCGTGGTTTTCATCATGCTACATACATTTATCGAAGGAATTATTTGCTGTGTTGTTACTAATGACGTTTTTGATGGATTTGTAAACTGCTTTAGAGGAAAGGTGCATCACATTCCGTTTACCATGAATGAAACGATGGTCCCGCTTGGGCATAATAACATTTTCTTGAAATATTGGTGAAATTATGAAATTGTTTTCGTTTTTGTGTTTGTTAAGCCCTTTGATGTATAAAACTGACGAAACTATATTACAGTTTCATGCGTGTAAATGATTCATAAAAGCGGAACTAAAATCGAACAACAAATCACCTGTGCTTATAAGACACTTATGAAAATCAAAAAAAAGAAGAAAATGGGAAGAAAAACAAACCAAAAAACAATACAAAACAACAAAACAATACAAAACAAACAAAAACAACAAACAAAGCAAAAGAGAAAGAAAAAAAAATGAACAGAAAGCAAATGAACACCTCAACTCATCTCGAAATCGACAAAACAAATTGCTGTTATGCATACAAGACTTCCAAAATCGAGATTTGGTGCTTCTATAAACTGCCTTTTAACGTGTAAAAAACGGCCATGTCCAAGTGTGCACTAAATGAAGAGTTGGGGTGGCACTTCGTTTCAATATGTAACCCACAATTCAGGGCCGGCTCACTTACAGAGACCCGTCTTTGAGTTTGACGGCACAGGTTCCAATCTGACAGTGGAAAAATGTTCATGCCCGTGGCATCGTGTCTACCCAGCTGTATGTAGACGTGCACGTGACCCTGGTTAAGGTTGGGTAATGTAAAGCAGCGAGGGAGAAGAGATGGTGCCTCTGTTGTAACGCTGGTCCCAAGATTTGTGCTTTTCCCAGTTTTGCTCCCTGCGACCTCAGGGTTATGGGACACTTTTCCCTTTGGACTCATGGTTGATTTCAGGTGATGACGATTGTGTACATTTTTGTGTGTTGACATTGTTTGGATGCTTTTGTCTTCATTGCTTTGATTACTGGTCGTCATATCGTTTGATGCTTTGTCAAAAGCCAGTATTTTTATAACTTAACGAATTTGAAACGGAAGTGGAAAAGAATGGAAAAGGGGGGAAAAACATATCTTAAAAAGTTATTCCCAGTGTTTTCTTACTATGTCTGAAATTAATCAGACTCATATTTGTTATTTGACAGATGTACATAACTAAAATGGGTTGAACGTTTTTGAACATTGAAGTAATTTGTTATATTTTGTACTGTTGTAATGTTGTACGAAGTTGTTTTTGAAAGAAAAGAACTTGTTTGTGAAAAGAAACCAGTTGCGTTGTTTGGTTCTGTGATGTGACAGATAACGTATTTACTACGGGCTGCATGGGAACGTGTTCTGTGATGTGACAGATAACGTATTTACTACGGGCTGCATGGGAACGTGTTCTGTGATGTGACAGATAACGTATTTACTACGGGCTGCAATGGGAACGTGTTCTGTGATATGACAGATAACGTATTTACTACGGGCTGCATGGGAACGTCAGTCGTTGCCACAATAGTTGACATTTTGTTTCTGTCCCACTTGTACGCCACAGTAATGACCACAGAGTGTGAGATATTATTTCATAGTGTTGTGATGATGATGACGATGTGTATGATAATTGCTATGATGATATGCAATTCCATCTAGGATTGATGCCATGACAGGACTGTACTTTACGCTTACTATCATAAATATCCTGGCCTTAACCAGGCCCGAGAGATACAGACACTGCCGTGTCGGTCAGGAAGTTTGATTAGCACTCTCAGTAACGCGTCTGAGAAGTGGATGAGACACGACTGTGTGATCCCAGTATTCCCAAATTATTGTATACTACATTTAGTTCTAGAAAAAAAGCCGATTTAAGCCGAAATATCCCACAATGATTTTGACAAGACTGATAGATTTGAACTCATAAGCTTACATTACAAGTTTGTTGTGCTAAGAACTTATCTTGTTGGGTGGTGAATAGTTCAGACTGCAGGAAACTTCCATCTGTACAGGAAAGTTTGCCTTAACTACACAGTAAACACATAAAGCATAAAACAAACAAAGCAAAACATCCTCTCCCACACACACTCGCAAGGAAACGAACAACCGAGAAAGTCATTCATAGCACAGATAACTTGCAGTACAACTAACACAATAACAACGTAAATTTTTAACACAGAATGATGATACAAAACTGACAATATATATGAGAACACAATAACAACATAATGACTGACTGCAGTAATAACTCAGTAACTTACAATACAGTGATAACACACTAACAATGGTAATTCACACAACTTATAATACAATGATGACACAATAACAACACAATTTGCAATGATAGCACAACAACAGCATATAAGACAGTTTTAACGATAACATTTCCCACGGAATTTTTACAATATTTACATATTTCCTTTGCAACATGTATCGGGTATCCAGCGTATAATCAAGGAGCGTGCACGGAACAAGATCAACATTATTTGGGAGTCCTGCTTACGATAACATGACCTTGACCTCCCCACACAACTGAAGATCCAATCTGTCTAACGTACAGCAGTGTCAGACGAGGTGGACGAGCAGGCAGTGACACCAAGAGCCGTCTCAACAAAAGCCAGAAACACCAGAATGCTGAACAAAGTGTGGAGGTTGCGCCAGTGCAGCATCAACATTTAGCCGAGACTATACCAGAACGATGTCCTGTCCATTCTGCTTTACGTTCAGAATGCTGGAGGATGACAAAAAGCGGCCTTACCAAAGTACGAGTATCACCTTTACACACAAAGAACTTCCGAAGAACGATGCGAATTTATTTTCTGGTTGAAACACCATTTCGAACTGACAAGTAGTTGCGTTGTGCAATCAAGATAGAATGGAAACTATGATCACAAAAAGATGATGGAGATGTATTTGGCACACTATCCGAAGAGAGCAGGATAATATCATCCGGACTTCCCTTCACTGGACACCAGAGAGAAGACGTAAGGGAAAAAGAACCAAGAACACCTGGCGACGAACAACAGAAGACGACTTTAGACTGTGAAATCACTTTGATTACTATACACAGGCTGGCCCAGCCCAGACCAGACAGAAGTAGACAACCTGCGTTGCTGCTCAACATGTCACTAGCATGGTAGGCAGTGAGTATCGTTTTCTTCTTCTCCCTCAACTCCATGAAGTCACTGGGGCGCCGCAATAAAGAACTGTTTGCCAGGTTCCTCCAGATATGTGGGTTGTGTGCCAAAGCCTAGGTGTTTGCAAACGGTTTCTCTGTCCATTCCACAGTGTTATCAATCCTTGGTTTTCTTTGTGCGTGCGTGTGTGTGTGTGTGTGTGTGTGTGTGTGTGTGTGTGTGTGTGTTTGTGTGTGTGTGTGTGTGTGTGTGTGTGTGTGTTCTCCTTCGTCTCCCTCTGTCGAGTTTCCATAGTGGATTGATCAAGCAAGACCATTGAATCTTATTACATGGCCATAATAACCAAGTTTTTTCCCCTAAGTGATATCATCAACTCTTCATATGGTCCAGTGCCTGACGGTTTTAGGCACTTGTTCATTGGTGATATGATCAGTGTATCTAATGATTAGAATCTTGCGATAACACCTCATTTCCACGGCTTAGATTCGTCTTTTCAAATCCGCTATGAGGGCCCACGTCTGTCATGCATACAGCAAAATGGAATATACTAGTTCATGTAAGGGTCTGATCTTGTGTTTTGTGGAGACGATCTTGTCCTTCCGTACAGGTTTCAGCCTGGACAGTACATGTATTGATGTCTTTGTTCCCCTTGAGAAGATTTCTGGTATGGAACCCTCTTGTTAATGACAGATCCCAGGTAAATGAATTGTGAACAGATCCTTGCTTCAGTCCGCGGACAGGTATATCAGTAGTGATGGCGGTGGTGTGGCTGGCAACGGCTAAGTAAGGCAAGCATGTTTGGTTTTGGTCACATCACCGTTCTACCGTCCCTCAGGGTGCTGTGAAGGAGGCGTGTTGCCGAAGTCAACGGTGAAAGACTCGAGTTGCAAACGTTGAACAGTGGATTTACGTCAGTGTAGCTGTAATAAGAAAAATTATATTGAAAGGAAATGTACTCACCATCAGACAGGAACACTCTTAACACAACCACGACACAGGACATACGTATACAATCTACTATTTCCTGGTTTACTGGTTGAGTCTTCGACAAGGCACAAACGCACGCACACAGACACAGACACACACGCAGGCAGGCGCGCGCACACAAACACACACACACACAGAGACAGACACACACACACACACACACACACACACACACACACACACACACACACACACACACACACACACACACACACACACACACACACGTGTGTGTTTTGTATCATGTTGAAGACCCAGAGGTGGAAACTTGGTATACCTGTTGAGTTTTATTGCCGCTTCCCGGAGATGGGAGATCCTGTGTGCTGCTGAATCTCATCAGTGCCCTCAACAACCACGCTCGATGCAGTAATACACGATGACAGTCATATTGCTTATGTCCCGATTAATCAGCATTGTTCAAATTATATGATTATTCTTTAAAAAAAACCCACTCAAACTTGAGTTAACCCTTGTCCTTTTTTATGGCTCTTGAATGACAGTGCATCGAGTTAACTTTTGCAAAGCTCATTAAGACGAAATTCTGTACTCGAAGTAACTTAACAGCAACCGCAAAGGTGTGTGTGTGTGTGTGTGTGTGTGGTGTGTGTGTGTGTGTGTGTGTGTGTGTGTGTGTGTGTGTGTGTGTGTGTGTGTGTGTGTGTGTGTGTGTGTGTGTGTGCGTGCGCGCGCGCGCGTGTGTGTGTGTGCGTGTGTGTGTGTGTGTGCGTGTGTGTGTGTGTATCAGAGAGAGAGAGAGAAAGAAAGAGAGAGAGGGAGAGAGAGAGAGACAGAGAGTGCACTTGTACAGACCGTTCTGTAGGAACCGCTTTTGTCATTCCTGATTTTAAGTTCAAGACAGTTCGCGTGGCTTTCAAGTGGAGTTTAGAGGTTAAATCTTTACACCTGAACTTAAAACGGTACTAACAACGCTTGATTTTAAACATGTACTTATAACTGTACTTATATTTATCCTGGTCACAACGGGAAAGCTGGAGGGAAGGAGAGCACCGGGTAGACCCAGGGAGAAAATGCTGGACGGACTTGCAGAGTGGCTGGGGACGAGGAGGGTGGGGGAGATGCTGGGGGCAACGAGAGATAGAGACAGATGGAAGTCCATGATCGCCAACGCCATGCGACAGGGCACCTGATGATGATGCAGCTGTTCCAAACGTGCTCTTTAGTTGGAGAGGCGAGCGGCCTGACCTAGCAGTGAACTGACCTACTTTCAGCCTGTGGGGGGCATTCCATCCTACTGACAGCTGTAGTGCCAGCACAGCGCTGTCAGGGAACAAAAATGAGTTGGTTGCTAAACAGTCCCAATTTTTAGAGCGCCTTTCAACAGTCTGTCTGATATGTAAGAAATCGTGTAGCCAATATAAACAGCTTTAGAACAAGACTAAATATGACCAGGTTAGTTCAGTAGGCTACTCTACCAAATCTTGTATAACACATATGTAAATTCATGCAGTAACGTAACTCCGTCACGATCTCAGTTTTCTCCCATAAATGTCAACCCCACTAATCAAGCGTTCTAGGTTTTCATGGTCTAACGAAGACGCATTATGCAATCTGTAACACTTCAGCTCCTGTCTTCACTTATCAGACAAATTTCAATGTTGGCGGGGAAGGAGGGAGCCTCCAGTTAATTACTCTACCATAGCGGCAACTTGACCCGCCCGGTACACTGCCTCTTAGCTGCCGGCTGCAAGAGAAAGTCGACATAGGAGGCCTATAGACTGTTTCTTGTGTGTTCGCACAAAGCCGTGAGAGAGAGAGAGAGAGAGAGATGGGGTGGGGAGGTGGGGTGCTTGTGTCTCTCTACAAAGGGTGTGTGTGTGTGTGTTTGAGAGAGAGAGGAGGGGTTGTGAGTTGGTGAAACAGAGAGACGCTCCCACACACCGGCCTACACCCCTCTACAACCCCCCATGCAGTTCTAAAGACAGAGAAAGTGAGAAAGAAAGAAACATGAAACATGAAAAACACTTTGTTATTCAAGGATTGTAGCATTAGGTCCCACTGGACCTGTCTTACAGCTAGTCCTTACTAATCTTCTAATACTACGTGTACAGACATAAAAGTGAAGAACGAAGAGAAAAGTGGACTGTGGAAGAAAAGAAAAAGAATACTAGCTTTTAAACAGAAGGAAACACAGAAAGCATTAAATAAAGAACGAAAAGAAAAAAAATATAAAGGGAATAAAAAGGAGGATGGTGTGTGTGTGTGTGTGCGCGCGCACGTGTGTGTGTGTGTGTGTGTCTCAGAGAGAGAGAGAGAGAGAGAGGGGGGACACACAACACAAACTGACACACGCACGCACTGGCACAGACGCACACATCACATAAACATACAGAGACAGACAGACAGACAGACATGCGTCTTCACTTACCAGGTGTCTTTTTCTTTTACGAAAGGGGAGGAGGAAAACACAGGTTAAGTACTCCAATGTCACGAGGTTGGCCACTAGACTTGATAGACGGGGTTATGGCTGTTCTCACTATATACCGTTTATTAGTTGCATTGGTTTATTTTCCTTTGGGTCCGTCTGTTGGAGTCATATAATACATGAGAGTGGGACACTCAGTCATATTTTGTTCTATTCAGCTCCAGTCTAATAAAGTCTCATCATTTTTGATGAACAAAAGCAACTCCAACATTAAAAAAAATATATCAGCTGCTGTTGTTGTCAATTAAACCTGTCAAATCCAGTTCGGTCTATACCGAGATTATCACTGTATAGTAGAATGTAACAGAAATCATGCAATGTTGTTTTCAATTCAGCACGATGTGTAATTACCTTTTATGACATATTTTATTTCACAACGACCTAGGCCAGCCCATGCTCATGTTTGATTGAAAAAAAACTGATATTACAATCAGTGACATTGTCTTGGCTAATTTTGTGTACACATTTTCACTCTATTTTTTGGTGTTTTCTGGTCACTGACAGTAGTTCATGAAGAAATACACACACTGAAGATAGATACTGAAAAAAAACAACAACAAAAAAACACACACACTCCACACACACACACACACACACTCCACGTTACTGGAGTAAAAAACTGAAAATAAACACCTTCACTTCAGCAGACACAGTGCACTAAATACTCATTCAATTCCACGTTACTGGAGTAAAAGATTGTGTGCCCCACTCTTATTAGCACCACTTGCTCCACTAAAGAATTAAAATTAATTTCACTGTCTGACTAGCACAGACGATGTGTTGATACGGCAAACATATACCCAAAACGATTGCAAATAAATAGTAAATGACTAAACAAGAAATTCTGAAACTTGGTGTAGTTCAAGACAAGGGAAAATTCTTTTGACTGACAAAAGATAGGCGCCAACAAAACCTTGACTGCACTGTAATCCGCTTCCAAAGAGAGTGAAAAGGCGCCACTTTTTAACAGAGACAAAGAAGGGAAGTACTCCGTGACCTTGATGGTAGGCAGTGGAATGTCTGGCACTGACGCTATCAGGGGTCACGGGCTGGGTCAGCCGCCCGCGCTCTAGCCCTAACTAAACGTGCCGTTTTTCTCCTCTCTGTACAGCCGTGGATGATGACTTATAACTGTACTAATGTGAATAACATGATTTTAAGCAGTTCTCATAATTCTACTGGTGGTACTTAATTTTACACCGGATATTGTAATTGTTTTAATAGCATTTGATTTTGCAGTTGAACTTACACTAGTAGCACGATTTACAGTGGATCTTGTAACTGCTAATAGCACCTAATTTTACAGCAATTGTATAAGTGTACTAATAGGACTTAATTTTTGCAGTTGAACTTAAAGCTGTACTAATAGTACTTAATTTTAGGGTTGAACTGAAAACTATGCTAATAACACACACACGTTAATTTTACGACTGAAAACTAAAACCTGCACTGACAAAACTTACTTTTGCAGCTGTAACTTATAACCATTGATAACATTTAATTCTACAGCTGAACTTATACCTGTGGTAGTAGCACTTACTTTTATATCTGAACCTATAATTGTACTAGTAGCATTGAATTTTATAACCGATCTTAAACGTGTACTGATGACAGTAAAGTTTACAGCTGATCTACCTTGTCATTCATCTTAGATTGGCTGTCAGTCTGATGGTAATCCAGTGCGTAGTATTTTTAAATCAGGAAAAAGAAAAGAGAATGAAATACCACTATCCTTGCACTGTTGATTTTGTTTCATCGTAAATAGCTCGCTGATTTGGATGTGTAGGCATACAAGCACACAAGGACTTGAGGGATTGAAGTGGTAAAACAAAACATGGCAAAACAAGCCCATATCAACAAGACTGAAAATTTCAGCATGACGGTCTAGTCAGCAACTTGAGGACATATTGCTTTCAAGCCAATGTCCTGGCCATAGGCATTGGAGCAATCAGCCTATGATCTCATGAAGCAGCTCTCGATTTCTTGAGGAGAGAGGACCAGAACCCTAAAGGCAATGGCAGAAGCAGCGGAAAGGAGCTCCAGGCATATCTGGACCAGGAGGAACAGAAGTGAACTTCATAAGGCTTTTAAATTCCCTGTATGTTGCTGGTGACCGGTAGCCAAGTGGTTAAGACATCCGTCACAAGAGTGACTTTGCCTTGAGACATCTGACCACCTTGGAGGACAAATATATATATATATGAAGAAAAAAAAAACGACGACAGCAGAAGGGCATCTTCGAGTCATGACCTGGATGCGGCCCGGCCCCCTCAGAGTGTCAGGAGTTTTAAGGGCGAAACACGTGATTGACGGGGGTTTCTCCTCTCGGGATCTTCTGCTCTCCGGCTCTCCCCACGAGAAAAAACAAAACAAAACATTAAAATGTTTTTGGACTAGCACAATCAGATTTTTCTGCTTCAGATGCGATTCCAATATCAACAAAAGTAACGTTAGTGCACTTCCTTAACAATCGAAGATTACTGTTCATATGAAAACCTCTTTTCAGTCGTCTGCGTTTGTAAAAAAAATGACGTAGAATGAGATTTTTTCTAGACTTTGGGAGATTTTATTATACAAAGAGAGAGAGAGAGAGAGAGAGAGGAGAGGAGAGGGTGGGGGGTCCACTTTGCGAAGGCTGCTTGGTGAAACATTGCACTCATCTCCTTCTGTTTGTTAAAACAGCGCTCGAAATGCGATTCCAAATTGTCTTTTTAATGCTCACGTTGTCGGTGGTGGAGAGTAGTCGGGGCTGACGTTGCTTCGGGGTGGCTTTTTATGACACAACCTATTTTGAACTGCTGTTCTGCTGAACGTGTTAAAGATCTCTTTGTCCCGAATTTGATCCACCGGTACTTCTTCACGTCAGGTGAGAATTTCATTGACGTCAATCTCTCAACCCTCACATACGCACACACACACACACCACACACACACACACACACACACACAAAACACACACAGACACACACACACACACGCACACACACACACACGCACACACACACACAACACACACACACACTCTCTCTCTCTGTCTCTCTCTCTCTCTCTCTATATATATATATATATATATATATATATTTCTTCCCGTCTCTCTCTGTGTCTCTCTCTCTTTTCTCGCTCTGTCTGTCTGTTTGTCTGTCTGTCTGTCTGTCTGTCTGTCTGTCTCTCTCTATCTCTCTCTGGGTGTGTCTTTTATAAGTCTCTTTTTTGTCTTTATATGTCTGTCGGCTGTCTGTCTGTCTGTCGGATGTTTTGTCTGTCTTTTTGTCTGTCTGTTCCCCCCCTCTCTCACACACACACATAGTTACACACACACACACACACACACACACACACACACACACACACACACACACACACACACACACACAGACACACAACACACACACACACACACACACACACACACACACACACACACACACACACAGCGCGCGTTCACTCTTTATCTGACACATCTCGAACAATTCGTTCTTGTGGGCTGGATAGTCTCGGGAACAAAATACTGAAAACAAGCAAGTCCAATATGTACAGACATTCTAACTTATATCTTAAATCAGCGCCTGGACAAGAACTTACTTCCCCACTCCACTTAAAAGGGATAAAATTGTAAACCTAGAAATACTGCAGACTGCTAAAAGTACAGACCCCTATCGACATTACCTGCCCTATCAAACCAAAAGCACACAAATCAACGTGTACTTAAAACACTTACATGAAAATCAGCTCATCCATTCGAACAAGTCGAGCTTCAGAGAATATCACTCATGTCACACAGCTTTTAATTAGTATTCGTCGACCAGTGCCTAATTGATGTGAAAAATGATATAAATTCTGTAGCCTGATACGACAGTAATTCGTTATGTGGCATCATCTTTGTAGATTTTGAAAAATAATTTGATGTCAGTAATCAGGAGCTGTACTCAGTTATTGTTATTGGGCACGTCCATGGATACACCAACTTTTATCATATATCAACAACAGACAACCATGCGTATCTATGTATACATCAGTTTCAACATTTTGCCTCATTTTAATATATTCATACTGTTATAATGTAACACGAAAATAGAATCAGAACGCGTATTTAATACAAGACGAGACAGGCGCAAATTTTCGGCCAACTGGCCTTTTCAAGCGTGAAGGTAAGATCACAAACAAACACCAAATACAAATTTAGGAGAAAAAGACAGAAACTTTCCTGATGCTTCGTCCACTGGGAGAAGAGGACTGATTCTATTTTCGTGTCTTTCTGGTTCTTGTTTGCATGAACGCGGACAGTCGCACTTGTTTCGGATTTTGTTATGTGTTCGGATGTAAAAAATATATTCTGTTGCCATGGACATCGAAAATACTTATATGCTCTCTCTCTCTCTCTCTCTCTCTCTCTCTCTCTCTCTCTCTCTCTCTCTCTCTCTCTCTCTCTCTCTCTCTCTGTCTCTCTGTCTCTCTGATGTACATGCTTCCATGATGGCTGTGTCTCGGTAACGTCTATTAAGAGCACTGACGTGATTGTACTTTTACGTTTAAAACAATTGGTCTGAAGAATGCCTTTTAAGCAGGGCGTGTGTGTGCTCGCGTGCGCATGTGTATGTGTGTGTGTGTGTGAGTGTGTGTGCATATGCGTATACATGCCAATACAGATATGTAAGAATCATATTGAATACGATATAACTTGTCCATTGCGCAGAAATACGAAGGAAGATGAAATGCGTTTTGATTTATGCTGCTTTGTATTAGTATTTTAAGAAGCAATATACGTACCAACGACGTTTTGTAAAATGCCAAACCAATTCCGACGTAGTTTGCTTATGGCATCTAAATATGACAGTACAAGTAGACATTTGTCATGCTATTTGTACGGGCCACGCAAAATTAGCTCTGTTGTTGTTGTACCTTAGAAAGCATAAGTTACGTTTGTTGTTGTTCTTGTGATGTTATGATCGTCATGATGTCAAATGTTCATGCTGATTATGTGTTTGGACCCTTACAAAAGGGGCAATGGCCTGTATGGGACTAAGTCAGGTAATGTCTGAAGTTTCTCTTACCTCATCTCTCATTTTCGTGTGTAAGATGCTGTGTGTTTGTGTGGAGGGCGGTGACCTTTATGTGATAACTCATCTGAAGTCTGCAGTCTGCAGTCTCTCTCTCTCTCTCTCTCTCTCTCTCTCTCTCTCTCTCTCTCTCCTCTCTCTCTCTGTGTTGGGAGTCTAGGGGGGTGGGGTGGCAGTTATATACGTGTCGTGTTTATGTAATAACCACGTCACGTTGAAAACGCCGGTTGTATATCCGAAGTTACGCAGCGTCGGTCCCGGTTAGTAACTTGGATTTGTGACAGATCGGGTGCTGTTGGCAACTTTCTCCCAGCATGGAGACGCCAACTTGAGTAATTAAAACTGTGTGTGTGTGTGTGTGTGTGTGTGTGTGTGTGTGTGTGTGTGTGTGTGTGTGTGTGTGTGTGTGTGTGTGTGGTGTGTGTGTGTGTGTGTGTCTGTGTCTGTGTGAGAAGGCATGCACGCGTGAAAGATTGTGTGTGTACATTTGTACTAGCGTGAACTTGAACAAGCAGACACCACAACAGCCAATTTAGTGAATTAGGAATGTGGACAAGTAAGACTGACAACACCACACAATTTACTGAGTGTACGGGTCTAACGCCTGGTTAGTGTCAAGTTCCCACCCTCCAGCGTAATTACACGGGTATGCACAGATGCCAACGTGGACCAGAAAATAAATTCCTGCGTGTGGCCTCCAGTTCATGTACCTTCGAATATGTACCTAACGTCGTTCAGGGTTGAGGAAAGTTTAAGCAGAGAGGGAGACGAGATTGGTGTCAACCTTAATGATGCTGGCCCTGAGAAGAAGTTGAGGTCTCTACCACTTCAGTCCTTTATGTGACCTCGGGGTAATGAGAACTCAGTAAAAGTTTTTTAACGC
Source organism: Monoplex corrugatus (assembly GCA_030674185.1). NCBI lineage: Eukaryota > Metazoa > Mollusca > Gastropoda > Littorinimorpha > Ranellidae > Monoplex > Monoplex corrugatus. Next base: position 85,877,169 of record CM060309.1, read on the forward strand.
TTACTCTTGTGTATTTGCATCCTTCTTCAGTCGCTCTTTTGCCCTCTCGCACCACCACCTCTGTCTGTATGTGTTTGGGATATTAGGAGGAGTGGTGTGAACTCTGAACAAACATGTTATAAAACCTCAAGATGGCTACAAGAAAGACTGGTTGTAATAAATTGAGATAAAGTTTGGAGTTTTGTTCAAGAGAATCATCGCACTCGAACAGTTCCATATACACTCCACTCAAATCTTCCAGCAATTAGGTGGCAGACTCCTTGAGCCTGCACAAAACCCTATGTGCTAGCAAGGTCTTGAAATGGATAAAGGGGGTGGGGGAGTGGAACCGATGAAACTGTAAGCTGACATCACGAGAATGATGGAAGCATTAATTTGGGCAGCGAACAGGCCAGCTTTTATTGTTGGCGGCTGGGATTGAACTCGGCATACCAGACCTTGAGTCCAACCAGCCTGCAGAGACTGAATCTGAAACTGAGATAAAGATCCAGAGTTATGTGATACATCATGTTGTCATCAGCAACACCAATGTCAATATACACTCATGAGAGCCCCACAGTTTTCCCAAATGCAGGCTGTCATAGACAGGTTCTGAATGGAGCAGGTCTGATTCGCCTATTCCTGTTTATACGGTTTTTATCGAGTACATAGACTTACCGCAAACAGGCATATTGGAATCACCAAATTAGGAATAGGCGAATCGGGAGAAGGCTAATCGTGATGGCACCTACTGCAAGATGTTTTCACAAATTATCTCCCATAAACCAGCATGTCACCTGAAGTTTATTCAAGAGGGCGTCATGACACACGGGTAAGTCCCTTTACGCTCCATCCATAGTCCTGACATAAAAGGGGAAAGGTTGAGGACAGTGGTGTGTGGCTGGAACAGGACCTGTCAAACACTAAACTGACGTCACCACAATGATTGAGTATTAACATGGGCCGCAAACAGGCCAGCTTTCTTTGGGGGGGGGGGGGGTGTTGGGGGGCTGGGATTGAACTCTAAATATCAGATCCTGTCCTATGGCTCTGTGACAAGGGCCAGTTGTCTCTTGGTTTTAGTAGTAGATTGAATTTTGAGCGGTGTGTTGTGAAAGGTGTATGTATTTTTCTAACCTTACCAGCGCATAGGGTGTTGTGCAGGCTGAGGAAATCTGTAAGATAATTTCTGGCAGATTTGGGTGGAGCGCATATGGAGCAGTCTGAGCGCAGTGAATCCCTCTTCAAATAACTCTAATTAAAAAAAATGTAAAAATCAATTTCAGTTTTCGAATTTTTGCATACGCTACAGCTATCCTAGGGAATAAAGTTCATCTTCAGTCACATCATAATTTGTCCGCGCGTTTGTGTGTGTGTGTGTGTGTGTGTGTGTGTGTGTGTGTGTGTGTGTGTGTGTGTGTGTTGTGTGTGTGTGTGGAGGAGAGAGAGAGAGAGAGAGAGAGTGTGTGTGTGTGTGTGGTGTGCGCGCGCGCGCGCGTGAGCATGCGCTTGCTTGCTTACGTAAGATAGCAGCCAATATCCTTGACAAGCGATTAAAATAGCCAGCAATGACCTTGACAAGCGATTATCTCGTTAACAGTTGAATTAAGAAAGCGGAAAAATAAGTCTGAGAACACTCACTGCTCATATAAAACATGGTGGTGCATATATTTACATCCATTAACATTCATTCTGTGTCCCTTCACCTGTTTGTCCGTTGTCTTTCTCTTCTCTGTCTCTTTACCATTTTGTACCTTGTGGGATCTCCGACCGCATTTGTCTGTGGTATAACTGCTTATAGTTAAAACAATTCCTTGAAAATGCATTTATGAATCTCTCATAGTTTGTGTTTTTTCCTTTTCTCTCTGCATGTCTGGTTGCTTCTTTATGATAGAGTCTTGGGAGTAACAGTTGATATCCAGGTCAGTCCCAGCCCGCAGCATTAAACCTGTTCATTGCCCATCTTAATGTTTTCACCATTCTGGTTGTGTCAGCTTAGTATTTCATAGGTCCGTCTATCCACTTTCTCGTTTCAAGACCTTACAAGCGCATGGGGACATGCGCAGGCTCAGGTGGTCTGCCAGAGAATTGCTGGAGACATTTGGGTGGAGCGTATATGGAATTGTCCGAGTGCGGTAAATCCCTTTTGAACAAACTCCAAACTGAAATTCCAAACTCTGTGTCTCTGTCTCTGTCTCTGTCTCTCTCTGTATTTCTCTCTCTTTCTCTCTCTCTCTGTATTTCTCTCTCTCTTTCTCTCTCTCTTACTCCCCCCTCCCCCCTCTGTCTCTGTTGTCTCTCTCTGCCTCTGTCTCTCTCTCTCTCTGTCTCTCGCTCTCTTCATTTACTCTCTCTGTATTTCTCTCTCTCTCTTACTCACCCCCCCCCCCCCTTTGTCTCTGTCTCTCTCTGCCTCTGTTTCTCTTTCTGTCTCGCCTGCTGCCTATCAGTTTCAATCTTTATAACTTGTTTGTGCGTGTGAATACTGTAATGAACCCTAGTGCCAAGTGCATTCATTGGCGGCAGTGACTGTGACACGTGTGTGACATGTTTACGTTTCGTACATTTAACAAGGGATATATTGAAAGACAAGACATGAAATGCTCATCCTTGAACATCTGTATACCTGCCTTTCTGTCTGTCTGTATCTGTTACTCTGTTACTGTGGAAATAAGCCTAAAACAGTCATCTCTGAGCGTCAGTCAGTTTATCTGTTTTTCCGTCTGTGTGTCTGTATCTACATGTCAGTTTGTGTGTTATTCCCTGCCTGTTTGTCTCTAACCCCCGCACTCTCACTGCTTTCCCCCCTCCTTCCGTCTTCTCCTCCTCCCTTGCCCCTCTCTCCGCTTTGGTCTTCATGTTTGGTTTTGTATTGTGAATTTACGTATATTGTTAATCTACTTTTCTTTATGTATATTGTCTAATCTACTTTTCTCCTCTCTGTGTATTGAACAATTCTATGATCCACTGTCGGCTTGTCAGGCAAATGAGTGCGTGCGTGCGTGCGTGTAGTGTGGTGTGTGTGTGTGTGTGTGTGAGAGAGAGAGAGACAGAGACGAGAGTGAGAGAGAGGAGAGAGAGAGAAGAGAAAGAGAAAGACGTGTTACCGCTTATAAAAAACAAAATTGTACATACATTTACATTGCCTTTGCCTGTTTCTTTTTGTGTGTGGTGTGCGTACCTATGAACGAGAGTGACTATGGGAACACACAGTCAACATGAACACCGCTTGTGGAAATGATCAGCATCAACAGACCTGAGATAACGAAGATCAGAGCATCAGGCAACCTTAGTATCGCCATCAGTAGCACTACGCTCAAACATGTGACTAAATTCACATACCTTCGAAACATTTTCACACACTCAATTGCGGGGCCGAAAACAGAATCAAGAAAGCAATTTTAGTAATCAACTGCCCCACTCCTGAAACAACAACAACAACAACAACGACAACAACAACAACAACAACAACAAACCTCGTTCCTATTGAAACAAAAGCCAAGCTCATCAGTGCCATTTTCACGCCTATACTGATTTACGAGTGCCAGATTTGGACCCCGACTAAGCCCTTCGATAAATACGACAGTTATTGCTTATGAAATGTGGTGTTTTAGAAGAGTGTCAGGAAGACCTCATGTGACATGATCAGAAAACTGAGACCAAAGAAATAGAACACCATTTCACCCTCATATTCATCAACAGAGAGTAAATGATTTGGCCATCTGGCCAGAAGGCAACCTTACCAACGGGTTCAACATGCATAAAAACAAACAAGCAAAAAAGAAAGAAAAAAGAAAAACCCGATCAAATAAAATGATTTGATGCGAGAATCAGGCCATAGAAACCCTGGATCGACGGAGTAGGGAGAGCTTGATGTCACACGGCATTTCTCATTTTCAGGCCTTCCAACTGGCTGCTAATTGTCAACTCTTGTCTCCCCGCGACAACCGACATGAAATAAAGAAAGAATGAAGTCCAAACTATTGCTTTGCTGTCATTAATCCCTATTGTGTATATATTGATCAGTATCAGTGGATATGTATGCGATATCTTGTGTTGTTTTAACAAGGATAGGTTGTAAGACAAAGCCCTGGCATAAAAGTTTCCATCCTTGACACCCTCTGTCACAACCCTTCGCCCGCTCTCTGTTTGTCTCTATTCATGTTTGTTTTTATAACTGTGTTTTTCTTCCTTTCTTGCTTGCTTTCTTTCTTTCTTCTTGTTCTTTAGGAGTGGCGGTATTTTTTTCTGTATTTTTTCCACTTAATGCAATCATATCTGTATGCTTATGTGTATGAAGAATCGCAAGGACTGGCTGTTAGACAAGTCCAGGGGAACCTAATGCATCTAGAAGCCCTTGGTGAATGAAATGCTTTCGAGTTTCAACGCAGGTCATAAAAGTACGTCTTGGCATAAAAGCTTTCAACCTCGAGACCTTGAGACGCCTATCTCTCCTTCTCTTACCTTTCTCTTTTTGTTGTGTCTGTTGATTTCTCCTTCTGTCTCTGTCTCCCTTTATCTCCATCTGTTTCTCTCTCTCTCTCTCTCTCTCTCTCTCTCTCTCTCTCTCTCTCTCTCTCTCTCTCTCTCCTTAGTCTCCATCTATCTCTGTCTCCCTCTCTTTTCCTTTTGTCTCTACCTGTCTCTGTTTCTGTGCATGCCTTAGGTAAAAACCATCGTAAAATACTGAACTACTCATCTGTCTCCCATTTGTTTTAAGTCTGTGTGTCTCTGTCTGCCTCTGTCTGTCTGTCTGTCTTTCTGTCTCCCTTACTTGTCTTCTCCATTTGCCGGATCACTCCTCTTTCTTAATCTTCCCTCCTTTTTTTCCCTTTCTTCTCGTTTTTCAGGGTGGTGATTCATATTGAGAGAAATATGTGTGACAAAAATGTGTGGATATATAATCTCAGTTGGTTATGGACTGATGAGAAATATGTGTGACAAAAATGTGTGGATATATAATCTCAGTTGGTTATGGACTGATGAGAAATATGTGTGACAAAAATGTGTGGATATGTAATCTCAGTTGGTTATGGACTGATGAGAAATATGTGTGACAAAAATGTGTGGATATATAATCTCAGTTGGTTATGGACTGATGAGAAATATGTGACAAAAATGTGTGGATATATAATCTCAGTTGGTTATGGACTGATGAGAAATATGTGACAAAAATGTGTGGATATATAATCTCAGTTGGTTATGGACTGATGAGAAATATGTGACAAAAATGTGTGGATATGTAATCTCAGTTGGTTATGGACTGATGAGAAATATGTGACAAAATGTGTGGATATATAATCTCAGTTGGTTATGGACTGATGAGAAATATGTGACAAAAATGTGTGGATATATAATCTCAGTTGGTTATGGACTGATGAGAAATATGTGTGACAAAAATGTGTGGATATATAATCTCAGTTGGTTATGGACTGATGAGAAATATGTGACAAAAATGTGTGGATATATAATCTCAGTTGGTTATGGACTGATGAGAAATATGTGACAAAAATGTGTGGATATATAATCTCAGTTGGTTATGGACTGATGAGAAATATGTGACAAAAATGTGTGGATATATAATCTCAGTTGGTTATGGACTGATGAGAAATATGTGACAAAAATTTGTGGATATATAATCTCAGTTGGTTATGGACTGATGAGAAATATGTGACAAAAATGTGTGGATATGTAATCTCAGTTGGTTATGGACTGATGAGAAATATGTGTGACAAAAATGTGTGGATATATAATCTCAGTTGGTTATGGACTGATGAGAAATATGTGACAAAAATGTGTGGATATATAATCTCAGTTGGTTATGGACTGATGAGAAATATGTGACAAAAATGTGTGGATATATAATCTCAGTTGGTTATGGACTGATGAGAAATATGTGACAAAAATGTGTGGATATATAATCTCAGTTGGTTATGGACTGATGAGAAATATGTGACAAAAATGTGTGGATATATAATCTCAGTTGGTTATGGACTGATCTGTGCCACGTTTTGGTCAAAGGTGTGGACTGCTGTAGAGTGGCATGCATGGTAAGTTTGAAAAATAAGGCGCCAAGATCAAGGTCACACGGACCACAAAAAAAAAAAGTCCCTAAAATCAGAACTTTGGGGGAAGGTGTGTGAACACCACCTTGTCAGGAACTTCTGACGACAATTAAAGTCCTTTTTTGGTGTTCTGACAAAACCATTGCCTTCGACACGTCAAAGGTTTACTCGTATTAAGCATCTGTATCCGGTATAACATATATACAGGACTCATTTCCCAGACAGTGACTAGTTTTCTCAACATAACATACTTACTCCATTGGCATGTAAGGGAGTAACGAATGTCCTCTACTTTAGTCTGTTCTGGGCCAGCCTCTGTGTAGTATCCCAGGTGTGTTTCAGGGACTTGTTCGTCACCATGTGTTACTGGTTCTGGCTTTTTGTTCGTTCGTTCGTTCCTTGATTTAACGTCTTTTCATTATAAGTGATATTAGACTGGCTTTTTGTGTCATAGTTCTGATGTCTGATAAAGGGCAGTCTAGATGATGTTATCTAGCCCTCTTCGGACGTGCCATGTCAATCAGACTAACATGCATCTGTGAAAAGTATACCACACTAAATATGTTTAGTGACTTTCATTCTAATAGGCTGGCTGACTCTTGTAATACAGCCAGAGACTCAAGACTTGATATGGCGAATTCAGTCCCAGCCCGAAGCATAAAATTTGACGTGTTTACTGCCCTTTTTAATGCTCTAATCATTCTGGTGGTATCGGCTTAGTGGTTCTTAGTCCCTGTTAGATCTACCCCCTCCTCTCCCCTTCCTCTCCCCCTCCTCCATTTTCAAGACCTTGTCAGAATGCAGGGTTTCGTGCAAGCTCAAGATTCTACTAGAGTTACTGGCAGATTGGGCGGAGCGCATATGGAATTGTCTCAGTGTGATGAATCCCTACGGAATAAACTCCAAAGTCGTGAATAAAACCAGGAATAAACTTCTCAGTTGATGTTATGATGTTAGTAGTTTACTAGTAGTATGCTCACGTAAAAGGAAAAGACGCGTATATACCTGGTGTCTTTTTTCTCTGTCACAAACAGTCAAGAATAGAAACAGAAAAACTTGAAAATATATACATCTGCAAGCATACATGCGCACACATGCATACAGAAGCTGTTACACACACACACACACACACACACACACACACACACACACACACACAACACACACACACACACACACACACCACCACACACGCACGCACCAGCATGCACGCGCAGACCCACCCTCCCCTTTTTTTTTCCTATCTCTCTCTAGAAAAGTCTTAGAGAAAGTCTTTAATTTTTCTTCTGTGAAAAACTGAGATGATTAGAAAGGCTTGCCATTTGTTTATCGTTTTATTTCATTTATCATATTATTTTCTGTTGAAAGCGAGTATATCTTACGGTAGAAGATATCATTAGTCTGAAATGGAATTTGTTTTGTTTCCCTGTTTTGTCTCACTCCCTTTACTCCTTCCCTGTCTGTCTTGCTCTCGAACATCGCCATCGTTTATCTCCTTACACAACCCTCTCCTTCTCCCTCCATCCTCTCTCCTCCCTCACCTCCCTCTCTCCTCCCCTCCCTACTCCTCCCTCCCTCTTCCTCCCTCCTCCCTCCCTACCTCCCTCCCCCTCCCTTCCTACTCCCCCCTCCCTCTACCTCTCTCCCTCCACCTCCCTCCCTCCTCCCTCCCTCTACCTCCCTCTCTTACCCCCCTCTTCCTCCATCCCCTCCCTCCCTCTTCCTCCCTCCCTCTTCCTCCCTCCCCCTTCCTCCCTCCCTCCTCCCTCCTCCCTCCCTCCTTCCTCCTTCCTCCCTCCCCTCCCTCTTCCCCTCCCTCCCCCCCTTCCCCTCACTCCTCCCTCTTCCCCTCCCCTCCCTCCCCCTTCCTCCCTTCCCCTCCCTCCCCTTCCCTCTTCCTTCCCCCTCCCCTCCCTCGCTCCCCTCTATTCACCGTTTTTCTCTTCTCTCGTAATATTCCAAATATCAAAACCTCTACGAATGATAGTTTTCACATCTTTTAGCCCAAGCTCTACAAAGTCATATCTGTCTGATTGTGGCCCGATACACAAGCTTGTTTCTATATGTAAATTTAGGTGATACATCACTTTACAGGCAGATATTTCAAAAGTACTTACTGATTACCGTTGTTGTTGTTTTGTTGAAAAGCTTATCTTTTGTCTTGTGCTTTGTACGTTTTCATTTTTATAACCAGTGTTTTGTGTTATTTTATTGCTCTTGTTTTTTTCTGATTAATACAGTTATGTTTGTTGTTATGTTGTAGAGAATCGCCAAGACTAGCATATGACAAGTCTAGTGGAACCTAATACTTCTAGTCTTGAAGAATAATGTATTTTCAAGTTTCACGTTTCAAGCATGCCCTAGGACTTAGGTTTTAGTATAAAAGCTTTCATCCTTGATAACACCCACCCCATCCCCACCCCTGTTCCTTTGTTTTTGTCTGTGACTGTCTGTTTCTCTCTCTCCTTCTTCCCCCTCCTCCTTTCTCTTTCGTGTGACCTTCAGGACGGCAGTTTCATTGTTGATCAGTATTTATTTAACTGGTTCATCTGATGGAAGTAGAAATCCCGAAGACAGCGTTTTGAATGTTTATGTAGAAAATGGTCTTTAGTATGTCTATAGCTCTTTTTATTTGTTTGTTGTTTTGAATGGTATACGCCGAGACGACCTCCAAGGTGATTGTACATATATGACTCCAGAAATAGTGGTAAAATTATACTGTTAAGTGATTTGTTAATGCGTGTGTGTATTGACCGTGAATGTGTGTGTGTGTGTGTGTGTGTGTGTGTGTGTGTGTGTGTGTGTGTGTGGTGTGTGTGTGTTGGTGTGTGTGTGTGTGTGTGTGTGTGTGTGTGTGTGTGTGTGTGTGTGTGTGTGTGTGTGTGTGTGTGTGTGTGTGTGTGTCAAAGAATCTAGTCGTACGATATAGCTGTTTCGCATAATATGTTTTTCGTTGTGATAACCAAAGAAGATTGTACAATTGAAACCTTTGCAGTAAGGATTATTTTAACATTCTTTACTGACACAATCTTGTCAGAAGGAAATGCAACAGGAGTTGAAACATCGATATGTTTTATTTACCTAAATATTTATGATACTTTAGATGTATTGGATACTTATATAAAATATGCCTCAGAATGATGAAAAATCAAGGCAAAAGAAAGCAAAACAAACACACCAGTATTAGAAATATCACAAAGCAAGATGACTGGTATGATTTAGAATGTCGATCCGTAAAACAACTGTGCGCAGAATGTTAATTTAAGTGTCGACGTGAATGTTAAAGAAAATTTGAAGAGGAAGAAAGAAAGAAATCTCTCTGTCTTTGTGTCTTTATTGAACATTTTTGCCTCTGTCTAAAACTTCAGCCTTGTGGATCTGTCTGTCTTCTCCTTGTCTCTATTTGGTTGCTTGCTTGTCTCGGTCTCTCGTGCTGTCTGCCTGCTTATCTCTGTTTGTCTGCTTGTTGCTGTTTCTGTGTGTCTGCCTATACTCTGTCCTGCCTGTCTCTGTCTTTGTCTTGTCCTCTTTGTAGTTGTCTGCGTGTCTCTCACTTTCGGCTTTTCTGCCTGTCTTTGTCTTTCTGTTTGCCTGCCTTTGTCTCTCTTTCTCTTGTCTGCCTGTTTCTCTGTCTGCCTGTCTCCGTCTGTCTGTCTGTCTGTCTGTCTCTCTCTCTTTTTCTGTTTATTTGCCTGTCAGTCTGTCTGTCTCTTTCTGTGTATTTGCCTGTCCCTTTGTCTGTCTGTCTGTCTGTCTGCATGTCTCTTTATTTGCCTGCCTCTCTCTCTGTCTTTATGTTTGTCCTTCCTGTCTCTGTCTTCTCTTTCTTTTTACATAGTCTCTCCCACTCTGTGTGTGTGTGTGTGTGTGTGTGTGTGTGTGTGTGTGTGTGTTGTGTGTGTGTGTGTTGTGTGTGTGTGTGGGTGTGTGTGTGTGTGTGTAGAAAATACTGATGTAAAACTGAATCCTTCTGCTTCTTTTTCCATCTCCGTGTAGTCTGCCTGTCTATGTCTGCCTCCGTCTTTTCCTCCCACCTTCTGTCTGTCTGTCTGTTTGAATGACTGCCAGTCCGTGTGTGTGTGTGTGTGTGTGTGTGTGTGTGTGTGTGTGTGTGTGTGTGTGTGTGTGTGTGTGTGTGTTCTCTCTCTCTCTCTCTCCCCTGTCCTTTTGTTCTCCTCTCACTCCGCAAACCATTATTGGTGAGAGCTTGATGCGAAAACAAACAAACAAACAAACAAACAACAAACAAACAACAACAAACAAACAAACGAACAACAGCAAAAAATCAATGTTATTCTGTCATCGCATTACTTTCAAATATAAACCTTTCTTGTTCTTCCTGATCTCCTCTCCCTCTTCTCACTCTGTCTGTCTGTCTCTCCTCTCTCTCCCTTTCTCTCTCGCCCTCTCTCCCGCGCAAATCTGTGTCTGCCTGTCTGTGTCTTCCTTCTATCTGTCTGTCTCTCTGTCTGTCTGTCACTCTCTCTTTTTCTCTCCCCACTCTCTCTCACACCCAGTCTCTCTCTCTCTCTCTCTCTTCCTCTCTCTCCTCTCTCCCTCCCCCCTCTCTCTCTATCAGTCTGTCTCTCTCACGCCCTCTTGTCTTTCTCTCTGTCTGTCCCTTCTTCAGTTTTGGAAACTCTCCCTCTTTTTCCTCCTCCCTATTCTTCTTTCTCTTTGTCTCTGCACCGTCTCACTCTCATTCAAACAGAGTGGATGCAAAATGAACAGCACTTAGAACGCCATTTCAAGTTTTCAAGATTCTGAATGTATTTTGTGACCCATATACTACTGCACTACATTTAGCAATATCCATTACGTCTGTCCAACAAAACGAGGGAAGGAAAATAAACCGTTTGCATTCAGTGCGTGTGTAGCTCTGGTTTCAGCAACGAGAGATCGGCTCGAAACTTCATCTTTGAGCATCTTGTCTGTCTGTTTGTCAGTCTGCATATGTCTGTCTGTCTGTCTGTCTGTTAGAAATCTGTGTTCCTTCCTCGCTCCCCTCTTCCCCCCTTTCTGTCTGTATTAGAAGTCTATGTTCCTCCCTCCTCTTCCCCCCTCTCTTCCCCTTTCTCGCAGCGTGCCTGTGGACAAACCATGTTTTCAACAACTGAATCCATCCCTCCTTGGTATCCGTCTCTCTCTCTCTCTCTCTCTCTCTCTCTTTCTCTCTCCCCTCTCCCCCTCTCTCTCCTCCCTCCGTCTCTGTCTGTCTTTCTTTCTACATGTATATGTCTGTCTGTCTCTTTCTCGTCTGTGTTTGTCTCTCTCTCTCGTCTGTGACTCAGTCTCTGTTTCTCTACCTGTGTCTCTTGTCTGTCTGTCTCTCAGTCTCTCTCACTCTCTCAGTCTCTCTCACTCTCATTCTCTCTCTCTCTCTCTTCTCCCTCCTCCCCCTCTCTCTCCTCCCTCCGTCTCTGTCTGTCTTTCTTTCTGTCTGTCTGTCTGTGTCTCTCTCTCTTTCTCGTCTGTGTCTGTCTCTCTCTCGTCTGTGACTCAGTCTCTGTCTGTTCTCTCTGTCTCTCAGTCTCTCTCACTCTCTCTAGTCTCTCTTTCTCTTTTCTCCCTTCCCGTCCTTTCTCGTTTTGTGTCGCTGCTACTTAAGTATTGAACATCCCGTCGATTATCTTACATCTCCCTTCCCTCCATCTTTCTTAGTAACCCCCCCCCCCCCCCCCATATCCTCTGCCCTCCTCTAACTACCTTTCGCTTTCCCGTCTCTTCATTTCTCTATCTGTGTCTTTCCAGCCTTCATCCTTGAGCGTCCATTTTTTGTTTTTAGTTTTCCTTCTTTCTGACTTTTATCCCTCCCTCGACCCATCCATTCTCTCTCCCTCCCCCTTCCCCTCCACCCCCCCTCTCTCTCTCTTGCTGTCTTTGTATCTTTGTCTTTGTGCAGCAGTATCTCGGTGTCACGGTGTCTTTCGTCGAAAGTGGAGGGAAGGTAAATGAACAGCAGCTAGAATGTCTTTTGAAGTGAAGACCTGTCCAGGTGACATCACCTAGCAACGACCCGGTTGCCACGCAGAGAGGGAGAAAATAGGAGATGGTCGTGCCATGGTGATAATCTCTCCCTCCCTCCCTCTCTTCTCTCTCCCTGGGTGGTCTGGAATTCGCACAATCCAGAGAGTAGTTTAGATGGTGTTGAGTGTACGGTTTAAGCGTGGCCAACTGAAATGTGTGTATTGTGTAATTGGTCAGTGAAGGCATGTAGGGGATAGGTTGGTTTGAGGTGGGATGATGGGGGTGAGGGATGTGCTCTGTGTGTGTGTGTGAGTGCGTGCGTGTGTGTGTGCGTGTGTGTGTGCGTGTGTGTGTGGTGTGGTGTGTGTGTGTGTGTGTGTGTGTGTGTGTGTGTGTGTGTGTGTGTGTGTGAGTGAGTGAGAGAGACTGAGAGAAAGACTGTGTGTGTGTGTATGCACGCGCGCGCGCGCGTGTGCGCGTGTAGTTTGTTTATGTGTGTGTATGTGAATGTGTTGAGAGAAAAAGAATACAAGAAAGAGAGAGGGAGAGAAAGAGAGAAACAGAGACAGACAGACAGACAGACAGAGACAGAGAGAGAGTATGCACCGGGAAAAACCAGGAGACGGTAATGCCATTAAAATAATCTTATCACTGGCTTGGGAGCTTATAACCAAGGCCGTAGGGGCTGTTGTTTTTTCCCACCGTTAGTTTTATGCTGCATTTTGACATATTACATATAAAACACATAAGACAAAGTGCAAAACAATAATAGAAAAGCCTACCCGCACTTACGACTTCGTGGGTGATGTAGTGTACGGGTCAGGTGTGATGAAAAAATAGAGAATGATAAGTGCTGTGGTGTGTGTGTGTGTGGTGTGTGTGTGTGTGTGTGTGTGTGTGTGTGTGTGTGTGTGTGTGGTGTGTGTGTGTGTGTGTGTGTGGTGTTTGTGTGTGTGTGTGTTTTTGGATGTCTATGAAGGCCTGAGGGAGTTGTGATATATTCTGTGGTGTTTAATCCTGATTTCCAAGGGTTATAGGTAAACCTTGTGCGTGATTCTGTTATCCAGTCCTTGTATGTCCCAGGTGGGAAACTGAGGTGTCTTATATAAATCACACACACTACACACACACACACACACACACACACACACACACACACACACACACAGACGGAAATTGTAAGTTTGGCGGGGGAGGGGGGGGGGGATTCAGGATTCTGGAATCCTCCCCTCTCCCTAAGTCGTATAAACAAATTGAAATCTGATCAGTGTATAGTGCCGAATGAGCAAGCGAATATCTGCTTGTAGACCCACTTCGAAAAAAAAATCCAACTCTTCTTCCCATCAAAAAACTAACCAAGCCAAGCAAGCAAGCAAGCAAGCAAGCAAGCAAACCAAGCAAGAACCAGCCAACCAACCAACCAACCAAACCAACCAAAGCAAGCAAACAAACGAGCAAACCAACCAACCAACCAACCAACCAACCAACAACCAACCAACCAACCAACCAACCAACCAACCAACCAACCAACCAACCAACCAACCAACCAACCAACCAAACCAACCAAACCAACCAACCAACCAACCAACCAACCAACCAACCAACCAATCAAATACTGTTATAAGCGAGAACAAGGAGAGGACAAATGAAGTAATATGATAAACGTTTTTGAGTTTACGCAGATTACATATTTCAGTAGATTCAACCCTCTGGACATTAATATTTCCTGTGGGATCATATCCCGGGACCCCCAAAAATTTCTTAGAACCCCTCCTCTACCAGTACAGTAATCCACCCCTGGCACGTGACTATTCTTGTCCAGTTATACAAATGTTGTGCATGTACGTGTACGAGAAGTGGAGGGGGAGGAGGTGTGTGAGTCCAGACCTTTTAGCATGTCCATTATTGACCTGCCAGTACGTATACTGCTTGACATGCTAATTGATCCGTTAGCAGTGACCATACTTCGTCTTTATGCTGAAGCATTTGCTAAAGCGTGTGTGTGTGTGTGTGTGTGTGTGTGTGTGTGTGTGTGTGTGTGTGTGTGTGTGTGTGTGTGTGTGTGTGTGTGTGTGGGTGTGTGTGTGTGTGTGTGTGTGTGTGTGTTATTTTTGGCCTCTGTATATATCTGTGTGTGTGTGTGTGTGTGTGTGTGTGTGTGTGTGTGTGTGTGTGTGTGTGTGTGTGTGTGTGTGTGTAAAAGGGTGCGTAGGGGCGGAAAAATGTGAAAAATTGGATATAGAAAATGGTAAGTGTATGCCACTTTTCTTGTACAGTTATATAAAGTGTGTGCCTATGTGTGTGTATGTTAAGTGTAGTGTGTGTGTGTGTGTGTGTGTGTGTGTGTGTGTAAGAGGAGGAGGGGCAAGAGAGAGAGGGACAGAGAGAGAGGGAGAGAGAGAGGGGAGGGAGAGAGGGAGGGAGACCGAGAGAGAGAGAGAGAGAGAGAGGATCACCCAAACGAAACGAAACAAAACAAACCCAGTAAAATGCTATTACTGTTATGAAACAGCAATAAAAGGTCGATGACTACGGCAAATGGAGTCTAACGGTGCATCCTGTCCTTTATTGTGGCGAAGTGCTTGTCAGTCGTCTTGTGAACAGCTGTTATGAGTCAATTAGTTCTTTGTATAGACAGATTACTAGACACTTGTATGTCTACAGATAATCTATAGTACTGACTGCTATTTTTGAGACCAGCAGACAGTTGCATACTGTGTCGTATCGTTATCTCATGCCGAGAAACGACAAATAACGGATTGGTTAATACAAGAACAAACATTAATGCAGAGTTGGGTCAGTGCAAAAGAAAGAAAGACGAAAATGTTTTGTGTTGTTGTTTTGTTTTTTTTGTTTTTTTTTGAAAAAGGGGAAACATGTACAGAAATATGCGAGGAAGAGAAAGGATGAAAACGAAAAGAAATATTTTAAAGGAAACAGAGAGAGACGAAGGGGATTGTGTGTGTGTGTGTGTGTGTGTGTGTGTGTGTGTGTGTGTGTGTGTGTGTGTGTGTGTGTGTGAGTGTGGTGTGTGTGTGTGTGTGTGTGTGTGTGTGTGTGTGTGTGTGTGTGTGTGTGTGTGTGTGTGTGTGTGTGTGTGTGTGAGAGAGAGAGAGAGAGAGAGAATAACACTTTTATTTTCTAACGACAAGTTACTAGCTAAAACCTATTTTTCAAATATGACGTTGCTAATTTAGATATAGATATTATGATAGAACTAAAATTACTGAGGAAAAAAAACCCCATCATAATATGCAAGAAATCAAAGAGTAGTGGCATTTGTTGTCGTTTCATAGAAATTTAGACATAGATAGGAAAATGTAAGTCATAATTTGTGTGCGTGTAATTGTGTGTGTGTGTGTGTGTGTGTGTGTGGTGAGAGAGAAGAGAGAGATGGGGGATATTTATCATTACAACTATCATAGATTATTGATAATAACAAATCTAACAAGTGAGAAAATTATGAGATAATGACGATGACGAAGTTTTTAACAAAAAGCCATTTTTCAACTTTCTGTTGCTAATATACATACCTGTGTAGAACTAGTAATACTGGAAAAGAAATGTCAGTAAATAAATAATACAACATACATGTACAAGGAAATAAAGACTAATAGCATTGTCGTTTGAGAGAAATAGACGAAGAGACGAAGGTAAGAAAGGCGAGGGGAAAATACGTAAAAAAAGTGCTCCCTACGTTCGATGCATAAGAGATATTTCTGGGACAAGGGGCATAACAAAGCAAAAACACAAAGTCACGCAAATAAGCAATAATTGTGAGTAAAACTATTTACTGGCAAACAAGCAGAAAAATAAACAAGACGGACACATTTATACCTGTAGCTGGGATCGGTTCGATGTGATTCATTCCCTCCTTTTAACAACGATTGAGAAAATAAACTAACACAGAGGAATTCAATACTTGTACAAGGAGATCGCCTTTTCCATTCTTTGTCCTTCTTGATGATTGTATTTTTGTTACTGTCGCTGGTGTTTGTGTTGGTGTCGTTGTTGACGTTTTTCTCGTTGGTGTTGTTGTCATCGTCGTCGTTGGTGTAGTTGGTTTTTTTTTTTGTAGTGGTTTTCTCTTTGTCGCTATCGCTGCTGTTGGTGCTTGCTTGTGTTGTTTACGTTATTTTACTTCTTCTTTGCGTGTATGTTGTTGTTACTGTTGCTGCTGCTTATATTGTTGTCGTCGTTGTTAATGTTATTTCTGTCGCTGTTGTTGTTGTTGCTGTTGGTATTATTGTTGTTGTTGCTGCTGTCGTTGTTGTTGTTGTTGTTGATGTTGTTGTCATTGTTGTTGTCAGTGTGGGTATTGCCGTCGTTGTTGATGATGCTGTGGATGTTTTGGATGCTGTCGTTGTTGATCTTGTTTCTGTTACTGTTCTTGCTGATTCTGTCGTTGTTGTTGGTGATGGTCGTCATGGTTTTGCTAGTGTATAGGGTCAGAGGGCATTGCCCACCGTGGTTTATTAGTTGTCAACACAAGTCGATCAAAGTGTACTTGTAGGCTTAGTTCATTGAGGGTACTGTGTTTATGTCTGCTGTTCTCTCTCTCTCTCTCTCTCTCTCTCCCTCTCTCCCTCTCTCTCCCTCCCCCCCCCCCCCCGTGTGTGTGTGTGTGTGCGTGCGCGCACGCGTGAGTTTACATATATGTGTTTGTGGATGTGTGCGTGCGTGCTCGTGTCTCTGTGCATGTGTGTGTTGTTGTTCGTGTTTATTACTGCTGTTATTGTAGCTGTTGCTCATTTTCTATTATTGTCCTTCGTCCTCCTACTCCTTCTCCGTTTTCCTCGGGTTGTTGCTATTATTTTTGCCACAGCTGCTAGCATTCCTTTGTAGTGAATGATAACAATGATGACAGTAAGTAATGATAATGACCATGACAATATTGATATTAATAGCAACAACAACAACAATAATCATGATGATGATATTACTACAAACTACTAACAATAACAATAACAATAATGATAGCAATGTTTTATTAATATTGTTATTATTATTAATATCATTGTTATCATTATTATTAATATTATTGTTATTAATATTATTATAAATAATAAAGATAACATTAACAATAATAATAATGACGATAACGACTGACAAGCGACAGCCACGGACGATGTGATAACAGTATTGTTTTCATCTTTATTTAATGTTTGTTGTTTTACAATAAACAGACATCAATATACCGTGTAGTAACGAAGAATGATATCAATTCATATGCACTAGAGGAACACTGTGGACATCTGACAACACACACCATACAGAAAACATACAATATTTCATACACTGGAGGTTTCAAAGTGAACATCAAGGTTTAAAACATACTATAACGATGAATCTGTTCTCTTCAGAGAAGACAATGATTTATAGTTATCCACTGGGCATTAAAGACGTACAAGTGAAAGTTTATTTTGGCATTATACTGTTTTTGAATGTTATATAGAATCAATACTGTTGTATGGATGCGAGGCGTAGACAGTTAGCAAGCAAAGCCAGAGCAACATTGAGGCAGCCGAGATGTGGTTTCTAAGAAGAATGTTGAGAGTTCCATGGACAGCAAAGAAAACAAACGAGACAGTCTTGATGGAGGCAGACACAAGCAGATCACTCATAAGGAAGATTAGGAAAAGACAGGCAACATGTATAGGCCATTTTATGAGGAAGGGGGATTTGGAGCACCTGGTCACAACGGGAAAGCTGGAGGGAAAGAGAGCACCGGGTAGACCCAGGGAGAAAATGCTGGACGAACTTGCAGAGTGGCTGGGGACGAGGAGGGTGGGGGAGATGCTAGGGGCAACGAGAGATAGAGACAGATGGAAGTCCATGATCGCCAACGCCATGCGGCAGGGCACCTGATGATGATGATATACTGTTTAATTTTGAACCTTATATTTAGCACTCTTTGAAAACTAGGTACATTCGGAATATGTTTGTCAATCTAGCATTTACAGATACATGATTTTGCGAACATTATAACAAAATATTCTGTCTGTTTTTACAATTTGATCAACACCGAACAATACAATAGTCCGTGTGATTTTGATATTAAAAGGTATTTTCGCATTTTTCATTGATTGAATGTTCTATTAATTTGCAAAAGTTACGGACACAGCAGCAGTTCAACAGAAAATGTTCAGTGGAGTGTCTTGTGTTATCATACAATGCACAGTTTGCCGTAGATGTTATACCCATTGCATTTAAAATGATACTGGTTGCAGTAAGATGAATGATAACAGTACTAAACAGAAAAGAAGTTACAAAGCAGACAGTGTACCGTGTGATGAGAGTGCCATAATAACAACGACGGCGACGACGACAACAACAGTAGTAGTAGTAGGCCTCCCTCGGTCATGGCTGACCATGGTCAAAGTACAATCCGTTCTAATGTCTAGATGGGCTGTCTGCTTGGTCCAAGCAGCGTCGCCTGTGACTGTAGAGACCAATGCGAGAGAGGCAGTCTCTGTCGCAGCGGTCGCATGTGTATGCTGATGCTGGTCTGTTGGCTGTCATCCCTTTTCTGCGAACTCGCTTTTCTGCTGCAGCAGCTGACAGTTTGTCCTCACCAATCCGCAGCTGTTTCTTGAGAGTGGTTCTCCAGCTGTTGCGGTCGTCTGCGAGGTCCTCCCAGGACTCAGTGTTGATCTCAAGCGCCTTCATGTCACGTTTGCAAACGTCTTTGTATCTCAGCTGTGGGCGGCCAATGTTTCTCTGCCCTGTGGCAAGCTCACCATAAAGGATGTCTTTTGGGATGCGACCATCTTCCATGCGGCGAACGTGGCCCAACCAGCGCAGCCGACGCTGTCTCAGCATGGTATGCATGGTTGGGAGGCAACAACAACAACAATAATGATAATGATGATGATGTTAATAATAATAATGATAATAATAAATGATGATGGTTATGGTGATACTAATACTAATAATTATGATGATGATGATGATGATTAATGTTGTTGTTGTTGTCATTGTTGCCATTATGATTATTATTATTATTATTGTCGTCGTCGTCGTCATCATCATCATCATCATGAACAATAATAATGGCATTAATTAAGACGCCAAATATTAATACAAGAATTAAACCAAAGCACACACTCTTATCACTTACCAAAGCAATCACCTAACAACAACAACCAAAATACGCAAACTGGCAAGGGGAAGACAGGAGGGGAGTAGGGCAAAGGGTGGGCACGCAGATCGGGAAATCACTGCTGGACAAAAAGGCAGACTTGAAGGAAGACAGACTATGTGACTGTCCAATAGATGTGGGAAGATCGTTCCAATCGTATGGACAAAGAGCGTCGACCGACTGTGGAACATCTTTATCGAGGAATTAGTAAACGACTAGTATCAGAAGCAGAAAAAATAGATAGAGCAGATAGATAGGGCAGAGGTGTACATTCAGAAATGCCACAAAGACCAATAAGTGCAGTGCTATTGATACGTTTATAGCATAATGTATTGATTTTTATGACATTATTGTAGAAACAGGCAATCAATGGAGAAAGTGAAGGAAGGGAGTGACACGATCACGCCTCTTTTTAACAAGGGCAAGATGGTCTGTGGAATTCTGAATATGCCGAATATCAGACACCTGTATGATGACAGTCAGTATTATGACATGATTGTTAGAAGTGTCTGAGTATGAAACACCTGTTAACATAATTATGATCAAAGTATTAATAATAATGTTTAAAGCCCAACCGACTGAGCATAGCCATATCAGGGCTTTAACCATCTCAACACACACACCATCTCGTTGACCCCGGAAAAAAAAGCTGAAAAAGGACATTAGTATACACATCACGGCATTTACTGGCTTAATCTAAGTCCCTGCATTGACCAATCCGCCCAGTTTATCACTAGGGGAAAACAAAAAAAAAAACAAAAAACAAAAAAACAAAAAAAAAAAACCCCCAACGAACCAAACAAACCTGAACACGAATGTATAAACCTTAGTACACTAAGACATATAACACATGGCCTAAATGATCTAAAATTGCTCCAGCATATCAGATTTCCTACAGCCAAAAATACAGTAACTACAGGTACTCACATGTACACAGTTTCTTTCATTTAATTCGATATTAATATAGAAAATATATTCTTTTGTATGTTTAGTGGGACTTGTTATATTTGACTGATGCAGTTTTTCAAAATTGGATGAGTTACGGGATCTAAACATTCAACTTGTTAAATACTGACTGATGCGATGTTTAAAGTGGCGATATTTTTAATCTGTGACCTTTCTGTCAGTGGTATGATGACAGCCATGGTATAGACCTTTGCGGTCGGCGGGACTGAAAGGAACATGATTTTGATTAAATCAAATTCAAATGTTCACGTACAGGATAGCTGTGTGTCTTTTGCAAGTTGGTCACTTCTTTCTTTACAACTGCGTCTACTTGGTCAGCAGTTATTTCATTTGTTCTGAGGTTTTTAGAGAGAGAGAGAGAGAGGGAGAGAGAGAGAGAGGGAGAGAGAGAGACAGACAGAGACAGAGAGACAGATAGAGAGAGACAGAGAGAGAGAAAAGAGTACGAATATGAATGTGATTTATTCAGTATACATGTATGCTTGGGCCTCTTACTGAAGAGGTTATACATACACAACATTAAACTAACACGTTGTACATGTACACAGAAAACGAACACATTCATTCAACAAAGTTTGAGACTATGATGAAACGGTATCTTCAGTGCTTTATAAACATACACAACGGAAATAAATAGCAGTGTCATTACGTGTTGAAATAAATAACATTACATTAAAACTTACAGGAATCACAGTAAGGATATATATATATACATATATGTATATGCATACACACACACACACACACACACACACACACACACACACACACACACACACACACACACACACAGTTGTCCAGTTGATAATATATTAGGTTAAATAACGTAGCCCAGATTCCCATCCCCTATATCCTCACATTCTGCTGGGGCAGATGAAACGCCTTTAGCCTCTAAACAATGTTTTCAGTGTTTGACTGTATTCACTAATGTTATACTCAAATAACATATACTCAAATAGTCGGTTAGACATTATGCCGCTGATAAAACTATAAAACTATGAATAAGGAAAAAGTCGGAGGGAAAATGTATAAACATTAAATCGCTTCTGTCGAAAGAGTTGAGGTATCTTTGCGCGCGTGTGCACGCATGCACGCACACACGCACGCACGCACGCACGCATATACGCTTGCACTCTGACGCGCACTCTGGATGTATGAGAATTATTGCCTCCTGCCTACCCCCGTTCTGTCTCTCTCTTTCCCTCCCTCTGCCTCTTTGTCTCTACCTTACATTCTGTCTCTTTCAGTGCCCCCCCCCCTCTCTCTCTCTCCAGTCTGTAATTTTCTGCCTATCTCTTTGTCTCTGTCTCTCTGTGTCTATATATTTGTCTCTCTTTGTCTCTTTCTCTCTCTCCCCCCCCCCCCCAACATCAGGCACACACAGACAACAAAACACACACCATACCACTCACCAAAACACAAACACACGCACCACAGACACACACACAGACACATAGCCACACACGCACACACACACACACACACACACACACACACACACACCACACACACATACACACACACACACCGCGCGCGCGCGCGCACTGGCCTCAGACAATACCTTGATTAGAAACACCTATTTCCCTCTCCTCAACTATTCGCCATTTCTTCGCCGAAGCCTGGTATGTACGTAAAATATGAGAGAGAGAGGAGAGAGAGAGAGAGAGAGAGAGAGAGAGAGAGAGAGAGAGAGAGAGAGAGAGAGAGAGAGAGAGAGAGAGAGAGAGAGAGAGAAAAGACCCCAGCTATAACATATTATACGCGTACATACAAGGAAAGGGGGAAAGGAAGACGGTAAACATGATACCTGGCGGAGAGCACCCACTTTTAAACTGTCGGTAATATCGATTGAAAATAGGCCTCATAACACACTTTGACCAGTGTGTGTTTTGTCTTGTCTTTTGTTTCAATTGGATTGAAGTGGAGTGTTCAGGGGTAGAATGGATTGGAGTGGAGTGTTCAGGGGTAGAATGGATTGGAGTGGAGTGTTCAGGGGTAGAATGGATTGGATTGGAGTGTTCAGGGGTAGAATGGATTGGAGTGGAGTGTTCATGGGATAGAATGGATTGGAGTGGAGTGTTCAGGGGTAGAATGGATTGGATTGGAGTGTTCAGGGGTAGAATGGATTGAAATGGAGTGTTCAGAGGTAGAATGGATTGAAATGGAGTGTTCAGGGGTAGAATGGATTGGAGTGGATTGTTCAGGGGTAGAATGGATTGGAGTGGAGTGTTCAGGGGTAGAATGGATTGGATTGGAGTGTTCAGGGGTAGAATGGATTGGAGTGGAGTGTTCAGGGGTAGAATGGATTGGATTGGAGTGTTCAGGGGTAGAATGGATTGGAGTGGAGTGTTCAGGCGTAGAATGGATTGAAATGGATTGTTCAGGGGTAGAATGGATTGGAGTGGATGTTCAGGGGTAGAATGGATTGGAGTGGAGTGTTCAGGGGTAGAATGGATTGGAGTGGAGTGTTCAGGAGTAGAATGGATTGGAGTGGAGTGTTCAGGGGTAGAATGGATTGGATTGGAGTGTTCAGGGGTAGCATGGATTGGATTGGAGTGTTCAGGGGTAGAATGGATTGGAGTGGAGTGTTCAGGGGTAGAATGGATTGGATTGGAGAGTTCAGGGGTAGAATGGATTGGATTGGAGTGTTCAGGCTTAGAATGGATTGGATTGGAGTGTTCAGGGGTAGAATGGATTGGAGTGGAGTGTTCAGGGGTAGAATGGATTGGATTGGAGTGTTCAGGGGTAGAATGGATTGGAGTGGAGTGTTCAGGGGTAGAATGGATTGGAGTGGAGTGTTCAGGGGTAGAATGGATTGAAATGGATGTTCAGGGGTAGAATGGATTGGATTGGAGTGTTCAGGAGTAGAATGGATTGGAGTGGAGTGTTCAGGGGTAGAATGGATTGGATTGGAGTGTTCAGGGGTAGAATGGATTGGAGTGGAGTGTTCAGGGGTAGAATGGATTGGATTGGAGTGTTCAGGGGTAGAATGGATTGGATTGGAGTGTTCAGGGGTAGAATGGATTGGATTGGAGTGTTCAGGGGTAGAATGGATTGGAGTGGAGTGTTCAGGGGTAGAATGGATTGGAGTGGAGTGTTCAGGGGTAGAATGGATTGAAATGGATGTTCAGGGGTAGAATGGATTGGAGTGGAGTGTTCAGGGGTAGAATGGATTGGAGTGGAGTGTTCAGGGGTAGAATGGATTGGATTGGAGTGTTCAGGGGTAGAATGGATTGGAGTGGAGTGTTCAGGCTTAGAATGGATTGGATTGGAGTGTTCAGGGGTAGAATGGATTGGAGTGGAGTGTTCAGGGGTAGAATGGATTGGATTGGAGTGTTCAGGGGTAGAATGGATTGGATTGGAGTGTTCAGGGGTAGAATGGATTGGAGTGGAGTGTTCAGGGGTAGAATGGATTGAAATGGATGTTCAGGGGTAGAATGGATTGGAGTGGAGTGTTCAGGGGTAGAATGGATTGGAGTGGAGTGTTCAGGGGTAGAATGGATTGGAGTGGAGTGTTCAGGGGTAGATTGGAATGGAGTGTTCAGGCGGTGGATTGGATTGTACTGCAATGGTCAGCAGTAGATTGGATTGGATTGGATTGGTGTGTTCAGGTGTGAATTGGATTGGAGTATTCAGGGTGTAGATTGAATTGAATTGGAGTGTTCAGGGGGTAGATTGAATTGAATTGGAGTGTTCAGGGGGTAGATTGAATTGAATTGGAGTGTTGAGGGGGTAGATTGGATTAGATTGCAATGTTCATGGGGTAGATTGAATTGAATTGGAGTGTTCAGGGGGTAGATTGAATTGAATTGGAGTGTTCGTGGGGTAGATTGAATTGAATTGGAGTGTTAAGGGGGTAGATTGAATTGAATTGGAGTGTTCAGGGGGTAGATTGAATTGAATTGGAGTGTTCAGGGGTAGATTGAATTGAATTGGAGTGTTCGTGGGGTAGATTGAATTGAATTGCAGTATTCAGGGAGTAGATTGGATTACATGGGAGTGTTAAGGGGTAGATTGAATTGAATTGGAGTGTTCAGGGAGTAGATTATATTACATGGGAGTGTTAAGGGGGTAGATTGAATTGAATTGGAGTGTTCAGGGGGTAGATTGAATTGAATTGAAGTGTTCAGAGAGTAGTTTGGATTAGATTAGAGTGTTCAGGGGTAGATTGGATTAGATTGGAGTGTTCAGGGAGTAGATTTGATAAAAACATTCAGGGGTGGTTGGATTGTATTGACGTGTTCGGGGCTAGATTAGAGTGGAGTGGAGTGTTAAGGATTGGATTGGAGTGTTCAGGGATGGATTGAAGTGTTCAGGGATAGAATGGAGTGGATTGTTCAGGGGTAGAATGGATTGGATTAGAGTGTTCAGGGGTAGAATGGATTGGATTAGAGTGTTCAGGGGTAGAATGGATTAGAGTGTTCAGGGGTAGAATGGATTGGATTAGAGTGTTCAGGGGTAGAATGGATTGGATTAGAGTGTTCAGGGATAGAATGGATTAGAGTGTTCAGGGGTAGATCAAATTGGGTTGGATTGTTCAGGGGTAGAATGGATTGGATTAGAGTGTTCAGGGGTAGAATGGATTGGAGTGGAGTGTTCAGGGGTAGAATGGATTGGATTGGAATGTTCAGGGGTAGAATGGATTGGAATGGAGTGTTCAGGGTAGATTGGATTGGATTAGAGTGTTCAGGGGTAGAATGGATTGGATTATAGTGTTCAGGGGTAGAATGGATTGGATTGGAGTGTTCAGGGTAGATTGAATTGAATTGGTGTGTTCAGGGGGTAGATTGAATTGAATTGGAGTGTTCAGGGGTAGATCAGATCGGATTGGAGTGTTCAGGGGTAGAATGGATTGGATTGGAGTGTTCAGGGTAGATCGGATTGGATTGGAGTGTTCAGGGCAGATTGGATTGGATTGGAGTGTTCAGGGGTAGATCAGATTGGGTTGGAGTGTTCAGGGTAGATTGGATTGGATTGGAGTGTTCATGGATAGATTGGATTGGAGTGTTCAGGGGGTAGAATGGATTGAATTGGAGTGTTCAGGGGTAGATCGAATTGGATTGGATTGGAGTGTTCAGGGATAGATCGAATTGGATTGGAATGTTCAGGGTAGATCGAATTGGATTGGAGTGTTCAGGGATAGATTGGATTGGATTGGAGTGTTCGGGGGTAGATTAAATTGGAGTGTTCAAGATAGATTGGATTGGAGTGGAGTGGCGTGTTCATGGATGGATTGGATTGGATCGGGGTGTACAGGGTGCATTGGATTGAGTTTGAGTGTTCAGGGGTGGATTGGGTTTGAGCGTCGGGGGGATTGGAGTGGAGTGTTCAGGGATATTTCTTCTGCCTCCACCAGACAGGCGGAGTGGATGATAGTGCTATTGGTTAAGGTGGACAACTTGATATCGGTTGTGTTGCATGTATATTTTAATGGTTGCAGTACATGTCTCTCTCTCGAACCTCGTAGACCTAAGTGCACGCGCTCGCATACACACACACATGTATATTCTTTCTCTCTCTCTCTCTGTCTCTTTCTTTTTCTGTCTGTCTTTGTCTCTGTCTCTTTTTTCAGAACACACACACAGACACATCATTACCTCATGATCACCTTATCTTCCTGCTTCCCCTGTCACATAATAATCCTCATCCTCCAACGTCACCAACACACTCGGCAACCTCGCGTGTAGTCGTGCTATTATTTCAACTTCCTCCTTTCTTTAGTTGATTCGTTTATTTTGTTGCTTTTTTGTTCTTCTTGTCCTTGTTTGAATGTGTGATATTATGCTTATATAAATTCGTTTTCATTTCAGTTTGATTTCTTTGGTTTTAATTGTGCATTAAAGTTTTATGTTTATATGTATGCTTATATTGTGTCTGTAAAATAGCACGGATTTTGTTTTAAGTTCCACCGGTATCTCATGTTACTGGCATGCGTACTAAAGTGTCTTCAGAATTCAAGTGTTCTTTTTCTCTGTTAAAATTTCCTGGCGATTCTGTTGATCTAAGCAAGAGCAAGCAGTGCAGGGCAAATCGCATTTTGAAGGAAACTTAAGTTCAGGTGAAACTGGAACTGAACTTATTTGCCATGAGAATCCAGAATAAGAGTTACATGATACTGATTGGTTGTAATCATCATCATCATCAGGTGCCCTGCCGCATGGCGTTGGCGACCATGGACTTTCCAACCATCTCTATCTCTCGTTGCCCCCAGCATCTCCCCCACCCTCCTCATCCCCAGCCTTTCTGCAAGTCCGTCCAGCATTCTCTCCTTGGGTCTACCTGGTGCTCTCTTTCCCTCCAGCTTTCCCGTTGTGACCAGGCGCTCCAAATCCTCCTTCGTCATAAAATGACTAAAAAATGTTGCTTGTCTTTTCCTAATCTTCCTTATGAGTGTTCTATTGGTTGTAATACGTTGACACAACACTACGTGATATCAACACTGTAATGGAGTTCAGAGTGTTTTCCTGGGCTGGTTGGTTCAGTTGATAGAGCCGTGGACTCAAGATCGGATATCTTGAGTTCAATCCCAGCCGGCAACATTAAACACTGTTCGCTGCCCGTCTTAACGTTTCCATCATTCTGGTGGTGCCAGTTTAGCGTTTCATAAACCCGTCTCCCCGTTTCAAGACCTTTCCAGTGCACAGGCTTTTGCATAGGCTCAGTCTATCCACCAGATAATTGCTGGCAAATTTGGGAGGAACAACACGGAATTTTCCGGATGCAATGTATCCATCTTGAACAAACTCTAAAACCCTTAATTAACAGTTGATGAATTCACGATATCTTCGTCAACGTCAATCTTCATGCCCCAGGCAAGCTTGGCGTATTCTTTAGTATATAAGTGTCACTTCTTTAGTGTTTAAGTGTCACTTCTTTAGTGTTTAAGTGTCACTTCTTTAGCGTTTAAGTGTCATTTCTTTAGCGTTAAAGTGTCATTTCTTTAGCGTTTAAGTGTCAATTCTTTAGTGTTAAAGTGTCAATTCTTTAGTGTTAAAGTGTCAATTCTTTAGCGTTTAAGTGTCAATTCTTTAGTGTTAAAGTGTCAATTCTTTAGCGTTTAAGTGTCAATTCTTTAGTGTTAAGTGTCAATTCTTTAGCGTTTAAGTGTCAATCTTTAGCGTTTAAGTGTCAGTTCTTTAGTGTTTAAGTATCAAAGTCTTTAACGTTCATGTGTCAGGTTAACTGTATTCTCTCTCCTCATTGCTGTCCCTGCGCTGTTCCATTCTTCTCCTCCCCCCTCCTCTCCGTCTCATTTATTCACATAAATTAAAAGGAAAAAGAGATAGCACAATGCCACCAGGATTCGAGCCCATTCTCCCCATCCCCACCCCTGTCCCAGCGTGATTAAATACCCATTCCCAAGGCTACAACTCTCTCCTTTTTTTTACCTTACCTTCTCCAGAATTGATCTTTCATATCCGGGTGGACTGGGGCCCGTTCCCATATTTTTTCATAACTCTAGCCAGACTCGGACCGTGCAGTTACATTGGAAGGTGAGACATCCAGGCCTCAGTTCGGGTGTATACGAACGAATGTTAAACAAACGGGGCGGGGGGGGTGTGTGTGGGGGGGGGGGGGGGACAAAATGGCCCTGATAACTGGCTGCGGAGATCACATAAACCTGATAAACTAACGGCGAGCACAGAACTATCGATTGCACACAGGATTGATAATACTAGCTGAACACTGTGTGTGTGTGTGTGTGTGTGTGTGTGTGTGTGTGTGTGTGTGTGTGTGTGTGTGTGTGTATGTGTGTGTGTGTGTGTGTAAGAGAGAGAGAGAGAGAGAGAGAGAGAGAGAGTTGGATGGTTGACAACACAGACTTGCTGCCGAAGTTGCAGTACCAGGAAGTTCATACATCATCATTATCGTCATGTGGCCTGCTGCATGGCCTTGGCGACCATGGCCCCCCATATGAATCTACCCTTTGTCGCTGCAAGTACTCCCAGCCACTGCGTAAGTCCGCGCAGTATTTTCTCCCTGGGTCTACCTGGTGCTCTTTTTCCCTCCACTTTCCTGTTGTCAGTAGGTGCTCTAATTTCATTTGCCTCATAAAATGGCCTATAAATGTTGCTCGTCATTTCCTAATCGTCTTCATTTATGTTCTTTTTGCCTCCTTCAAGACTGTCTCGTTTGTTTTCTTTGCTGTCCATGGAACTCTCACCATTCTTTTTAGAAACCACATTTCGGTTGCCTCAATCATGTTCTGACATTGCGAGTTGACGGTCCACGCTTCACATCTGTACAACAGTATCGCTTCTACATAATACTCAAGAACTCTCTTCCTGGTACTAATTGATACGCATTTGTTGGTAAGAACGATTTTCATTTCTTGAATGCTGTTTTACCCCCTCCAGTTCTGTTGACTTTTTCTAATATGCATCTGCCGTCTGATGAGATCACCATTCCCAGATATTTAAACTGATCAACTTGTCTCAATGCGGTATGATCTGCTGTTATTTTGCATGAGGGGATTTCTTGTCTTTTACTCCTTATCATGACTTAAGTCGTCTTGCTATTTAGCTCCAGCCCTTTATTTCTGTTTTATGTTTCTGTTATATTCAGAATATTTTGTAGGTTTTTCTCATTTTCTGCAATTAGAACGGTGTCATATGCATAACGAACATTGTTTATAATTTTTCCTCCAACTTTTATCCCAGGGCATTCTTCATAGGAGATAGCGACATCAGAGTTCCATGCGGCAACCCGTCAGGTGGTAACTGCACTGTTGTGTTCGTCTCCTGTCCCGATGCTTCATTTTCCACAACCTGAATACATGTAGGTTAAGATTCCCATTCACAGCTGAGCGGACTGAAAGCCATACACACGTATTTGTCGTACCTGTGCGGTCAGACTGAAAGGGGAGAAGTCTACCTGTGGGCCGCCGGCCTGTATAGTGTCTTGGTTATAACCTTTGCGAAATGCAAGAGAGACAGCATGTACACCTGATAAACCGGCGTCGGACAATCATACACAACGAGCCAGTTAATGTTCGACCTTTTGTTATTGTTGTTGGTGTGGTGGTGTGTGTAGGTAGTGTGCGTGTGTTGGTGTGTGTGTGTGTTGTGTGTGTGTGTGTGTGTGTGTGTGTGTGTGTGTGTGTGTTGTGTGTGTGTGTGTGTGTGTGTGTGTGTGTGTGTGGTGCGCGCGCGCGCGCGCCCCGCGAGAGAGAGTGTATGTGTGTGTGTGAGAGAGAGAGAGAGAGACAGACAGACAGACAGACAGACAGACAGAGAAAGAGAGAGACAGAGAGAGAGAGAGAGAGAGAGAGAAGAGAGAGAGAGAGAGAGAGAGAGAGAGAGAGAGAGATGTCCTCGAAGCATTCTGTTCATGTATTCTGTACGTGCTTTTATGTTTTTCTTCAGTGCGTGAGTTTTAGCTTCATACATCCATGTGTACATATAAACATATGTTTCCTAAATGAAATACTTTTTGTATCGATGGTTGAAACATTGATGACACACACTGAGCATCGTGTTGTGTATTCAGCATCAAGTCAATACAGTGTAATATTCCATAGTGATCACTTCGGGCACTATGCAGCCAGCCAGTATACCATAGGGGACGGAGCTGGTGTTGGTGGTTCCACGGACATTTAGTCGTCCTCGTCTGTTTCTGAATGGAATTTCCGGACATGCATTTAACTGTATATTTGGCACTTAACATTTCGACTGCTTTCACCAGAGTCTTCACGAGAGATGAGAAGATGCTTTAACCATTTACATAAGTGTTGTTACTACTGTTATTGATTCAAGCTTAGTTGCATGGGCATGTTGTGTCGGAGAGAAGTCGGGTTCTGTTGTGCAGATCAATAACAATTCTTCGACCGATAAGGACTAAAAATTGGCGTACAGCTTATCAGTCACTGTGGTGTGGTGTTTAATGCAACAGAGTGACGACCGGTGAGTTGTAGGTTTGAACCTCCGTTCTTCCCAAGTGACTGTACGATTCTGTTTGGGGGAGGGGTTGGGGCCCCCCTGACTGGCTTGTACCAGACTTTAGTGTACTTTGAGTTGAAGTGTAAAAACTTGGACCTATAGTTCAGTATTATGTAGTTCACGGATGTCGCTTTGAGAGTGTTGTTCAAATTAGCAGAGCAACACTACATGTGTCTGTATCGCTTGGGCTTGTTGACTCCAGGATATATAATTTTTGAAAAAACAAGTAGACTGTAATATCAAAACTAAACTGGAAACGCCAGAAAAATATCGTGTTGTTTTATGCTGTTTATTGTAATGGTGACCAGTTTTGATTTCTTCTGTTGTCCCTTTGCCTCACTTGGAGTTGTTTGGTGTCAGTGTCTTTAGTGTTGATTGGTCTTAGGCGCTGTCTGTGTGAGCCACAAAGTGGCGGTCCCCACACCAGTAAGCAGGCATTACACCCCCACCCCACCCCTGTCCCTTGAAAAGAGGGACAGCATGCCAGTAAGATTGATTTTGAACACTCTTCAGCTGATATTATTTCTACAGATACTAACCAGATACTAGCCTGTCTAATGCTGCATGTTCAGACTCGGTTTGCTTTGCTTTTTTTTTTTACACCACCACCACCATCACCATCACCACCCGCTTTTTTATACATCTTTTTATAACTATGGCATCAGCTTCCTTTGGCGTCAGTCATCAGGAAACTGGTGTCGTCGGCAAGCAAAACGAGATGAGACCTTCCCAGACAGTAACGCATGGTAACAGGCGTCACAGAACGAACAGCCGTTAGAACTTGAATACAAAATGGGCCAGATACTGACCGGTGCTCTTGAAGATTACCAGAAAAACAGCGTTGGCATACCAAGAAATCAAGGCCGACGTGTAAGATTCACCTGTAGATGCATTCTTCCGGATTTGCGCCGTGTGTGCGAAACGCTACCATTGCGAACATGTTCATATTTGCAAATGGAGATAACTCAGCTGTTTGTCAATGCAGAACTGCCTGGTGGGGATGCCGGGGGCTCTTTCGGTATGATTTGTATACCCACCTTCTGGAAATTGTGTGCTAGAAATTTCCTCCTATCTGTCACTGTCTCTTTCTGATTTCCTCCTTTGCTTTCTGTCATCACTTCTTTTCGTTTTCTGCCTTGCTGGTCCATTCATCTCACATACTTTCTCATAGGATTGGTCTGCAGTTTGGGCTGTAAGAAATTGGGATGTACCGAACACATTTTCAGGCATTTTAGGTCCGTTTTTACATGTGTTTTAGTGTCTTTAGTAATAATTGAATATTGTATTCAAATGTTTTTAACCCACTGGTGATAGATTGGACATTATGCTTACATTATGAGTGCAATGCATTGATATGTGTATTTATTTTTCTTTTCTGTTTTTCCCCAATGAGGTATTGTGTGCGTTTTTAGATTGTTATAGCCCTGATAAAATTGTTATAGCCCTGATATGGCTCTACACAGTCAGCTGGGCTTCGAACATAACAATAACAATTAACCCTTTGACTCCCGCACCCTGTCCACCAGCACCCAGCAGTGTCAACTATGCTAACAAAGCAAAAACTTAACCCTTTGACTCCCTCACCCTGTCCACCAGTTTCTTGCAGAAAGCTGGTAAATAGGATGATGGAGTCGGAGGCTTGAGTTTTTGCTTTTGGTGGATAGAGTTCGTGAGTCTAAAGGTTAATGCGAAACCCTGGCCTGCCCTCCTTCCAGTGACACAACACCGCTCCCTCCCCACCGGGCCGTTTCACAGCCAATGCCCCCCGTCAGGATACACCAAGTCTTATGCCATGACCTCTCTGTTATCTGACAAAACTGGCAGCAACACGGAACAAAACTGGAGATATTTCTAAGGTCTGCGATGGTGGACATTTTGACCTGATGAAGAAATGCGTCAAGTCATCGGCACTTGTTCGGTGTGTTTGAAGGAAAAAGCGTGAATCAAAACATACGTGATGTTTTTGATTACACGGTTTGAAGTGTCAGTGATTTTACTATGGTTCAAACATCACTGTAATCAATGTGAACAGGTATAAAATATGGATATGACAGAGCAAGTTCTTAAAAAGCTTTTGCAAACATCTCTGTGGAATACCTATAATGAGGAATCACTGTCCACTTCGTCAGTAAATTATAACCTGGGTATGCCGGAACAGAGACGACATCACTGAACTTCTCCGAGTGACCCGCCAGCAGTGCAAGGTCTCCTCTGATGGGTGATGTGACGGCACTGTAATTTGACATTGATAACCCCTGTAGATATCCTGCCACTGCCACAGGGACTGTGACTGAATGAATCTGAGCTCGCCGTTTGTAAGTGGAAAGGAGCTGTCTTATATATGACACTGACGACGTGTTGAAGATAGGACTGATAAGGAAAGTGTTTGTTTGTTTGTTTGTATTTTGTTGCCCCCCGTGTGGTTGCGGGGGGCTCTTTCAGTATAAATACTGTCCCATCTTCTGGAGATTCTGTTCTAGAAATTTCCTCTTTTCTGTCACTCTATTCCTTTCTTTCTTCCTTTGTTTTCATTTTCTTCTTATAATTTTCTGCCTTGCTGGTCCATTCACCTGAATGTGTTCGATAAAGTCTTACGCACTTTCTCTTAGGATTTATAATTGGATACATGTATTATCCTATTATCCGGGGGCCTGTAGTCGAGTGGTTAGAGCGCTCGTCTGCGGTGCGGAAGGTCGTGGTTCGAATCCGCTAAACGCTGGTTCGATTTTTCCGGCCTGAAAACTCCCTCTGTCCACCCAGCAGTGAATGGGTACCTGACTTCGTCGGGGGAGGTTTAAAAAAAAGGCGGCGAAAGGAGAGGGATGGCTCCGCCTTTCATAATGCCGTGCCCTAGACACGGTGAATCTTTAACAGTTCACCGCCCCTACGGCCATATTGACCATGGGACCTTTAACCTTTTAACCTTAACATGTATTAAGTGCAATTTTGGCTCTAGGGAAAGAAGATATGCGGAAGCAATTTTTGATAATTTTGGCCCGTTTTTATATATATTTTAGTGTCCGTAGTTATGTTTAAATTTGTATTCAGGTATGTTTTTAAATCCCCTGAGTCACATATTGGATAGAGTGATCAACTCCAGGGCATCTCTTTAGATTATGTGCACGAATGCATTGATATGTGTGTCTAATTTTCTTTTTCTTTTTTTCCCTGTTGAAGTATCGTAAATGATTTGAAACGGTTATAGCCCTGATATGGCTCTACACAGTCGGCTGCTGGGCTTAAAAAAATAACAATGACAATAATTTGTATTTGTTGTAACGGTTTGTCATGTAAAGTTGGGCTGCTATGCCCAAGAAGAGTGCGTCGCCATGGTACAGGGCCACCTTTTTGTGTGTACATGATGTATCTGTGGAAAAGCGGAATTTTCTGTATAATTTGCCGGGGACACTTCTTTTGTTGTCGTTGATTTTCTTTTATCGTACGACAGGGTAGCAATCAGACAATCACTCATAGTTTAATGAAGGGTTGGGGGAGGGATAACGGAAACGTCATTGTCCTAGAGGGAATCGAACCCGGGCTATTCTGGCTTCACAGACGTGTGCTTTATCCACTGAGCGTAACACGGGACACCCGGTAGTGGAGTTTGCATTCCACCCATATTTGCCAGCAGTTATCTGGCAGATTCCCTGAGCCTGCGCAAAACCCTATGTGTTGTCCAGGTCTTGAAATGGAGGGGGGGAGGGGGGGAGGAAAAGGACTTACGAAACAGTATGCCGACACCACCAAGATAATGGAGACGTTAAAATGTGCAACGACCATGCCAGCTTTTCATTGTGCGGGGTTGGATTGAACTCGATAACAGCCAACCAGCCCACTGTATCGGAACTACGTCAGCACGGACGTAGGCTGGTCGTATGATGCTGATGAATCCTTAATGCGCAGTTTTAGATAATGAGACTGACGCGTGTAGAAGATAGGTCACCAGAAAAATCGACGTCCTGCGTGATCGGCTGACTTGTTTCTATTGATCCGCCTGAGTGGCCAAGTCTGACCATCAGTAGTCCGCTCACTGTCAGACAAACTGCAAATGATTCTGCTTATGCAATGCATGTCATTGACTATGATGACTCGTCAGACAGGGAGACCAACGCGTACAACCATCTTCTTTTCAATGTTACTTTTGCATCAGTCTGAATGCTGAAAAGTCTCGTTTGAACATCCATTTCATAACATAGACATTATTGTCATATAGCGCTGTTCTCTGATCTCGTTTGAACATCCATTTCATCATAGACATTACTGTCATATACGCTGTTCTTGATCTCGTTGAACATCCATTTCATAACATAGACATTATTGTCATATAGCGCCTTTCTCTGATCTCGTTTGAACATCCATTTCATAACATAGACATTACTGTCATATAGCGCTGTTCTCTTATCTCGTTTGAACATCCATTTCATAACATAGACATTACTGTCATATAGCGCTGTTCTCTTATCTCGTTTGAACATCCATTTCATAACATAGACATTACTGTCATATAGCGCCGTTCTCTTATCTCGTTTGAACATCCGTTTCATAACATAGACATTATTGTCATATAGCGCTGTTCTCTTATCTCGTTTAGACCTACTACGGATTACAGATAATCAGATATTTTGGTGGAACAAGTGGAACTCAATTTGTCAGGAGAACTGGCCACACTCGACTATATTGCACAGTCCGGTTGTTTTCATGTTTGTCCAGGTCAAC
>CM060309.1:85916940-85919440 GCA_030674185.1 Monoplex corrugatus
CTCATGCAAACAGGAGACGAAAGCACTATCTCCATGCCAACCAGTACTCGTGTGTGTGTTTTTAAAAAAAAGTTCTGTGGTAGTGATTACTAGACAGCGTTCGTACTTACTCAACACACCGCCATTAACACAAAATGACAAAATACAAAACGCACATGTGGAACAGAAGATATCGATTTCATTGTCGTTCAAGACTTAACAGACGATCGTGACAACATCCCAATCTTTCTTTGTGTGTGTGTGTCTGTCTGTCTGTTTGGCTGATTGTATGTCAGTCTGTCTGTCCGTCTATCTGTCCGTTTATCTGTCTGTCCTCTGTCTGCCAGGCTGGCTGTCTCTATCTCCTACCCTGTGGATGTTTTAATGGATTTAAGTTTGTACAAATATTCAGAATATATTTCATGTTATTGCCTGTGGATGAGATGTGTGTGTATGTGTGTATGTTTGTGTGTATGTGTGCGTGTGTGTGTTTGCATGCGTGTGTGTGTGTGTGTGTGTGTGTGTGTGTGTGTTTCAGTTTGTGTGTGCGTGTGTGTGCATGCGTGCGTGCGTGTGTGTGTGTGTTGTGTGTGTTGTTTGTGTGTGCGTATGTGTGTTTGCATGCGTGTGTGTGTTTTGTGTGTGCGTGTGTGTGTGTGCATGCGTGCGTGATTGTGTGCGCGTGCATGCACCCTTTGATATCTGCAAGTAAACTACATGCTGGTGCATTTGGGTTTCAATAGCAAACATATTTGATCAGCTAAATAAGTAACGTCATCATTGTTTGAGCAATGTTATGGGGTGTGATTGGTCATGTCGTGATTAGCCTGTCTTTAACTGAATTTTATTGTTTTCAGTGTTATTAGTGTTTGTTTTGAAATCTGCTGCCTGTAGTGTTTGGCCTGATTACTTAAGGAGATATTAAAACAGATTGTGCCCTCCTTACCCTCGACTCGGATCTCAGGAGCTGTGTTGGTTGAGCGTCGGATCAATATGCTAATGATTGCGAGTTCGGTCACGGGGTGCGCTGCGTTCAGACTGGCCTTCTTACCGCCCACCTTAACATAATCGTTGTTCTGGTGATGTCATTGTAGGATTAAATAAAGTCTTCAAATCCCATGGGGATGCCGGGGGCTTTTTTCCGCAGAAATGGTATCCTCACATTTTCGAAATTATGTGATTTCCTCTTTTCTGTCACTCTCTATGTTCTGCCTTACTCGTTTGCTTTCTGTTCTTTCGTCCTTTTTCTGCCTTGCTGATCCATTTGATTGTATGTATTTTCTAAAGCTTACATTCCTTCTATCAAGATTGATAACTGAGTGCATGTGTTAACTCCAGTTTTGGCAATAATGAAATGTGATGTGTAGAAGCAGTTTCAGGTATTTTTTGCGAAATCTTATGTCTCAGTATACTTAGTTACGTATCGACATTTTGTATTGAGGTTTGTTTTTAAACTCTGGTGATAAATTTGGCGGAATGGTCAGCGGCAGAGGCATATCCTGAGATTATGCTCACGAATGCATAAATGTTAGTATTTAATTTTCAAGGTTTTTTTTCAGGGTCAGCGAGGTGCTCTGGTTGTTATGAGAAAGTTACAGCCCCCAGTGTGGCTCTGTGCTATCTGCGCTTCACCTGTTTCCCTCTGGTGGATTTCCCCTGTTTCCCTCTGGTGGATTTCCTCTGTTTCCCTCTGGTGGATTTCCCTGTTTCCTTCTGTTGGATTTCCCTGTTTCCCTCTGGTGGATTTTCACCTGTTTCCCTCTGGTGGAATTCCCCCGTTTCTCTCTGGTGGATTTCCCCCGTTTCCCTCTGGTGGATTTCCCCTGTTTCCTTCTGTTGGATTTCCCTGTTTCCCTCTGGTGGATTTCACCTGTTTCCCTCTGGTGGAATTCCCCCGTTTCCCTCTGGTGGAATTCCCCCGTTTCCCTCTGGTGGATTTCCCCTATTTCCTTCTGGTGGATTTCCCTGTTTCCCTCTGGTGGATTTCACCTGTTTCCCTCTGGTGGAATTCCCTGTTTCCTCTGGTGGAATTCCCCGTTTCCCTCTGGTGGATTTCCCTATTTCCTTCTGGTGGATTTCCCTGTTTCCCTCTGGTGGATTTCACCTGTTTCCTTCTGGTGGATTTCCCCTGTTTTCGCTCTGGTGGATTTCACCTGTTTCCCTCTGGTGGATTTTGCTACATCATTTGAGGTGGATGCTGGCGTAAAATGAACCAACTCAGTCGGTCAGTCTCACACAGAGAGGAGAGAGAGAGAGGAGGAGAGAGAGAGAGAGAGAGAGAGGAGAGAGAGAGAGAGAGAGAGAGAGAGCGAGCTTTTTATTGTCAAGGTCATGAAACCAGGGAGACAGAGAGAAAGAAAGAGAGAGAGAGAGAGGGGGGTATTCAAATTTAGACTGTACGTTCTCATAAAAAAGCGATTTGCAAACATTATACATACAGCATTCCTTGAAACATGTGCAGATACTCGTATTGATCCAGAACAACATGATACTTGTTTTGCATAGTTTGGTGATGTTGCTG
>CM060309.1:85931940-85934440 GCA_030674185.1 Monoplex corrugatus
ACTGCTGCTGCTACTACTATTGATACAGCTGCTGCTGCTGCTAACTGCTGCTACTACTACTGCTACTGCTACGACTACTGCCACTGCTACGACTACTGCCACTGCTAATGCTGCTGTTGCTGTCTGTCTGTCTGTTAAAAGTCGCATTCCAGCAAACCATTTGGAATTGCTATAATCAAGTGGTTTTCGTTCTGTGAGATGCAAAACTGTCCACATAAGATCCTGGTTTGTCCCAAATCTAGTCACGTCTGGAATGCAAATGACAAATTAGACTGTAAGATGAGAATCTGCGGGCCTGTCTGTTTTTGTGTATTCTGGGAAAGATGTACATAATTTCATGCTTGTGTGGTGTTGTGTGTGTGTGTGTGTGTGTGTGTGGTGTGTGTCTGTGGTCTGTGTGTCTGTTCTGTGTTTCTGTGTCTGTGTGTTAGAATAATATTCATGTGTTTTAAGATAGTATTATATACGAAAAATCTTAATACTGAATGTTTTAATGTCACAAATAGATTTTATTGATAGATTGATTGACTGACTGAATTTTTTCCCGTAGTCTTTCAGTATGTATAAATGATAACCTACCACGTAATTTCTTAACGAGACATACTTTGTCTGACTGCTACTTCTACTACAAATTCCACGCTGGGCCTGATAATGTGTATTTGTTGTAGATAATTATGAGAAAAGATTGCCAGTACTGCCGCAGCCATAGCCACCCCCGCTCCCTCTCCGCTAATACTGTTACCGCTGAAACAACGCGAGGACGCACGTACGTATGCAAATTCGTGCACACTTACACACAAATCAACTTGCCAGCACACAGACATAACACATGCGCACGTATACTTGCAACGCCACGCTCCCTCACACACTCTCTCATTCACTCTGTGTCTCTGTATCTGTTTGTCTTTGTCTCTGTCTCTCCCTCTCTGTCTCTGTCTGTCTGTCTGTCTGTCTCTCTCTCTCTCTCTCTCTCACACACACTCCACACTCACACACACACACACACACACACACATCACACACACGCGCACACCACACACACACACACACACACACGCACGCACACACGCACGCACACACACACACACACACAACACACACACGCACGCACGCACGCACGCACCACCACACACACACACACACTCTCACACACACACACCACACACAGCACACACACCCCACACACACACACACACACACACACACACCACACACACACAACACACACGCACACACACACAAACACACTCACACACCACACACCACACACACACACACACACACCACACACACACCCCTGCTACCGTTCCCATCTCTCATCCTTTTTTTCCAACACACAAATCACTGAACCCCACCTCTTCTTTCTCCACACACTCGCGCGCGCGCTAACCCACGCATGCGTGCGTGCGTGCACACACGCACACACTTGCAGTCCACCACACCTCCTCCCTCTGTCTCTTGTTCCTCTGTATGCCTGCCTGCCTACCTGCCTGCTGCCTGTTGTCTGTCTGTCTGTCTGTCTGTCTGTCTGTCTGTCTGTCTGTCTGCCACTACTGCTGTATTTCTCTTTCTCACCCACATCTGCACACACGCCGCACACACCAACACACACTCACACACGTTCCCCCTACTAACACACACAGCGACACTGCCACACAGACACACACACACACACAGCACACACACACACAAACACAACACACCACACACACACCCTCTTACCCCCTCATTCTGCATTCCGTGTTTTCACAGACCAAAATCACTGACCTCCCCCTCACCACACACACAATCGCGTCTAACCATCACATCGTGGATGCGATCAACACAACGCACACACTCACACCACACACACACACCCACACCACCTCGTCTCTTTCTCTCTACTCACACCAACACTAGCACCACACGCCGACTTCACGACTGACTCGTCACGACTCACTCACACCACCTCTACACCACACTCACACACACACCGCACACACCACACTCTCTCATCTCTCTCGACACACACACACACAACACACACACAAACACACACACCCACACACACACACAACAGCACACACCACACACACACAAAACACACACACAACACCCAACACACAACACACAACTACACACACACACACACACTCCCTCTCATCACCTCGACACACATCACAACACACACACACAACACAACACACCACACCACACACACAAACCACACTCACAACCAGACAATAACACATCACACAACACACACAGACACAACACAACACACACCACACACACACACACAACACACACACACACACACACACAACGCACCCACCACACACCAACAACACACTACACAACTCAACACACACAAACCACACACCACACACAACACACACACACACACACAACAACACACACACAACAACACACACACAACACACACACACAACACACAACACACACCAACACACACAACTCTCACACTCTCTCCCCCACACATACACACATCACACACATA
>CM060309.1:85936940-85946940 GCA_030674185.1 Monoplex corrugatus
CCAGATTTTGTGGCTCTTTATTTGGCGTAGAAAGTGAGGTGAGGGAAGGGTGTTGGGGGGGGGGGGGAGCACAAAGAAAACTTCCCTTAATGCGATAATCCTTAAACAAACAGACAAACAGTAAAACGTGTGCAGACATGTCAGTGCCTAGATCCCCTTCACACGTGTGTTGGTGTAGTACGTGAACGTGCCTGTGTTTTGATACTGTGTGTCTGTCTGCCTGTGTTTTGATACTGTGTGTCTGTCTGCCTGTGTTTTGATACTGTGTGTCTGTCTGCCTGTATGTCTGTGTAGGTTATGTGATCAGATTGCCTTTAGGTTTTGTGTTGTTTTATTTATGTCTTAAAGTCCGTGATGACTGAAACATTGTGCTAGGATATGTTTGTGTTCAATCAGTTCTTCGCTGTTTTGATATATGGAAGTAAAGAGGGCAAAATCTTGGCATTTCGGAAAAAAAATATGCGTTGTGTACTTTGTGCGATGCAGTTTTTGTCCAAAAGTAATAGCCTACACTTCACATGTTCATAGCTACTATTTCTGTATTCACATATGTGTTGTGTGCGTGCGTGTGTGTTCATGTGCGTACACGTGCGTGCACGCATTTGTTTTCGAGTTAGCGTTTGTAGATTGTGTAGATACAACTCTTAGAAAATCGAGAAACACATGTTCACAGGGAAATGAGAGATCTGAAAGCAATTGTGATCTGCGTCTGCCACCCTAATCAGTCTCGACTCACAGTCAATCGAACAGCACTAGGAGCTGAAAAGGTAGGTTATCTGTGGTGTTTTGACTTTTTCTCAATCTTTTTTAAAAGGATCATTGCACTCAGGGAGGTTATCTTTGTGCTCACCTTTTTTTCTTATCCCATTTTCTACGCCACTTTAATGGTCACAGAAGCTGAAACAGTTTTCATTACGCGATGATGATGATGTCAGTGTGGATGATTATCATCATGCTATGGAGTTCCATCTAGGATTGAGACTGTGTGACAGGGCTGTACTCTACGCTTACTGTCATAATATATCCTGGCGTCAACCAGGCCCGAGAGATACAGACACCTGCGGTGTTGGTCAGAAGATTTTAGCAACACCCCCAATGACGCAACCACGAAGTGGATGAGACTTGACTGTGTGGTTCCAGTCTTCCCAATGGGCCCATAGCACGCCCAACTCTGGGTCGTAGCCGGTTAGAGCCGAAAAAACCCACAATGATATACTTTTGAAGGTACTGATGGGGATTCGAACCCACAACCTTCCAGTCGGTAGTCCGTTGCGTTAACCACTACACCACAGCGACTGGTGACTTTTTCTCAAAATTGATTTCTGTGGACTATAATCTATCCCCCACAGAAATGTTTTCCTTGAAAAAAATATCATTAATCAATTAAAAATGGTATTTTATTGCACTGATTGTAGCAGAAAGAACACAACTTCTTACCAAAAGTACCTATTTTTGTCTCGTATTGTGAACCGTAACATGGACAGGACCCCACATGTGATAACTGACAGAAAGCTGTTTGGTGCACCTTTGAGATAATGACAGCTTAAATTAGAAACAAATCGGGTCAAAGTCACCAAATAAAAAAAATTGAGGAAAATGTGTAGGAGAGTGCATGGAAACTTTAGAGGCCGTTTTCTCAAAATGGCCGTCATACAACTTAAGGACTTTAAACGTAAGTAACGTCTACATTTTTTTGAGTACAAGCTTTATTCAAATACTAAAATAATCAGCAGAATGTCTACTTTCCAGTGATATGTATATTTCAAAATACCCAAAATGCTAGTCAAGACTGATTTCGTGCTGGGAGGTCACAATTCGTCTTTTCGCACCTACGTGAAATATAATTCTATGGCTTCGTTTTAATCTTTCCCGAATTTATTCCGTACTAGATGACGAGTAAATATTGATCCAAGAGACATAATTATGGGACTTTTGCGGGGAGTGAGTTGCCGACGATGCTCTCCCTTGCCTAAGCCGAACTGGCGGGTTGCTGTACGTGCGGGTTTTCCCGTTGTAGCGAACCGCTAACTGCACGCAACATCAGTCGTTCACTTTTGGTCTTGTATATACGGGAAAACCCGGGGGGGGTTTGGAGCACCTGGTCACAACGGGAAAGCTGGAGGGAAAGAGAGCACCAGGTAGACCCAGGGAGAGAATGCTGGACGGACTTGCAGAGTGGCTGGGGATGAAGAGGGTGGGGGAGATGCTGGGGGCAACGAGAGATAGAGATGGTTGGAAGTCCATGGTCGCCAACGCCATGCGGCAGGGCACCTGATGATGATGATGATGATACGGGAAAACCGTTCCCTTCATCACATTATTTCGCTGTAAGTCTCGGGGGGTGGGGTGGGGGTGGGGACTCATAGATGCGCATCTCTCTCTCTCTTTTTCTTTCTCTCTAGCACACACACATAGGGAGGGAGAGAGAGAGAGAGAGCGCATCTTCACCTGCCCATCCCCATCCCACCCTAGAACTAAACTAAACTAAACTAAACTAAACTAAACTAAACTAAACTAAACTAAACTAAACTACTACAAACTAAACTAAACTAAACTTGATCATATAAACGACAGTGATATGATGACAATAATAATAATTATAATAATGATAATAATAATAATAATAATAATTATAGCACTTAACGCAGATGGTTCGTGTTTAAGTACACTGATACTCACAATTTTGTGGGGAGAAAGGATTGCCGTGCTCTCTACATGAACGCAGTATGAACATGGTCAGCTCATCAGCAGCAAGTAACAACAGATCCAGACCCGACGTTCCTGGGAAGGAAAAGAAAGGGAAAAATTGTCATGTTTTGGGATCGAACCTGGGACCTGTCGTTTCCTATTTGTGGCCCAGTGGTTGAAGTGCTCGTCATAGAAGCCAGGAACCGGAGTTCGAATTTCGGTCAGACATGGATTGTTCTCTCTCTGTTCACAAGATCTTGAGTGTGGTCTTGTTCTTCGGATGAGACGATAAGCTGAGATCCTGTGTGCAGCGTACACATTTTGTTCATAGAATTATAGACAGACAACCTCCCCCCCCCCCCCCTGCATTTCATTATCAAATAATATATCCCGTAAAAGTACTGTTAAAATCGGCTCTATGTGATTAAACAAATAACAGGCCTTTTTATGAACATTAATTAATCTTTTAAGTCCAGTTGAAAGGGAAAACATTAAGTGATTGCTTCCCCTAGACCGTATGTTTTTGTTTTTTTAAGATTAGTCTTGATATGCTCATGCGTGCGTGTGTGTGTGCGCGCAGATGCATGCATGTGTGTATGTGTGTGTGTGTGTGTGTGTGTGTGTGTGTGTGTGTGTGTGTGTGTGTGTGTGCACGCGCATGTGTGTTTTCGGAGATTCTGTAGATGTAAAATTTTGGAATATCGGTGGACACCCATTGAGTCTGAAAGTAATGTCCAAAAGATTTTTCTTTTCTTACCTGTATGGAATGTATGGCTGCTTTCAGCTTTTCCTGATTTCATTCCATGCTGGATAACAAGTAA
The DNA here is from genome assembly GCA_030674185.1 of Monoplex corrugatus. Taxonomy (NCBI): domain Eukaryota; kingdom Metazoa; phylum Mollusca; class Gastropoda; order Littorinimorpha; family Ranellidae; genus Monoplex; species Monoplex corrugatus. The sequence continues at coordinate 85,940,450 of CM060309.1, forward strand.
ATGTTGATCTAAGAGACATAATTTCGTCATTCCGAGCGGCTTAATGATTGGCGGACAATTCTGTTCCGTACCTCTAAGCCAGGTTGTCTAGGATCGTCATGTTGTCTGTGTGGGTTTTCCCGTTGTGTTTCAGCGGCTGCAACAACATCATCGTCAAGTTTAGTTCGGTGTAAACGGGAAGACGTTAGTGACAGTGAGGAACAATGGACAAAGTTGAGAAATTCGATAAATGAAGCTTGTGAAGAAATCCCTGAAGTAGATGGAAAAGCAAAAAAGAACTGGATGACAACAGAGATAGAGACAGATGGAAGTCCATGATCGCCAGTGCCATGCGGCAAGGCACCTGATGATGATGATGAAACGGGAAAACTAGTCACCCCATCCCCACCCTCCTTCCGTCAAACTAGGACGCAGTAAATATCGGATGGATTATGGAAATGCGTTTCATAAAGTGAAAAATGCTTGCACGTCTTTTAATTCACCTGAAAAATCATAAGCCATTCCTATCCCACAGCCATCTCACCTAACATTAAACAAAACTAACCTACACTACTATTACTGACTTCTACTACTACTGCTGCTGCTACTACTACTACTGCTACTGCTACTACTACTACTGCTACTACTACTACTACTATTACTACTACTACTGCTGCTACTTCTACTACTACTACTACTACTACTACTACTGTCATTTTGTTCAGCGCAAATAGACCATGTGAAAGTATACTCGTTGTGTACACACAAAGTGCAGTTGTTCGCCGTGCCCATTCATTAATGCAGCATAAACAGTCGGGTCCATTGTAGTCTAAACATAATTCATTAAAAATAACATCAGAACATATTACATGAAAACAGAAGTAGAAACAGTAAAAAAATAAATAAATAAAGAAAGAAAAAGATAGGAAGAAAGATGTAGGCTTACAAATGGTTTGATAAGCACAAGTCTTTGATACACGTATGTGATACATACATACAGGTGGGCGCGGACGAGCACACACACGCGCATGCGCACGGTTTAGTCAGTATTTTGGTTTCGCATAATGTTCTCTCCCTACAGACAGGTGTTCTTGATTTTCCCTTGTTTGGAAAATTGTATAAAAGATTGAAATAATGATACAGTTTACATCTGCCCTGTATGAACTGTAAGTCTTGTCATTTCTTCTTCTTTTCTTGTATCCTATCCCAAGACCTCACCAGCACACACAGCTTATGCACAGGTATAGAACCTACACCATGATAATTTTGAACCTTATCCATCACATGGCATTTGTGGCGTCAGTGCACATGGAACTTATTTGAAACGCAGAGATGTCTTCTTGAGAGACTAAAACTGAAATTCTGTTTGTCTGTCCTCTTCTGCCAAAGCGGGAGTCCTGGGGACAAATAGCGCACGGTCAGCAGCCAGCTAGCTAGTACTGAGGACCCGAAGTGAAGAAATGCCGAGTGAACTCAAGGTTTCCTAGGTCTCTTTCACTCCGGCCAGCCAAATAAATAGAAATTGCAGAGCGAGACAGATATGTGTATGTCGTGTATTGTATTGTGCTCTGTCGAGTAAGTCTTCCTGTGAAAATCGAGCTGCTCACCCTGGGGATCCAGATCGCGTCACCACAGTGAAGTGCCATCCCTTTCCCAGCATAAATGGTTCTGACAGATGTCTAAGGAGGTGGTAGCATTTTCTTTGGAATTTTGTCACAGACAGCTTCTCTGTTGTCGTGGGGTCTTTGCGTGCGCTAACAACATGTGGTACACTTGAGAAACTGGTTTATTACCTCGTCCGAATTTTGGAACTTATTGAAGAAGGACTTATTGCACTAGGGTAATTTTGTATGCGCTCTGCCCAAATCTAGCAGCAGTTACCTGGCAGACTCCTTGAGCCTGCTCAAAACTGTGCGTCGACAAGGTTTTGAGATGTGGAAGGGTATACTAAGCTTATAAGCCGACACACCAACATGACGAAAACATTAAGATGGGCAGCAAACAGGCCAGTGTTCCTACATGTATTGCGGGCTGGGATTGAATTCGAGATATCAGATCTTGAGTCTACGTGTGTGTGAGTGTGCATAGGTGCTTGCATGTGTGTGTGTGTGTGTGTGTGTGTGTGTGTGTGTGTGTGTGTGTGTGTGTGTGTGTGTGGAGAGAGAGAGAGAGAGAGAGAGAGAGAGAGGATACAATGCGTTAAGAAAATTTTCTCAGCTGTTTCTAGATGGATCGTTATGATTATTGGGTCAGTTGTGTAGACCGTTGAGGGGTCGTGGATGCACGAGATTGGAGGACAAGATGTCAAGGTCACACGGATTAAAATAAGCACTTTTAGGGAAAGGTGTGTGAACAGCATTTTACAGTGACTTGTGCCAATATTTAAAATCTGTTTTCACTGTTGTGGCATTCTGCTATTGTCTTCGCTTCAGATCTACTTTCATTGCAACTGTAGCTTATCCGAGCAGATGGTGGCCCCTGAGAAATACGAACATTTTTTTCTGTAATTTCTTTTATTCGTTTTGGTTGTTCTCGGATACGTGTGTGTATGTTGTTTTGCCCATACTGTGCAGATGGTATGTTGCTGCACAATCTGCACACTCTGTTCTTCAGTATATTGGTCGAGTGTTTCAGTGTATTCACCGTATACAGACGTGACTTACAGGATCTTTAACGTCCGTGTTTGATGTTCTGCGTGAGTATACACACGAAGAGGGTTTAGCCAGTATCAGATCTGCACGCACATGCTAACCTGCAAGATGGGAAAAATCACCAACCTTTACCCGCCAACCTTTACCCACCAACCTTTTACCCACCAACCTTTACCCACCAACCTTTACCCACCAACCTTTACCCATCAACCTTTACCCATCAACCTTTACCCATCAATGTTTACCCAACAACTTTTACCCAACAACTTTTACCCACCGACCTTTACCTACCAACCTTTACCCACCAACCTTTACCCACCAACTAAAAGATACCCAAGTTACTAGCCAGGACATACCCAAGTCACTAGCCAAGAGATACCCAAGTCACTAGCCAGGACATACCCAAGTCACTAGCCAAGAGATACCCAAGTCACTAGCCAGGACATACCCAAGTCATTAGCCAGGACATACCCAAGTCACTAGACAGGACATGCCCAAGTCACTAGCCAGGACATACCCAAGTCACTAGACAGGACATACCCAAGTCACTAGACAGGACATACCCAAGTCACTAGCCAGGACATACCCAAGTCACTAGACAGGACATACCCAAGTCACTAGCCAGGACATACCCAAGTCACTAGACAGGACATACCGAAGTCACTGGCCAGGAGATACCCAAGCGAGATCGAACCTCAAGACTTTCCATTTCCACATCTGACGTCTGACTACCGCGCCTGTCTGTGATTTTACTGTTAAAGAAGGAAGATCGTAGAATGGCTTGGCCGGTTTCATCCAGTACACTGAAACGGTGAAGAAATGAATCCGGGGTGACGGTTCCGTGAAAGATTGTTATTATGGGTTGGCCATGTGTTTTCAACGGTTTCACGCGTCTTCCCGTCTTAGTGTCCAAATTGGCGGGGTTTATGTGGAAGGCAAGATGCGTGTCATGGCTTTTTCATGGCGCAGAGGCAATAAAAGGCCAACAGTTTATGCGCCAAGAAGAGGCGTGGAGGACGATTTTGTGGGTGTTGAGAAGCAGCCCAGGACTGTTGGGTCCACTCTGCGAGCACTGAAAACGTTGTAAACGTCGTCTGCAAGTGAGGATCGAGTTTGACTGACGACTGAGGGAAGCGTGTCAGTGTCGCTAGCTTCTGTCCCGCGCGTGTTTCACAAGCACCCTCCACATGGCCGTAAAGACAACGTGTCATCACGCTTGCGAGGTGAAAAAGTAGGTATGGCAAATACAGTTCCTTTATCATTACAGCCCAGACGGCCTATCACTGTCATGGCCGTAAAAGCGTTGTCCTAGAATCCTGAGAGAATGAGGTGGTAGAGACGATCAGCTTTTGTCGGGGCCCAACATTATGAGGGGGTGCCCATCTCATCTCCCTCGTCACTTTACCTTCCCTAACTCTGTTTCAGTTTCTCAAGGTAACGTCTCCGCGCTCGGAATGAATTCCATAGACACTGACGCCACAGATGCCATGTGATGGAGGAGATCCAAAATGGTATTTTCCCATTGACTATGAAGGGAGTTAGGTACCTATTGGCAGCCAGGTGGACTACGAGCCACACGCACAGTTTGTTTCAGATTAAAGGCATGAGCTCCGTCCTAATGCCAATCGTATCTTACGTGCCGCTTCCCAAGTTTGGAGCCATTCCAAGGCCGTAATTAAGGGATTTACAACATAGTACAGTGGTGACACAATGAACTAACGAATGGAAAATTAAGAGTTCGAACCCCTTGAAATCATTGTGGCCTTCGGCCCCAACTGTGTCCTGCCGAGCGTTGGGTGTGCTGTAGGGCGATTGGGAAGACTGTGACCATACAGTCAGCTCTCATCCACTTCACAGTTGTACCAATGAGGGTGTTGCTTGAATTTCTTGATCCACACAGCAGCTGTACGTATCTTCTGGGCCTGATTGATTTTTGAGACGGGATGGGCGCCGCCCTCGTGGTGCTGGCCCCAGGAAAAGTTGAGGTCTCTGCCACCTCACTCTCCTACGACCCCAAGGTTGTGGAACTATGTAGGTAGGACCTCAGGACCTGGCCAGCTTATGGGTTTATGTGCAGGTTTAAGGCTTGTGCTTCTGGATCTTCTCCATCACATGACACCCGTGACATTAGTACATATGGAATTCATTCTGAGCGCGGAGACGTCATCTTGAGAAATTGAAATTGAAACTGGTCGATGCCAGGATACATTAAGACAGTAAACGTAATGTACAGCCTTGTCACGCAGCTTCAATCCAGCGTGGAACTGCAAAGCCGCTGGCGCAAATCCAAACTCACTGTACATAGGCAACTTTTCCAAGCCTCTAAAACAATAGTATCCACCCTCATTGCATCTGCAAAAACAAGCTATTTCCAAACCAAAATCCTGAATGCCTCTTCTTCAAGAGAACTCTTTACAACCATGAATCATCTCCTTGGCACACGAAAAGATTTACCTCTCCCAACAAAACACACAAATGAAGAACTCCCCATCTGTATTCTCCAAGTATTTCACCACCAAAATACAAACTCTTCGTGACAGGTTTGACAGGACACCCTGTCAACCATGCCCACCTGACCCTTCCTTCTCTGGCACACCTCTTACTGCTTTTACCTCAGTCTCACAAGAAGAAATTCTCAACACAATCAGATCCATGTCGTTCAAAACCTTCGAACTGGATCCTCTTCCAGGTTCTTTCTACTCTGTCTCATTACTCTCCTCCCATTCATCACTGACATCATCAACACTTCTCTTCAAACTGGAACTGTCCCAGATTCTTTCAAGTCTGCTATTGTTCACCCTCTCCTCAAGAAATACAATTTAGACCCAAATGAACTGAAAAATTACCGGCCTATCTCTAATCTCTCTTTCTTGTCAAAACTCCTTGAAAAAGTTGTCCTCAACCAGCTGAACTCTCACCTGTCTGCCAACAATCTCCTCAATCCTTTCCAGTCAGCCTACATCCAGTGCCATAGCACTGAAACTGCCCTGCTACACATTCTCAACAATCTCCTCCTTGCAACTGATACTGGTAAAGTCTCTCTCCTCACACTCCTTGATCTGTCTGCAGCATTCGATACCATTGACCATGGTATTCTCCTTTCTAGACTTCATCATACTTTTGGCATCTCTGACATTGCTCTCTCCTGGTTCACTTCATATCTATCAAACAGAAAACAAACTGTTCTCATTAATGGCACTTACTCTCAACCTGCATACCTGACCTGTGGTGTTCCACAAGGATCTGTCCTCGGCCCTGTTCTTTTCACTCTTTACACCTCCCCCCTGTCCACCATCATCAACTCCCACTCTATAAAACACTACTTCTATGCTGATGACACCCAACGTCTAGACAGTGACACACCAGACAATATACAGCGCCTGTTGACTCGCACCACTGAGTGTTACTCGGACATTAAGAACTGGATGACGTTCAACAAACTTCAGCTTAATGATGACAAGACAGAAGCTATCCTCATTGGCACCCGTCAGAAACTTTCTCAGCTGCCTCCTCTTTCTCTCCCATTATGTAACACATCAGTCCCAATTTCTGATTCAGCTAAAAACCTTGGTGTCTGCATTGACTCTACCCTCTCCATGAACAAGTTTGTTTCTCAAACTGCCAGATCTTGCTACTATCACCTCCATCGTATAAGCCTGATCAGGAAGTATCTCTCTGTGGAAACAACTGCAAAACTCGTTCTCTCCTTCATAATGTCTCGCATTGACTATTGCAGTTCACTCCTGTCCGGTCTTCCTGCCTCCACCATTCACATCCTGCAGCGCATTCAAAACAATGCTGCACGCCTTGTAGTCAAAAAGAAAAAGCTGACCACATATCTCCTCTCCTGGCACAACTTCA
>CM060309.1:85954440-85959440 GCA_030674185.1 Monoplex corrugatus
CCACTTTAGACAGACGCCTCTCTGAAGACTGCACCTCCTCCGGGATGCACGAGCGCAGTGTCTCGAAAGCTTCGTTGATACACTTCATGCGTCTCCGTTCGCGTGTGTTGGCCGCTTTGCGCTGGACGACTTTTTTGACGATCAAGGGTTTGACTCCGGCGATGTGGGATTCGTGGGTGTGGTGAGGGCTCAGAGGATTAGCATCGTTATGGTAGTGGTAGTGTTGGTGTTGGTATTGGTGTGGTGGTAGAGGAAGGTCGTAGATCGCGGGTTGTAGAGTGTCGGACTGAGGGTCATATATGATGTGGTTTTCGATGTCCGAGTTGGGAGAGTAAGGGGAGTCCAAGGAGTCTGCGTAGTGTCCGGGATCTGTGTCGCCTAAGGGGAAGAGGTCGTCGTCTTCTAAAGAATAGAAACAGGTGTCCATGACTGATGGGCTGACGACGACGGCGTGAGCGTGATGGGCTGACGACGACGGCGTGAGCGATTCGTGCCAACACTCGCTGTGTGTTTACCGGTTATTGGACTTTGACTGCCATCCACGCTTGGTCTCAAGGTCTGTAACTGTAGAAACAAATCGATAAATCAGGGGTTACCTGCTGGAATGATGTACTTCTTTCATTTATTCCTTACGTTATATATTAGTCTGGCAGGAATGCCTCGAAATGCAGTAGATGTATTATTTCCGTATTCAGTCATGTTTGCCTCTGAGCAAAGACAGCCACGTTACCAGTCATCGTCGTGCAGCGTTTGGCATAACAGACAACCGACTGGAAAGTTGTGGGTTCGAATCTGTCAGTCCCTTTAAAAATCATCGTAGGATTTTTTTTATAGCTCCAACCGGTTCCTGCTCAGAGTTGAGCATGGTATGGGCTCGTTGGGAAGTCTGGGACCACACAGTCGAGTCTCATTCACTTCACGGACACGTCATTGAGGGTGTTGCTCCACCTTTTTTTTACCAACACCGCAGGTGTTTGTATCTCTCGGGCCTGTTGACGCCAGGATATATTTTGAAAGTAAGTGTAGAATAAAGCCTTCTTACGCAGTCACAATTCAGAATAGAACTCCATGATATCATGATTATCATCCCCATCGCCATCATAGCATTATGAAGAAAATGGTGCAGATTCTGTGGCCATTTTAATGTGGCATAGGAAAAAGAACACACACACATGCACAACTGGAAGAGGCTTGACTGTGTGGTCCCAGTCTTCCCAGTGAGCTCATAACACTCTCAGCTCTGGGTAGAAGTCAGTTAAGGTCGAAAAATCCCACGATGTTTTATTCATGGGATTCAAATCCACAACTTGCCAGTCGGTAGTCCGTTGCAGTACCCCTGCAACACGGCGACTGGTCATTTTGGACGAGTTTCTGTCGACAGCGTTGAACTTTTACCAGGCTCCTTTCATTCCTACGGTTCCAGTTCTTTGTTACGAAAACTTCATGTACATTTTTCAAAGTAAAAATGTTTCTGTCAAATTTTCAAGCCGAAAATGCAAAGTATAAAGATATTTTCTTTATGCAAACTAATTTCTGGCGAATATTGGGAAAAAAAAGTGTTATGGTACCACGACATTTTCTGCGAACACTTAGTTACGAACACACTTTTACGAGTCGGGTCATTTCAGTGGTAAGACTTAAGCGTGTTTATTTTGTAGTCTGTTTACAAACCGGAAACTTGAAAATATGTACGTTTACGATTCGACAACAACTAACACTTCTGTTAGTTAAATTCCTATACCAAAACAAAGTATACTTTGCCGGAGTTTTCAGAATCAAAAGAAATTGTGGCCAACTGAAAAGATAATTACGAAAGAAAAGAATCATCATCAAGTGCCTTGCCACATGGCGTTGGCGATCATGGCTTCCATCTGTTTCTATCCCTTGTTGCCTCAAGCACCTCTTCCACCCTCTTTGTCTTCAGCCATTCTGCAGGTCCGTCCAATGTCTTCTCCGTGAGTCTACCTGGTGCTCTCTTTCCCTCCAGCTCAAAGAATATTTGACAAAATCGTAAATAAAAATTGAGATAACGAAGAAGCATGACAGAAAGAAAGCATGTTTTAGTCTAATCTAGAACGCAAAGTGTTGACTTTTTCCCCTTCTTTGATGAATTCTTGACTTTTAACAATGACTAAGTTTGAAAATGTGATGTTTTTAAGAAACATCTCACCATCGTATGATACATACTATTTGAAGACAAGTGTTATCCGACGATAAACATATTCAGCACGATGATCGGCCACTTCTTGCAGTCAGTTGATGTGTACAGTTTTCGTTTTCGTTGAGGTTGAATTGTTCGCTTCTGTAATGACAGGGTCAGTAGTGGAGTTGTCTCAGACCTGTTTATCTTGAACACATGCTCTTCTTCACATGCAAACAAGATAAGGCGAAGTCCTACACTTACCTAGGCCTCTTGTCTTAGAAGAAAAATTGATAAGATAATAGGCCTGTATGCACGCGTAACGAAAAGTAGACTTATCTCGGGCCACGTGCCTTATTAACATAATACACGCGACTGGTGTGTGACAACGCGTGCCACCCCCAAGCTACATCCTTTGACCAATGACAATCTGCCCTTGGCGCGTGCTGATTGGTTAGGGCTGGCCTCTAATTTGTGACGGTGTCTGGTATAGGTTTGGAACCTTTTTTTCTCCTCATTGGGCGCTGCACCAAAGAACTGTTCACCAGTCTTCCAACTATGTCGGTTGTGTGCCAAGCCCAGGGTCCCTGCAGACAGTTTCTCTGTCCATTCCGGAACGCTGTCAGTCCATCATTTTTTCTTTCTGTCTTCCCCTCACTCTCCCTCCTCAACAGTTCCCTGGAGGAGTGATTCAGCAAAGCCATTGGATCTTGTTACATGACCGTACCAACGTAGTTTTCTTTTCTGAACCGACGTCCGCCGATTTTCATAGGGTCCGGTGTGCTGCTTGATGGTTTGGTGCACTTGTTCATTGGTGAGATGATCATTGTATATGATGTTAAGTATCTTGCCATAACTTTTCATTGCATTGAACTACAGTACACGTAGAGGTAAACGTCGAGCCTATCGGGGGTTGGAAATGACTTGTTCTGTTGACAGAACGTCATAGATTTCATTGGATAGTGAAGTTTTGCTACCACTTGACAGTGTGGTACGTGTGAGGGTGTGGGCGTGGGTGGGGGGCTGGCGTTGTAAGGGCTACTCCAGTCCCGTTCTCCGCGACCTTCTAACTCTGAATATTTAAATCAGCAAGGTGAAGGTAAGGCCTATTATCTGATGGTTAGATTTACTTGAGTGACGGGCAAGTGTGCACTCATGTTCAAGTTTTATGACACCGGCACTGTGCATGATTTGCTGTCAGTAACACTCGGAGACCTGACTGGCGCGTTGGATTACACCCCCGCTTTCCACTTTGCACAGATTTGATCCTGACTCAGGATTTTTTTTTTTTGGGGGGGGGGGGTGGTTACATTGTGCAGGTGGCTTCAGTAATCCACCCAGCCCTGAATGGGTGTCTGACCCTGTTTGGGATTAGGGATTGTAAAGAAACGAGTGGAACAGACAAGCTCCTCCCTCACAAGGCTGGTGTCTGCCATCTCTCTCCCGTGCCACCTCAGGGCTATGACGCAACCTGTCGACCACCTCTCTCTCTTTCTCTCTCTCTCTCTCTTTCTCTCTCCCCCTCCCCCTCCCCCCCCTCTCTCTCTGAATCGTACTCGGCGGGCCGCAGTTGGTTTGAGCGTCGGATTCACATGCTAATGGTTGTGGGTTCGAATCCCGAGTTGCGCTACATTAAAACTGGCCTTCTCCCGTCCCATCTTAACATCACTGTTGTTCTGGTGGTGTCGGTATAGGATTATATAAGTCTCCCCATTGAAACTGGCCTTCTCACTGTCCCATTTTAACATCATTGTTGTTCTGCTGGTGTCGGTATAGGATTATATAAGTCCCCCTTTCTCCACTTCCCTGGGATGGTTATCCCCGTCGGCCATATCCTCTGAGGTGGTTGTCGACGTAAAAACTTAACCAAATCAATCAATCTGCATCGCACCGGCGGTCTGTTTGTTCCTTTGTTGGTTGTATACCACTCCATTTTCCTTGGTTTCACTGTGGGTTGTCTGGTCTTGGTCTTGTTTAAGTCGTGTATAGTCCGATGTTAATGAGTACCCCTTGAATAAACTCCAAACACCAGGGGCCGATCTTTGAATGAGCAGTCTTCTGCTTCAAAGGGTTGTCCACCAGGTACTCTTTCCACACCACAAGGCAAGGCACATTACTTACTTGCTGCCTGTTATCCCATTCTCCGAAGATTCTCTGTTCCTGTGTCTTATGGGCAAAGCCTCTGTAGATGTCCTTACGTGTGTTTCGAAGTCTTGTTCCTCCTGTTCTTCGTCCTGGTGTTTTGGATCTTCCTGTCTTCCCTCTGGTGTCCGACAAATGGACAGCTAGGGTGATGTTCTCCTGCTGTCTTCCGATGAAATGTCAAATCCATCTCCATTGTCTTTTCATGATGATAGTGTCCTTACTCTCTCGACTGCATTGAACAAAAAGCTGTTGTTGAGAATGTTCTTGGGCCAGAAGATTCGTATAATTTTTCGGAGGCTGTTCGTGTGCAAGGTTGTTAGCTTGATATTGTCACGTTCCGTCCTCCCCCACAAGACGCATTACTTTACAAATTCCTGCCCGGGCTTCTGTGTTCCAAACTCATAAACCTTCTTCCTTTGAAGACAGCTGCCTGTTTGTTCAGTCTCTCCCTTGTTTTGTTCTTGGACATTGATGTTTGTTTTGCTTTGGTTTGTTTGCTTTGCTTTTTGAAATATTTGTTCAGCTGGCATCATTCTACCTATTTGTCTCTATCTGTCCCCTCTCTGTCTGTCTGTCTGTTTGTCTGTCTGTCTCTCTCTCTCTCACTCTCACTCACATTTTCTTTATTTTTTCTCTCTCCTCTTTCTCTGTCACACACACACACACACACACACACACACACACACACACACACACACACACACACACACAACAC
>CM060309.1:85961940-85976940 GCA_030674185.1 Monoplex corrugatus
AGACCATGATAACACTGAAATTCAGTATATCAGTGAGAGAGAGAGAGAGAGAGAGAGAGAGAGAGAGAGAGAGAGAGAGAGAGAGTAGAGGTGGGGTGGGGTGGGGGGGGGGCGGGGGGCGGTAGGCGCTCTGGAGAAAAACGTTTGAATGGTTGGTCATGCTTACTCATGTTTTTTTGTGACGAATGTAGTAATGATGACTGATCACAGTCTTCACAACAGGCCAAAGCCGGGGCGCTCCTTCAAGGAAACAGAGAGTAAAACTATAATAAACAAAACGACACCAACAACAGTCATCCATGCAAATAATTCAATCCTCCTCTTTCCTCTTCCTCTGTCGGCAAAATGGATCTTTTTGTTTTACGGTTTGATGTTCCTCGTTTTATCGACCGTCGTGACTTGAGCTTGTTCAATTGACACGACACGTGGGTAAGCACATTGCACTCGCGTGCACATGCACGCGCACGCGCCCACGCACTGTCAGACAGACACGCAAGCATGCACTCACACCCAACGTCCACACGCACAACAAACATGCACAGAGACAAAGCCGACATACACAACAGACAGACAGACAGACAGACACACACACACACACACACACATACACACACACACACACACACACACACACACACACACGCACACACACACACACACACGCAAGACGCACGCGCGCGCGCGCGCACAGAGAGAAGAGAGAGAGAGAGAGGAGAGAGAGAGAGACTTATTATCGAGGGTAACAGAAAAGGCAATACACACACACTCATACTAACTCACTCACTCACTCACTCACAAACACCCTGTCACACTCACTCACTCACAAACACACCTTTTTCTCCACACCCACATACACCTTTCAGTTTGTTCGCTACAGTGATTTGATGTTACGTTTTAAATAAAATACCCATTTTCCTGATTGCACAGTGTCACAGCCAATCGGTTTTTCTGTCTGACGTCCTGGGTTCTGTAGGTTAGGGGTGTGATAACAAACCAGTCAGAGCACTACTACTTCCTGATAGCATTTCAACGCTCATAACCACGTTAACTTAATCCTTTGACTCCTTCACCCTATCCACCATCTTCCTGCAGGAAGCTGGTGGATAGGGTGAGGGAATCAAAGGGTTAACTGAAGTTTTTCAATTGATGGATAGGGTGATGGAGTCAAAGGGTTAAGTGAAGTTTTTCAGTTGGTGGATAGGGTGATGGAGTCAAAGGGTTAAGTGAAGTTTTTCAGTTGGTGGATAGGGTGATGGAGTCAGAGGGTTAAGTGAAGTTTTTCAATTGGTGGATAGGGTGATGGAGTCAGAGGGTTAAGTGAAGTTTTTCAATTGGTGGATAGGGTGATGGAGTCAGAGGGTTAAGTGAAGTTTTTCAATTGGTGGATAGGGTGATGGAGTCAGAGGGTTAAGTGAAGTTTTTCAATTGGTGGATAGGGTGATGGAGTCAAAGGGTTAAGTGAAGTTTTTCAATTGGTGGATAGGGTGATGGAGTCAGAGGGTTAAAAATGGCCCGGTAGCACCATGCTCGTAGCTCAAGGGTTGTGGGTTCAGTCCTCGTTTGGGTCACGGTTTTGAGGATGGCTACTTGACTGCCTGGCTCTCTGTGATAGAGCAGTGGACTCCAGATTCTGATGTCCCGAGTTCAATCCCAGCAGACAACATAAAAGTTAGCTTGTTCCCTGTCCATGTTAACACTGTGTGGTGTCTGCTTTTCACAGGTCCCATCCACTTTTCTATCCCAAGGCCTTGCTAGCACATATGCTTTTGTGCAGGCTCAGCAAGTCTGCTAGAAAACTGTTGACCGAGTTGGGTGAAGCGCATATGGTATTGTCCCAGTGCGATGAATCTTTCTTGAACAAACTCCAGACTACTGAAAGCAACGGGTCAAGCGTAATCGAGCGTGGTTGGCCAGTAGATGGGTGACCACATTTTTTGCCTGAGCTTGGACACAGGGCCCCTGTCCACCCAGCTGTGAATGGGTGCCTGTCCCTCTTTAGGAACGAGGAAGGTAAACCAGCGAGAGAGAGACGATAGACTTCGCCAAGATCTTGTTGCTGACCGTGAGAGACGATGTCTGAAAATCGTTCTTTTAAATATATACCGTCTTCAAATTATGTACTGGCGGTTGCAGGGGGTTGGACCTGATAGTACCCGTCCATCCTGATCACGAACTAAAAACTAATAGTTGGGTCCCACGCACACATTGGCACTCTTTTGTGTGGCGTGTACATCGAAAACTGAATACTCGTGCAACTAGATACAGGTGTAATGCTACCAATTTTGAAGAACAAGGTCTCCCAACAGTGTAAAAATCGCTACTCACAGTTCCGTAGCTTTCGATGGCGTTCTCGCCATCTTCGTCAGCGCTCTAATGCTGTCTGCGTGAATCTCTACTCAGATCTCGCGAACATGGGATGAACCCAGTTCACGAGATCGAATCAGAGAATGGTACACCGGGGGCAGGGTGTAACGGCCCCGGTCCCTGTTGAGCGGGGGGTTGGTGGCTGCGATGTAGATGGCCTCCTTGACTCCTCGCTGGAACCACTTATTTTCTCTGTCCAGGATGTTGACATTGTCCGCACTGAATTGATGTTTTTCGGCGTGTAGGTGAGCTCCTACTGGAGAAGAGTCCCTCTTGTGTTCTGTTAGTCTCTTCTGAAGGGGGCGTTCAGTTTCACCGACATAATGTTGGTTACAGTCCTGGCAGTCTATTCTGTATATAATGCCAGCTTTGTCGAGTTTGCTGGTTTTGTCCTTGGGGGTGACCAGCTGGCTGCGTATGGTGTTGGAAGGTTTGGAATGTACAGCCACCCCCAGTTTTCTGATCTTTCTGGACAGAGCGTCACTCACACCTCCTACGTATGGGATGGTGATGTGTCCCTTGCGCTGGTGTTGTTTCACTGGCTGTTGGGATGCGGTGTTGGATTTCCTGCCTCCCGGGCTGTTCCAGGCCCACTTTTTGTAGCCCGAGATGGTGAGCACTTTTTTCAGGTGGTTTGTCTCCTTGTCTTTTGCCTCTTGGGTACTGCATATGGTGTTAGCTCTGTGGGTAAGGGTTCGAATCACTCCCAGTTTGTGTTCAAGGGGCTGGTGGCTGTCGAACTGTAAATATTGGTCCGTATGAGTTGGTTTACGGTAGACCGAGAAGGATAGAATGCCATCAGTTCTGGTGATGAGGGTGTCCAGCATGGCTATGGAGTTGTTCTGTTCCACTTCCCTCGTGAATTTGATGGCTGGGTGTTGGTTGTTCAGATGTTCTGTGAACTGTTCGACCAGTTGCTGGGGGAGGATAGTCATGGTGTCGTCTACGTAGCGCCCCAGTATCGTGGTGGGGAGTGGAAATAAGCCAATGCTTTCTCTTCAAAATCCTCCATGAACAGGTTGGCTACTATTGGGCTTACTGGGGAGCCCATGGCTGCTCCTTCTTTTTGTTGGTAGAATTCACCTTGGAAGGTGAAGTAGGTGGTGGTGAGGCAGCAGGACAAGAGTTCACATACGTCGTCCACTGTGAGAGATGTACGTTGGTGGAGGGTTTGGTCGTTTTGTAACCTTCGGCGTATGATCTCTATGCTTTCTTTCACTGGTACGCTGGTAAATAGGGCAGAGACATCATATGACACAAGGAGTTCATCATGAGCGAGGGTGTAGTTACTCAGTTTTTCCACTAGGTCAGCACTGTTGTGGATGTGATGATCTGTGTGTCCTACGAGAGGTGATAGGATGTCCGCCACAAATCTAGCCGTCTCATACATGATGGAACCTCTGGATGCGACTATGGGACGGAGGGGGACTTCTTTCTTGTGGACTTTGGGTAGACCATAGAACTTGGGGACGTCGGACACAGTTGGGTATAATTTCCTGTACTGTTCTAATGACAGGCGGTCCGTCTCTTTCAGGCGTTTCAGTGTGTCTTTCAGTTTGTTGGAAAACTTGGAAGTAGGATCTTTCTTGAGGCGTTCATATGTTGTAGTATCTTCCAGAAGTTTGCTTGCCTTCTCATAGTACATGGGTCTAGGCATGATGACTGTGGCACGACCTTTGTCAGCTGGTAGGATCATCGTGGCGTGTTCGTTCTTTAAATCCGCCAGAGCCCGTCTTTGGTCCGGTGTTAAGTTGGATTTCGGTAGTTTGGCCTGTTTCATGATTCTGACACAGTCTGATCTTAAGTGTGTGGCTTCTTCTGAATTAGGGCCAATATACCTGCAAGCTGTTTCAATGCTTGTGATGAGGTCTACCACTGGAAGCTTGTTAGGGGCTACGGCGAAATTTAGTCCTTTCTCTAGTACTTCCTGTTCTGGTTTAGTGAGTTGGCGATCTGATAGATTGATCACCCACCTCTCTTTGGTCTTTCTTTTTGTTTCTTCCGGTACAGGTGTAATCTCGCTTTTGTCATTCTGTTGTCTCCTGTTGTTTTTTTGGTGCTAGAAGTTCGAATTTCTTTCGATGGCGTTGGCGTACTTTGTCCCATTCTATTCGTCGTGTGTTGTTTAGCCACTCTTTGATTTCGGAGAGCATAGCATCTGGTAGTGTGCTAGAGCTCAGTCTTTCCTCGAGGTCTTGGATTTTCCCTTCCAGACAAGTGATGCGGGTGTTGATTTGCTTGATGCGTTCGTTCATGAGTGCTCGTTGTGCCTGATTGATGATATTATTTGCTGCTGTTCCTTTCATCGAAGTTTTGATTTTTAGGCTGGTGGGAAAGACGCCGTGATGTTTGCAGTGCAGTGTGAAGTGTAGATGGTTCCTGAACTTCGCTAGGGAGCGGTGTAATTTCTCTGATTCACGAAAGGTAGTGATGATCGTCCGATCGTAATCGCGAATGAGACGTAGGGGAAGTTTCAACAGTTGGGGGGTAGACATAATGCTACCAATTTTGAAGAACAAGGTCTCCCAACAGTGTAAAAATCGCTACTCACAGTTCCGTAGATACAGGTGGACTGGAAAATTGACGCCTTCCTCCCACATGTGCTTGTCTGTTGGGTAATTTTAGTTTTTCTTCCGTCCTGTGAATAGCGATATGCACACCTCGACAAAGCCTTCTGCTCCTGTACATGTCACGCACATTTAGACGCAATAGTCCCGACTGCGTGCGCTTAGCTACACACACCCCGAACATACGCACATGCAAACCTTCGGACGGACATTGATAGTCATGCACACGAGAAGGAAAAAGAGAGAGAGAGCGAGGCTTGAAAGGAACTAATTCACACACACACACACACACACACACACACACACACACACACACACACACACACACACACACACGCACGCACGCACGCGCGCGCGCACACACACATACACACACAGAGAGAGAGAGAGAGAGAGAGAGAGAGAGGAGAGAGAGAGAGAGAGAGAGAGAGAGAGAGAGAGAGAGAGAGAGAGACTTATTATCGAGGGTAACAGAAAAGGCAATAAATGTTTTTTTTTAGAAAATTATTTTATTAGTTTTATTTAAACGTCTAGCCAAAGTTGGACTTGACTACAAATTCTAAGAAATGAACAAAAAGATACCATCGAAATATTGTAACATAATGGTCATTGCTGTATCGAAATTTGTAAAGTGTAGAGACTTAAAAGATTGTATACATTAAAGGAATACATACGTGTATACAATAAAGGAATACATACATGCACATACACACGCATGCACACGTTATATTTGTTTAAACATTTTTTAAATTTATTTTATCCATATGTATATATACAAACATATTGACATACAAACACAATGTCTGTTATTTCAATCCATGAAGACAAGCATAACAAGTATCTCATACATTAGAGACAATCGTTCCACAGAATTTTTCCCTAATCACCCTCGGCAATATCAAACTGTACAATGACTAATACGAGTTGATAACTTACATTATACAAATGTGAAGCCTATCATATTTTCCAAACAGAATACATCTTGATCCCCGTCTGATCTCACACCAAGGTGCACGCGTTATATTTATGTACTTATTTGTTTTGTTTGCGTGTGTTTCATGTTTACCTATGAAAGTGGATTAATTTCTTTAACGTTGTCAGGGTTAGTTCCTTTGCTGGCATGGGTTCCTCGTAGGAGCATTCAGTGCGTGCTGTATTACGGGACTTCTGTTAATCTTCCCATCCGAGAGACTAGCCCTACATCACAAATCGATATCTAGGGAAGACTGGGAGGAAAATTCTTTAACAACTGGGACTCAACCCCTGGATTTCTCACTTCTCACGCTTCCCGAGTCGCAACTCCATATCTGGAGAAGGCTTCCTCCAGTTTGATAGTGGGGCTTCGTCCAGTTTGATAGTGGGGCTTTCTCCAGTTTGATAGTGGGGTTACCTCCAGTTTGATAGTGGGGCTACCTCCAGTTTGATAGTGGGGCTTTCTCCAGTTTGATAGTGGGGCTACCTCCAGTTTGATAGTGGGGCTACCTCCAGTTTGATAGTGGGGCTACCTCCAGTTTGATAGTGGGGCTACCTCAGTTTGATAGTGGGGCTACCTCAGTTTGATAGTGGGGCTACTTCCAGTTTGATAGTGGGGTTACCCCCGTTTGATAGTGGGCTTTCTCCAGTTTGATAGTGGGGTTACCTCCATGTTTGATAGTGGGGCTACCTCCAGTTTGATAGTGGGGTTACCTCCAGTTTGATAGTGGGGTTACCTCCAGTTTGATAGTGGGGCTTACCTCCAGTTTGATAGTGGGGTTACCTCCAGTTTGATAGTGGGGCTTCCTCCAGTTTGATAGTGGGGTTACCTCCAGTTTGATAGTGGGGCTTCCTCCAGTTTGATAGTGGGGTTACCTCCAGTTTGATTAGTGGGGTTACCTCCAGTTTGATAGTGGGGCTTTCTCCAGTTTGATAGTGGGGCTACCTCCAGTTTGATTAGTGGGGTTACCTCCAGTTTGATAGTGGGGCTTTCCTCCAGTTTGATAGTGGGGTTACCTCCAGTTTGATAGTGGGGTTACCTCCAGTTTGATAGTGGGGCTTCTCCAGTTTGATAGTGGGGCTACCTCCAGTTTGATAGTGGGGTTACCTCCAGTTTGATAGTGGGGTTACCTCCAGTTTGATAGTGGGGTTACCTCCAGTTTGATAGTGGGGTTACCTCCAGTTTGATTGTGGGGTTACCTCCAGTTTGATTGTGGGGTTACCTCCAGTTTGTAGTGGGGTTACCTCCAGTTTGATAGTGGGGTTACCTCCAGTTTGATAGTGGGGTTACCTCCAGTTTGATAGTGGGGTTACCTCCAGTTTGATAGTGGGGTTACCTCCAGTTTGATTGTGGGGTTACCTCCAGTTTGATAGTGGGGCTACCTCCAGTTTGATAGTGGGGTTACCTCCAGTTTGATAGTGGGGTTACCTCCAGTTTGATAGTGGGGTTACCTCCAGTTTGATGTGGGGTTACCTCCAGTTTGATAGTGGGGCTACCTCCAGTTTGATAGTGGGGTTACCTCCAGTTTGATAGTGGGGCTACCTCCAGTTTGATAGTGGGGCTACCTCCAGTTTGATAGTGGGGCTACCTCCAGTTTGTTAGTGGGGCTACCTCCAGTTTGATAGTGGGGTTACCTCCAGTTTGATAGTGGGGCTACCTCCAGTTTGATAGTGGGGCTACCTCCAGTTTGATAGTGGGGCTACCTCCAGTTTGTTTAGTGGGGCTATCCTCAGTTGATAGTGGGTACCTCAGTTTGATAGTGGGGCTACCTCCAGTTTGTTAGTGGGGCTACCTCCAGTTTGATTAGTGGGGTTACCTCCAGTTTGATAGTGGGGACTACCTCCAGTTTGATAGTGGGGCTACCCCCAGTTTGATAGTGGGACTATCCTCGGGTTTGATAGTGGGACTATCCCCTGTTTGATAGTGGGGCTACCTCCAGTTTCATTGTGGGGCTACCATCGCAACCCAGCGGGCTGTACGTGACAGATGGCGGATCATCTTAGATATGGAGGTTAGCTGTGAAACAATGCAAGCTTGGTTGGACAATATGTAGTCCTGGATTACCTGTGGATGGTTTCTGTAAGGACGGAGTGGGGTGGATCATGGCCATTCCCCCATGGGGGATGCCGGGGCTCTTTCAATATATATATCCCCACCTTCTGGAAATTCTGTGCTAGAAATTTCCTCTTTTCTGTCACTCTCTTTGTTTCTGTCTTGTTCCTTTGCTTTCTGTCATTCTTCCTATCATTTTCTGCCTTGATGGTCCATTCACCTGTATGTGTTCGATAAGGTCTTCCGTACTTTTCTCTAAGGACTGATGATTGGGTACATGTTTTAAGTGCATTTTTTGGGCTCTAGGGAAGTGAGATATGCAGAAGCAATTTTAGGTAATTTAGACCCGTTTTTATATATATATGTTTTAGTGTCCTTAGTTATGTTCAAATTTGTATTCAGTTATCTTTTTTGAATCCCCTGTGCAGTGGGTTGGACGGAGTGGTCAAGGCCAGGGACATCCCCTTGGATTATTTGAGCGAATGCGTTGATGTGTGTACTTAATTTTCTTTTCGGTTTTTTTCCCTGTTGAAGTACTATGTGTGTACTGAAATGGTTATAGCCCTGATATGGCTCGACGCAGTCGGCTGGGCTTTAAGCAACAATAACTGTCTAACTAAGGCAAGGCCAGAACGTAGACAGTAATTAGTATGCCCTGTGTTAGAAGCATCAGGCGACATAAGGACAGCCGGAAAACCCCAACCGTTACGCTGGCAGGGGCGGTACCGTAGCTAATGGCAGTGTAACCATTACAAAAAACCTTGAAGGACCGCAGACGCCTTCTAAGAAACCGAAATGCCATTCAATATAACACAAATATCGACACGGTCATCTCCCTCGTGGGGGGGCTCTTTCAGTATAAACAGTATCCCCACCTTCGGGAAATTCTGTGCTAGAAATTTCCTCTTTTTTGTCACTCTCTTTTTTCTTTCTTTCTTTTCCTTTGCTTTGTCATTTCGTCCTATCATTTTCTGCCTTGCTGGTCCATTCACCTGTATGTGTTCGATAAAGTCTTACGTAGTTTTTCTTAAGATTGATAGTTTCTTAAGATTGATAACTGGGTACTGCATTTAGTGCATTTTGGGCTTTAGCCTTTGGGAAATGAAATACGCGGAAGCAATTTTAGGTAATTTAGGCCCGTTTTTATGTGTTTTTTAGTGTCCTTAGTTATATTTAAATTTGTATTCAGGTATGTTTTTAAATCCCCTGTGTGATGAATTGGACGGATTGAACAGTGCCAGGGGCATCTCCTTAGATTATGTGCTCGAATGCATTGACATGCGTACTTGATTTTCTTTTTTTTTTTTTTTTTTCCTGTTGAAGTATTGTATATCTTTTGAAATGATTGTAGCTTTGATATGGCTTATGCAGTCTGCTGGGCTTTAAACAAACAAACAAACAAACAAACCAAACCAGTACCAATGATACGGTTATCTACATCAGACGAGGGAGGCGCTCATTCACATGAATCTGTCAGACGGTCAATGACAAAAGACGACGACCGCTCCACGTGTGCAGTCGTTTTTAGCCCTGATTCATGATTGTAACTGTGAATTAGCCATTTATGATCACAATTTTATACTCTCACAGCGTATTAGAAGGAAGAGTTACGTCCCTGTTGTCGATGATTGTAAAGTTAGCTGGTGGAGCTGGGGGATAAGATGAAGGAGTGAACAAGTTTGACCCTTTGACTCCCGCACCCTGTCTACCGGCACCCTGCATTGTGTACCATGCTAGCAAAGAGAAACTTAACCATTTGACTCCTCACCCTACCCACCAGCTTCCTGGGTTACGTTTTTGCAGTTGGTGAACAGGGTGCAGGAGTCAAAGGGTTAAAGTGAGTGGTGGGAGAGTGAACAAGTTTAAAGTGAGTGGTGAGAGAGTGAACAAGTTAAAGTGAGTGGTGAGGGGTGAACACACACACACACACACACACACACACACCCACCCACACAACCACCCCCCACATACACACACACTCACTCACAACACACACACACACACACTACACACACACACACACACAACACACACACACACCACACCCACACCACTCTCTCTCTCTCTCTCTCTCTCTCTGTCACTCTCATTTTCATCACTCTTTGTCTCTCTCAAGGGAAAGAGAAAGGCGAAGACGAGATTCATAAACATGTTTTGTTCACATACAATTATGTGAATCTTTGCACCAAAAAGTACGGGATTTCCACATTTTTGGGTCACAGTGATGTGAAATTAGGCGTCAAAAAGTACGGGATTCCCAACATTTTTGGGTCACGATGATGTGAAATCAGGCGTCAAAAAGTACGGGATTCCCAACATTTTTGGGTCACAATGATGTGAAATTAGGCGTCAAAAAGTACGGGATTCCCAACATTTTTGGTCACAATGATGTGAAACCAGGCGTCAAAAAGTACGGGATTCCCAACATTTTTTGGTCACAATGATGTGAAACCAGGCGTCAAAAAGTACGGGATTCCCAACATTTTTTGGTCACAATGATGTGAAACCAGGCGTCAAAAAGTACGGGATTCCCAACATTTTTTGGTCACAATGATGTGAAACTAGGCGTCAAAAAGTACGGGATTCCCAACATTTTTTGGTCACAATGATGTGAAACTAGGCGTCAAAAAGTACGGGATTCCCAACATTTTTGGTCACAATGATGTGAAACTAGGCGTCAAAAAGTACGGGATTCCCAACATTTTTGGGTCACAATGATGTGAAACTAGGCGTCAAAAAGTACGGGATTCCCAACATTTTTGGTCACGATGATGTGAAACTAGGCGTCAAAAAGTACGGGATTACTATATTTTGGGGTCACAATTATGTGAAACTAGGCGTCAAAAAGTACGGGATTCCCAACATTTTTGAGTCACAATGATGTGAAACTAGGCGTCAAAAAGTACGGGATTCCCAACATTTTTGGGTCACAATGATGTGAAACTAGGCGTCAAAAAGTACGGGATTCCCAACATTTTTTGGTCACAATGATGTGAAACTAGGCGTCAAAAAGTACGGGATTCCAGATAGTTTTGAATCACAATGATGTGAAACTAGGCATCAAAAAGTACGGGATTACGTATATTTTGGGGTCACAATTATGTTAAACTAGGCGTCACAAAATTCGGGATTCCATATATTTTTAGTTCACAATTACATATGCACTACATATTTTGTTCGCAATTATATAAATGTATGCACCAAAAGTAACATTATTCCATGCATTTTTGGTTCACAATTGCGTAATACTATGCACCAAAAAGTACATCATTTCATGCATTTTGGTTCACAGTTGCGTAGTATTATGCACCAAAAAGTACGTCATTGCATGCATTTTTGGTTCGCAATTATGTAATACTATGCCCCAAAAAGTACGGGATTCCATGCATTTTTGGTTCACAATTATGTAATATTATGCACTAAAAAGTACGTCATTCCATGCATTTTGGGTTCAATATGAACGTAAAAGTGTGTTTCAAAAAAGTACAGAATTTTACAGTTTGTGTTCAAACTTAACGTAAAACCCCGCACCAAAAAAAAATCAAGCTTCTACACATTTTTTGTTCATAGTTACGTCTGCGCCGAATTTGAATGGCTTTCAGTTTTTGCAAAATGATGTTAGTGCTGTGTTGAAATAGTCAAAGCTGTTTTCCCTTCAGTTATGAGGATCTCAGCATTTCCGTCAAGGTTGATTACTTTTCAGGCAATGAATAGAGACAGCCACTGCCCCATAAATACTTCCCGTTTCATGTGTGGTTTGTGCGTGCGTGCGTTTGTGTATATGCACTTGCATGCGTGTGTGTGTGTGTGTGTGTGTGTGTGTGTGTGTGTGTGTGTGTGAGGGGAGAGAGAGAGAGAAGAGAGCGTGTGTGTCTTTTGGACTTATTGGAGTTATTTCAAGAGGGATCCACTGCGCTCGGACAGCTCCATATGCGCTCCACCCCAATCCGAATGATCTGAGATTTCCTGAGCCTGCACAAAACCCTGTGCGCTGGTAAGGTCTTGAGACAGGGAAAATGGAGAAGGGACCTATCAAGCACTAGGCTGACACCCAATAATGATGTTAACTTTAAAATGGGCAGCGAACAGACCAGTTTTTAAAGTTGCGGGCTGGGATCCAACACGAGATACCAGATCTTGAGTCCATGGCTTTACCAACTAGCCCGCTAGTTGTGTCTCTGTGCGTGCTTACTCGCGATTACCCGATTTGAGCGCGTGCCTGTGTGGTCGTGTTCGTGTATGCATGTTTACAAGTGTATGTAAAAAATGTGCATGTGCTCGCGCTAACGACGGTGTATGAGTGCGTGCATGCGTGGTCCTTTTCGTATAAAATTCGTTGCTCTCTCTGTCTGTCTGTCTGTCTGTCTGTCTGTCTCTCTCTCTCTCTCTCTCTCTCTCTCTCTCTCTCTCTCTCTCTCTCTCTCTCTCTCTCTCAACGGTGAGCATGGTTTTTAACTGTTGTCTTTACCTGGTCGTCATTTTTGATGGTGTGTTAGCCCTGATATGGCTCTAGTAGTCGGCTGGGCTATGAGCAATATGAATTATATATATATATCTCTCTCTCTCTCTCTCTCTCTCTCTCTTCCCTCCTCACTTGCACATGCATGCACGCACGCACGCACGGAAGCACTCACCAGTCGTATGAAACGGGAAATGTGTTGGGGGAGCAGATGTCTCTAGTTCATTGCCTGACAATCGAATCGACCATGAAGGAAATGATGCGATCACGATGATGTGTGAGGTAACGACACGACAACACCTAATAGCAGGAACACAACACCATTATCATTTTTCAAAAACTGCACGCCATTCAAGTTCGGCGAAGATGTAATCATGAACCCAAAATTGTGTGGAATCCCGCATTGTTTGGCGCGTAAATAAACTGTAAACAATAAACAACAACAACAACAATTACAACAACAACGACAAGAACAACAAATGTATGGAATCCCTGACCTCTATGTCTCTGGTCTGTCTGTCTGTCTGTCTGTCTGTGTCTGTCTGTCTGTCTGTCTGTCTCTCTCTCTCTCTCTCTCTCTCTCTCTCTCTCTCTCCCTCCCTCTCTCTGTCTCTTTGTCTCTCTGTCTCTCGCCCTCTGTCTGTCTCTCGCCCTATCTCTCTTTTCTCTGCGTGTGTGTGTATGTGTGTGTGTGTGTGTGTGTGTGTGTGTGTGTGTGTGTGTGTGTGTGTGTGTAGCGCGCGCGCGCGTGTGCATGTAATTGTGATTTCGTATCAGGTTGGTCAAGTAATAAAAATGTAACTGTCTTCTGCAGGCTGTTTCCTGCATGAGCGATACCATCAGATGATGTGTTAGATGCATGCAAAGTAGCTGCGCTGCAGTTTTTCATATGAATTGACAATTCTGTTCAGTTTTTATTTCACACCAAACTACATAGAGTCTGTTGATAATTCAAAGCATGTCTTCTTTTTCGTCCTCAGTCATGGAGACCCATTAAAAATCCTAAATCAGTGATAATTATTTTTGCCCCAATGATTTTGTTCATTTTTGTCCGAGTGTTTTTAACCCTGTTACTGGTCAGAGAAGCCAGAAAATAGTAATACCAAAGAATATGCAAAGTAGTAGTAGTAAAGATGATGATGATGATGATGATAATGACAACAACAATAATAATCATAATGATGATATTTATCATAAGAACAATGACAATAATAATGGTGATGATAATAATGATGATGACGACAATAATAATAAAAAGAATAATAATAATGATGATAATGATGATGATGATGATTATCAATGATTATTAATAATAATGCTGCTGCTGCTGCTGTTGATGATGATAATGATGACGATGACGACGATGATAATTATAATAATAACAACGGTAATACTATTAGTAGTAATAATAATAATGACTGCAACGCTTCGTCTATTAATAATAACAACGCACGACACTGACAGTAAACAGATAACATAAAGATCGTGATCAAACCATAATTACATTTGGACTTGATTGACTGACATATCGGGGGAAATCGTGAAAATCAAAATGCTCAGCATCAGACCTACATAATGAAAATGACGTCGACGAGACGCAAGCACACAATAAAAGAAAAGTTGGGGTGGGTGGATTAGTTGGGCTGATACACGTACACCTTCATTTCTAGAACTCAACAGATAGATAACGTCATGGGGAAATAGTAAACAATACATACTGTATATCAGTTCTATATTTAACTCAGAATGACTTCGTGCCGCCCACAAGCGCGTTAGTTTTAGATGGCGCATGCACGTCCTTTGTTACTGCCACTTCCTGTTGTGAGGTGAAACAAGAATACTACACGCCTACTGAGCCTTCAACCGCCGTCAGTACTCAAACTGAAATAACTGAAATAAACAGATTGATGAGATATATAATCAAACTCATGAATTAGGGTATTAATGATTCATGTATGATACACGGCTATGTAGCTTCTTAACTGCCATCGCTACTCAGACTGAAATATATAAAATCTATGATTGAATAAATGAATAAATGATAGATAAGTAAATAAATAGATACCCGAAGCAGAACAATATAGCGTTCCAAAGCGAAGAAAGTGTGAACAGTTTGTCTTTTTAATCTCCCTATAAAGAAAGTGTGAACAGTTGTCTTTTAATCTCCTATAAAGAAAGTGTGAACAGTTTGTCTTTTTAATCTCCCTATAAAGAAAGTGTGAACAGTTTGTCTTTTTAATCTCCCTATAAAGAAAGGGATACTATTTTGTGTTACCGGGAAGGAGTACAGGTGTGTTGGCGTGCGCGCGCGTGTATATGTATATTTGTGTATATATATATGTGTGTGTGTGTCTGTGTGTGCGCGCTTGCTTGCTTGCTTGCTCGCTTACTCTTCCACATGTGTATATGTAACTGTGCATGCGTGCGTGTGCATTTGTTTGCATGTATAAAACAGGAATAAGATAACGTTGTTGTTGTTTGTTGTTGTTGTTGTTAAGTCCTTCTGCGTTGTTTTGAGTCTAGCCCTCCCAGAGTGGAATCAGATTACAGCTTGTAAGAAATAAATGGAAAGTGACGCTTTTCTG
>CM060309.1:85989440-85991940 GCA_030674185.1 Monoplex corrugatus
AAGTTGCTGTCCGACGTTCCATAGGCAGTACGTAAGTAATCCTGTTCAGTGTCGTGAAGGTAAAGCAGGAAGGGAGAGGAGATGGGCGCTGCCCTTGTAATACTGGCCGCCCTAAGAAAAGTTGAGATCTCTACCACCGCATTCGTCATGGGTTACAGCAAACATGGGTTACAGCAAACATGGGTTACAGCAAACATGGGTTACGGCAAACATGGGTTACAGCAAACATGGGTTACAGCAAACATGGGACAGCATTTAACGTGTTTTTGTGTTTGTTTTTTTCAAAGCTAGGAGCAACAGTGAAACAGACGCTGTTAGCGTGAGTCGTTGGTAATTTCAGTGACTTGAGATATTCAGGCGAAACTGGTAGGAGTTGTGGTCGTGGGCGAAAATACGACGTAATACTGAAAACATAACATTTGGCATTGAAAGAACACTGAAAGCTTGTTTTACATTATTAGCCATGTTGGGAATGTTACATTACCCGGCTGTGTGTGTGTGTGTGTGTGTGTGTGTGTGTGTGTGTGTGTGTGTGTGTGTGTGTGTGTGTGTGTGTGTGTGTGTGTGTGTACTTTTTTTCTTAGTCTTTCTTTTCTTTTTCCTTTTAGCATCAATATTTTGTGTCGAAAAGGTGATTCTGAAACCTGTCTGTTTCATCGGTTGACCAATATTGAAATAGAAAATTTACTCTTTTACATCATTTTATATTATCTAGTCAACAGGCAGCCCAAAATTCGCGTAAAATCTTTTCCACATTTTTATCATGCGCACGAGTAGCGATAGGGAGGCCAAGTTGTACCAAGAAATTTTAAATAAGTGCTTTTCTGACTTAATCGTGACCTTTTTATTTTCATTGTATACACGTCTATAACCTTCCGAACCGATCTGTTGAAACGTTAAGCTTTAGATTTCGTGAAATTGTTGTGTCTGCTGTTTTCAGCGAAATATACCGATAGGGTTGAACATACCGATAGGGCGTTAACACAGGTGCGTTCTTGATGGTTTACCTGTGAATACACGCGAAAAGGGTTTACACATTAACAGGTTTGCACACAGACCTGAGAGATCAGAAAAATCTCCACCCTTTACCACCAGGTGGAGCCTACCCAGGCAGGATCGAATCGCAGACCTCCCGATTGGTAGTCTGACCTTTTCCTACTCATTTGACTACTGCGTCCATCGGCCTACAGATGACTTTTATGAGGTTTTCCCTGATGTAGTTTAGACTTATTATTACCACTAGCAATCTAGTCATCGCTGAATGTCGACAGTGATTTCCCAGGAATGATTCAGCTCTTAGATCCTCACACATTTTGGACAGGTCACATATCGGATGTTTCAAGTGATCTCTATGTCGATGATGGCTTTAACTGATACAGTTATGATTTTCATGACAGTTACGATTTTCATCATAGCCCATTGTTCTGTAATGTCAGTGGCTTGTTTGTAGCGCTCGGACAATTCCATTTGTGCGTTTTCCCACTCATTTCGGCGAAGCGAAAATGATGGAACGAAATGCATCGTTTGATCGGTTAATGATCTTAGTTTGGATTTTGTTCGAGGAGATTCATCGCTCTGGGATAAATCCATATGCGCTCCACCCAAATCTGCCACGTGTAACCCGGCAGACACTCTGAGCCTGCGCAAAACCTCATGCGCTTGCAAGATCTTGAAGTGGGGAAAAGGAGGGGGAAGGGGTCAGAGGGACCTATAAAACACTACGGCGACACAACCACAATAATATTATATAGCATTATTCCATAACATCCATCATCCATACCGGAAGGAGAGCCGAATAAAGCATAGGTATCTCACAATGCTACTAAAATTTTTAAAGGCTTCTTTGAGCAATTGTTCCGCTAATCCTCGTATACTCTGAGAGTGGTAGGACTTTAAAACTTACAGAACAACAACAACAACCACAATAATGGAAACATTAGATGGACAGCGAATGGGCCATTTGTTGATGTTGCGAGCTGGGACCCATGTTGAGATGTCAGACTGTTTGAGTCCATGGGTCTATCAAAAGAAGGAATCAGCACACGTACGTAGTAGGATAAATCAGAAGGCTGTGTTCGTGTGGTCCACGTTTCTGTGTCGTCTTTACCAAAGGGTCAAGCGTGGCCTTCACGAAGAGATGTATGTCGCAAAGGCCATGGTCAGCTACGATGTTCACAATGGTTCATTGTTGTGTGCTGTTAGTAAGAATCGGTCTGTGGTGACGTCCCCATCTTAAATTTAGCCACGCTGTTAGTCCACCGTGGGTTTTGGGTGTTCGAAAAATAGATCGGTTCACACTAAGAGAAATCCGGAATGAAATCTGACTGACCATAACCTGGTAGAAGATGTCGAGGTTGCTTTCACATTGCCTAAGTTCTGGTCTGATATAAGCGGTATAGGATTTTTTATTTCTCGAACTTAGTTTTCTTCTTCATTCAGGAAATATTATTAGCGGAAATGAATCAGTTGTATGAAGGACTTGAAATTAAGCATGCATTCA
>CM060309.1:85999440-86111940 GCA_030674185.1 Monoplex corrugatus
GAAAGCTTGACCGGCTCGCTGCGTGTCGTCCAACCTGAGCAAATGTGCTATCTTTAGATGTCGCGCGCCGGCTGTCATGGGACTAGGGCTGTAACGACCCGTAAGGTTTCGGAACAATGCGCTCCAAGCAAGCTTGACAGTTTGGAAAGAAGAGATGAGATAGGTAAGATGTCGGGACTCCCATTGTGGGTTCAGTCTGTCCTGGGTGAGTATCGTCATTATCATCATCATGTGCCCTGCGACATGGCGTTGGCGATCATGGTCCTCCACATAAATCTATCCCTTGTTGCCGCAAGCACATCTTCCACCCTCTTTGTCCGCAACCACTCTGCAAATCCGTCCAATATTTTTTCCCTGGGTATACCTGGTTCTCTCTTTCCCTCCAGCTTTCCTGTTGTGACCAGGTGCTCTAATGGCCTATAAATGTTGCCTGTCTTTTCCTAATCTTCCTTATGAATGATCTTGTGTCTGTCTCTTTCAAGACTGTCTCGTTTGTTTTCTTTGCTGTCCATGAAACTCTCAACATTCTTCTTAGAAACCACATCTCGGCTTCCTCAGCCTTGTTCTGGCATTGCTTGTCGACTGTCCACGCCTCACAACCGTATAACATTATCGGTTCTGTATAACATTCAAAAACTCTCTTCCTGATGTTAATTGATAGGCATTTGTTGGTAAGAATGCTTGTCATCTTCTGGAATGCTGCTTTGGCTTGGCCGATTCTGCTGGGTGAGTATAGGGTAGAGGTTTTCCTGCTCTTCCAGGTCAGCAAGCGTGCAGTCCCTTTTTGTCTCAACTGTACAAGTTCCATCCAAGCTTTGCTTTATATTCTTCGATGTGGTATTTTGAGTGAAATAACTTGTCGAAGAAGTGAACCTTGGTAAATTTTTTTGGGTCTCTACAAAGAAAATTAAATCAATTATTGAATCTGTTGGCATATCATTATCAAAACCAACACGATTACGTCGTTTTCGGATGATCTGATGCACAAGTGACACAGTTTGACTTCATCAAAAATAAAAATAAATGAATAAATAAATAAAAATGGGGGAAATCGTTATCCTTTCCCTGCATCTTTTGACCTATAAAACACTTCCAAAATTGTGATTAATACTCATTGTTTTTTATTTCCAAAGAAACGTCATGGCAAATTCCAGTCTATTCGCATTATGTGTTTGAAGCCATTTTAATTTACTTTCTCTACCCCCCCCCCCCCCCTTATGGGGATGCCGGGGGTTCTTTCAGTATGAATAGTATCCCCACCTTCTGGAAATTCTGTGCTAGAAATTTCCTCTTTTCTTTCACTCTTTGTTTCTACCTAATTCCTTTGCTTTCTGGCATTTCTTCCTATCATTTTCTGCCTCGCTTGTACATCATCTATATGTGTTCGATAAATTTTTGCGTACTTTTAGGATTGATAAGTGGGTACATGTATTAAGTGCATTTTTGACTCCAGGGATATGAAATATGCAAAAAGCAATATTAGGTAATTTAAGCCTGTTGTATATATGTTTTAGGTTTTAGTGTCTTGAGAGAGAGAGAGAAAGAGAGAGAGAGAGTGTGTGTGTGTGTGTATGTGTGTGTGTTTTAGCGCAGTGCATGTGATCCGTCACAGGCCTAAAGATTATACTGTCAAATTCTGAAAGTCTGTTTCACATTGTAGATTCGCTTAGCGGCGAGTTTCCCATTGATTCATTGAGTGATAATAGAACAGATTGACTCGCCTTTATTTTTAGAACGTGTGGTGTGTGTGTGTGTGTGTGAGACCAGCTTTAGGCCAACACGGATCAGCCTGTCATGAATGAATACCATCAGTTTTGTAATGATACTTTCGCAAATGCCTGTTGTTTTCGGTGACGTATATGTACGCTGAAACAACTGATTTTCCCGCAGGTTTTTATTAACTCTGAATCAGTGTCCCGGTACTGACCCAAAATGACATACACTGTAATACTTGTGGGAAATTCAAAAGTCGGCTATAAAAGTCGAGAGTTCTTGCCAGTTTAAATACAAAACACTTGTCTGCTGGTTAAGCTAACTTGTGCCTTTTGATTTAAGCAACTGTTTGCTGTTTTGTTAAACGAACCTATCAGAGAAAATGAACGCAAGCGTGTTGAAAGGTAAGACTGAATTAGACAGTACTGATATCAGGCATCGACTCGGTTTATTGAAGAGACTGCCTATGGGTGTGTGTACATGTTTTTCAGAGAGAGAGAGAAAATATCGCTGAACAATTTGTTTCACAGAGAGAGAAAAAAGAATGTATTGCTGAACAAAATATCCGTGAAAGTGTAAAATGTCGATAGTTCCTAACGATAAAAATGACTTGAAATTGTTTGTTAAGTGCTGGGTGGTGAAACAGATGATGCTACGTCTCCAGACTAAACGTCTTGTTATCCCCTGCCAGCACTGCTTGGTTGCCATCTTGGTGTGTGTGTGTGTGTGTGTGTGTTTTATACTCACCTATACTGTTAAAAGATTGAAGATACATCACGGTGTATACCGTATGATAAGCCACTCGGCATCAGATGCCTTCTGATTGAACGCTGTGACAAGCACGATGTGAGACACAAACACTCCACAGAATACTCCTTGATGACCTTCATCAGAAATGTTTCTCTAAATGGAATTCAAAATTTGTACCAGAGGTCAGTAGATTTAATTTATATAAACATAAATGTGGGAAAGATTTCTAAATGCATTTTAGAATTGAAAGGACAGTCGTGTAGTTGGCTTTTAACTGTGGCTTTTTAATCAGTTTTTTTTTTTTTTAACGTGATGTTAGTCCTGATATGGCCTTAGTGATCGGCTGGGCTATGAGCTACATGAATTGATTTGAATTGTTATGCTGTTACAATCTTGGTCAGGGTAGCCCCCAGGAATTGAAACCGTCGACCTCTTCCAGTTTCTGACAATTCATGTAGACATCTGCTCTGCTATTGGACTATACGAGCATCAATTTTGGGGAAGAAGGCTTATTAAAGTTTCTGTTCCTTTAGAAATATATGTGGAGATGTGCAGATTCGTAGTGTGCAGGTTTTCTATGATGGAGATGTCAAATCTCGATGTTTTGTGTAATAATGTGAACGTCAGTGCTCAGGATGACAAATCGTTGTGATATTGATGACGAAAGGAATGGAAAGAAGAAGAAAAAGAAAAGGGTGACTTGAAATTGTACAAAGTGTGCGTCGATGGTACATGGCTTTCGTGTATAAGAAAAAGTTTCGAGATTTTCAGATGGTTATTTCTTCCTTGCTTACGTACAAAAATTACACATTTATTGAGTCAGTGAATTGTTTTCCTAGATTTAAAACAGCGAATTGATTCTTTTTGAAAAAGAAAGCTGGTGTAACTGGACTCTCTTTTCTCTATCTCCCTGTCTCTGTCTCTGTCTCCCTGTGTCTATCTGTCTGGCTCTCTCTCTCTCTCTCTATCCATCCCCCCCCCCCTTCATCGATTAGGCATAGTACTTGCTCATCTGAATACTGTTTTCTTTATTTGTGTCAGTCGTCAGTGTCTTCCAAATCAAAACCGTAGACATTTACCGCAGTAACAGACATTGGCAATTCCGGAGCATCGATTCCGATTTTAGTTGTCGGATGAAAGATGTAGCATATAACGTTGAGACGGGTTAAAGATTAATGCTTGATGAATGTTGTGTTCGTGTGGCGATAGTTTCCTGGTTGTGTATTAGGGACGACAGTGGGAGCTTTTATTTTCTCTTTTCTTTTCTTTCTTTTTTTTTTTTTTTCCCTTTTTCTCCCAGCTTTACGCCCAGGCGGTTTCGTTGTTAAAGTTGTTGCTGTTGAATTGATGTCTTGTGTTTTGTGTTTGTTTCGGTTTTTTTGACTTACGTAAATGTTCCGTTCGGATTAATTGGCAAAACTAATCGTTCATTATTTTTTGCTTTAATTGTCAGACAAGTTTACGACAAAATTGAGTTCAAAGTTCCTATGTGTTGGTTGACGAGGTTTTTTTTGTTTGTTTGTTTGTTTGTTTTCGTAAACAGCTCAGTTTTGGTGTACTGATGCCATCAATCCTGGTGTGAAAAAGTCATGGAATTTTCATGGAGATGATAGAAAATGTGACCAAAATATGGCCTTTTATTACATATTTGTATCGGTGCTTTTTCACCCACGGTGCATGGCTAAGGGTACATTAACCCTTTGACTTTCGCACCCTATTCACCAGCGTCTTGCATTGTCAACCGTGCTGGCAAAGCAAAAACTTCACCCTTTGACTCCCTCACTCTATCCACCTGCAGGAAGATGGTGGATATGGTGAGGGAGTCAGAAGTTTTTGCAGTTGGTGAGTAGGGTGCGGGAGTCAAAGGGTTAAGCAAGGTGAATGCCACAACACCGTTATTTGCCTTCGTGGATACTGGCAAGCCTTACTACGCCGCATAGCGAGACAGTGCTGTGACAGTGTGCGACATGCTAGTTGGCCGTCTCCGTGGCTGTAGGTCATAAGCTATCAGTTCAGTAGCACTGAAAATGTCAAGCCTCTGTTCTTTTTCGCTTCCTGCTTTCTATGTCCTACTGAGTAGTGGTGTTATTTGTACTGAAAAGATCGCAAGCCTACGATATGAAACTTTTTTCCGTCAGTCTCTCTCTCTCTCTCTCTCTCTCTCTCTCTCTCTCTCTCTCTCTCTCTCTCTCTCTCTCTCTCTCTCTCTCTCTCTCTCTCTCTCTGTGTGTATGTGTGTGTGTGTGTGTGTGCTGTTTTGTAATATAACAGGAGTATGCGTTGAAATAAGATCGTCCTGTTTTCGTGGTTATTAAAAAGATAAGTATAGCCTGATTTGATAAGTATAGCCTGATCTGTAACGCTGCAAATGTAGGGAAGTGGGTTTCCAGTTTTCACGGTCGCGTTTTTTCAAAAGGGGAAAACAGCGATTGTAGGGGAGGGAGGTGGTAGAGACACCGGCAAAATATCACCACTGATACACATCAATCAAATCTATGAAACGGTTACATTTTTTGTGTGTGTGACTGTTCCATCCCCACCCCCACGAAAAGACGTCATCGAAACCTAGACCACATCTTTTCGATTTATCTTACACATGTGGGTTTGTTGGTTCTTTTCACAGAGCTGGGGGATTCCAGGTCTGTTATCTCCAGTCACCAGATAAGTCCCACCCCGCAACGTTGAAAGCTGACCCGTTTGCTGATCGTTTCCACCCATTTAGTCTGCTGTCAGCTCAGTGTTTCATAGATGTCATATGATTGAGAGTCCCGGGTTCATATCCCGGACGAGTCCCCACAGGGAGAAGAGTGGCAGAATGGTTCAGACGTTCGCCTGCCAGTAACTAAACTCGAGGTTCCAGGGTTCGCTCCCCGTAGAGGCCTTAACTTTCCTCCTCGATTTGACCAAAAAATCGAACTGAACGTTTAGTCCTTCGGAAGGGGATGAAAAATGAGTCGGACCCGTGTGCCTTCTGACTGCGCACGCTAAATATCCCACACAGTTGAAAATCGTGAAGAGCAGGGCATTGCCCGGCTGCCTTGGTAAAAATCATTTGAGAGATAGGTTGATTTCCCAGGTCCCATAGGTTGATTTCCCAGGTCCCACCCCTTAAAGACTAGTTAGTCTTCTTGCCTTTCTGAAATATTGGTGTTTCATAGGTAACCCCCACCCCCACCCTATCAGGACTTTCCCAGCACTTTGGGTTTTGTAAAGGATCTGGCAGATTTTTTGCGGAGCACACATGTAATGGTCGGAGTGCAATAAATCCCTTTTGAACAAACTCCAGACTCAACATTTTCTGAACTTGTTCATTTTCAGTGGTCCTGGTGGTAGCGGCCTCGATCTGCTTGTTCACCGCCGACATCGCCGAAGCCAAACGGTCGCGGAAAAATCGCCGAGGTGGGGGAAAAGCGAAAGGCGGCCGCGCCAAAGGCTCACGGGGGAAAATGATGAAGCGGTTCTACGTCAATCCAGTTTCGTGTGACGGGTGTCCGAAAAATTGCTTCGCCCCTCCCAACTACCAACTCGGCGGCAAGGCCGAGAGTGCCGAGCAGGTCCAGCACAGTTTGAAGAACACCCTGGAAAACCTGGACTGGCTGGAGAAGGCTGTTGGTATCCTGATGGAGGAAATGAAGGTACGTTCACTCCTTGTTAACTACGATCACTCTTTGTAGACTGCGTCACTCTTTGTAGACTATGGTCACTCTTTGTAGACTGCGTCACTCTTTGTAGACTATGGTCACTCTTTGTAGACTGCGTCACTCTTTGTAGACTATGGTCACTCTTTGTAGACTGCGTCACTCTTTGTAGACTATGGTCACTCTTTGTAGACTGCGTCACTCTTTGTAGACTATGGTCACTCTTTGTAGACTGCGTCACTCTTTGTAGACTATGGTCACTCTTTGTAGACTGCGTTCACTCTTTGTAGACTATGGTCACTCTTTGTAGACTGCGTCACTCTTTGTAGACTATGGTCACTCTTTGTAGACTGCGTTCACTCTTTGTAGACTGCGTTCACTCTTTGTAGACTATGGTCACTCTTTGAAGACTATGGTCACTCTTTGTAGACTATGGTCACTCTTTGTAGACTATGGTAATTCTT
This sequence comes from Monoplex corrugatus, assembly GCA_030674185.1. Classification (NCBI taxonomy): domain Eukaryota; kingdom Metazoa; phylum Mollusca; class Gastropoda; order Littorinimorpha; family Ranellidae; genus Monoplex; species Monoplex corrugatus. The sequence continues at coordinate 86,006,006 of CM060309.1, forward strand.
TGTAGACTATGGTCATTCTTTGAAGACTATGGTCACTCTTTGTAGACTATGGTCATTCTTTGTAGACTATGGTCATTCTTTGTAGACTATGGTCATTCTTTGAAGACTATGGTCACTCTTTGTAGACTATGGTCATTCTTTGTAGACTATGGTCACTCTTTGTAGACTATGGTCATTCTTTGTAGACTATGGTCACTCTTTGAAGACTATGGTCACTCTTTGTAGACTATGGTCACTCTTTGTAGACTATGGTCACTCTTTGTAGACTACGGTCACTCTTTGAAGACTATGGTCACTCTTTGTAGACTGCGTTCACTCTTTGTAGACTATGGTCACTCTTTGTAGACTATGGTCACTCTTTGTAGATTGCGTTCACTCTTTGTAGACTATGGTCACTCTTTGTAGACTGCGTTCACTCTTTGTAGACTATGGTCACTCTTTGTAGACTATGGTCACTCTTTGAAGACTATGGTCACTCTTTGAAGACTATGGTCACTCTTTGTAGACTATGGTCACTCTTTGTAGACTATGGTCACTCTTTGAAGACTGGTCACTCTTTGAAGACTATGGTCACTCTTTGTAGACTATGGTCACTCTTTGTAGACTATGGTCACTCTTTGTAGACTATGGTCACTCTTTGTAGACTGCGGTCACTCTTTGTAGACTGCGTTCACTCTTTGTAGACTATGGTCACTCTTTGTAGACTGCGTTCACTCTTTGTAGACTATGGTCACTCTTTGTAGACTATGGTCACTCTTTGAAGACTATGGTCACTCTTTGTAGACTATGGTCACTCTTTGTAGACTATGGTCACTCTTTGTAGACTATGGTCACTCTTTGAAGACTATGGTCACTCTTTGTAGACTATGGTCACTCTTTGTAGACTATGGTCACTCTTTGAAGACTATGGTCACTCTTTGTAGACTATGGTCACTCTTTGTAGACTATGGTCACTCTTTGAAGACTATGGTCACTCTTTGAAGACTGTGGTCACTCTTTGTAGACTGCGTTCACTCTTTGTAGACTATGGTCACTCTTTGAAGACTATGGTCACTCTTTGTAGACTATGGTCACTCTTTGAAGACTATGGTCACTCTTTGTAGACTATGGTCACTCTTTGTAGACTATGGTCACTCTTTGTAGACTGCGTTCACTCTTTGTAGACTACGGTCACTCTTTTAGACTACAGCCACTCTTTGTAGACCATGTTAACAATAAAATGGCTAAATGTCAAACTGAACGCACCCACGCGCACGCACATACACACACACACACACACACACACACACACACACACACACACATACACACACACACACACACACACACGCGCGCGCGCGCGCGCGCGCGCACGCACGCACGCACGCACCTGTCCCTTCCCCGACCCGTCCCATCATTGTCAGGTTAATATAAAAGTTGTACGATTTCATTCTCTCTCTCTCTCTCTCTCTCTCTCTCTCTCTCACACGCACACACACACACACACACACACACACACACACACACACACACACACACACACACACACACACACACACACACACACACACACACACACACACACACACACACACACACACACACACACTCACTAACAGGAACGCATTGCAACATAACACAGCATAGCGCACAACAGATACGTTGTCTCAGTTGTTGTCCATCTGAATGCCCCAGTCACTCAGGTGTATCAGTGTTTCACAAAGTTCCCCTTCCCATTTCAAGACCTTGCCAGCACTCAGGGTTATGCTCCGGCTCGAGGAGTCTGCCAGATGACGGCTAGCAGATTCATGTATGGAGCGCATATGGAATCGCCCGAGTGCAGTGAATCCCTCTTGAACAAACTCCTTACGTTTTGTCTTTTGTTTGTTATCATTTGTTGTTGTTTGTGTGTTTGTTTTCGGGGAAAGCTATATTGCCTTTATGAACTTAATAGCATTGGATGCATCTTGTGCTTTCAGACATCCACTGAAGACAGTCCACGTCGAAGTATCAAGGAGTTAAATCCCACGAGTAAAATCCGCCTGGCTTCCGATGAAAAGGTATGTTAACATTTTGTTTTGATTCATTTTATTTGTGCTTTATTTTATTTTTATTTCGTTTTTATTTCATTTCATTTTTATTTCAATTTATATTTCATTTCAATCATTTACCTATTTAGTTATTTATTTGTTCATATTTTTGTTACAACATCACAGTGAACAGCTCCTCAGTGTAATGACAGTAACAGAGGAAATCAAACGAGGTCAGAATACACACTCGATGGAAAATACATTTTTGCACACACAGACACTCACACACACACAGACAGACAGAGACAGACAGACACACACACACACACACACACACACACACACACACACACACACACACACACACACACACACACACACACAAGAGTAAACCGAAAATACACACACACACACACACACACACACACACACACACACACACACACACACACACACACACACACACACACACACACACAGTAAACTGAAATAACGGATAATACAGACAAAAAAGAATTAAACAGAGAGGTAGATTAGTCGAACGGAGATGCAAATTTCTGTATCGTTTTGTTCTTTGTTTTGTTTTTGTTTTAAGTAGGCCTACCTGGTTCTCAAAGTTTGAAGCACAGTGGACTTACTGACGTTGTCTTTCGTCCTGTTTCAGTTCAAACTGCTGGGTCAGATGACATATTGGACCAGTTGGATCACAGGTTCGCTCCACGTTCTGCAAGAAGTGGAGAAAAGGTTCAGCAAGTCCTCCATCCCTCTCGTCCCCACGGTCATCCACAACATCACCAAAACGGAGACCAGCCTCAGATCCATCCTAGAGATCGTCCAAGACCTGCAGTCCTATCTGGCTCAGCTGGCCGATCAGGTGGGCTACCTGGAGAAGAAGGGCAAAGGCAGCAGTCCCCGCAAGTGCCTAAAGGTCAAGGTCACGCCAGCCTGCAAGTCTCCGAAAGACTGCTCGAAAGACCGTGACCGGGCTTACCTCATTTTGCACGACATACACAGCGCCGCCAAGAGAATGCACCATGCGCTGAAGGGAGCTGAGGTGGTGGACAACTCCGTGGATGGAGGCTTCACCCTGAGCCAGGACGTCATGAACCAGACTGTGTTCTACACCGACACCTGCCTGAAGTACTCCTGCGACCTGCAGAAGCTGCGCTGCAAGGGCTGTCTCAGTTCCGCTTTCGTTTAATGCCCGAGTCGTTCAGTCCGTTGGCCTCTGCTGACGTTAAAGTAGGACTGCAGATCCGCGAAGGAGAGGAGATGCTGGCCCCCCCAAAAAGTTGGGGGACTCTGCCACATCTTTCCTCTAAGAACTCAGGGTATACAGATCTTACGTCCATTCCTTCACTTCCAACATGAATTGCCTACATTTACAGACCCAAACCCGGTATCCACTTCCTCCTCTACCTTCTGCCCGTAAGAAACTTAGTTAATTTTCCAACCGGATTCATTCATATTGATGTTGAAGCTGATGATATGATGTGAGATGTGATACACACATACATACATACATATGTACATACGTGTGTGTGTGTGTGTGTGTGTGTGTGTGTGTGTGTGTGTGTGTGTGTGTGTGTGTGTGTGTGTGTGTGTGTGTGTATTTAAAATTGAGCTTTTGTCTTGTCTTATTTATTATAGCCAAAATGTGCATTATACCCCCCATCCCTCTTTTTGGGTCCTTGCGTTATTTTTGCATGTATTTATCTATTTATTTATTTATTGTCCAGTACTCTTGTCAGGGGGGGCCTGTAGTCGAGTGGTTAGAGCGCTCGTCTGCGGTGCTGAAGGTCGGTGGTTCGAATCCGCTAAACGCTGGTTCGATTTTTCCGGCCTGAAAACTCCCTCTGTCCACCCAGCAGTGAATGGGTACCTGACTTCGGTCGGGGGAGGTTTAAAAAAGGCGGCGAAAGGAGAGGGATGGGCTCCGCCTTTCATAATGCCGTGCCCTAGACACGGTGAATCTTTAACAGTTCACCGCCCCTACGGTCATATTGACTATGGGACCTTTAACCTTTAACCTTTTAACTCTTGTCAGGGGAATGTGACTCCTGCACATGGCTGATCTCTTCATGGTTCAGATATCATCAGTTCTGATTTTGCTCTTGTGTGATGTATGTAATCTCCTCAGACTAACTGTCATATCATCATCGCTACAGCTGATGAACTGTTTGTGTGTAATGCCGTGCGTTTTCTCGGCATCGATTGTGCAATGAATATGATGTAATTAAATTATACGCAACGTCGTTATGTTGGTTGATACTACCCAGTCCTCGTTCTTGAAACAGCACAAAACATGCAGAGCCTACTTTGTAACACTTTGTTAACACTGAATATTTCCTAATTCAAAAAAAAAAAAGCTTTTAATAGTTTTATTTATTGATGATAGGTTCCCTTGCTTTCCCTGCTATCCTGGTCGCCTTACAAATGTTACAGGTTTTGCGGCCTCAAACACCCTTATGTTCAAGTAACGAGTAATCATCTACACACACATATATGATATATCCTTATGGTATGGTGATCATAGTTGGTAATATTGTGTGTTGTTCTGATCTGATCATTTTCTCGTGAGTTCCCATCCCAGCTTTTTTTTTTTTAATTCTCCACCTGTGTTCTAAAATTGTGTGTGTGTGTGTGTGTGTGTGTATGTGTGTGTGTGTGTGTGTGTGTGTGTGTGTGTGTGTGTGTGTGTGTGTTGTGTGTGTGTGTGTGTGTGTGTGTGTGTGTGTGTGTGTGTGACTTTGACAAGTTCGCTATTGTCTTCATAGTATACTAAACACTCGTGCCCTGTCATGGCACGAACACAGTAAGTACAATGTACTATCGGATTGTTCACACATCGTAGTAGTAGTCAGTACTTACATATCTTTTACTAACAGTCTGTAGCCTATGCCTTGATGTGTAGGCTGTATTGTGCGTGTAGTTTCTCTCTAAACTATCAGATTTATGTTCTGATATGTTACTAAATCCATAGAATATATGTTGTGATTTGTTATGAAGTCTGTATCAAAAAGTATCGAATGTGTTTTTATCGGTTATGAAAATATCCAAATCAAAATTAATTATGATACGTTATTACGTTATTATGATACCTATATGTTTTGTTATGATACATATCACTCCATGCCCAACTCACCTTATGTATTGCCACATTGGCTTCCTGTCATCTGCTCAGTGTGTGTGTGTGTGTGTGTGTGTGTGTGTGTGTGTGTGTGTGTGTGTGTGTGTGTGTGTGTGTGTGTGTGTGTGTGTGTGGAGAGAGAGAGAGAGAGAGAGAGAGTGTGTGTGTGTGTGCTTTTGGAGTGTGTTGTACGTTGAACTGGGTAATACAAACTCTGCGGTGCATCGCTCGCTTCAAGTGGAACGCTTTGCAATGACCGTTTTACACTGTGTCAGTCTTAGCATGCCTGCGGCAGTGAGTATCTCATGAATAAACGTGTGTGTGTGCGTGTGCGTGTGCGTGTGTGTGTGTGAGGGAAAGGGAAATTATACCAAAGACATTGTTACATAATTACCTCAATTAGCAATCAGGTTCAAAAAGGTGACAACTATCAGAGTTTTTACTTGTTATTTATTCATTTTGTATTGCATCTTATGTCTGTTTTTCAGTCAGTGACTTTCGTGCAAGTTTCATTGCAGTAATAACACTACCACCAAAAGTAGAACTATGTGCAATTCTTGTTCATATTTACTTGATCTGATGTATTTGTTCATTGCTTGTATCTTCTCTCTTCTTGTGTGCATTTAGCAGCTTTATTTATTGTTGTTGTTTTGGTTTTTTAAGTTTCTGTACCTGGACTTGCCATGGCATTGAAAGTTTTCTTTGCAACAAATTCTTAGTTTTTCTGTATGTGTTTGATCAATAATGTAATGTGTAAGCATCATTAATTTTCTTCATTTCATTTTTACTCTCCCCCCACCCCCCAATTTTATTCCATTAATTGGAGATTTTGATTTTTTTTAACTGCTGACTTAAAACAAACACATTACATTGTATTAAAACTTTGTATGTTTTTTTTTTAGTCAGCGGTGGAAAAGATTAAAATCAGTCGAAGGATTTGAGCTTTCTGTTAGTACATGTGATGTTTTGTTACATGCTTCAGTGTGATATGTGTTGTTGAGTTATGGATATGTGATGATCTATGTATCACATATGTGATATGACATATACATTCCATAAGAAAAATTAGATCCTCGTTGAAAAGCGAAATCAGTGTCCATGTTATTTATTCATGGTACTTTATCGTCAGCTTCACCATTCGAAGCATATGAAAATGATTTTTCATTTTCGTTGGGAAAAACATTGTATAGCAGAGAAATGACATGTGATTGATTATGTTTAAGTATGCTTGTATTAAAGTTTCAAAAACACTAACTCAGTGGATGTGTGTGAAGTTTTGTGTCGGAATGCGTATGCACTGAAGATCAGGGTGTGTTTGTTTCCCAGGTTATAGTACACTTCTTGTGCATACCGCGGCGTATGCATTGCCACACCCTCCATGCACGCACGCAGGCATGCGCGGGCGTGCACACACACACACACACGTACACGCACACACACACACACACGCACGCACGCACACACACACACTCACTAACACAATAACACACACACACTAACACACACACTCTAACACACTAACACACACTCAGTGTGTGCATGTGTGCGAGAGTTCCACCCCCACCCCCACCCCCAGTTTCTGTCTGATCCAACAAATGTCCATACCCAATAAAACCTATGTCACCATGACAGCCGGGTGTGAAAGGCCACAGTGTCTGGGATGATTTTTCAAAACATTACAGTAATAATAATACATCCTCACACCAACCAGGCCCAAGAGATACAAACACCTGCAGTAATAATCAGGAAATTTCAGCAGCATGCTGATCAATGGCATATCCGTGAGGTCATGGGTGAAACTTTGATTGACTGTGTGGTTCCAGTCTTCCCAATAAATTATAGTGTAGTCACTTGTTTAGGCTAGAAAAAAAAACGGAAAAAAACCCCACGAAAACATCATCAACGGCAGCAGCAGCAGCAACAACAACAGCAGCAACAACAACAGCAACAACAACAACAACAACAACAACAGCAACAACAACACCAACCTACAGTGAACTGATATAGGGTTCGAATGTCCCACCTCCTATGCACTGATCAATTCATCACGGTAACCACTTGCCCAGATTAAATGGCTATTTAAAAAAGACGTAAACCTTTGTACAATCAGTTTGAGTCTCATGACCTTAAACTTTGATACAGTAATTGTGGTTTAATTATTTCACGATGCGGGCCTCAATAGCTACGAGAAGTTGGTTTGGGCATCGGGTCCATACGCTAATGGTTGTGGATTCGAATCACGAGGTGCGCTACGTTAAAGCTGGCCTTCTTGTACCCGTCTGAACATTGTTTTCTGGAGGTGTCGGTATACGTTCTGTCTGTCTCTCTGTCTGTCTGTCTGTCTCTCCCTCCCTCCCTCTCTCTCTCTCTCCCCCTCTCTCTCTTGTGATATTGCTGAGTGTCGGCAGTAGTGCATGTTATCATGTGCAGTGGCAAACAATACAGGAACGCTAGACGCCATTAGTGTCTGGGCAAATCACCTATATTCATCCGCATATAGATTACTCCACATCCCCCTTTCCAAGTGGAAATGGACATTAAACTGAAACTTTAAATCAATTTCCAACAAAACCCAAAATGCAATTTGAGTAAGACTGAAATACAATGCAATGTCTTTGCATATTAAACTGAACTCTAAATCAATTTCCAACGAAAACCGAAATGCAATTTGAGTAAGACTGAAATACAATACAATGTCTTTGCGTTTTCTTTCTTTAACAAAAACGAGCAAAGTTCAAACTTTAAGCGTAGACTGTCCTTTTATTTATCAATCACATCTGCTGTGTAATTGTTTTCTTATTATAGGTTCAGTCTATCTGGTGGCTTGATCGTGCGACAGGACCTGCGTAGCTGTGGTGCTTCAGGTGCTGGAGGCTGGCAGGTGACATCTTCCTTTGGACCATTCTGGTCAGGTGTTGGATCAGGGCCATCCACTGCAAGGTTAGGTGATTCTGTGGCAACCACACTCTTTGGTGGTTGAAATTCTGTTGACCGGGGAACTAGATGTCTTCGGTTTCAACGCTGAGTGCCCAAAGGGGTGGCAACATCGTAGGACCTTTGGCCATGAAGTTTCACAAAGTCCCTGGTTCACCTTGTGGTCTGACCCAGACAGGTTGTCCTGGAGAGAATTGTGTGGCTTCACGTGCACGATGGGCTCTATCAAAGTTCCGTTTCATGTCCCACTTCCTCCTGATCTCCTTGTCTTTGAAATGTTCAGAAGACTGGGACTTGAGCTTTGAGGGTGCAATGGGGACTGGTGTACGAAGTTTCCTGCCCATGGAGAGTTCAGCTGGGCTTGTTCCATGCTGGAGAGGGGTTGCTCGGTACATAAGCAATGCTTTGTATGGGTCGTCTGACTTTTTCAAGAGGTTCTTGACAGTTTGAACACCTCTTTCTGCCTCGCCATTCGCCTGCGGGTAATGGGGGCTACTGGTGATGTGATGAAACCCATAGTTCTTGGCAAATGTAGCAAACTGTCCAGATGAAAATTGGGGTCCATTATCTGACATGACGATTTCTGGGATTCCATATCTTGAGAACATGTGTTTCAAATGCTTGATCACATTCTCTGAGGTAGTTGAGTTCAGCAGTGCCAGTTCAATGTACTTTGAATAGTAGTCGATGACTAGAAGGAACTGCTTTCTGTTGAGGTAAAAAATATCAACCCCGACCTTTTGCCATGGGTAGTCAGGAACTGATGACGGAAGTAGAGGTTCTGGAGGAACCTTCCTTTCCTGGACACATACTGGGCAGTTTTCAACCAGAGCTTCAATCTGGGAAGACAGCTTTGGCCACCAAACAGTTTCTCTGGCAGAGGCACGGCACTTGACGATGCCCTGGTGACCAGTGTGAATTTTCTTCAGAATATCATGTCTCAGGACTTCTGGGATGATGAGTCTGGTGCCATGGAACAATAGTCCTTGAAAACTGATGTCTGTGCGAGCCGACCAATATGGCTGCATGAAGGGTTCATTTGGGCATGTACTTGGCCAAAGTTCATCCTTCCTGATCTCCCGTTTGATTTCATCAAGACGCTTCTCTGATGCAGGGATGTTGGAGATGACTTGGTTGACTGTCAAACTAGCATCTGCCTCCAGTTCTTGTCATGTTCATCAGGCATTTGTGATGGGGCCCTGGAGAGAGCGTCTGCAGTAGTGAGATTCTTTCCTCTAGAATACTCTATCTGGTAGGAGAATCTCATGAGTCGCATCCTGAACCTTTGGATGCGAGGAGACAGCTCATCAAGATTCTTTGTCTTCAAGAGTGCCAGAAGAGGTCGGTGGTCTGTCTCAATTGTCAAATCCTTCAGTCCAAAGATGAAATCAGCGAACTTTTCGCAAGCCCAAGTCACTGCTAATGCCTCCTTTTCCACCTGTGCGTATCTCTGTTCAGTAGGAGTCAATGACCTGGAGATGAAGAACACTAGCTTCAAGGTTCCGTCTTCTTGGAACTGGCTTAGAACAGCGCCCAGCCCATAGGAAGATGAGTCTGCAGAGATTCTTGTCTTTCGGTTGGGGCTATAATGGGCCAATGTTGGTGCAGAGCTCAGCTGCTTCTTGATGCTTTCAAAAGCTTCTTCTTGTGGACTGTCCCAAGTCCACTGATAACCAGTCTTCAGAAGGTCACGAAGCGGCTTGGTAGTGTCTGCTAGATTGGAGCCAGCAAACTTTGAAACTTGGGTGACCATTCCCAGGAGACGTCTCAATTCTCTGACGTTGGTGGGTCTTGGAAAGTTTTGAATTGCCTTGACCTTCTCAGGATCAATCTGGATACCCTCCTTCGATATGACATGTCCAAGAAATTTCATCGAAGACTTTGAGAACTCACACTTCTCAGGATTCAAGGAAAGTCTGGCCTCAGTCAGTTTCGTGAGTACTGCTTTAAGTGAGGTGTCATGCTCATCCTCAGTCTTCCCATGTATCAAGATGTCGTCCATATCAGACACCACTCCTGGGATGTCTGACAAGAGCTGGGAGACCATTCGATGGTAGATCTCAGGACCAGAACTGATTCCATATGGCAGACGGAGATAACAGTATCTCCCAAAGGGAGTTATAAAAGTTGTGAGTTCCTGTGACTCTTCTGAGAGAGGAATCTGGTGAAAGCCATCGTTACAATCCAGCTTTGTGAAGATTGTAGAACCATGGAGTTTACCGAGGAGTTGTTCAATTGAAGGCAGGGGAAAGTTTTCTCTCTTAACTGCCTCGTTTAACTTTGTAAAATCCACACAAATGCGTATCCTACCACCTGATTTTGGGACAATGACTATTGGTGCGCACCAGTCAGTTGGGTTTGTGACTGGCCTGATCACACCCATCTGCTCCAAGTTCTTCAACTCTTCTTTCACGAGAAGGGTCGTGCTCCTTCGTTGAATTTGATGGTGTAGGATTTGCCTGCTTCACCAAGTCCTGAAAACAGCTGTGGGAAATCTTCTCGTGCTTCTTCCTTGCTGATTGAGTTGACTTCGGTCAGCAATTCCAGTTCTCTGATGGCAGGGCGACTCAAGAGCGGCTCTTGTAATCCTTGAATGACATAAATGTCATGTGTCACTGCCTTTCCTCTGCATTGCAGTATGGCTGAGAATGTTCCTAGAACTGTAAGTTTAGCTCGACCTGGACCATAGAATTTCTTTCTAGTGTTCAACAGTTGTACCGTCTTTGGGACTAGTTTCAGTGGGACAACTGTCACGTCTGCACCACTGTCAAGCTTGAATAAAGTGTCTTTCCCGTTGAGCTGGACAACTTTCATGAAAGCATCACTGGTAAGTTCACCTACAATCACTCCTAGGTCTGAGTCTTCCTCTTCTTCATACTCCTGCTCGACCAGTTTAACATTCTTTGTACGACAATAGGCTGCAAAGTGTCCAGTTTTGCTGCATTTGTGACATCTAGCAGACTTTGCTGGACACAGGTCTCGGTTGTGCTGACTTTCCCACAACGGCTGCACTTCTGACGTGTCTGGTTTGACTGTTCATTTCGTCTTTCTGCATACTTTTTGTGAACAGTGGCTTTTGGGTGCTTCTTCTCCAGTCTCAGACGTTGCACTGAGCTTTCAGAGCTGCTTGCCATAGACTTCATCTGCATCTTTGATGCCTCCTGAACCTTGCAGATTTGAATCGCTTTCTGTAGGTCCAACTCTTTTTCCTGCAGTAGTTTTTCACGGACAGTGTCATCCTTTATGCCGATGACCAATCTGTCTCGGATCATTCTTTCTTCTTGGGCAGCGAATTTGCAGGGTTTTGCCATCTTCCTCAAGACAGCCACATAGGATCTACTGATTCACCTTCTTCTTGCTAGCTCTCTGTGATGAAATTTATATGATTCATAAACTTCATGGGAGGAGCTCACGCAGAATTTTTCAAAGGTCTGTATAACAATGTCAATGTCCGTCCTGTCTGCTTCACTTGCGAATGGAAAGTTTTCATAAAGCTCTTGCGCGTCTTCACCTATACAAGCTAGAAAGACTGCACACTGATATGGCTTCTCTTCCTTATCTAGCCTTGAAGCTATGGAGTAGTTCTTCCATTGGCGTTGGAACTTTTTCCAGTTCTGCTCAACATCACCCAGAACCTCTAACTTTGATGGGACAGGTATGTTGGCAGTAAAACGTTTCTGCTGTTGCACATTTTCATTCATGACTGTAATCTAGTCTGCGTCAGCCGGAATAGCGAAAAGTTCAGAGTACGGTAATCAAAGATGCCTTTGCCACTAGACCACCAATTAGAACACGTTAAGATGACGACTACAGTGCTGTGATGACAAAATACTGCTTTTAGAAGATTAATGACGTCACGGACTACTTTCACGTTCTTTTCACTTTCAGCGTTCTCTTGCCACTTTTTCAAATAAGATTTAATGGAAATAAACAGCAAAGCGTCTCTCATTGAAAGAAAAAAAATCAAATCGTTCGTGGGTGTTTTAGATCGGAAACGTTCCACTGTCTCTTCCGCAAGAACTTGAATGAATTCTAGCCCTAGGCCAATCCCTCTGACATTACAGTTGACACTGACGTGACTGACATCGACTGAAACATTCAACTCCGCTCAAAGGACGAAATTTTCCAAACTACTTTTCAAATCAAAACGCTCCCACCTGATGATCCCACTTCTGACAGCGCTTAGATTTGATTTTATCAAGATTTTGCGCTATATAAATAATGTAATTATTACTAATTATTATTATTATTATGTTGCTGAGTGTCGGCAGTAGTGCATGTTATGTGCAGTGGCAAACAATACAGGAACGCTAGACGCCATTAGTGTCTGGGCAAATCACCTATATTCATCTGCATATAGATTACTCCACATCTCTCTCCCTGCCTCTCTCTCTCTCTCTCTCTCTCTCTCTCTCTCTCTCTCTCTCCTCTCTCTCTCTCTCTCTCTCAGCAAAACACTGGATATTTCCTACAAGATCAGGATAAAGTTAAATCTACTACTTCTTTAAAAAACAAATGAACAAGTAATTGGAAACGTAGCATTATTCAGGTAGGCCTACAGATCTCTCTCTCTCTCTCTCTCTCTCTCTCTCTCTCTCGCGCGCACACACACACACATACACTCACACACACACACACATACACACACACACACACACACACACACACACACACACACACACACACACACACACACACACACACAAACACAAACACACATTCTAAAGATTTGAAACGCTGTGCACTCGCACACTACTGAGGAATTATGATGAATATGCATCAACATACACACTCGAACACTCATTTGATTTGACTCAGCTTTACAGAAGACCTCACATAACAAAACAGGTGCGCACTTACTAACATAGCCTACACGCTCACAGGCCCTCCATCCTCCACCGCCCACATACACACCCAGACACACACCGGGCAAGTTTCACATGGCAAAGCCATTGTGAGAGGGCAACTTGCACTGCCAGTGTGACACAGAAAAACGAAAAATATGTAGAATTTAATCCTTTGATTCCCGCACCCTATCCACCAACTGCAAAGAAAAAAGATACTTAAACTCTCACTCCCTCACCCTATCCGCCAACTTCCTAACTAGCGGGTAGGGTGAGGAAGTCAAAGGGTTAAGTGTTGTTGTTTTTTTTTTTTTTTTTTTTGCTTTGCTACCATGGTTGACAAAATGCAGGCTGCTGGTGGACAGGAGTCAAAGGGTTAAGTCAGAGCTGACGTTTGTATATGTTTGTGCGTATGCATGTATGTATTTACTGAGTGATATCATCATTGGTAGTAGTAGTGTTATTATTGTTATTATTATTATCATTGTTGTTGTTATCGTTATTGTAATTACAACAAAATAACACTATATATATATTATGTGTGTGTGTGTGTGTGTGGTGTGTGTGTGTGTGTGTGTGTGTGTGTGTGTGTGATTATTACTGTTTGTCTACATACTGAATAAAAGGCAACCACCGAAAATTACATGTTTTTTTTTTTAATTACTAGTTTAGAAATTATAAGATTTTCTACTCGTCAATCAAAATAAAACACAAGCGAGACACTTAAAATACGCTGTATACATTACTGAAAAAGGCCACCCACTATTCCTAAACGGAATAATTCCTAGCTGGTAAATATTCCAAGTTTGTTCATCGATGTTTATAACTACTTATTTGTCAAGAACAGGCAAAATAATGCTTGAAACTTCGATTAAATTTTGTATTTTCAGTATAATGCGCTTTTGCTACAGTTTTTCGCCGTCTGCCGAGTAGATTTTTATCGAGCTTGACGGAAGTTGCCCTTTGTTGACAGTGCTGTTTCGTGACGTCATAGCTCCGGGATTGTTGTGAGAGGATCTTTTACGAGTACTAAGGCGTTTTCTTTCCCCACCCATCTTACAAGTATGGGTGGGTGTATAGGCAGTCACAGGGACCACGGACCTCCGTCCGGAGAATCATCCGACATCACAGGTATTTGAAAGTATCAGAGAAATAGCGGGTTTGATTTTGTTGGTTACGGTGTTTTCCTCGAGCACCTGTCAGTGTCACTTCTGACCACATCTATCAGAGTGATCGTGTCACTGCTTCGTGACAGAAGTCGCAGTGTCAGGTGTTTGTCAGTGTGTTCGTGGTTTGACTCAGTGGTTTGGTTCAAGTGGGCACTGAACCGTTAAGACAGAAGTCGCAGTGTCAGGTGTTTGTCAGTGTGTTCGTGGTTTGACTCAGTCGAGTCAGTGGTTTGGTTCAACTTCAAGTGGGTACTGAACCGTTAAGATCATACCAACCTGTTCATCAGTATTGTGCTGTTGTTGTTTTTTACTGTGTTTGGTAACACAGCACAAATTTCTAGTGCCAGTACGCCTGGTCACGTAGTGGCACGTCGAGTTACCATCAGCTTGAGCTATAGTTGTTAATGTTATTGTATTCCTTTACCCTCAACTGGCTCAAGTGCCCAACATACTGCCAGCATCACATTTTCTGTTCAGCTTCAAGTGAACGGAGATGTGATTAATGATAATTGTGATATATGGGTTCAGTGTGAAATCTCGAAACATTGAGCTGAGAGTGCTTAAAAAACAAAACAAAAAAGCAATCAGCAACCAAGGAATCAACTCTGTTAGGAAGATTGCACATAAACAATAGTGATTACACAGAGGCCTGGTTGTGCAGAGGTAGAGCACTCACCTTCTCCCTGCATGAGTACCTGGTGGGAATCACATCCGGCATACTTTGTGTAATGTGGCCTCCAGTCTACCCAGCTGTGAATGGGTAGGCCTGCCAGACTTTTTTTTCAAAGTTGGGGAAAGTAAAACATCAATGGAGAGGAGATGGGCCCCTCCCTTATTCCGCTGGTACCTCATTGCCATATGATCTAGTACTATGCATGCAGGAAATATCTTTTTGCATAACTATCAACTAAGGAAATAGATTAATGGGTGAAATAAGTTTAGGTTGTTCTTGTATCTTGTCTGAAGATATGACACCGCAACCTGCCCTAGTTCTAACCTAGTCCTACTTAGAGCCTAGACCAAAATAATCCCTTTGGGATTGTTTGTCCATTGAGTGGATTGCTAAGGCATGATGAGGTGACTTAGGATTAGTTAACTATAATGTTGTTGGAAATAATGAAGTTCATGTGTGTAGACTTCTGTAAAATGTGCCAGAGTGAGGTAGACCTAAAGCTGCAATTTTACAGATTATCGTTAACAAATGATCACTCAGAGAACACATGCACACACATACTTTCTCTCTTTCTCAGTCTCTGCCTCTCTCTCTCTCTCTCTCTCTCTCTGCCTCGCTCACACACACACACTCACACACACACACACACACACACACACACACACACACACACACACACACACACACACACACACACACACACACACTGTATAGAAATACAGACACATGTATGTAAACATATTACACATCCAATCCCATCAAAGATGGGATTTTTTTGTCTTGCGTTTGCCAAACTCATTTGCACTCTCTGGGCATAACACATAATAACTGAATAAGACCTTATAATGGAGCACGGAGACCTCAAGCTGTTACTGTGTTAATGATAGACGATTTGACCACACTCCACTATGTGTTTGTACAATCTTCATCTTTGGTAGGTGTGCATGCTGAATGTTTTCCTGTTTCTATCAGCCAGCCAACTGACATAACTTGCAGGATCTTTCAGTGTGCATATTTGATGTGATATTAATGAATGGGGAAATTTTTGTTGTTGCTATTTCTGCATTAGACAAAAGCCTTTTCAATTCTTGATTTTGAGAAAGAAAGAAACTTTTCAGTTCAGCTTTGAAAGGTGACAGTGAATATAATAGTGGGTCTACGACATGTTAGCCAAAACTTTAGGGTGTGAGTTCCAGATAGAACATGGAAAGACTTACTGCCTTTCACTCTACTACCTCTCAATATACATGTGAGAGAGAGAGAGAGAGAGAGAGAGAGAGAGAGGTAGAGAGAGTATATAAAAGAGAAGGACTAAGAAATTGCGATACATGTGTTTAAATGACAGATTGTGCAAAAGATTCTATAATGGGTGAGACAGGATCTGCATATTTCATATTTCAGTGGAAAAATTGTCTTTTTTTTTTTTTTTTTTTTCTCTGAGCCTCTTTATTGTGTCTGCCAAACCCACCGTCAGCCAAGAGGCTGTACTGCAGTGCTGCCGATGAGCCTGCTTGTCTTTCACACCTATTGTTAGTTTGTTGCCAATACATCATTCATATGGCTTCGTTTGCATACAAAAAATAAATACACCAATGGAAAATTCCTTTGTTGTTGTTGTTGTTGTTGTTTGTTTAAACTTGTTTGTAGTATGCAACTCTTGGTGCTGATTTGTGTTCGAGAAAGTTTGGATGCCTGTGTAACTTAGTAGTTATTGTTATTTTAGTTTCTGTTGCATCACAGTATTTTCTCATGCCATCATGGTGATGAAGCATTGGTTTATGCTACTGCAGGAATATTGGTAGATGCAGATTCCAATGATTATTTTGACAGTTCCTGGCTGATTGAATTCAGCTTGCATTCTCCTCCTCCTGAATGTACTTATCATGTACATTAACCCTTTGACCCCTGCACCCTGTCCATCAGCATCCTCATCCTGCTTTGTAAAATGTGCTAGCAAAGCAGAAATTTAACTCTTTGATTCCTTCACCCTGACGGTGAGGGAGTCAAAGGGTTAGGTTTTTGCAGTTGGTGATTAGGATGTGGGAGTCAGTACAGTGGGTTGTGAAGATAAAACTTCTCTGTGGGTAAAGTAGCTCAGCACTGGGCCATTGATGTAGTTCAGTCAGCCCCAGCAGTCAAAGGGTTGAATGTCTTTTGTTTGCTGTTTTTTTAAGGAAAGTATGAGGATTTAAGTAGTCAAACAGGTACTTTCTTTGCATCCAGTCACCTGTCACATTCACACTTTTATCTGTTGACTAGTTCTGTAGTAATACTGAACTACTAGTCTGCTGGCTTTTGTTTTTAGTTTGTTTCTTTGGGTTTATTTATTATTATTGTTGTTATTTTTTCTTCTTGTTGTTAATCATTTTCATCTTTTCATCTCCTTTTTCTTCTCATGTTCCTCTCTCTCTCTCTCTCTCTCTCTCTTCTCTCTCTCTCTCTCTCTCTCTCTCTCTTCCTCTCTCTTCTCTCTCTCTTCTCTCTCTCTGTGTGCGTGTGTGTGTTAGAAGTTTCTTGATCTCAGAAGTTAGCTGTGAATCACAACAGTGGTTACAGTGTCATGTCTCACGATCAGTAACACAGTCACAACAATTATGGAAACCACATAAAAATATTTAGACCATCTTTACTGAATTTTATGCTGGAAAAGACAACAGGTCATGATGGGAGAGAAATGATGTCAGGTTGCATTATGCCATGACCTTTGTTTTTTGCATCACACATATCTTCGTTATTATATCTAATGTTCTGTTAATTTCTTTCACGTTCAGTCTCTCGATTGTCCTTTTCTGGAGCACAGTTTATGTCCTGTATCCCCATCATCAATTCAGAAGTTTTAGAAAAAGGTCTCTATAAATATATATAATATCTGTAGCATTTTTTTCTCTGGTTTCCTGTTCTTAATTAGTAGACTATACTTCGGTATGTTCAGCTGAAACATTCAAAAACTGGGGAAAGGGTAACTGTTCAGTAGATGATTAAATGAAAGACATTGCTGTGGCTCCCTTCACAAACAGGCTTACCTTATAGATGGCAAGTTAGCATTGCATTTCCTTAGATCATGTTTGACAGTTTACCGTTATGATGGTGATCACTCAGTTGTAGCAGATGAACAGTTGTAGCAGATGAAATGACTTGCCAGATCTGAAAGGTGAAAATTTTCAATTGATGTATAGATCTATGGTTCTGCAAGAGGTAAAATTGTCACATGCCTGATGGACTAGTAAAAATTTTTTTTTTTTTATACGTTTTTTTTTTCTTTTTTTCTTTTACTTCATCCATCAGAATTGTTTTATTCACCTTTATCGACTGGGCAAGTGGATTTCACCAGCCCTGTATCCTGGGTACATGATTGATTTTTACAGAGTATATTCTCTGTTTAGTATATATATATAAAAAAATGAAAATGCTATATTGACTGAGATGTAGTGTGTTGAACATGAATTTTGTGACATTGTGGCTATGCTGATTATCGTATGGTTTTACTTTATTTTGTGTGGAATTAAGTCTTATAACACTTTGTCAGGGGGTTTGTACAAAAGCTACATTGTAATGTAATGCAACACTGTGTTGATTCTCATCTGGATGAGTTCTTTTATTTTTGTTGAAACTTAATAGAACCTTGAACTGTTGAAGCACCTGAGAGAAATGTTTATGAAGCTGATCAATTGAGTGATAGGTGGGCAATGTATACTCACACTTTCATAATGATGATGTCCAGGTTACATTAACTAACACAGTAACAAACAACAACGACACCAATAGGATGTGGAAGTTTTGTCAATTTACTTGAATACATGAACATGCTGTTGTTAGATGTTACTGTGTTAGAGCTAGAAATGTAATGAAAGCCCAATTTCAAGTCTGGGTCACAAGCTAACACACACACACACACACACACACACACACACACACACACACACACACACACACACACACACACACACACACACACACCATGTATATATATATATATGCACACACACACATTCTGACTCTCTCTCTCTCTCTCTCTCTCTCTCTCTCTCTCTCTCTCTCTCTCTCTCTCTCTCTCTCTCTGTCCTCTTCATATCTCTGTGACATTGCATGAAAATTTGAAAAATGTTTATAGTAACTTAATTTCTATGGTATGTTTTCCGTGAAACTTTGAAATCCTGGTTGATTGGCATAGAGGAACATCTGACACTTCATTCTGACTGTGCAGACATGAGTCTAGCTCGAGATGAACTTTATAATGAATTCTGTGCATGTAACAGGGTTTATAACATCCTTAAAAGCCCTTAAAAGTTATTAATTTTTGGGGTGCTCATGTCAAGGCCTTAAAAGTTCTTAATAATCAGACTTCCACTTTTAGTTTCACTTCAATTTAGTTCAAGGTACTTGAATAGTCAGTAGTGCTTAAATTTCATGTGTGAATATCTGCTCTGAAGCCTGAGGCAGTGAACTGCAGCCTGATATATAAGCACACAGTTATTACTTTGTTGTATATTATGTGGAAAAAAATTATCATTGTGTGGTGTGGGTATTCTTTGTGTGTGTGTGTGCGTGTGTGTGTGTGTGTTATGTTGGGGGTGGGGGGTGGGATGTTGAAAAGTCCTTAAAAAGCCCTTAAATCCCCCAGAAGTTCTATATGAAAATGAACATTGAATTTCAAACTCTTGTCCATTTAGCGTGAACAAGTACTTATCCGAGTTATCCTGTTGAGGGATGAGAAAGGTAAAGCAGGAAGGGATGAGAGGTTGGCACTGCCCTGATGATGCTGACTGAGAAACATAAACCAAAATGACTGCCAGCATTAAGCAAATTGGAACCAGAAATACACAAAAATAGAATGAGATTGCGTATCTGATAACAAAACAGGACGAGCAAAATTTTGGATAACTAGCACGCACTTTAAGACAGCAAAGAACGCTTTGCCTTTATCCACAAAACTTCTGGAAAATACATTCAGAAATGTTTTAGGTCTGGCTCAAGAAAAATGTCATGCATCTTATCCATCTATCTGTGAACAGATGTATGTGTGACGGATGTGTTGTATATATACTTTCATAGTGTTTTTACATTTTCACTTTTGTATAGAGTTTTGGCTCATTTTTGCTTTTGTGGACTGGAGCACCCAGTGTTGGTTTTAGTATCTTTATTCTGATTGGCTGTGAAGTAAAAGCGTGGAATGCACGGAGCGTGGAATGCGTGGAGCGTGGAATTCGTGTAGCGTTGTGTGCGTGTCGAAAATCTGTGAAACTAAAAAGTCAGTTCTACAGAGATTTCCAGGTGGAGCGGTCGCATATCTTTGCCACCTGAAGAGAACTAAATCTGTTTGTCTTAAGCTGCTATGTTAGCAGGTTGGTGAATCTTTTGATTTTTTGATATATATTTACCAAAAATTGAGACATGTAGAGATTGTGAAGAAACGTAGAACGTGTAAAAGTGAAGTGAATTATTTTGGCAGTCAAGAGTTGTATTGAGTTGTAGTTCTTGATTTAATGTTTTATGAATTACTGTTTTGTGGTTTCGATCTTTAAATGATGTGCAGTCAGTGTGAACTTTATGAATAATTATATGTATTGAGAGTTTGGACTTTTGAAACATGAATGGCGAATTTTGTGTTAAATTCTTTATTGTAAGATGTTATTTTGTTAAATGAATATGAAGCTAAGTTAGTGGTCATTTTTTGGAAATTGAAGTTAGTGTAGAATATTTGTTATATGGCACTGTGAATGTAATTTGCCTGCGAACTTTTAAAAGGCAAACAATATTACTTTGGGATAAACGTTTGTCAATCATATAATAAATAAATATGGTGTGGCCATTGACCCGATACATTTTATTGACAATTTTGTAGATGGAGGTACTTAGCAAATTCTGCTTCAGATGTGGGGAGCTGTCTGGTCTGATTAGCTCACAAGGGAGCTACATACGTACGTGACGCTAGTTTGAGGGATGGATGCCTGATCCAGTCCCTGGTCCTAAGCTGTTAGGACTCTGCTGAATGCTGTTTTGAGGTGGAGCTGTCAGTCCTGGTCTATGTTAGGACTCTGTGATATGGTTTTGGGTGATGCCTGATCCAGTCCCTGGTCCTAAGCTGTTAGGACTCTGCTAAATACCTGCTGTTTTGAGGGGTGGATGCCTGGTCCAGTCCCAGGTCCTAAGCTGTTAGGACTCTGCTGAATACCTGCTGTGGGCGTGTCCGGTTACTGACACCTCTGTGTTTCGTCTTGCTCCCCAGGATTGTGTGGTAACTGTATTTATATAGAGTGATGAACTGAATTCTGAACAATGATTTCGATGCTGTGAAACAGACTGACTGAAGTGCTGATGCAGTGAAAGAATTCCTGTGAAAGGACTGTTTGGGACGGAAACCTGAATCGATTACTTTCTATTGAACAGTGGTCAATGAACATTTATTTCTGTCTTATGACATGTGTTTGTTGATCCAGTTGGATGAAAATTGAACTGATGATATTTGATTAATTATAATTATTTAAATATTCTAATTTGTTTACAAGAGGTTGTTGAAGTGACTGAGTGGAAGGTTGTGTGTGGTTTGGGAAAACACATAGAACATGCACCTACATATACACAATCTACTTTCATCCTATTTCTGTCAGTCACACATAAACCGACTTCTGTAACAGTATGTGTATACCTATCCTGTTCTTGGTTGGGGAAGGTGAATCAGAAAGGGAGAAGAGATTGGCATTGCTCTGATAATGACTGAGAAATGCTAAGACCTTTATGGGAGAAGCGATTGGCATTGCTCTGATAATGACTGAGAAATGCTAAGACCTTTATGGGAGAAGCGATTGGCATTGCTCTGATAATGACTGAGAAATGCTAAGACCTTTATGGGAGAAGCGATTGGCATTGCTCTGATAATGACTGAGAAATGCTAAGACCTTTATGGGAGAAGAGATTGGCATTGCTGTGATAATGACTGAGAAATGTTAAGACCTCTGTGGAAGAAGAGATTAGCATAGCTCTGAGAAATGCTAAGACCTCTATGGGAGAAGAGATTGGCATTGCTCTGATAATGATGAGAAATGTTAAGAACTGTATAAGAGAACTGAGAAGAGATTGGCATTGCTCTGATAATGACTGAGAAATGTTAAGACCTCTATAAACCTCACTCACCTAAGACATCAGTGTTGCAGGACAACCCATACCTTGTTTGTCTTGTTTTCTGTTTGGTTGTTGGTTGAAGTCTGGAAGAACTCCTAAGGCCATAAAATGTACACATCATTTGAGGTCTTTAATTTTGGATCTTGAAAATGGAACAGCCTGTACAGTTTCTGGTGTTTTTTGTCCAGACATGGAATATAGATCTATAGATAGATTGTATGGAAAATAAGTTTACTGATCATATATATGCTGATTATGCAACAACAGACTACTGTAATGTCTGGGCTGTGCAATGCACCAGTAATTCATGTGTGTGTGTGTGTGTGTGTGTGTGCGCGCGCGCGCGTGTGCGTTTGCGTGTGTATGCGTGTGTGCGCAGGTATGTGTGTGTGCATGCGTGCATATGTGTGTGTATGCGTGCATATGTGTGTGTGTTAGAACTACACCTGTTACTTAGAAATGGTTTGTTAATTCTGTGCATATGTGCATGCTGTGTGTGTGTGTGTGTGTGTAGGTGAAACAGTGAAAGGTTAACAAATGGATCAAGAGTCACATGCCTTGTTGTTATTGCTGTTTAGAGCCATATTATATCAGGGCTATTTATAACCATTTCAAAACATACACAATACTTGAACAGGAAAAAAGAAAACAAAATTAAGTACACATATCAATGCATTCACACACATAAATGATAATCTAAGGAGATGCCCCTGGCGTTGACCACTCCGTCCAATTTATTGCACTTCGGGATTTAAAAAACAAACTTGAATACAAATTTAAACATAAATAAGGACACTAAAACATTAAACGGGCCTAAATTACCTAAAATTGCTTTCACATATTTCACCTCCCTAGAGCCAAAAATACACTTAACCCTTTCGCATTTGCACTGCTAATGCTAGATGTAAAGCCAGCTCCTAGTATTCGCATTCGAATGTAGCACAGTGTCAGTACAAAGTCTTTCAGTTGTGAATGGAAAGTTCCTTGCATCCCAGAATGCTTGTACTATTTTTTAGAACATTCAGCAGGAGACTGACCAAGATTCTAACCACACGCGCGATAAGACAGCAAGGCAGTAGTGATGGAAATTCCACACACAAGTGCCGGAAAAGGTCGGACGATCTCAATCGCTATGATCGGATTGGCACATTCTTCCGGCGTTGTGAACAGCTAAGGGTTAACACATGTACCCAATTATCAATCCTAAGATAAAGTACATAAGACATTATCAAACACATACAGGTGGATTGACCAGCAAGGCAGGAAATAATAGGAAGAAATGACAGAAAGCAAAGGAATATGACAGAAACAGAGAGAGTGACAGAAAAGAAGAAATTTTTAGCACAGAATAAAATTTCCAGAAGGTGGGGATACTATTTATACTGAAAGAGCTCCGGCATCCCCATGGGGGATGGGATGCGGGTGTGTCACATGCCTAATAATGATATTACAATAATAGCCTGAGTGTTAGCTCAGCACTCGCTGTGTGTGGTTGTATATGTGTATTATGTGTGATGTGTGTATGGAGAAGACTCATATAAAATTTATTTATGAGTATTATTCTGCTCTCATATTTTTTTTTTTACTACTAATACTAGTAATTCCTGTTGCCTTTCATGTTTTGTCATTGTGTTGTTACTTAATTTAAAGTGAGATAATGTTCTGTTACTGTAAACAGTAAAATGCAGCAAATAAGATTTAACATGGATCATTTGTACTGAATAAATTAAGTCATTAATACATATACATTTTTTTCCAGTCTCCATTGGAAGAAATCAGCCTCTGAAAGCTGAGAAACCCAAGTGGAAGAGTGACCACCCTTTGACAGAAGGACAGCTACGCAGCAAAAGAGATGAATTCTGGGACACTGCTCCTGCCTTTGAAGGACGCAAGGAAATTTGGGATGCCTTGAAAGCAGCAGCTTACGCTCTGGAGACGGGTGACCATGCACTGGCGCAGGCAATTGTGGATGGGGCCAACATATCTTTACCACATGGTGAGGGCAGGGTGACTAAACAGAAAGAAATAGCCAACCAAAAAACACAAAAAGATTTTTAGTTTACATTATTAGAACTAGACCTGTTAAACAGAAAGTGTGTGTGTGTGTGTGTGTGTGTGTGTGTGTGTGTGTGTGTGTGTGTGTGTGTGTGTGTGTGTGAGAGAGAGAGAGACAGAGACAGACAGAATAAGAAACAGTTTGTGAGTTCATAAAAGAACCTTTGTTTAGTTCATTTTCAAATGCTTCAGTACTTTAAAAGCAACACTGCTATTTTATTGCAAAATGTGAAAATAATTAGTGTAAGCAAGAAATCACCACCAGAAATAACACCATTTACAGGCTGCGCTTAATTGGTCATCTGATTTCAGGATTCTCATCAGTTGATCTAAAGAAAGATTATATTCGAATAGTTGAAGAAATGTATTGAAGAATGTTTATGATTATTTCACCTTTTACATACATTTTCAATTGTTATCCATGCATAGCATAGGGGTTAAAAACACTTGCTGTTTAAAGGCGTGGTAAAGCATTATCTGCCGTGGTTGACCACTGTTGAAATGAAGGATGATATGAGTCATGGCCTTGGCTTGAAGTTGAACACAGCACCACAGTCCACTAAGCAGCGTTTGGAATCAGAGCAAGCCACACAACCAACCATTCACATTCAGCACTCAGTGTGGTGAAGCATTTAGCACAATGGACTACAGACTGGGAGAGTATCAGTCCAAACCTCCATCAGTTCAAACTTTATATTTGGATTTTTCAATCCCATCCAGCTCCATCCCAGAGCTGAATGGGCTGTGTGATCCATGGGAAGCTAGGACCACACAGTCAAGTCTTTGTACCACTTTTCTCATGCCTCATTGAGGTGTTGAACCCGGGATATATTACAGGAATGTAGAGCACAGCTTTCATGCTGTCTCAGTTGGAAAAGGAATTCCATAGCATCATCACTACCATCTCCATGTTCATGATAATACCATTACAATTAGTAGTCTTAGATTTTGTGGCCTTTCATGCCTTGTTCTCTAGGTGACCCGTTTTGATGGGTTTAGAGATGCATTGGAGAGAGTTATTTTCTGCCCCAACTTTGGTGCTGTTGCTATAGTCTTGATCCCATGACGCTCATTATGGCGCCGCATCACACAATCAATACCATTTCCTCCTGTGCTGGTGCCAGGAAGCCCATGGGAGCCAGAGGTGTCTTGCCATCATGGAGCCACCCACCAGAGGCAATCCTGCACTGCTGCTGGCAACTTTGGTTGAGTTCAGTAGTGATCATCTGATCCAGCTTACTAAGGACACTGCCTTCTTAGCCCCCTACTTCCAACAGCAGTTACTCAATCACGGAGCCAAACCAAGTGAGAGATCCCTTGGTAGACCACCTCCACAGCCTTCCGGTGACAGCCCTCATGAACCACCGACACCAAAGACACCCAACTTCAATTCCACTTAGACAGGGAAGTGATATAGACATCAAAATTTAGGTCATTATGAGATCAGGGCATAAAGAGCCACGAAATCAGGGACAGTTTTCACAGTGCTGTAATGGTCAATGAAGTCTTGATAATGGGGATAATGACCATGATGCTGTGGAGTCCCATCTAGGATTGAGACTGTGTCACAGGGCTACCTGTACTCTGCATTTACTACCGTAATATAGCCTGACATCAGCCAACCCTGAGAGATACAGATACCTGCAGTTTTGATGAGGAAATTTGAGCAGTATTGTCGAAGACACATAAGTACAGTGGATGAGACTTGGTGAGGAAATTTGAGCAGTATTGTCAAAGACACCTAAGTACAGTGGATGAGACTCAACTGTGTAGTTGTAGTCTTCCCAGGGAGTCCAAAGCGCACTCAACTTTGGGTAGAAAACGGTTAGGGCACAAAAAAATCCACGTTTTACTCTTAGGGCTCAAAACATGCTCCCAGTCAGTAGACCATTGTATGGCCACTTTACCATGATGACTGGTTGGAGAGCCAAATATAAATGCATGGTTGTAGTGTCACAGGAGCCATGGCAAAGAGGGGACAGCAGCCAGGGACATCTCCTTAGATTATGTGTATGAATGCATTGATATACATGTGTACTTAATTTTCTGTTCCTTTTTTTCCCTGTTGGAATACTGTTTGTATATTGAAATAGCCCTGATATGGCTCTATGCAGTCGGCAGAGCTTTAACCCTTTGACTCCTTCACCCTGTCCGTCAGCATCCTGCATTGCCAACCATGCTAGCAAAGCAAAAACTTAACTCTTTGAATCCCTCACCCTATCCACCAGCTTCCTGCAGGAAGCTGGTGGATAGGGTGAGGGAGTCGATGGGTTAAGTTTTTGCAGTTGGTGGACAGAGTGTGAGAGTCAGTGGGTTAAGCAGCAAGAAGAATAAGATAAAAAAAAAAGATAATACCCCCCCCTCCCCCCTCAAAAAAAAAAAAAAAAATCAAGTTCAGATTCAGTCCAAGGAAGGACAGTGTTAATGGGTGGAAAGCTAGCCAAGTGATCAGAACCCAATCTGAGTATCTTTCATTCACATGCTATGACAGAATCAGGTGCCGGTCAACCTTCTTACTCTTAGTCTACACTGGTTGGCAAAGAGGTAAGAGCTCCAGCCTTTCAACTTGATGGCACAGGTTCAAGCCTGGCTTGATAAAAACTTTGTGCCCGCAGCCCTCAGAGCTGTGAATGGATGCCTGACTTTGTCACGAATGAGGCAAATAAGGCAGCAAGGGAGAGGAGATGGGCATTGCTGCCATAACGCTGGCCCCAAGAAAATTGTGGTCTCTTTCACCTCACTCCCTGCAACCTCAAGGTTATGGGAAAATTTTATTTTTGGCTTTAACTAAGTTTAAGTCAAATATTGTTTGTCTGACTCAAAATGCTTCGCCTCAAATACTGAACTATTTGTCTGATTCACAGGCACTCTGCTGGACTGTTACGATGAGCTGGGCAACCGTTACCAGCTGCCAGTGTATGCACTGAGTGCCCCCACCAACCTGATCGAAGACAACAGTGAGAGTGAAGCTGGAGGTGACACAGATGCCAACTCCTCCCCAGGCACAGAGGTGCCACTCAAACTGCGCCTCTCACACCTCCCCAAAGACATGAAAATCTTGGTACGAACCACAGACACGGTGCACAAAATAAAACGACTTTTACAGGAGAAGGAAGATCTGGAACCGGAGCGTCAGCGATGGTTCTTTGGTGGCAAGTTGCTCAATGATAAACTGCGGATTGAAGATGCCCACATCCCCAAGGGTTTCGTTGTGCAAGTGATTGTGTCTCCGGCCAGTTAACTGGCATGTCACGGAAGGTTTGTGAAGATGTGTGAGCGGACAAAGACAGCAGTGTCAGCGAAGAGTTTGGTTGTAGCAGAGGTTTGGATTGAGATGGGTAACTGGCTCTGTAACACTCGGGCTGTTCGTCTGGCTGTAGCAGACCTACAAGGAGGCCATGACCTATCACTCACAATGCTGCAGAGGGCCTCGCACATACAGGTCCCAGATTTGCGTAGCTCCAAGACAAGCTGCACATGCACCGACTGACCATTGGTGCTGATCAAGCGAGCATGTGATCATCCGTGAATGGTTGCAGTTGCTGGTCTCTCCGTTCACATCTTTTAGGGTGGGGGGTGTCAAGTGATTGACCACTCCAGCAAGAAAAGGGAAAAAATGATAGAGTATGTTCAAATATAAGACGTTTGTGATTCACCGATGTTAGTCTGACATTGATTTGTTTATTATTCTCTAACTGCAGTTGTTTACAGAAATTACACTTCACCAGTTCACTCTCTCAGATTTTTTTTTTAAACCGTTGAATTGTTTTTATGTGGGGTCAGCTTGATAAGAGGCGCAAAATTCAGTGTACGGTTAATGACTAGGACAAACAGTAAACCCTCTTCTTTGTCAGGTAACTCAGTTTTGTTAATCCTTTTGTTTCATCGTCCTGCTGGCTTTCTGCAGGACACTGGTGGACAGGGTGAGAAAGTGAAAGGGTTAAAAGCAGACTGGCAAGAAAAGCACTTCATGTGTTCTTGTGAACTTCTTACTACACAAAAGTCAGATAATCTGTAGACAACACAGATCAGCCTTGGTTGTACTGTTGCTTTCTTCTGACAGAACTTTTTGACTTTTGGAAATCATGTGAATGTTGTGTTTAGTGATTCAGCATTGTTTGTCAGCAGAGGACTTTAAACCTTTTCCTTCCATTACCCTTTCCATCAGTTTACTGTTGGAAGCTGGTGGATGGGGTTAGGGAGTGAAAGGGTTTTATCCCTTTGACTCCCGCACCCTATCCACCAATTGCAAAAATTTAACCCTTTGACTTCCTAATCTTATCCACCAGCTTCCTGCAGGGAGCTGGTGGATAGGGTGAGGGAGTCAAAGGGTTAAGTTTACGCTTTGCTAGCATGATTGACAATGCAGGATGCTGAGGACAGGGTGCAGGAGTCAAAAGGTTGAGTTTTTTCGGATGTGGGGGAGTGGAGTTGAAAGCATTCTAAACTCAGAACTGCCTGTGATCGTGATAAAAATGTGTAACTTTTCTTTTTTTTCATGTTTGATTTTTGTGGGTTTTTTTTTTCTTTATTACATGATCATATAATCTTTGATTTGTGGAATGATTGGCTGGAGTTTATGTACATTGAGACATATCCCAACTCTGGAAATGTGAGTGAAATTATTTTGTTAAATCTGTTCTTTTGGTCTTTTAACACTGTATATATAATTATATATATATATATAATATAATGACAGGGCAACAACCTCTTGCTCAGCAGTGATACTTACACAGGTCTCCCCTACCCTTTGTTTAGCCTACCTGTTCCTCCTGGTGTCCCCTCCCAAAACTGGGAAGTAATAAAATCAGAAAAATGAAAGATAGAAACAACAGAAACCAAGTCAGCCATGTAGGATACAAACCATTGATTTTTGTTTTTGTTTTGTTTCAGTAAAATTATATATATATACATATATATATATATATATATATATATATGTATATAATTTTTCTTGGCGAATTTTCAGTCTTACCATGTATATATACTATACCTTTATTCGTAAGGTAAGGCAAAGTCAGGTAACAATTTGCATTAGTAGTAAAAGCAAATGGACAAAAATATCCCATTTTAGATGTCCACTGTATCAATAAACAAAAGGGTAAACTCACATGTGAAATATGAGTGTTAGTATAGATCTGAAAATGGTCATTTGATCACTGTTTTCCAAAAAAATTGAAAAAAGGTTTGGGTCATTTTCCACTGGATGTGTTCTGAAGTTTGATGAGACATTCTACAGAAATACGAACAACTTCAGAATTATAGAATCAGATATGAAGTGTCAAAAATTACACAATGGATGCAGTGTGAACAGTCAAAGTTTACTGTAGTAGTGCATGGTATCCTTTGATGGGTGGCTGAATGGCGGCTTGGCACTAGGACTTTGACTAAGTGATGTTGGTGGTGGGTTGTGGAGCCAAAGTTGAGGGTGTGTGATCATCACCATTCCAGTGGCTTAGAAGTTGGGACAGGAAGAAAAAAAATCAAAGGTACTGTGATGATAGATAACACGCCAGTCCCCATCATTCAGTGGCGGCTGTTTAGTTCTTTTGATGGAGCTGTGGACTTGATATCTGATACCTCAAGTTCAGTCCCACCCACAACATTGAAAAATTGGCCTGTTCGCCGCCCATTTTAATATTGTTGTCAGCTTAGTTTCATAAGTCCCTCTCACCACCATCACCCTTCCCCATTGCCCATGCCCTTGCCCATGCATAAGGTTTTGCACAGGGTCAGGGAGACTGCCAGATGATTGTTGGCAGGTTTGTGTGCAGTGCATATGGAATTGTCTGAGGGCAATGAATCCCTTGAACAAACTCTTAACTCCTTACCACTCATACAGTGTCATTGTTCAAAACATGACAGGTAAATGAAGTGCACTTTTGCTTCCAAAACAGAAGAGGAGAAAGATGCTGACAACAACTGTGATGATATAGATATTGCAGAGTCTGAAACAAGTATGGAGTACTGCTAGTTGAATTGGATCTTTTTTCTTTCTTTATTTTCTTTTTGTGGCAACAGTATTTTTCTGTGTAAAATGCTGGTTCTTGTCCTTGGGAAAGCAGGTTGCCATAATAAGGCGCCATCCGTTTTTCTTGTTTTCGCCTGTAGGTTTTATTTTTTGTATACCTATGAAAGTCAGTTTTTCGGTGTAGTTTAGCAAGGGACAGATCTTTTGTTGCATTGAGATCTTTTGGTACTGGTCCTCCGGCTTATGCCCAACTTATCCACACTTGAAAAAAACCAAAAAACTTTTACAGTTGTGGAAGACTGCGTGACAGTGACTATATCAACTTGTTAAAGAAGCTCAGTTGTGGCTGGTCTTGCCACAATGTGCTGACTGCTGCTTATGGCAGTTGCGTTCTGAGAATGGTGTGAATTCATAAGCGGTTTCCACAGCATAGTCCTCGCTGGAAGAAGACACCTGTAATATCTTGTGTAGCTTGGGTATTTTTTGGCTGTACTACAGTACTGAAAATGTCTTTACTTCACAGATTTTACTCTACACTTGATGATCCTAGTTGGTGTAAAAATAGAGCTCCAGATAACCGTCAGAATCTGCATGTGGTTCGAATCTGGCTACAGCAAAACTGTGTATGCAACCTCCAGTTCACCCAACTATGAAGGGGTAATGACCCTGTTCAGGGTCAGGGATGGTAAAGCATTGAGGGAGAGGAGATGGGCATCACTTGTCACAGTGCTGTCTGTGAGAAGAGAGGAAGTCATTAACACCTTGCTACCCTATGCCCTCAGAGTTATGAGACAATTGGTAGTATTGTTTTCTTTTAATAACAACACACATATTTATGTAACCGAAGACCAACACATCAGTCAAAATATTCAGTTATTCAGATCTGAGTTTGACAAACTGTCTGTGATTTACTACGCTAATATTATATCAGATTCACAGATGACTGAACTTGGTTGTCAAAATGGCTGTACATAATTTTTTAATTTAATTTAATTTGATTGAAATAAGAACTTGAATACAGTAGGTTAACAGTAACTTATTACCTTAGAGTGTTTGACTCAGTATTTTCACCTCAGCCCCCCCTCCTCTTTTTGTTTTGTGTAATGTGTTACTGTTCAAATATAGACACAAAAGTCTAGATTCAGTCTTTCAACATCATTTATCGATATGCTTTCATTTTCATAACTATTATAATTAATTTAAAGAGAACTATTGATAAATTATACAAATATGGTCATTTGTTTAAAATGTACTAGATAATTATCAAATGTTGATTGAACGAATCAAATAAAACACGTTTATAACTAGCCAACCAGTCAGTCGACAACCAAAAAATTGAAAAAAAAAAAAATTATTGTAAAAACCAAACACTAGGGAAATGGGGTGTAGTATGACAGGACTGAGAATTGAAATTAACATATCTTTTTCTACTTGATCATGTAATGAAGTCAGTCATTATATTTGTTTCTTCTCACTAGACATTGATTCCCTCGCCCGATCTGACAGAAAGTTGTTCTAAAGACAAGGCAAGGGGGTGACAAGATTAAGGGTTGAATATATTTCTACTTCCCACCTTCAGTTGGCTACTAGCTGAACTGTTGGCTGTCCATGTTAATGTGCCAGCTTAGTGGTTGATAGGTCCCTCTTCCCCCTCCCCATTTTAAGACCTTGCCACCACACAGGGCTTTGCACAGGCTCAGGGAGTCTGCTGGATTATTATTGCCGACAGATTCAGAGGAAGCGTGATAGCCAAGTGCAGTGAATCTCTTGAACACTCACCAAACTCCAGTCTGATGGTGTAGAAAAATTCCAGATCAACTTGTTTAAGAAATACCTCCACTACCCCTTCTTAATAAAAGTGATTGTGAATGATGAGCTAGTGAAAGTAAAGCACTTGAGGGAGAGGAATGAACACTTTCTGTATAAAGCTGTCCTTGGGCAACAAATGAAATCTCGATCACTTCATGACCCATTTTACAAAAAACGAAAAACAAAGTCCACAGAATTTGATCTGCATTTGCCACAGTTGAAATTTGATTTCCATGGGGCAGTGATTAGTACACTGTTAGGAAAACCAGGGTTTGTGTAGAAATTAAGCATGATCAAGCATGGTTGTAAGCCAACAGTTTTGGGTCTCATTTTGAACACGCAATCCCTGTCTACCTGGCTGCAATTAAGTATCTGTTAAGTGGTGGGGGGAAGATTAAGCACTAAAAAGGTGAGAAGGGCTCTGCTCTCGGAGTTACTACAATGTTGGTTTTGACAGAAGCTGAGGCTTTGGGAAAAGCTTTACCTTACCTTATGTTACTGAGGTGATCAGGATAGATCTCGTTGTTTAAATGCTGATTTTTTTAATGGTTGTGTTGTACGTTGGAGTTGTCCAGCTTTGATGAGGGATGGGCTTGTCTGAGCTTTGTAACGTTGTTACAGCCAAAAGTGGTTGTAAGTGCATGACTGGGCTAAAATCAATATGCTACATACTCAAACTAGAAATGATACCTGTAGATATGTGGAAAATGGGAAGAATGAATGTCTTTCATGGTATGAGGAGTACTCATACAAGTTGTTTTGTTGCGTACTGAACAAATGGGTCTAGTGCAAGGCGGTGTCTCGTTTTCTTGATGACACTCTTAGCGTTTGATGATTGCTTTTTCCTGAGAAAATTGTGTACATAGTCTGAAACCATGATGAGTTGTTTCATGATTGCAGATATCGGATAACCACAGCGTGTTGTTTAATGTATATATGTAATATAATTTGTAAAGTGATGAAAAAGAAGGCCTATTAGCCTAGTTTTAACATAATACTGAGAGAGACATGGGATTTCATGACTCCATCATGCATATTATATCAAGAGTTTGTTCCCATCTGTGGACTTACAGCCCTGATATGGCTCCATGTTGGCTGGGCTTTAACTCTTTGACTCCTGTACCCTGTCCACCAACATCCTACCCTGTCAACCATGCTAGCAAAGCAAAACCTTAAACCTTTGCTTTGACACCTCACCCTATCCACCAGCTTCCTGCAGGAAGCCAGTGGATAGGATGAGGGAGTTAAAGAGTCAAGTTTTTGCAGTTGGTAGATAGGGTGCAGGAGTCAAAGGGTAAAAAAAAAAGCAACAATAAAAATCTTTGGACTTTGTTGCCTGCGCACATCGGTTTTGTAATTGGTCTTGTGTACAGACTGGATGCTTCTCTGATGTTGTCACTGAAATCATGTGTTCACATGTGGACGTGAAAATGTATAATACAGTGAGTTAGGATGTCAGGTGTTATGTGTATTTTATCAAGTTGTTTCAACTGTTTTTAGTTCAGAGTTATGAACCTGAAGCCAACCTTAATTTTTATTATTGAACAGTTTGATAGAAGAAAACATCTTTAGGCTAGGCCGGTTCAGAAAACGTTTTTGAGTTTTTTTTATCAGGCAATGTATTCTTCCATGAAACTGCGGCCCCCATGGTGCATTTTGTTTAAAAAACTCATCGGTGGGGGAATTAACTGCCTGTTTGTACAAGACTACTATACTTGTAACAGTACAAGATCTTGCTATTGGTTAAAAGTGGACTTTTTATTGGATGTTTGCTGCCATCATTTTATTCACAGTTGCTTTGATTCCACAGATTCAATGAAATGATCCCATTTAACCAGAGCTGTGGTTTATATGACAGAAGAGTGTATGAGAATACTTCACACTCCTGAAAGTCAGGTTAGGCATGGTTGATTTGCAAAATGGATTGATGATCAGATCAGTCCTTGAACTTGAAGAAAGCACTACAGTCAGCAGTAAATAGATACGTGTTTATGGATAGGGAAAATAATGCAGTAAGGAAGAGGAGATTGACACATTGCTCATTATGAAAAAAATTCACAAGCCAGTCCCCTCGTTTCCTTGTGACCTCTGCTTGGTTACTAGAAAATTATATACCCCCCCCCCCCTTTATTGCAACAGCAGCTTTTGTGGTCACTTCTGTTTGGTTGTGCATTGGGAGGGGGAGGGATTGCGTTTTGAGAATGAGAAGTGATTTTAGGTGTGGATGTGGCTAGAACGAAGATGGAAGATGTAACATGCTTGCCATGGTGAGGGGTTTGTACATTTGTAAAACTAAAATAAATAATATCTGTTTAACACTAGACATGGATGATGGAGGTAGCTACCATATTTTGCCATTCAAAATAGGTAAATCTTAACTTGGCAACTCACCCCCAAAATAAACAAAGCAAAGCAACCAACTAACCTGCATAATGTGATATATGTGCAGTATAAACCTCTCAACCTTGTTTGCGTTTCAGTCTTGGATTCATGAACAATCTTGGATTCATGAACAATCTTGGATTCATGAACAAAGGAAGTGCACTGTGATGTTCATATTGTTTTGACAATAATACAGACAGTGCAGCAGTCAAATGTTGCTCATGAATCAAGGATCGCGCCATGATTTTGTTTCTTTTTCATTTCTGTAAACTTTCATGTAAGCCTTATGCCTGACACTATATAGTTTCAATGTACAAAGGACTGAAACACATGGTCTGTAATGTAAGCCTGACACTATATAGTTTCAATGTACAAAGGACTGAAACATATGGTCTGTAATGTAAGCCTGACACTATATAGTTTCAATGTACAAAGGACTGAAACACATGGTCTGTAATGTAAGCCTGGTGCCTGACACTATATAGTTTCAATGTACAAAGGACTGAAACACATGGTCTGTAATGTAAGCCTGATGACTGACACTATATAGTTTCAATGTACAAAGGACTGAAACACATGGTCTGTAATGTAAGCCTGATGACTGACACTATATAGTTTCAATGTACAAAGGACTGAAACACATGGTCTGTAATGTAAGCCTTATGCCTGACACTATATAGTTTCAATGTACAAAGGACTGAAACACAGTCTGTAATGTAAGTGCCGACACTATGTTCAATTACAAGAAACACAGTCATAGAAATTCCAAACACATATAACTGGCTCTAGCTGCAATGCGAGTTCATGTACCCATGGCTATTTTTTTCCCCGGTAATATATATTGTTTGCTTTTATTGACAAGGACTTATCTTGATAAAACTGGGCTACTGTCGTTGGGGAAAACATTGTCTCACTACAGCATCATCCTTTTTTTCTGTCTGCATGTACTTTATTTTTTGCTATGGAATTTCTTTTTATTATGCCAGGGTCTGGGCCAGGGCCAACTTTTTGTTTCTGTGGTGTAGTTTACAAGCACTAAGTGCATGCTGTGTACATGGGACCTTGATTTATCTCATCCAAAAGACAGCATCCAGACCACTCTGCAAGGTCTAGTGGAGAGGTTCGATTCAAATCCCTGTTGCATCCAACACTACAGGCATGTTAACGAATAGGCCACCAATCTAGTAGTGATCATTATTCATTAGTGTCTGGTTCTGGCTAACTTCAACGCAAAAGAATTTTAAAACAGTAGATAAGTGTAGATCTATATCACTTGTGTAGCTTCTACTATGCTTGCATTGCATCTTCAAAATAAAGGCCTATTTTCCTGTAAGGAAAAGCATCCATCTCTTTTTAAGTTTCCCTGTGCGGTTAATTCATCCTCCTTCTGTAGATACAGAACTGTGTGTTAAAATAAATTTGTGTACTGTTTATTTGGACATGTGAAAATTCTGTGCTGTGTATATTTTGTGCAGGCATTGCTTACAATAACTGTCAAGGACCAGTGAATGTGTGTGTGTGTGTGTGTGTGTGTGTGTGTGTGTGTGTGGTGTGTGTGTGTGTGTAATAAGGATGTTTTTGATTACACACAAAGATGACACAAGAATGCTGGCTTCATTTGTTGGGTTTCATTTGTCTCTGTCTGCTTGTAGTGTTTTAAGAGCAACTGTTTGTTGTGCACGAGGCTTGGTGGTGTGCAGTTTACCAATCATGTTTTATGTTGTACCATGTGTATGTTGAGGTTGAAGGGGGGAATTATCATGCTTGATGATACCTCCCTCTTTCATTGCATACTGTTTTTTTTTTTTGTTTTTTTTTTTTTAGAACAATGTGGAATGGGTTCTTAGCATGTTGTCTTTTTGGAACCACAGCCAACTTCTCATAAGGTGTCCCCACTATCATCACACAGGCGTACACATTCACACACATACAACCAGATAGGCCTACATGCATATACACAGACAGACACACAAAGACGCACATTCATGCACACACATAACCACAGACACACACACACAGACATGCCCAGACACACACACTCTCAAAACACACACACACAGACAAGCACACTAACACACCCATACACCCAGACACATATACACACAAACCCAGACACACATGCAAACACCGTCCCCAGACATACGTACAGACAGACACACATCCAGATGCACATACTCACATACACCCAGACAAAGACAAACACACATACTAACACACCCACACATACAAACACACCTAGACCCAAACATCTACACACACACAACACACCCTGGACATATAGAATACACATAACACACATACAGACACACATACAAACACACACACACACCCTGGACACATAGAATACACACATAACACGCATACAGACACACATACAAACACACACACACCCTGGACACATAAAATACACACATAACACATACAGACACACATACAAACACACACACACCATGAACACATAGAATACACACATAACACACATACAGGCACACATACACACACACACCATGGACACATAGAATACACACATAACACACACACATACAAACACACCATGAACACATAGAATACACACATAACACACACACACCATGGATACATAGAAT
The DNA here is from genome assembly GCA_030674185.1 of Monoplex corrugatus. Lineage (NCBI taxonomy): Eukaryota > Metazoa > Mollusca > Gastropoda > Littorinimorpha > Ranellidae > Monoplex > Monoplex corrugatus. The sequence continues at coordinate 86,042,707 of CM060309.1, forward strand.
ATACACATAACACACATACAGACACACCATGGACACATAGAATACACACATAACACGCACACACCATGGACACATAGAATACACACATACAGACACATACACACACACACACCATGGACACATAGAATACATACATAACACATACAGACACATACACACACACCCAGACACACTTACATACGCACACACAGACACACATACAAACATACTCACTACCCAGACATACACAACACACACATACATGCACCCCCCCCCCCCCACACACACACACACAGCCAGAACAAATACCTGGACACAAATACAAACACACACACACCCAGAGACACACCAGCACATACAGCAAGACACACATACAAACATACACACCAGACACAAGCAAATCCACACACACACACACACACACACACACACACACACAGTCACATTACAAACACATACCCAAACACACACCTTGACACACAACACATACCCAGATACATATACAAACTCACACCCACACACAAACACACATGCCCAAACACACATGCAGACAGAGACAGACAGACAGAAAGACCACATGCTCATTTACACACACAGACGACCCACACACAGACGACCAACACACAGACACCGAAACGCGTGCATGTGCACACATGTACACATAAAGCATACTGACATTGACATATTACACCAACACACACACACACACATATACACACACACAGAGCATACATATGCAATCTTACTAAAACTGGTCTGTTGTTGAGTTGTCAATATATTATAACCTCTTCCAAGGTCTTTGTCAGGACAAGTTTTGTCTGTTTTCCCGACTGTTGAACAAGTGATAGTCATTTGATACAAAAACGTGTGTAGACAGTAAGAAGTTCAAATACGACATCCATGTTCAGCGATAGTTGTCAGACTATTATGTTTTCAAGTGCTTTTCTAACTTTTTTTTTCTTGAATTGTGTTTTACAGGCTAGATACTTTGTTTCATGGTCCAACTTAAGGACAAAACACATGCAATGGCTTACCACATGACTTGTGATGATTATGGGAATGAACACATGGGAGCACATCAGAACACTAGGCATAGAGCCAAAGAGCATCAAAACACCACAAGGGCCTCATTAACAACAGCAGTAGAACACTGCAAAGAAACAGGGACACCAATTTCCACAGAAAAATGAAAATCCTGGCCCCTAAAAATCACAATTCAAGAAGAAAAATATAAGAAATGCACTGCAACTTGTTTGACGGTAGTTATCACATGTGACCAGCACTAATCCAACAGAGCCTGCCACACAGACGATGCTTGTCATGACCATCGGCATCTTGACAGGTAACCGTCTCTAAGAAGGATCATTCATTTAATGACATAGGGTAGAGTCAGGTATTAGTCTGTATTCAGGATTTCTTCTTTTATTATTTATTCATTTACAAATTTACACTGGCAGAGCTGGCAATATTTTGTGTACAGCACAGATCTGCTCAGCAACATAATGGCCTGGCAGAACTGAATCAGAATATTTTCCAAACAACTGAGAAAATATGCCATGGGATTCTGAACACATAATAATTTATGCACCAAAGAAATCCTAAAAATGAACACAGTTGTATAGTAAGCATTAGAACAGTGATCAAGTGCATTTTGTACAATTAACACAAACACCAAAACACACAGAACAAGCAGACAGGACACACACAAAAATCTTCCATCTGTATTCACACGAGTCTGTTAAATGGAGTTTGAAGTAATTTTAAAATGTATGTAACTCTCACTGTGCACTGCCCATCTGTTTTACATTTTCAATATGCATTTGCTGTGGAAACCACATGTTCTAAATTCCTTTAAGTTCTCAAGTTCTGCATAGACAATTTCTATACTAACTTGGTCATGTTTGAAAACCAGAAACACATGAAAAGAATAAGAATGCATATTTAACGGATAAAACAACTGTCTTGCTCCATCCAGTAAGTATGCATTCTCTTTTCGTGTGTTTAGATATCTAAGACTTGAATACTGGCAGTCACTTTGAATCACATTATACTATGAAAATCATAAAAAGCCAATTCTTAAACAAAAAACACTAATGTTTTGTTAACAGAACTACGCATACAGCCATAAAAAATTATGTGGGCCTTCAATGCATTTAACCAATTTAAAAAGAATGATAGAAATGATGAAATTATCAAAAATAAGAAAAAGTCCATAAACTTTTCACAGATGGGTCTTTTTGGCCATGACAACATGCTCAAATAGTGTGCAGTGAGAGTTAATATTGCCATTCCATTACTGGATCTTTGATCTTATCTAGTTCAGGTCTAGTACTGTGAGATTTCAATGTATACTGAGTCTTATTTTGAAGCAACAGGGTCAGTGATTGTCATTGTTTCTTATCTAATTAATATTACATACACACACACACAAATATGTTAACACAGTACATCGCAAGAAATATACATACATGAATACATGCATATTGAAAATGTAAAACAGGTGGGCACTGGAATGTAGATGAATATTTTCTACCTACAGGGATATGAAAAGAGCGATGAGAAAGACCAGTAAAAAACTAAACCAATCTTGACCAAAGCAAGAGCACAATACAACCCACCCTACCCCCATTAACATACTTCCCACTCTACCCCACTGAGCATAAACACACACACACACACACCACACACACACACACACTTGGATTATGGCCTGTAAGCAAGTGAATATCCATTAGGAACAACAAAAGGATATCAGAACATGGACTGTATACTGATTCAGCAAGGGATTTTCACAGAATCCGCCCAGACTTTTCTCCTGGTGAATGTTTTATCTGTCTCCTCTCAAGATCTCTGAACAAGACAGTTTACTGTATGGCTGGCTGTCTTCCCTTTCACTGTGCAGTCCTATGGCATAAGCACTAACCACTTGTCTGGAACTGGCAGGAAGTTTTGAGTCTCGCAAACCCTTCAATGCTCTCAGATGATAGTTGGCCCATCCCATTTTGATGGTGATTGTTACTTACACCCTGCCATTACACAAGGTTCTGCGTGTGCTCAAGGTGTCTGCCGGATAATTGCTGTCAGATTTGGATGGAACGCACATGGAACTGACATACTGACATAACCCTATCCTGAGGGCAAAACACAAAAGCTGACAAAGAAACAGCCCACACTCCATATTTGAAGACCTTGCCATTGCACTGGGTTTTGCACAAACTCTAGCAGTTTGCTAGATAACTGATGTCAGGTTTGTGTGGAACACATGGAATGGTCCAAGCGTGATGTATCCCTTCTTACATAACTCTTACAAAACACAAACTGACAAAAAAATGCACAGCAATTTACCATATGACCTGTGATGGGAGTGTATCGTAAATACATGGAGAAAATGTACAGCAATGCACAGCACTAGTGATTAGAAAACAGAGACCACCAAAACATCACAAGGACCTGTGACGAGTGCAACACTGAATACACATGGAGGAAACTGCCAGAACTCTAAACACTATAGTCCCAGACAACCAGTACGCCTCACAAAACAACAGTGGCATTACACTGTGAACAAACAGGACACCCAAGTCTCGCAGGGAAAAGATACTAGAATTCTGGCCACTGACACTCAAACTTAATGAAGAAAACGAGAAGCAGTGGAAGTCAAAAACCACACAGCACATGAAAAAGCAACTTCACTGGACAAGCTTTAGTTATGATATAGAAAGCAACAAAAAATACTGTTATAATCACTAACTTATATTGCACATACTGATTTGTTAACATTTACAACGGTCCCAAGACAAATGTCTTGCCACAATTTAAAACGTTGAGCCATAATCTTCCTTTTTATGATGTACACAAAAGAGATTTGCCTTCCTGTCCAAAGTTTTTGCCACTGCAAAATTCTTTCAACAGAAAAATTATACATCATCTGAAATGACAGGCTGCATTCTTTTCATGCTTTCTGTTAAAAAGGTATCTTCAGTGCCTGATCAGGAACTAAAATACATGTCCTATTCATGTAGATTGAGCCACTGTGAAAGTAAGTTCTGGTAGTTTGTAGGTCAATGTGTATACGTGCATATACACGAATGCTGTGTGCAGCCCTGAACAAATCCTGGAGAGAACATCCAACTAACAAAGAGTTATATGGTAAGATCCCACCAGTCAGTAAATCAACACGTCAACAAAGACTGCGCTTCACGGGACACTGCTGGCGTAGCAAAGAAGAAATGGTGGGGGATGTTCTACTATGGAGACCCAGCCATGGCAAACAAAGACCAGGACGTCCAAAGAAGACCTTCATCGACCAACTGATGGATGATACGGGCTGTCAGTATGATGAACTACCTACTGCAATATCTGACAGAGAAGGATGGAAGAAACGTGTCATGGACAGCTGAGCAAGCTCGACATGATGATGATGATGTAGGCCAATGTAAAAATGAACAGTGCTGTTTGAAGATAAGCAAACAAGTCTACAGGGGATGCTCAGATTGCACCATGATTATGAAACCAGTTTCCAAGGAGGTGCTAGAATTGTACTATTAAGAACCAAATTCCCAAAATTCTGAGGCAGCAAAATTTGTAGAATGGTGGCCTTGTGATTATTTAGTGTCACTACCTAATATGTAAACGACACTGGGCTCCACTCCCTGGACAAGGGATCTTCCCCTCTAAATCCCTGATATACATTGTATGTGCTTATTTTGAAGAAGAGATGATGGAGTGAGGTAAGATGTACAAATGCATCTGGTGCCCAGAAAAGAACTTGCAGCAGCAAAGACACCAAGTATTGACCCCTTTACTGCCAGTTCCATATGATTTTCTGACTTCAAATGAAAATGAGCAAAAAATTCTGATTTCATTCAAGGATATGATGGCCCCATTAAAGCAGATATACTTTTAGAAAAGAACCCTGAATATTTCCATTAAATCAAGATACCTTGCCTGAAAATAGCACAAAATTCCTGACTTGAAGAAGTGAAGGGAGTAATACTTTGGCATTCACAGTTTCAGTTTTTCAATACAGCATCTCCACACTTGGAATTAAAATCTGTATGCACTGACGCCAATGACGCTATGTGATGGAGAGGATCCAAAATGATTATAACATAAGCCCCATAGCTTACACATTACCTCTAAGTGCATTTACACTTCCCTAACAAACCAGGTCTGTAAGCCAAACCCAGTAAACATCATCTACAAATAACTGAAAATTAAATGATGGCACATGCGTTTTCACAAACACAGACTCCCAGCCAACAAGAAACATTTTTTAAGGGAGACTAAAATCAAAGAAAAGAAGAGAGGACACATGAACACTGCCCACAGCCCACACACCAACCCAATCTCACTGTGACAACAGCGTGGCCACTTTGACGTGACCATCCCTGGACCCTGTCAGGCAGACGGGCGTGTCGATACAAGGGGACCAGTCCACTGTGGTCACTGTATCCGTGTGTGCGCTGAGGTCAAGGATCCTTTGCATGCCACCCTTGGCTTGACCTTCACCGACCTGTACACAGAAATGAATGACCTCACAGCACATGATTTATTCAGAAAGCTTCTGGCTTTTTCTGAAAGCATCTGAGGAACAGTTATGACACTATCAATCACAAGGGATTTACACAAATACTTTGTTTCCTAGGACATGCTAGTATTTTGCATCCTAATATCAAATTTGAATTAACAAAAGCAATGATGTGTAATTTAACACTGTAAATCTGAATGGTGAAAGATTTTCCTGTAACTTGAATTGAGGGGTGAGGTGTTGGAGATTTCAGCTTTCCTCAGGGCCTGCATTATGGCGATTGTTGTCCACATCCTCTCTCTGCAGCTTTATCTACTGCCTCATCCTTAAAGAGGGGCAGGTACCCATTAACAACTGGGTGGACTTGTGTGCTCAAGCCACAAAACAAACTGGTTGGTCACCCATTAATGTGTCCAACATGACAAATCATGCTCCATCCCAGCTTTTAAAAATAAGTGCGTACATTTTAACATAGGTCACAGAAACTGCCATATATGCTCAAAATTGTTGGCAGATTTAGGTGGAGCACATATGGAATTGTCTGAGTTTGATGAACCCTGCTTGAACAAAGTCTGTTTTCCAACTACAACAAAGTCTGTTTTCCAACTACAACAAAGTCTGTTTTCCAACTACAACAAAGTCTGTTTTCCAACTACAACTACCAATCTAACAACCATTGTGCTAACTTGTCATCCAATACCTAATGAAGATAATGATCAAAATGTTCCATGAGGATACAGTAATTTCAATGACAGCCGTAACATCTAGGTACAATGTCAAAGAGAGGAATATGAGGGTGAAAAATAAAAATTTATGTTGTTACTGAATAAGAATGGAATAGGTTTATTCTGTCGTTCTGTTAGACTTGTTTGCGCAATCCTGAAGTGCTGTATTTCAGATAATTTACAGTTGAAGGGAGACAATCAGAGCTGATCTGAACCTACACACACACACACTCACACATATGCACACACACACACACCACATGCATACACACAGGACTTCCATAACTCATACCAGGGTTAGGTACCCATTCAAAACAGGGTAGACACACAAAGTTTTTCACTCCGAATTTAGGTTGGACTAACACAAGTTAGACTAAAAGGTGAGAGCTCCTCAATAACAAGCCAATGTTACAATACAGCCCATGTGTATTATGCTTTGCACCAAAGCACATTCAAAAGTCATGTTACATTTGACATCAAAGTATCAAAGAATGTCATCTTTCAATAAAAAGTCTTTCACTGAAAAACAGCCAGGAGGAAAAACTGCTTTAACACAATACAAAAAACACAGTTTGCTGTTTTCAGGATTCAAGGTTAAATAGCTGCAGATCCTGCCACGTACAGCTGTGCTAAACAGCCTTTATGTGATCACTTTAGATGATGAATGAAAGGCCATCTTAAAAAGTAAATCTACAGTAATTTAAAAAAAGAAAGACTATTTGTTGGACTATCTTTCAGAAACAAAATATGCTTTAGAAATAAACCCGAGTCATCTCTGACTACTACTAAATGTTTCACTCCATTTTGTAATCTGAAAGCAATATAAATGGGAAAGCTGGAACTTCCAGCACACCCTAGGTTTACTTCTGTCCTCTGACTTGGCTGTCTCTCATTAATTCTATCTGCATTATGCTGTTGGTAGATTGAGCACAGCTGGTTTGTTTTCACCGACTTACAGTAATGTTTTACAGCTCTGAAATGGTGTCATAGATTGGAAGTCTCTTTGTGAGACGGTGACAATTCATATATGGTATGGCAATTTTGTCTGTGTGTGTGAGCTGTCCTCTTGTGCCCTTCATGGTGTTAGTGTTTTTGGTGATTTATTCAGTGATCCCACAAAACAAAAACCTGTTTATGAATTGGTGTGAGCTGTTCCAAGAACACACTGGGAAATTCTTAACAAAATTCTGTTCATGGAATAGGACTTAAGTTGAACTCTAAAAAAATTTCTCATTTGCCCATTAGCCTCTGTTGAGTATGGATTACAGCAAGCTGGTGTTTGGAATGATTTTCTGCCTTGTTGAAGTATGAAGATCTGCTGACTTCAGTGAAGAGAATTGTGGTGGTATGACCATGTGGTCTTGCTGTGTCACTCCTCTGAGGAACAAGCAGCTGTTGAAAGAGGGAGACAAAAGGAAGAAAAAGGGAAAAAAAAAAGATAAACCGACAACATTGTGGGATGGACAGAGAAACCATTTGCAGAGATCCTGGCTTTGGCACACAAACAACAGAGCTGGAAAAATCTGATGGACAGTTCTTAAATTAAGTGCAGCTCCCCAACAATTCTTCCCAGAGCTCAGGAAGAAGAAGAAGCATCCTGGTGTTTGGATTACTTTTGCCTTGTACTGTTATGGCAGGACTTTATCAAAATCTCTGTGTGTAGTTCATCTCACCTTTTGCTGTGTGATAGAAAGTGCAAGGATGTCTTTCCAACAGGTCAGTTCTTTCCTACCATATTAGGCCCAGGGCTATAAGTGACTTGTTCTCTCAAAAGGGGACATAAACTGCATGTTATTGTTTAAAAAAAAAAGCAACTGCACAGAGCCAGATCAAGGCAACAACCATTGAAAGTATACCATACCTCACTGCAGATTTAAAAAAATGGCAAAAGAAAATTTATGTACACAAATCAATGCATTCACACAAATAATCTGAGGATATGTCCCTGGTGTTGACCACTCCATCCAATTTATACCAGGGGTTTAAAAAAAAAAAACCTGCATACAAATGTCAACATAAGTAAGGACACTAAAACATTTATAAAAATGGGCCTAAATAAACTAAAATTGCTTCTGCACATATACCTTTCCTTAGACCCAAAAGGCAGTTAAAACATGTACCTGATTATCAATCCTAAGAGAAAATAGATCACATATACATGAATCGACCACTGAGGTAGAAAATCGTAGGAAGAGATGACAGAAAGCAAAGGAGCAAGGCAGAAAAACAAAGAGAGTGACCGAAAAGAGGAAATTTCTTGCACAGAATTTCCAGAAGGTGAAGATAGTACTTATACTGAAAGAGCCCCTGGCATTCCCAAGGGGGAGCATAATTATAACCGGCATGCGAGTGAACCCAGACACATTCAGAAAGATGGTCAGGATCCAATGGGTAAAATATCAACAGCACACTTAACAGACTGAAGTTTCCTAAATCAAATAAGTATGTTCTTATTGTTGATTGTGTGTTCTACACATTTCTCATCTTCTAGTGGTTGTGTATGTACGTCTGTGATGGTAGTGGTGACAGAAAGGGGAAGGGCTGTTTGTCAGTTGTCTGATGACAGACAAATGGTTCTGAGGTTAAACATGCCCACATAATCAGTTTCAGCATAGCGTGAAACATGGATGCTGTCACGGTGATGGAGCTGCAGGATAAATATCGGCTCATCAACATGATAGAGTACTTCACAGCCCAGTTATGACATCCCTGCGAACCACTCAATATTCAGTAAGTCTGATTTGTTCTCACACATGCACCTAACAACTATCAAAAAAGAGCAAAGCTAATGCAAGAACTGTTTGTGATTTAAGTAGGATGAATTAATTTTGTCATTAGCCACCAATGTTTCAAGGAAAACAACTGCTGCGTGCAGTACTCTTACAAAGTATTCTACACAGTGTTAAACTGGCTGTGACAGTGCTGTGACAGAAATATTGCCTTACTGATGACTAATACCCTCGTACAGACTTTAAAATGTGATCCGTCCACACAAAATCACCAGTAAAATTCATTCTGCACATTTTTAGTTTCTCAAGGCAGAAAATAGTACAGACTCTACAGTTTATAATGATGCCAACTGTATTTCTCTTTTATGAAAATTGACAGAGATGTGTTTGAAAGCCTGCAAATGCGGGATCAGCGTTTTGACAAACCAAGCTTCACACATTTTGATCACACAAGTGACTGAAATTCTTAGCACTTACTTAAAACTTTTTAATTACATAAAACATAATGTAATTTGCAATTTTCATGCATTCAATCAACTTCCATGTCCTGTTGGTTTATGTTTAACCATCAAGATAATATGACAGCAAGCATTAAAACCAGCAAAGTCAGCACAGAAATGATCTTTTGGCACATTAAAATTTATTCTGTTCAAAGTATGTAAATGGTAAATAATAGAAATCTGTGCACATGAAACTGCGAAAATTGTGACTGTAAAAATGGATCATAATGCGTGATTTTGTGAGAATGGGTCATCAATACTCATTTAATTTTCTCACACATGCAGCTAACATCTATCAAGAAATGATCTTACAGATGAGCTAGTGCATGAACTGTTTGTGACTTAAATTGTGTGCACTCATTTTTCATCAGCCAGTGAAAGCTCTGCAGGCAGAACAGTTACGTATTGCGTTCATTACTGTACACTTGTTGTCAGTTGGTATACCTGTCCTTACCGTTATTTAGATAAAACCCTTCATCTTCCTCTTTGGGAAACTTGGACATTGTAACTGAATGTTTCTGCAGGATGCCCATGCTCTGCTAAGCATGTATAAAGTACCCATGTTCCATTAGGCATGTAAGGTCAGTAGGCTTTGTTCTGACTGACGCCAGCAGTTTCCTCTTGACGGCCCAGTGCGCAACACTCTTACAAAGCATGCAGCAGTGTTCAACTGGCTGTTTTGATGTCTGGCACTTTGAGCAGCAGCAGCTGTGAATTCTGCATCTTACCATCACTTCCCCGCTCCCTCCACCCAACCCCCCTTCCCGACTCGCATATCAGTCAGTACCTAGACCCTTTCCATAACTAAATTCTGGATTGCCAAAAACTGTGTGAAGAATGAATAAATAATAAAATAACTGTGGAAATAAAACATGTTGATAACTTTTTGAAAATTTTGTGATGATGTAATTTGTAAACAAGTTTATGGACTCGATTTCCGGTGAAATGTCTTTTGCTTATTTATTCACTGGCAATTTAAACGAGCACTTAGAAATATCCGATGAATATTTGAACAAAACGGCATAGCTGCCAACCTTTGAAGTTAAAAAAACAGGAATCATCAGCCGGGGGGGTGCAGGGGGGCCGCTTAGGTCTCCCTATCGATTTTTCACCAATTCAAAGTACAAAAATGGCCTCTCCTGACATATTTAAGCATAAAAGCATGCGCGGTACATAGGTGTGTGTCTTCATACCTCACTCTATCGAAACTACACAGCAAAAGTCTCGATTTTTTTCGCGACTGGATTTTTTTCCACTAGACTTTCAAAAAGGAAATTTTCCTTCTAAAATTACGTTTAATCTAACATATTTACCGTGGCTCACTGATGCAATAAGCGGCAGCGATTTGCCATTTCTGCCTCATAAACAATAAAGTCCGAAGATAACTCTGAGAGTATCCATGTCTTGCGCGTGCGCTCTTCCTCTTGTCGAGGAAACCAAGACCCTGACTGTGAATGGAAGGAACCAGGAAGGCGGGGAGGACGGGAGGGACTCTGCGTGAGCCACGGTAAGTATGTTAGATTAAACGTAATTTTAGAAAATTTCCTTTTAATTACACATACTGTACCGTGGCTCACTGATGCAGAATAGCGCTACCCGGAAGGAGGGCTTACCTGGTTAACGCCTGGAGGAATGAGACAAGTCAGGGCGTGCAGCAGAGATGGGGTGTTGAGCCACCACAGTGGAAGCGATACCCCCTAGATCCATCGTCGCGCAGACGGTAGACATCTGCGCCGGTAGGATGGAATGAACGTGCCCGGAGAACGCCAATGCGTGGCGTCCAGGACACTCAGGGGGCTGGCACTGAGTGAACGCCAGTGACAAGGCCCATGCTCTAATCTCATGGGGCCTCAGGGAGAAGACAGCCAAATCTGAGCCCGGCCTGGCATACGCATCCTTGATGACTGTTCACAGCCATCGAGAGGTGGATGCGTGGCTAATGGCCTTCTTATAACTTTTGTTGTAAGAGAGAAACAGGTGGTGCTGCTTCTGGCGAGAAGATTTCGTCATCCGGAGCAAGGATAGACGTCAGGGGATGAATGGAGATAGACAGAGTAGGAGAACCTGGCAACTGGTTCTTTCCAAAAAGTCCAGAAGTAGGCGGAGAGACATTGAGCCCTCCGGTTCAAAAGCAACATCCCCGGGGAGTCCGCCAAGAGCATGCACTTCGCTACAGTGCCTCCCCGACGCTAGAGTGAGTAGAAAGGCCGTCCGAAATGAGAGGAAGTTGGGAGAATATTCCGGGATCGTTTTTCAAATCCGGGAAATTCCCGGGAAATCCAGGAGGGTTGGCAGCTATGAAAGAGAATAAAGAGTCATGAAGCAATCTGGTTTACTGCCGTGAAGTGAATTTTGGTAACATGTCAACTGATCCTACATTTACTTCTTGAACTAGTGCTAGCGCTGTCATATTCCAAATGAGTGTGCTATTTTTTTAATGGAGGTAAATCTTCGAACAGTTCCCTGAATTATGATCCCCATTGGCTCTGTTAATCCCTTCACTGCCACGATATATAGCCTTTTTTGCATTGCTGTGTGCCAGAGCAAATGTCTGCATTTTATGGTTGGTTCACTAAACTGCCCAATATTCAGCCATTTATTGAGATATCTCTAAGATGTTTTGCATGTTTTTTGGTTATATCCCTGGCTATGATGTGGTGTAAGTAGAACTTGATTTTGTTGGTAATCATTTTGGGAGAGATGGATATAATCTACATTTTGTATAAAAATGACAAATTCGGAACATAAACACAGTCTTTACAGCACATGAAACCACAGAAAACACTGGAAATTGGTGAGGTTGTTTACTGAAGAACAGGACAAACATCCGGAATTCATATAACAGCTAGTAAATGTTTTTCTGAAAACGGGACGCCTGGTTGATTGCTGCTGCTGGTCTGCCATCTTGAATCTCATTATCGAAATCGCAACTTGTTTGTCGCTTCACAGAGGACTCTGTGGTCGCTTGACTGGTCAAAGGGATATAACTATGTCTTTAGTGTGTCTACAATGGCCAGGAACCATTATCAGTGTTCCCTCCCTTTGTAGACCGTCAAGATCCGATGACAAAAAAGGTATGGGCATGGGATGCTCTCGTATGTAGGCGCACAGAACACCGGAAATAGGTATGAGGCTATCTCGTAGCAGGCAGGAAACGGGTTCATTTTAACCATGAATAAGGTGCTTCAATGTACAAAATGTACAACAATGAAGATGAAGTCAGGATCATTCGGAGGGGAGTGGGGGGGGGGGGGGTGACATCAAGTTAATTCAATTCATTACTCCTTTACTAATCCACATTTGGAAATTAAAATGTGAATACACATGATTTGCAACACATCATTCTCGTGTCCCTAAAACACAAATCTGTCACAGAACACAGGGAAATAATGTCTCAACAGAGGATTCAGTTACAGAATACAGCAAACCATTAATCATGGCATATGCCATAACTCTGCGCATGAACACCCCCCAACCTATTCTCCATTATTACACACACACAACGAACCATTATGAATATAAGCGAACAACACACCATTACACACACACACACACACACACACACACACACACACACACACACACAACACACAAAACACACGAACACACACACAAAATACACCATAATAAACACATACATAAACACACAGACACATAGACAACACACCATTATAAACACACACACACACACATCACCATTATAAACATGCATATATACAAACACACAAAACAAATGGTCAGTCCATTAGGTACTAAATCTGTCACAGTTAAAAAAAAAAGTATGGCTTTTGGAATAAAAGTTGTTCAGGTGTGTCGTTCTTGCACATGGAGGCAAAATTCTTCCCGTTTTTTATGCGTGTCTACTACTGAAGTCGTACAGATAGGTAAGACCTGTCAAGACAGTTTTCAGTCAGATAGTCACCTTTGTGTATTTATGCATGTCTACTACTGAAGTCGTACAGATAGGTAAGACCTGTCAAGACAGTTTTCAGTCAGATAGTCACCTTCTTTGTGTATTTATGCATGTCTACTACTGAAGTCATACAGATAGGTAAGACCTGTCAAGACAGTTTTCAGTCAGATAGTCACCTTCTTTGTGTATTTATGCATGTCTACTACTGAAGTCGTACAGATAGGTAAGACCTGTCAAGACAGTTTTCAGTCAGATAGTCACCTTCTTTGTGTATTTATGCATGTCTACTACTGAAGTCGTACAGATAGGTAAGACCTGTCAAGACAGTTTTCAGTCAGATAGTCACCTTCTTTGTGTATTTATGCATGTCTACTACTGAAGTCGTACAGATAGGTAAGACCTGTCAAGACAGTTTTCAGTCAGATAGTCACCTTCTTTGTGTATTTATGCATGTCTACTACTGAAGTCGTACAGATAGGTAAGACCTGTCAAGACAGTTTTCAGTCAGATAGTCACCTTCTTTGTGTATTTATGCGTGTCTACTACTGAAGTCGTACAGATAGGTAAGACCTGTCAAGACAGTTTTCAGTCTGTCACCTTTGTGTATTTATGCATGTCTACTACTGAAGTCGTATAGATAGGTAAGACCTGTCAAGACAGTTTTCAGTCAGATAGTCACCTTTGTGTATTTATGCATGTCTACTACTGAAGTCGTATAGATAGGTAAGACCTGTCAAGACAGTTTTCAGTCAGATAGTCACCTTCTTTGTGTATTTATGCGTGTCTACTACTGAAGTCGTACAGATAGGTAAGACCTGTCAAGACAGTTTTCAGTCTGTCACCTTTGTGTATTTATGCATGTCTACTACTGAAGTCGTATAGATAGGTAAGACCTGTCAAGACAGTTTTCAGTCTGTCACCTTTGTGTATTTATGCATGTCTACTACTGAAGTCGTATAGATAGGTAAGACCTGTCAAGACAGTTTTCACGTCTGTCACCTTTGTGTATTTATGCATGTCTACTACTGAAGTCGTATAGATAGGTAAGACCTGTCAAGACAGTTTTCAGTCAGATAGTCACCTTTGTGTATTTATGCATGTCTACTACTGAAGTCGTATAGATAGGTAAGACCTGTCAAGACAGTTTTCAGTCTGTCACCTTCTTTGTGTATTTATGCATGTCTACTACTGAAGTCGTACAGATAGGTAAGACCTGTCAAGACAGTTTTCAGTCTGTCACCTTCTTTGTGTATTTATGCATGTCTACTACTGAAGTCGTACAGATAGGTAAGACCTGTCAAGACAGTTTTCAGTCTGTCACCTTCTTTGTGTATTTATGCGTGTCTACTACTGAAGTCGTACAGATAGGTAAGACCTGTCAAGACAGTTTTCAGTCTGTCACCTTCTTTGTGTATTTATGCGTGTCTACTACTGAAGTCGTACAGATAGGTAAGACCTGTCAAGACAGTTTTCAGTCTGTCACCTTCTTTGTGTATTTATGCGTGTCTACTACTGAAGTCGTACAGATAGGTAAGACCTGTCAAGACAGTTTTCAGTCAGATAGTCACCTTCTTTGTGTAATTTATTAGCGTGTCACTATGAGAGTCGTACAGATAGGTAAGACCTGTCAAGACAGTTTTCAGTCAGATAGTCACCTTCTTTGTGTATTTATGCATGTCTACTACTGAAGTCGTACAGATAGGTAAGACCTGTCAAGACAGTTTTCAGTCAGATAGTCACCTTCTTTGTGTATTATGCATGTCTACTACTGAAGTCGTACAGATAGGTAAGACCTGTCAAGACAGTTTTCAGTCAGATAGTCACCTTCTTTGTGTATTTATGCATGTCTACTACTGAAGTCGTATAGATAGGTAAGACCTGTCAAGACAGTTTTCAGTCAGATAGTCACCTTCTTTGTGTATTTATGCATGTCTACTACTGAAGTCGTACAGATAGGTAAGACCTGTCAAGACAGTTTTCAGTCAGATAGTCACCTTCTTTGTGTATTTATGCATGTCTACTACTGAAGTCGTACAGATAGGTAAGACCTGTCAAGACAGTTTTCAGTCAGATAGTCACCTTCTTTGTGTATTTATGCATGTCTACTACTGAAGTCGTACAGATAGGTAAGACCTGTCAAGACAGTTTTCAGTCAGATAGTCACCTTCTTTGTGTATTTATGCATGTCTACTACTGAAGTCGTACAGATAGGTAAGACCTGTCAAGACAGTTTTCAGTCAGATAGTCACCTTCTTTGTGTATTTATGCATGTCTACTACTGAAGTCGTACAGATAGGTAAGACCTGTCAAGACAGTTTTCAGTCAGATAGTCACCTTCTTTGTGTATTTATGCATGTCTACTACTGAAGTCGTACAGATAGGTAAGACCTGTCAAGACAGTTTTCAGTCAGATAGTCACCTTCTTTGTGTATTTATGCATGTCTACTACTGAAGTCGTACAGATAGGTAAGACCTGTCAAGACAGTTTTCAGTCAGATAGTCACCTTCTTTGTGTATTTATGCATGTCTACTACTGAAGTCATACAGATAGGTAAGACCTGTCAAGACAGTTTTCAGTCAGATAGTCACCTTCTTTGTGTATTTATGCATGTCTACTACTGAAGTCTACAGATAGGTAAGACCTGTCAAGACAGTTTTCAGTCAGATAGCCACCTTCTTTGTGTATTTTATGCATGTCTACTACTGAAGTCATACAGATAGGTAAGACCTGTCAAGACAGTTTTCAGTCAGATAGCCACCTTCTTTGTGTATTTATGCATGTCTACTACTGAAGTCATACAGATAGGTAAGACCTGTCAAGACAGTTTTCAGTCAGATAGTCACCTTTTGTGTATTTATGCATGTCTACTACTGAAGTCATACAGATAGGTAAGACCTGTCAAGACAGTTTTCAGTCAGATAGTCACCTTTGTGTATTTATGCGTGTCTACTACTGAAGTCTACAGATAGGTAAGACCTGTCAAGACAGTTTTCAGTCAGATAGTCACTTTGTGTATTTATGCATGTCTACTACTGAAGTCGTACAGATAGGTAAGACCTGTCAAGACAGTTTTCAGTCAGATAGTCACCTTTGTGTATTTATGCATGTCTACTACTGAAGTCGTACAGATAGGTAAGACCTGTCAAGACAGTTTTCAGTCAGATAGTTCACTTTGTGTATTTATGCATGTCTACTACTGAAGTCGTACAGATAGGTAAGACCTGTCAAGACAGTTTTCAGTCAGATAGTCACCTTCTTTGTGTATTTATGCATGTCTACTACTGAAGTCGTACAGATAGGTAAGACCTGTCAAGACAGTTTTCAGTCAGATAGTCACCTTCTTTGTGTATTTATGCATGTCTACTACTGAAGTCGTACAGATAGGTAAGACCTGTCAAGACAGTTTTCAGTCAGATAGTCACCTTCTTTGTGTATTTATGCATGTCTACTACTGAAGTCGTACAGATAGGTAAGACTGTCAAGACAGTTTTCAGTCAGATAGTCACCTTCTTTGTGTATTTATGCATGTCTACTACTGAAGTCGTACAGATAGGTAAGACCTGTCAAGACAGTTTTCAGTCAGATAGTCACTTCTTTGTGTATTTATGCATGTCTACTACTGAGTCGTACAGATAGGTAAGACCTGTCAAGACAGTTTTCAGTCAGATAGTCACCTTCTTTGTGTATTTATGCATGTCTACTACTGAAGTCTACAGATAGGTAAGACCTGTCAAGACAGTTTTCAGTCAGATAGCACCTTCTTTGTGTATTTATGCATGTCTACTACTGAAGTCATACAGATAGGTAAGACCTGTCAAGACAGTTTTCAGTCAGATAGCACCTTCTTTGTGTATTTATGCTGTCTACTACTGAAGTCATACAGATAGGTAAGACCTGTCAAGACAGTTTTCAGTCAGATAGTCACCTTTGTGTATTTATGCTGTCTACTACTGAAGTCATACAGATAGGTAAGACCTGTCAAGACAGTTTTCAGTCAGATAGTCACCTTTGTGTATTTATGCTGTCTACTACTGAAGTCATACAGATAGGTAAGACCTGTCAAGACAGTTTTCAGTCAGATAGTCACCTTTGTGTATTTATGCATGTCTACTACTGAAGTCTACAGATAGGTAAGACCTGTCAAGACAGTTTTCAGTCAGATAGTCACCTTTGTGTATTTATGCATGTCTACTACTGAAGTCGTACAGATAGGTAAGACCTGTCAAGACAGTTTTCAGTCAGATAGTCACCTTTGTGTATTTATGCATGTCTACTACTGAAGTCGTACAGATAGGTAAGACCTGTCAAGACAGTTTTCAGTCAGATAGTCACCTTTTGTGTATTTATGCATGTCTACTACTGAAGTCGTACAGATAGGTAAGACCTGTCAAGACAGTTTTCAGTCAGATAGTCACTTCTTTGTGTATTTATGCATGTCTACTACTGAAGTCGTACAGATAGGTAAGACCTGTCAAGACAGTTTTCAGTCAGATAGTCACCTTTTGTGTATTTATGCTGTCTACTACTGAAGTCGTACAGATAGGTAAGACCTGTCAAGACAGTTTTCAGTCAGATAGTCACCCTTTGTGTATTTATGCTGTCTACTACTGAAGTCGTACAGATAGGTAAGACCTGTCAAGACAGTTTTCAGTCAGATAGTCACCTTTGTGTATTTATGCATGTCTACTACTGAAGTCGTACAGATAGGTAAGACCTGTCAAGACAGTTTTCAGTCAATAGTCACCTTTTGTATTTATGCATGTCTACTACTGAAGTCGTACAGATAGGTAAGACCTGTCAAGACAGTTTTCAGTCAGATAGTCACCTTCTTTGTGTATTTATGCATGTCTACTACTGAAGTCGTACAGATAGGTAAGACCTGTCAAGACAGTTTTCAGTCAGATAGTCACCTTCTTTGTGTATTTATGCATGTCTACTACTGAAGTCTACAGATAGGTAAGACCTGTCAAGACAGTTTTCAGTCAGATAGCACCTTCTTTGTGTATTTATGCATGTCTACTACTGAAGTCATACAGATAGGTAAGACCTGTCAAGACAGTTTTCAGTCAGATAGTCACCTTTGTGTATTTATGCTGTCTACTACTGAAGTCATACAGATAGGTAAGACCTGTCAAGACAGTTTTCAGTCAGATAGTCACCTTTGTGTATTTATGCTGTCTACTACTGAAGTCTACAGATAGGTAAGACCTGTCAGACAGTTTTCAGTCAGATAGTCACCTTTGTGTATTTATGCATGTCTACTACTGAAGTCGTACAGATAGGTAAGACCTGTCAAGACAGTTTTCAGTCAGATAGTCACCTTTGTGTATTTATGCATGTCTACTACTGAAGTCGTACAGATAGGTAAGACCTTCAAGACAGTTTTCAGTCAGATAGTCACCTTTTGTGTATTTATGCATGTCTACTACTGAAGTCGTACAGATAGGTAAGACCTGTCAGACAGTTTTCAGTCAGATAGTCCCTTCTTTGTGTATTTATGCATGTCTACTACTGAAGTCGTACAGATAGGTAAGACCTGTCAAGACAGTTTTCAGTCAGATAGTCACCCTTTGTGTATTTATGCATGTCTACTACTGAAGTCGTACAGATAGGTAAGACCTGTCAAGACAGTTTTCAGTCAGATAGTCACCCTTTGTGTATTTATGCTGTCTACTACTGAAGTCGTACAGATAGGTAAGACCTGTCAAGACAGTTTTCAGTCAGATAGTCACCTTTGTGTATTTATGCATGTCTACTACTGAAGTCGTACAGATAGGTAAGACCTGTC
The DNA here is from genome assembly GCA_030674185.1 of Monoplex corrugatus. Classification (NCBI taxonomy): domain Eukaryota; kingdom Metazoa; phylum Mollusca; class Gastropoda; order Littorinimorpha; family Ranellidae; genus Monoplex; species Monoplex corrugatus. Next base: position 86,061,869 of record CM060309.1, read on the forward strand.
AAGACAGTTTTCAGTCAATAGTCACCTTTGTGTATTTATGCATGTCTACTACTGAAGTCGTACAGATAGGTAAGACCTGTCAAGACAGTTTTCAGTCAGATAGTCACCTTCTTTGTGTATTTATGCATGTCTACTACTGAAGTCGTACAGATAGGTAAGACCTGTCAAGACAGTTTTCAGTCAAGTCACCTTCTTTGTGTATTTATGCATGTCTACTACTGAAGTCGTACAGATAGGTAAGACCTGTCAAGACAGTTTTCAGTCAGAAGTCACCTCTTTGTGTATTTATGCATGTCTACTACTGAAGTCGTACAGATAGGTAAGACCTGTCAAGACAGTTTTCAGTCAGATAGTCACCTTTTGTGTATTTATGCATGTCTACTACTGAAGTCGTACAGATAGGTAAGACCTGTCAAGACAGTTTTCAGTCAGATAGTCACCTTTGTGTATTTATGCATGTCTACTACTGAAGTCGTACAGATAGGTAAGACCTGTCAAGACAGTTTTCAGTCAGATAGTCACCTTCTTGTGTATTTATGCATGTCTACTACTGAAGTCGTACAGATAGGTAAGACCTGTCAAGACAGTTTTCAGTCAGATAGTCACCTTTGTGTATTTATGCATGTCTACTACTGAAGTCGTACAGATAGGTAAGACCTGTCAAGACAGTTTTCAGTCAGATAGTCACTTCTTTGTGTATTTATGCATGTCTACTACTGAAGTCGTACAGATAGGTAAGACCTGTCAAGACAGTTTTCAGTCAGATAGTCACCTCTTTGTGTATTTATGCATGTCTACTACTGAAGTCGTACAGATAGGTAAGACCTGTCAAGACAGTTTTCAGTCAGATAGTCACCTCTTTGTGTATTTATGCATGTCTACTACTGAAGTCGTACAGATAGGTAAGACCTGTCAAGACAGTTTTCAGTCAGATAGTCACCTTCTTGTGTATTTATGCATGTCTACTACTGAAGTCGTACAGATAGGTAAGACCTGTCAAGACAGTTTTCAGTCAGATAGTCACCTTCTTGTGTATTTATGCATGTCTACTACTGAAGTCGTACAGATAGGTAAGACCTGTCAAGACAGTTTTCAGTCAGATAGTCACCTTCTTTGTGTATTTATGCATGTCTACTACTGAAGTCGTACAGATAGGTAAGACCTGTCAAGACAGTTTTCAGTCAGATAGTCACCTTCTTTGTGTATTTATGCATGTCTACTACTGAAGTCGTACAGATAGGTAAGACCTGTCAAGACAGTTTTCAGTCAGATAGTCACCTTCTTGTGTATTTATGCATGTCTACTACTGAAGTCGTACAGATAGGTAAGACCTGTCAAGACAGTTTTCAGTCAGATAGTCACCTTCTTTGTGTATTTATGCTGTCTACTACTGAAGTCGTACAGATAGGTAAGACCTGTCAAGACAGTTTTCAGTCAGATAGTCACCTTTGTGTATTTATGCATGTCTACTACTGAAGTCGTACAGATAGTAAACCTGTCAAGACAGTTTTCAGTCAGATAGTCACCTTCTTTGTTTTATGCATTCTACTACTGAAGTCTACAGATAGTAAGACCTGTCAAGACAGTTTTCAGTCAGATAGCACCTTCTTTGTTATTTATCTGTCTACTACTGAAGTCTACAGATAGTTAAGACCTTCAAGACAGTTTTCAGTCATACACCTTCTTGTGGTATTTATGCATGTCTACTAACTGAAGTCGTACAGATAGTAAGACCTGTCAAGACAGTTTTCAGTCAGATAGTCACCTCTTTGTGGTTTTATGCTGTCTACTACTGAAGTCTACAGATAGTAAGACCTGTCAAGACAGTTTTCAGTCAGATAGTCACCTTCTTTGTGTATTTATGCATGTCTACTACTGAAGTCGTACAGATAGGTAAGACCTGTCAAGACAGTTTTCAGTCAGATAGTCACCTCTTGTGTATTTATGCATGTCTACTACTGAAGTCGTAAGATAGGTAAGACCTGTCAAGACAGTTTTCAGTCAGATAGTCACCTTTGTGTATTTATGCATGTCTACTACTGAAGTCGTACAGATAGGTAAGACCTGTCAAGACAGTTTTCAGTCAGATAGTCACCTTCTTGTGTATTTATGCATGTCTACTACTGAAGTCTATAGATAGGTAAGACCTGTCAAGACAGTTTTCAGTCAGATAGTCACCTTCTTGTGTATTTATGCATGTCTACTACTGAAGTCGTACAGATAGGTAAGACCTGTCAAGACAGTTTTCAGTCAGATAGTCACCTTTGTGTATTTATGCATGTCTACTACTGAAGTCGTACAGATAGGTAAGACCTGTCAAGACAGTTTTCAGTCAGATAGTCACCTTTGTGTATTTATGCATGTCTACTACTGAAGTCTACAGATAGGTAAGACCTGTCAAGACAGTTTTCAGTCAGATAGTCACCTTTGTGTAATTTATGCATGTCTACTACTGAAGTCGTACAGATAGGTAAGACCTGTCAAGACAGTTTTCAGTCAGATAGTCACCTTTTGGTATTTATGCATGTCTACTACTGAAGTCGTACAGATAGGTAAGACCTGTCAAGACAGTTTTCAGTCAGATAGTCACCTTTGTGTATTTATGCATGTCTACTACTGAAGTCGTACAGATAGGTAAGACCTGTCAAGACAGTTTTCAGTCAGATAGTCACCTTTGTGTATTTATGCATGTCTACTACTGAAGTCGTATCAGATAGGTAAGACCTGTCAAGACAGTTTTCAGTCAGATAGTCACCTTCTTTGTGTATTTATGCATGTCTACTACTGAAGTCGTACAGATAGGTAAGACCTGTCAAGACAGTTTTCAGTCAGATAGTCACCTTTGTGTATTTATGCATGTCTACTACTGAAGTCGTACAGATAGGTAAGACCTGTCAAGACAGTTTTCAGTCAGATAGTCACCTTCTTTGTGTATTTATGCATGTCTACTACTGAAGTCGTACAGATAGGTAAGACCTGTCAAGACAGTTTTCAGTCAGATAGTCACCTTCTTTGTGTATTTATGCATGTCTACTACTGAAGTCGTACAGATAGGTAAGACCTGTCAAGACAGTTTTCAGTCAGATAGTCACCTTCTTTGTGTACATAGCTTCAAATGTACCCTGTTTCTTTCCCATCACCTCACCCACTTTTCCGTTTGTCTTTTCCAGTCTGCCCGTCATATTTAGTCACTGTCCCATTTATGATAAGAATAATGAAGATGATGGGCATTTCTCATGACAATGTAGCCATACGAACTCACAATATCAGAATGTATACAAGCATAGAACAAACAAAACATTGTACATTTATACAACCCAAAGTGGGGTTCTGTGGATGCAGAAATTAAAATCTGCTTCTGTGCTGGAATCACAGGAACTGTCTTTTGCTTTAAGGCCGCTAAGGGTTTCTCTCTCCTATCATGCTCTCTATTCCTCAGATGACTTCCCTATATCTGCCTTCCAGATCATTCACCTGCATTTTTTTCCAGATTCTCCCCTTTGCTCCTGGAAGGCGGAATATGACTGCTTTTAAGGCGAAATAAAAACGGATATACATGCAGAAATCTATTCCTCCTGCTAAGTAGGTAGGTCTGCATGAATTTCTATGCTTAGACAGAGAATGCTTGAAAGAGCTTTAGCCTGCATACTAAAAAAGAAGAAAACCACATTCATATGAATAAACATAATGAGACAGTCTTGATGGAGGCAGACACAAGAAGATCATTCATAAGGAAGATTAGGAAAAGACGGGCAAGATTCATAGGCCATTTTATGAGGAAATGGAAATTGGAGCACCTGGTCACAACAGGAAAGCTGGAAGGAAAGAGAGCACCAGGTAGACCCAGGGAAAAATTATTGGACAGACTTGCAGAGTGGCTGAAGACAGAGAGGGTGGGAGATGTGCTTGCGGCAACAAGAGATAGATACATATGGAGGGCCATGATTGCCAATGCTATGTGGCAAGGCACTTGATGATGATGATGATGAATAAACGTACAGGTCTAATATTATATACAAACAATGATACGTTTCTACTCACCTTACAAATGATGCCCTGCCTGTGGCACTTGATGACGATGATGATGAATAAACATACAGGTCTAATTATATATGCAAACAATGATACGTTTCTACTCACCTTACAAATGATGCCCTGCCTATGTGAACCACACAGAAGATAGGCCTTGTCCTTGTTGAGGCTGAAGAGCTGACCAGTGGCCAGGCCTCCACCCTGACCCACCGGGCGTGACACTGCACTTCCGGTCCCTTCCACCATCCCTATTTGACGCACCGGTCGGCTTGTCTGTGTCAGGCTCCATTCACTGAGCTGTGCACATCACAAGTCACTGACTGATATAGCCCACTAAGGCTATATCAGGGATAACATCATGTCCAAGCCTAATCAAAAAGCCGCCCACTGAGGCCATATCAGGGATAACATCATGTTCAAGCCTAATCAAAAAGCTGCCCACTGAGGCCATATCAGGGATAACATCATGTCCAAGCCAAATCAAAAAGCCTACACTTATAAAAAAAACGTACACATAATTAGCCTTCAAGTTTAAAATGCATTTAAAAAGATCTTGCTCGTACATATGATCATGTAAGAAGAAATCTAGTGATCTCTTGTAAATTCCATATGAAGAAGGAACATTTCTGAAGAGATTAAGGACTCTGTTGGATAGTACTTCCGTCTCATGTTGTGCCAGTCCCAGGATTCGATGAGGTGTCTGATGCTGAGTAGCTCATCACATGTTATACACCATGGTACTTTCCTCATTCTTGAAAATGTATGAATGAGTGTAGAATGTGATCCATGTGTAACCTACACAACCTCTTTTTTGAATTCCAAGGAACAAATGGAAGGAACTGATAAAGTTTGGCTCCCTGTATCAAAGCGCATACAGTACAAACTAGACACCATGTGCTACAAAAGCCTCAATAACGCAGCCCCCGATTACCTGTCAAGCCTACTTGAGATCTATCTTCCCTCACGTACCCTCCGCTCTGCCTCCGATCCTCTGACTTTTCGCTTTCCACGCACTAAGCTCAATACCTATGGTCCACGAGCCTTCTCTGTTTCTGGTCCACTCTCCTGGAACAAACTTCCTCTCTCAGTCCGTCAGCAACCTACTTTTGCCTCCTTCAAGTCCGCTCTCAAAACTCACCTTTTCTCCTCTGCATAAAATCCTAACCTCACTCAACCCCCCTCTGCAGCCTGTCTCCGCTCGGAGGGAATCACTTTGTTTTAATATATAATTGTATATGATGTGCTCTCTGTGGTTTTCCATTGGTTTTATTCTTGCTTTTATTGCTTTTATTCTTTTCTCCCCATTTGTGGCCATGCATGTGTGTGTGTGTGTGTGTGGTGTGTGTGTGTTGTGTGTGTGTGGGGTGTGTGTGTGTGTGTGCGCTGTGTGGTGGTGCGTGTGTGTGTGCGGTGTCTCGGCTTGGATTTGATTTTGTCGAGATTTGCGCTATATAAATATTGTAATTATTATGTATGCATGTGCGTACGTATGTATGTATGTATGTATGTATGTATGTATACGCTTAGATTTATGTATGTATGTATGTATGCATGTATACGCTCAGCTTAGATTTATGTATGTAAGTATGTAAGCATGTGTGTATGCATGTATACGCTCATATGTATGTAGGTATGTATGCATGTATACAGCTCAAGCCGCGTTAGATTTGATTTTATCAAGATTTTGCGCTATATAAATAAAATATATTATTATTATTTGAAGAAATGTTTCTTCTGTTTCAGTCCTCTTGCCAGGGCTTTTTCACATATAAATTTGTACCTCCTTTTCAAAACTGTGTACGAGATGAAGAATTTAAACAGCTTTTCTATTGTGGCATTCCTGGCAAGGCAATCAGTTGTTTCACTGCCTGGCCAGAAACACACACACACACACACACACACACACACACACACACACACACACACACACAAAGAAAAAATCAACCTCATAGGTAAAGAAAGAAATACATGCAGACAGAAGAAAATAAAAAAGGATGGTGCAATCTTGTGTGAATGGTGCATCAACTGATGTTCTGTTGTAAAATTCCTTTATTATGCAAGAAAAGAACCTTTTTTTGCATAGGGTTGAGAAATGGCAACACTGATAAGTTATTGTCCAGGATTTTCTTTAGATACACGAGATTCATACACCTCTACTTCACTAACATTTTTGCAGTCAACAATACATAAAATGTGATTCCATATTCAGTGTTAAAAATAGGGATGATGCCGACAGTACACTCTCTCTGTTTAGTACACTGCAGCCAGGATGTCACACTGTAAACAGTTAAGACACACAAATACAGTATGTACCATTCCATCACACACAAATACAGTATGTACCATTCCATCACACACAAATACAGTATGTACCATTCCATCACACACAAATACAGTATGTACCATTCCATCACACACAAATACAGTATGTACCATTCCATCAGAGCCCATGGCAAAGAAAGAAGCATCTTGGTGGGCAAACTGGACCGTCTGTTGCTGTCCTTTGCTAACTCTCCAGCTCTTCACGCACTGGCGTTGGCCTACATCTGTACACCAAAACAGTTAATAAATATAGTAAGTAAAGATTCAAATAAATGAATAAACAAACAGATAATAAATAAAGGCATCTTTGTGGGCAAACTGTACCATTTCTTATGGTCCCTTATTCTTCTGTTCTTCATGTAATGGTGCTGGCCGACATTCAAACACTGTAGACAATAAATATACAAATACATTAATAACACATACATGTAATCAATAGGTGGCCAGGAATTTGTGTACCATAAAACCTGAAATTTTCATAATTATAATAATCATTATTACTTGCACTGTTCATCTGGGATCCAAAGAGCTCAAGTCAAGATATCTGAAAGTATACCCCCTCTGCTCCCTCATGGTGTTTCTTGTTAACTTCAGCTTGTGGCTTGGCCACTGACTTCGGGGAACTGGGCTGATGTCCGCAGGGAAAGACCTGCTGGCTGCTTGGAAAGACAAACTTGGGATCCTGAATAGCAAAATGGGCTGTGTTTGGAGCATCATGCCTGGCCACTTTTGGGGCCATTCAAACCACCCTTGTGGATAAAATAAGGCAATGTAGAAGCTTCCAACTGACAGCTGTCAAGACTATAGTAAGGGAAAAGGAGCTGGCAGCTATGCAAGCTGGTGGCAGGGTGGGCTGCCCGAAAGAGAACTGAAGATCAGAGTGGGGTGAGAGAGGGCTCTTCTAGTCTCTCTTGGTCCGGAAGCTGGACTAGACTTGGCTGTGCGTTTTGTGGCTATATCCCAGGGTTTGTCATCTCCCCACCTTGCCATTTGGTTTGTAAACAAGATAACTGATGACCCTGTCTGAATGGGTCATGCAACACATGGTAAGCTTCCCTTTACTTGATGAAAGAAATGACTATCAAGTGGCATTGGGAGCTTGGGAGATGATTGTCCAGGGAGTGGCGGAGCATTGGTGCTCTGGGTCCCATCTGCACTCTGGTGGTGTTTCTTGTTAACATCAGAATAAATACAGACGGCATAGTTATGTCAGTCTTTGTCAGGAAACACATGGAAGTTTACTTTACAGACAGTACAGCCAAATCCATCGGACTGTAATCACTTGTACAGACGAGAAAGCATTTTGTAATCACTTGTACAGACAAGAAAGCATTTTGTAATCACTTGTACAGACGAGAAAGCATTTTGTAATCACTTGTACAGACAAGAAAGCATTTTGTAATCACTTGTACAGACAAGAAAGCATTTTGTAATCACTTGTACAGTCAAGAAAGCATTTTGTAATCACTTGTACAGACAAGAAAGCATTTTGTAATCACACAGACAAGAAAGCATTTTGTAATCACACAGACAAGAAAGCATTTTGTAATCACTTGTACAGACAAGAAGTTACCTACCGTACAGCCTGACAATGCCATCCAGGCCTGCAGCCAACAGAAGTTTGCCGTTACTACTGTGTACACAGCAGCTGACTGACACATGCTGGGGTTCTATGGGTAGATACCTCTGAAATCACACCACAATTTGCTTATGAAGTTTCAGTTTTCACAAGATGGTGATGTAGGGCCCAATAATTCCATATGTGCTTGAACTGCAAATGCCACGTGATGGAAGAATCCAAGTTAACCATGGCATAATGACCAAAACTACTGTAAGCCTTAATGTAAACCTTATACTTTGGTGAAGTCTTGTGGTATTAATTCTATCATTATGATTATAAATCAGGTCTTGAGGTTCTATCATGATGATTATAAATCAGGTCTTGAGGTTCTAATTCTATCATTACTATCATAAATCAGGTCTTGAGGTTCTAATTCTATTATTATTCACATAAGTCAGGTCTGAGGTTCTAATTCTATCATTATCATTATAAATCATATAAATCAGGTCTTGAGGTTCTAATTCTATCATTACCATTATAAATCAGGTCTTGAGGTTCTAATTCTATCATTACCATTATAAATCAGGTCTTGAGGTTCTAATTCTATCATTATCATTATGAATCAGGTCTTGAGGTTCTAATTCTATCATTATCATTATGAATCAGGTCTTGAGGTTCTAATTTTATCATTATCATTATGAATCAGGTCTTGAGGTTCTAATTCTATCATTATCATTATGAATCAGGTCTTGAGGTTCCATCATAATTATTATAAATCATTCTTGTACACAGCAACCCTCCAAACTCATTTCCATCTGCTGTGCACTACATACCATGCATTCCACATAATCAGACTTTTAACCAATAACCAACTTCCAGATTCTGTGGATTTTTTTTTCTTAAGACGGAAATACTTTTAAAATCAAAACAGATTTTGCTAAAATGGAAGATAATTACTACAGATTTTTTCAACAAGGGAAGGTAATTACTACAGAATTTGCTGAGAGGGAAGATAATTACCAGAGAATTACTAATAGGGAAGATACCTTTTAAGAAACAAAATAATTACCAGAAGATGTCTGCAGTTACAACAGTCTGGAATGAAAAACATACTGATAAGTGGGAAGGAAATGACTACACAACTTTTCAGGAACTCTGATACCTCTGAAATCACAGCAGAATTTTTCAAATTGCTTGAACGAGGGCAGTCGCACTGTTTTAGATTTAGAATTTTTCAAGAGCATGCTTTCCTTAAAAATCTTGTTTAGTGTGTGTGTGTGTGTGTGTGTGTGTGTGTGTGTGTGTTGTGTTGTGTGTTGTGTGTGTGTTGTGTGTGTGTGTGTGTGTGTGTGTGCGTGTGCATGCGTGCGCGTGCATGCAGTGGAGAGGGGAGTGCATCACACATGTGTGTAAAGTTCCTAGCGTATTTCATAATAGAGTGGAAGTGCTGTAAGGAAGTGGATATAACATGCATTCAAACAAACATGCACTCAAACCCTGCATGTACACGCAAAAAAAATTACATCTCCAGTCAGTGGTCCGCTGAAAAACACAAGGCAAGTGCAATGTTTTTGGCTTAAGTGAACTTTTAGCAAACTGCAACATACAGTCATGTACCAGGATCCAGTGACCTTGATAAATCAGTCCTTCAGAGAACTGTTGAGGGAGGAAGATGGACGGGAAGACAGAAAAAGCAACACACTGACAACATTGCAGAATATACAGGGAAATCATTGGCAGACACCCAATAGAGCTGGAGGAATCTGAATGGTTAAGCGTGGCGCTGCAATAATTTTTTATGGAATTAACGGAGAAAGAGAAGAACTTTTAGCAGGCTGGCTGGCTTCAACAGAGCTGTGGACTTAAAATCAGATGTCTTGAGTTCAATGCCAGCTGGCAACATCAATACTGGCATGTCTGACTGCTGATCTTAATGCTCCTTTCATTCTGGTGAAGCCAGATTAATGCTTCACAGATCCTCTTCTCCCCTTCTCCCCAACCTGGCTATTCATAGGCCCAAGGAGTCTGCCATATTAAGAACAGTCTGGCAGATTTGGGTACAGCACATATAGAACTGTCCAAGTGCGATGAACCATTCTTCAACAAATACTGACTGACTGATTGATTGAGTGATTGATTAATTGATGTTTTGGTTCTGTTTATACACGACACCCACCTCAGGTGATATGGATGAAAGGGATAACTATCCCAGGGAAGTGGGGGAAGGAGGACTTATCTAATCCTATACTGACACCATCAGAACAACAATGAGATGACCAGTTTTAATGTAAGACACCTTGGGATTCAAACCCACAACCATTAGCATGTGAATCCGATGCTCAAACCAACTGAGCCCTGGGGCCCGAAATTTGAACAGACATGAAACTCTAAGGGTACAGCATTCACCGTTTTACCTTCACCCAGCCTGGTACCCTACCTCCATTTTCATGGTCTTCAGGTCCCAAAGTGCCAGCTTTCCTCCCTCAGCACTGGGGTCTCCGGCAGACAAACAGGATGCGAAAGTCATTGTAGACGGGCAGGTGGATAGGTATGTGACCCTGTACACACACACACAACCTGGTGAAATACAGTGTATGAAGAGGAAAAGAGAGACATCAAAGTAATATGAAGAGATAGGATAAGGCGAAGCAAAAAATAGCAGCACAGACTCTGAGTGAAAATCTTTTTAATTCCTCAACTTACAGAAGCTGCAAGTGTACAACATACGTACACAGCATTACACAGTCAGCTCAACAACAGAGTATGACAACCAGTTCAGCAATACTGAATTTGGAATTAACTTCAATTCTTACACATTCTGATGACTGCAGCCAATGCCAAAGAAAATGACAAAACAGCCAGAATACCCATGGAAATCCCCTCTATGTGCCCTTCAAAGATAAAATTTGTATTCCAATAGGCATACAACCTGTTACTGTTATTTTTGTTTAAAGCCCAACTAACTGTGTAGAGCCATATCAGGGTTATAACCTGTTTCAAAGCATACACAATATTTTAACTGGTAAAAGAAAAGAAAAGAACATAAAGTACACATATCAATGCATTCATGCACACAATCTAAGGAGATGCCCCTGGCGTTGACCACTCTGTCCACTTTATCACACAGGGGATTTAAAAAAACAAAATTTAAACATAATTAAGGACACCAAAACATACGTAAAAATGGGCCTAAATTACCTACAGCCAGAATGCACTAAATTCAACATGTACCCAATTATCAATCCTAAACGAAAGTACATAAGACTTTATCGAATACATACAGGTGAATAGACCAGCAAAGCAGAAAATGATAGGAAGAAATGACAGAAAGCAAAGGAACAAGGCAGAAGCAGAAGCAGAAGCAAAGACAGTGACAGAAAGAAGGGAATTTCTAGCACAGAATTTCCAGTAGATGCAGACACTATTTACACTGAAAGAGCCCCGGCATCCCCACAGGGGAGGGCATAGAACCTGAAGGCTAACAAAGATGAACGATTTATGATCACCACTCACCTCATTCCAAATTCTTAACCACTCCACCATACAACAGATAGCTAAGTTTTGGTGACAATATTTTTAACAAGATGCTGACCGTGTATACAAGTACATTTTTTTTTTCATATCTGCATTAAAATTTTCCCTTAAGTAGTAAGAAAACAGGGTTTGTTGTCGTTGCTATCATTGTTGTTGCTGCTGTTTTAACATTTAGTTAAGTTCAACAGAAGAAGCCTAACCTCAGATTAGGAGACTCTACAGAAGCCTCTCGGAATGTCTTGATTTCTCGCGTATCAAACAGTCGAATCTGTCCACTCTGGTTACCAAGCAGAAGCTATGGACAGAGACAATAATGTGAGGTGTACACAAGCCAGCATGAACCTTACTGATTGCAGGACTGAAACATCAAAACTGTAACAATCATGCAACTAATCCTGTGATCAAATCACAAATTTCATGACAGACAGGGCAGTGTTGAAAGAAAATGTCAATTTTTGCAATGTGACTTTCAAGACATTTACTGTCAATATTATAACAAAAATTACAGATTAATCAGTTGACAGTTCCCCTATCATTCCACTCCACATTGGTTAGATACTCTTTGAAAACTTTTTTAATACTTCCCCTGATCTGTCATATTTCATTTCTTGTCACTTCCAGTCAATAGATTACCCTCGCTTTCCTTTAAGAACATTTCATGCAAATGCATGTATTTTCCAATTTCTGTACTGCACAGTGTTTGTGTTTTCAGCTCAAGATACCTCAAAGAAGAGATTACCCACCTTGTTACTGTTATTTTTGTTTAAAGCCCAGCTGAAGCATACAGCCTTATCAGAGCTATAACTGTTTCAAAACATACAAAATACGTCAACAGGAAAAAAGGAAAAGAAAATAAAGTACACATATCAATGCATTCACACACATAATCTAAGGAGATGCCCCTGGCGCTGACCATTCCATCCAATTTATCACACAAGGGATTTAAAAAACATACCTGAATACAAATTTAAACATAACCAAGGACACTAGAACATATATAAAAACGGGCCTTCCGTATATTTCATTTTCCTAGAGCCAAAAATGCACTTAGTACATGCATCCAATTATCAATCCTAAGAGAAATATGTGAGACTTGATTAAACACATACAGGTGAATGGACCAGCAAGGCAAAAAATAATGTTAAGAAATGACAGAAGACAAAGGAACAAGACAGAAACAAACAGAGTGACAGAAAAGAGGAAATTTCTAGCACAGAATTCCCAGAAGGTGGGGATACTTTTTATATTGAAAGAAGCCCCGGCACGGGGGTCATCGGCAACAGGTACCTACCCATCTGTCAGACTTGCTGGCCCAGTCCAGAGACAAGAAAGGTGCCCGTGACATCACTGTGGCTGTGGTGCTAGGTTGAGGGCTCCATGTCCACACCCTGAATAACACCACAGGAAAGTTCTAGATCATTATACCATTATTTGCCTTGTTGTTGTTGTTGTTGTTGTTGTTGTTGCTGTTGTTGGCATCTATCAGTCTCAAAATGACTATGGGGTGGCACATCTGGCTATCGGAATGTCCTCTCCAGTCAAACATTTTGAGTACCAATGGTACACATTTGTACACACATAAAGGAAGAATTACAAAACCCAATCAAAACCAACCAAACAAATAACAAGCACACAACAAACGAATAAGAAACGAACAGACAGACAAAACACACTTCATAAATGAATAGTTATCTGCCTTTTATGAACAAACGTCCAAGGATCATCTGTATGAATTTGTGTCAAACAAAAATAAACAAGCAGGCAAAAGACACAGACAATGAAATGAAATGCAATAAAAATAGACAGACAAAAGAAAATATAAACTATAAATAAATACATACACAGACAAAAGAAAATATGAACACATACATACATAGACAAAAGAAAAGATAAATGAACTTATAAACACACACACACATAAACACACAGACAAAAGAAAATATATATGTAAGCAGAGACATCAACAAAAATTAATATAAAAAAAAAATGCGCACATAGACAAAACAAAACATGAATACAAACATATATAGATAAATGAAAATATCAGACATCATTTCCACAGAGAGACAGGATTAATTGTGCTGACCAGATAACATGGCCAACCATGTCCATTTCTAAAATCATAGATCACTTCAAGCAAGAAGTTTTCAAATTCATCCCATAGGAAACTCAACTCTGGGTGGGGGCAGGGGAGAGCTAAAATCCCCCACAATATTTTTGTACAAATGGCAATTGAAACGCTTTCATTCAGGACTCCTTAGAAGACGTGAAAGGTTTTCAGATGCTCACTTCCTATTTCACAAAGCACATTCTTTTTTTCTTTTCTTGTGTTTTTGATTTCAGTTTACTTAACTCTGGTAGTTCCTTTGATGCAGTCAGCATATTATTTTCACTCAAGGCCCTTCAGTTGATACAAATGACTTAACTCTTAAGTGCCGTCAATGTAAATTTACAGAGCACTTGGAGTCTTCTGTGGTGCCTACAAACGTAAATTTACGAAGGTAGTTTGACACACGCTTCAGCCTAATGTAAATGGGAGAGAAGCACTGACTGATGTTGTCAGTCTGAGGGGATTCATAAAAGTGACTGGCTTCCCTTACATGATGACTTTTTGAACTGTGCAACCCTCACCAGATTGGTTTTATTTGTCTGAAAAGAGAAACTGGTTTTCAGCAAAATGCTGACACCAGGACTGTCTTGCAATGATGCATGTTTTCAGCCTTTGAAAGCATGTGAGTTGAGTCAAGAACTTATAAATGACTGTAGGATGATTCAGAAGACAATTCTGACACAAGAAGAGGTTGAAAACAGCAGTAGTTACTCGCTGTTGGTATGAAATGTGCACCAGACAGACCCAACACGAAAAGTACTGATTTTCCGAGAACATGACACAAAGCGTTTGTGGCCACAGACAATACCGACAGCTAGCCAACACTTCACACCGTTCAGACAGACAGGACAACATTGTAGAATAAGCCTACACTGTCAGCGAGTAGTATTAGAAGTGGCAAGGGGGAAGACTAGGGTGATGGAGAGGGGTGGGGGCATGCGGCAGCGGACGACTTGACCAGGTCAAGCCACTTAGTGCACTAGCACACTGCGGCTCTTTGTAGCTCGTCAGCTGTCAGTGATCTGTTAGTAGGAGGTCAGCCAAAGTCTGAATACTTTTAGATTTCATCAGAAGGGTCATATCTTCAATTTTTTCCTTTGTTTTTTTGGTCTTCAATTTTTTCCTTTGTTTTTTTGGTTTCTATCGCAAGCGGTTATGAGTTTTTTAATGGGAATTTCCACAAAATATTACAAATATGTAGTGATTTTAAGAAATTACTACATAAATCATCTGAAAATACATTTAGTCATGCCTAATGCATCATTCTGTGTAATTTCATGCATAAATTCCCATAAACATGGAAGCAACAGTTGTTTTAATATACATGGTAGCGATGCAACGTTTTTCCCCGGCATATGGAATACACTGATGTCAAAAAACGTCGGCACTCAAGGGGTTAAACGGAGCACAAGAATTCACTGGACAGATCAGCACAAGTCAGAAATTTTTTATTGTTATAGTAAAGCCCAGCTGACTATAATGCTTCAAAACATACAAAACTTCAACAGGAAAAAAAAAAAGAAAACTAAGTACACATATCAATGCAGTTGTGCACATAATCTAAGGACATGCCCTCGGCATTGACCACTCCGTCCAATTTATCACACAGGGGATTTAAAAAACACACCTGAATACAAATATAAGCACACCAAAACATATGTAAAAACGGGCATAAGTTGCCTAAAATTGCTTCCGTATATCTCACCTCCCTAGAGCCAAAAATGCACTTAATATATGTACCAAATTATCATCCATTAGTCATTATTACTTTATAACACCACCTACACGTATGGAATCACTGTATGGAATCACTGTATGCACCATTGTTTACACTTACTTGTGTCGTAGCGCTGTCGCCGTGACCCGGCCTCATCAGCGACTGACTGTGTTACTGCTGAGAGGGGAGCAGTAACACAGTCAGTCGCTGATGAGGCCGGGTCATGGCGACAGCGCTACGACACAAGTAAGTGTAAACAATGGTGCATACAGTGATTCCATACGTGTAGGTGTTATAAAGTAATAATGACTAATGGATTCAGTACAACCTACGTGGCGGACTGCTATAATTTGTCAAAATGGCAAATTATCATCAATCCTAAGAAAAAAGTATGTAAGACTTTATCGAAAACATGCAGGTGAATGGACCAACAAGGAAGAAAATGATAGGAAGAAATGACAGAAAGCAAAGGAACAAGGCAGAAACAAAGAAAGTGACAGAAAAGAGGGAATTTCTAGCACGGAATTTCCAGAAGAAGGGGATACTATCTATACTGAAAGAGCCCCCGGCATCCCACGATAGGAAAGTCAGAAATGCCTGAGAAAATCCATGGAAGCAACCCAGTTACAGCACAGTCTTTTCTGGTGTGCAGTTAACACTGCTGGCCCTTGTGGGCATCCTGAATGACCTGGGGATGATGGTGTGTTCAGCAGTTCAGTAAGCGGCATGAGATCAATGCTACTGAGGGGCCAGAGAAACAATTGCCTGAGAAAAATTGTACAGCATACACGGCCTACAGTCCATTCAGTTGTGAATGGGTACCAAACACTATTCAAGGGTTGGAGAAAGTAAAGCAGAAATGGAGAGAATATGGACACTACCCTTATTATTTTGTCTCAGAAAGATGTTGAGGACTCTACCACCTTACTCTTCTACATTCTCAACACTATGGGAACACCTTTACTTTCTTTTTCACTTTATTGTATGCTTACTACTTTACCCCATACTGGCATCAATAAGTGTAAATCAAATATATCAGAAACCCACTCAAATATATCCTTAGATTTTTTTAAGACCCTTTGCTATGCTGTTCGCATGCATCATAATCTAAGGATACTAATGCTTTGTTTGCATATACCGTACGTCAGAGTAATGTTCATATGTCCCTCAGCATTGCACAAATGTCAACTGCTTAATTTGAAGGTTCACCTTCATGAAAGCTCTTTTCCTGAGTAGGGCTAGCTCAAATATTTCCATCATTACCAGTACAGTCTGGGTAAGTTGAAGAGGTTCTCCTTAACTAAATTGTACTGTTCAGCAAGAATAGCACAGCGAACAAATGTTTACACCTGAGGAAGTACTGGAAGGCATTCTTCACAAAGCTGACATTTTGGTTTGACAAACCCCTTGGATTTGACACCCATGACCCAGATTTTCTTGCACAACTGGATGATGATTGTGATGAAGATGACCAGCCCAAGCCATGTGTTTGTGTGAAAAGCTGGTTTTGTAATTATTACAAACAGAATCATAGTTTATTTCTTAATTTCATAAATTATGTTATTACAAACATAATCTTACTTTCTGTCTGTTTCATTTGACGCCTGCCTTTGTGGTGTTATCTGCAACAACTTCGGAAATGTGAGTGAAGAAAAATGATACACTTTCAGCAGCCAAAAGCTTAAAAAAAAGCAGCGGTTCCAGGGGATGACACATGAGTAACTGATCCTGTTATTTCAAACTGGGTCCACAGGAAACTCTGGTGGGTCCAGTACTGGGCTGACAGCCCCCATAATGTTTTTTAGACACCTGACAGTTTGAAAAATGTCCAACACCCCAATAGACAGGGAAGACAGTCGAGTAGTAAGTGCTGTTGGACATCTAATCAGATGGTGTATGCAGGGCCCTGCCAGGCTAATACCTACTGGGTAAAGGGTGGATAATTTTTTTTTATCCCCTGTATCAATACATGTACAGACCTGCTAGTGCCTGAACTCCACGCATGTATATATGCATGAAGAACATCAAATACACTCATTAATATTAATGATAATAATTAACCCTTTGACTCTCACACCCTGTCCACCAGCATCTTGCATTGTCCACCATGCTAGCAAAGCAAAACCTTAACCCTTTGACTCCCTCACCCTATCCATCAGCTTCTTACAGGAACCTGGTGGATAGGGTGAGGGAATCAAAGGGTTAAAATTTTTGTAGTTAGTGGACAAGGTGCGGGAGTCAAAGGGTTCAAATGATAATAGTAAGTCATATTCCAATAGCAGAAGTAACTCATTGAAAGCCTTTTTTTTTTCAAAATAGCCACTGCTTCCATGCTGGCCATTTTTGTTTCTGTGTCACGGATGTAACTAACAGAATCTTTTATGTGCATATTCTGTGTGCATATACTCAAGAACGAGGTTAAAGTGCTAAAGATCCTGTCAGCCATATAAAAGTCTGATGTCTAAAGGAAACGAGAAAATAGCAAGAGTGCACACTTACAGAAGACAAGAGCATGAAGACTGTGCTGTAACATAACACATGTACAATGTGGTCCAAACTTATCTTGAAACTATTGCTCAGAATAAGAACCTCAATACTTACTTTACAATACCATCAGCATCCAGACTGGCCACATGCTGACCACTGAGGCTGAAGCGACTGTAGCACACTGCTGACTGATGCTCCAGATACTCATCCTGTCACAATACACACATGACACCAGGCATGTGACTGATATTTTCTGTTTCAGTTTGGTGACTGACATTTTCTGTTTCAGTTTGGTGACTGACATTTTCTGTTTCAGTTTGGTGACTGACATTTTCTGTTTCAGTTTGAATCTATCATTATTCTTTAAAAAAAATCCCACCAAACATGACCCTAAAATTCTCTTTTCATACTTCTGATTTCTTTCTCTTTGTCAAAACAGACTGACTATACACAATTTAGGCAGCTTTCAACAGAAACAATGTGCTGCCATAGTGTAGGACCATCCCCCACCCCCTAAGTTTTTTTAATTTTTTTTTATTTAGGCATGATTTTGTTTGCCTATGAACGTTTTTATTTTTCCTACAGAATTTTATCAGGGATAACTACTTCATTAAAATGTTGTCTTCTTTATGTGCATAAAGTGCACCATTTCTGTGTGAAATCATTCTTTAAAAACTGCACGAAAATCAAAAATGCCAGTGCAAATTTCTGTGTGAGTTTCATGCTGAAATTATTAGCATTTTTTTAAAACAGAAAAATGCCTGAACATAAATGAAACTGCCACAATTTTTTAATCTACCATCTGAAATTATTACCATTCTTAGACCATTCAATAATCCGTTGCCAAACATTTGTCAAAAGCTGGTTTAAAAAATTATTGAAAAAAAAAAAAAGCAAAACTGTTGAACATATTTCCATTTCAAGTGCATTCCGGTAATGTCTAGATACTTTCAGAGTTGGCGTTTACAGAGGAAGGTTTCACTGCACTCAAACATTTCTATATGTGCTCCATCCAATCTGCTATCTGTGATTTGGCACTCGTTGATCCTAAAGAAACCCCTATGCGCTAGCAAGATCTTGAAATGAAGTGGGTGGGGTGGGGATCAGGACTCTGAAAGGCTAAGCTGCCACTACCAGAATGATGGAGCATTAAGATAGGTAGTGAACAAGCTGATATATTTTAAGTTGTGGGATGGAACTCAACTGAATGTCTCAGATCTTGGGTCATGGCCCTATTACAAGAGCCTGCCAAACACGAGTACTTTTACATCATTATTATCATGTCTTTCCATTATGTGTTGAAAAAATACATGACATTACTTAAAATATTGCCAATTAATTCATGAAGTATACAGCCAACTTTACAAAATGAAAGCAATAAATTCACTTTTAAAATGTACAGGCATTTAACCCTTTCGCATTTGCACAGCTAGATGTAAAGCTAGCTCATAGTATTCGCATTCGAATGTACCACAGCGTCAGTACAAAATCTTTCAGTAGTGAATGGAAAGTTCCTTGCATTCCAGAATGCTCGTACATATTTTAGAACATTCAACGCGAGACTGACCAAGATTCTAACCAAACTTGCGATAAGACAGGAAGGCCAGTAGTGATGGAAATTCCCCACACATGTGCCGGAAAAGGTCGGGCGATCTCAACCGCTACAAACGGGATCAGCACATTCTTCTGCAGGGCAGTTACCGGCTTTGTGAACATCTAAGGGTTAAACAGAATATAGTATGCTTACATCCCAGACACACAAAACAGCACAGATAAAGCATGGCGTCTGGAGTCAATTTCTCTTATTCTAACCTGGAAAAGTCAATGTCATTATGATATTTAATCTTAGTTAGCTTTGCAGAATTTTGAATTTGGAGGGTTTTTTTCCACAGGATTATCACACTTGGGCAGTTTGATTTATGCTCATCTTTTGTTTCTGTGCTTCCATTTACTATACCAATTTAATGGTCACAGTGTCTGGGGCAATTTCAAAATCCTATGATAATGACAATGCTGATAATAATCATAACACTATGGCGTTCCATCTAGAATTCAGACTGCACAACAGACCATACTCTTAGCTTATTATGATAACACATGCTAGCCTCAACAGGCCTGAAAGATTTAGAAACCTGCAGTGTTGGTCAGACTTAAGCCACGATGCATAAATAAAGTGAGGTCCAAGTCTTTCCATTTCCCAATGAACCCACAGCACACTTAACAACTTTTGGTAGACGTTGTTTGGGGCAAAAAAATCCCATAATGGTTTTCACAGGACTGGTGGGATTCAGACCTCCAATTGACAGTCTGTTATGCTAAGCACTCCATCATTATGACTTGTTAGAATGTGGATTTTGTCCAGGAGGGATTTATTGTATCTGGACAATTCCATATGCACTCCATTCAACTCTGCCAGCCCCCTCCCCCACCCCTCTGACAAACTCCTCGATCCTGTGCAAAACCTGGGACCAATAAACACTGACCCCACCAGAACGATTGGAGCATTAAGACTGGCTGAGAACAAGCCAGATTTTATACTGTGGGGCAGGACTGAACATGATACACAAAATCTTCAGTCCACAGCTATACCAAATCTTGACATCCAGCCCACATTAAAACCCTTGGCCTGCTGAGGATTGCACACACAACCTGCCTTATCAGCATGGTTCTTTAACCAGCCGATCTGACCTTTTGAACTGAAAATCTGAATGCACTACATAAATGAAAACACAACTAACCACCAAAATAAATGAACAATAAAATCCACACATAAAGTAAACAAATAAACATACTTACATCACTAAGGACCAAGAATGGACACTGCTTTCCTGCACACAGATTCAAATCACTGTAAAAACAGAGAGGAAAGGTAAAGCACCTTACGAAGATGGGCACTGCCTTCATAATGCTGGCCTTACAAAAGTTGAGGTCTCTAACACCAGCATCCCCTTTGCTCAGGATAGGCCTACAAGAAAATCTTTGCTTTAACCCTTTGACTCCCACATCCACTAGCTTCCTGCAGTGTCAACCATGCTAGCAAAGCAAAAACTGGTGCGGGAGTCAAAGGGTTAAGTTTTTGCAGTTGGTGGATAGGGTGGGGGAGTCAAAGGGTTACGTTTTTGCTATTGGTGAATAGAGTGTGGTAGTCAAAGGGTCAAGCATATTCATCCTCACACATGCATGCACACACACACACGCATGTACACAAACGCACACGTGCACACACACACATTCATATGTTTTGTTTAAATCTTAAATTCAAGGGTGACACTTTGAAAACCTGAAAAAACTGAAAATCAGGCTGGGGTCCAGGGGCCACCCAGAAGATTTTATGAAAGATCGCTGGACCTGTGTTGTCTTCAACGATAAAGAGCGCTTCCTCATTTCCGGTCATCTGCTACAGTGCTGCTTCGGTCATAATACCGCCGATTCAACTGTTTTTTTCCCCCATACATTTTTTTTTGAAATAACGAAACTGAAAAAAACGGAATGACCGTCTGGGGCCTTGCCGAGAAAACGGATTTCCGTCACCCAGACGGAAGAGTGGCACCCATGTAAATTGTCAGAATGTTGTAATACTGATCAACACAACTGTGTCCACAACTCTTTCAAAAGAACATAACTAGCCCATGTAGCAGGTAGTAAAAGTGTCACTCTAGCAACCATCTTGAACGGTTTTTTTTTTTATTTGTTACTGAAAACATACATAATAAAATTAATTCTGTGTCTTCCAAAAGGAAATGAAAATGTAATGAAACATTCGGCAAATTTCTATATAAATCTTTCAGAAGAATGAAACATATCTGGTAGAGATGTATTTGCTTAAGTTTAGTTTGATCACTTGGTTATGAGTTTGTTGCAAAACTGCCTGGCTTACACCAACAAATAAAGCCTATGAGCAACAACATATTTTTGGTAATCTGACTTATTTTGTAATTCACACTGCTATGGATTAAATGACTGAATCACCTGATGTCTGAAATCTAAATACATATGTAAATAAGGGTATTTTTTTTGTTAACCTATCAAAGTAGGATTCTTATGGGGTTTTTTGTCCTAAAACTTCTGCCATGGACAATATCTGATTTATGTGTGCTCTGTGCATGTTCAACATGGGATTTCAGTTGATTCGTCATCTCATCCAAAAGGCAATGTGCAGATCACCACTCATGTTCAAGGAACAGAAAAATTACTGTTCACCTGGAAATGGAACCACCTCACCAATTCATACCATTTATAGCCGTGTGTGTGTGTGTGTGTGTGTGTGTGTGTGTGTGCGTGTGCGTGCGTGCTTGCATGCGTGCGTGTGTGTGCGTGCGTGCGTATGTGTCTGTTTTAGCGCTTAGATTTGATTTTATCAAGATTTTGCGCTATATAAATAAAATATTGTTGTCGTTGTTGTATAACACACAACAAACCTTCAGGTATGGGCTGAAGAGGCTCCACAGGACCATAGTCCAAAGGACCAGAAGATGACCGACTCTCACGTGGGCCTGTCTCTTCTTGAACACTCCCCTCTGCAAGGACAGTTGTTTTGTCACCTTGACCCTGACCTAAAGGACGTTCTGAAGCAGCATGGCTGCTGGTCCTGACACCTTTGTCACCCTGACCATGACCTGGACCAGGAGGTCGTTCCGGAGCTGCAGCCAGGTTGCTGGTTCTGGCAGGCTCCGTTTTCTCTGACAGGGGGCTGGCGTATGGTGGAAAGCTGGTCAGCTCCCTTGGGCCTTTCTTCCGGGATCCAGTAGCAGCGGCCCCTTCCACTGTTCCAGGTGGTTGACTGGGTCCGGACACGGCTGTGGTCTGAAGCTCACTACTGCTTCTGAGTGTAGTCAATCTCAACCCTGATGGCACAGCACTGCCTACCGTCCCTGTTGAAGCAGCCGCGTTCGGTACTGATGCGTAGCTCATTCCCGCACCAGGCCCATGAGTGGTGGTGTGTGCCCCGGAGCTGGGAAGGCCTGGTTGCACACTTTGGTGTGCGTAAGGCTCAGTGTTGGAGCTGTTGGACGACATATTACCGTGACTACCTAGCTGGGTAGGTCCTGCTGTTGATGCTGCTGTGTCATGACGAGTGTCTGGCTGTTTGTTGCGCTTCAGCAGAGGAGCTGAGAGGTTGATGGGAAATCGCCGAGATGATTTTTGTCGCTCAGTCACAGTTTCTGTTTCACCTTCATGTGTTCCACTGAAAAAAAATCCCAATTTATCAACATAAATCCAAACCAAAACACAAAAACAAAATAACTTAGAAAAAAAGCAACTGGTATATTGTTTATGTGTCTGTTCTTTCTTTTTTTCTTTTTTACTTTATTGCCATTTATCATTCACCTTTCTTTTCAGTTAATGAACACTTGAACATACAAAAAAACATTCAGAATTATCACAAAACACAAAGCCAGTATACACTCATGTCAGTAACTTATACAAAGACATCAAAGTATATCTAAAGCAATTGCCTAAACACATCTAACTGTATATGTCGGGAATACTGTGTGTGTGTGTGTGTGTGTGTGTGTGTGTGTGTGTGTGTGTGTGTGTGTGTGTGTGTGTGTGTGTGCGTGGTGCGTGCGTGCGTGCGTGCGTGCGTGCGTGCGTGTGTGCGTGCGTGCGTGTGTGTGTTGTTTGTGTGTGTTGTGTGTGTGTGTGTGTGTGAATGAAAGGGGCATATTCTGGCTGTTTTCTCTTTCTGCATCCTCTCCTTCTATGTGTGCATGTGTTTATGTGTGTGTGTGTGTGTGTGTGTGTGTGTTAGAGAGAGAGAGAGAGAATATATGCAAAAACATAGGAAAACCATGCTAAAGTGGTAAATTTTGATTTCTTTGCTTTCAATTCATCTTAAAATTTCAAAGTTTATGAGTTGATATGCAAAAAACAGAAAAATATTGTATTACAGCTTTCTTTCTAGTCATGTTTCTACTTTATAATTGAAATTTTGAAAAGAGAAGTAACTGTCTTTAAACTTGAATTATTTTTCAAAACCTGATTTTTAGGGTCCTTTAACCCTTACAGTGCCAGATGATGTAATTAAAGTGTGCATCGCCATTGCCAGGGCGCATTTTCCGAATTAGGGTAATAATTCATAAAAAATTCCTGAAGCTAAAGGAGACAAAACAGACAATAACATGTTGAATAAAGTTTGTAGCAAAATGATTTCTCTTCAAAATGACACTCACAGAAAGACATAATATGAACATTTGAATTTTTGGTGAAATATTTTATTTGTACTCACCAAATCTGCAGAAATTTTGCACTCAGTGGCATGATACATTCCAAAGTGAAACAAAAAGCAATCCTAAATCCATGTTATTTTGAAGCACACCAATTAAAAGAGAAGAGTTCCCATCACTGAAGAAATGAAGAAATAAAAAAAGGCACCAAAAAAACAAACTATTTACAGATTACGGATGTCCGACTCAACTACTGTCGGCATCTCCACAAACTAATCTTCAAGCCAGTATTTGAGTTTTGTGTGGTACTCCATGAAACAAGAAGCACCTTCATGTCCCCTTTCTTGGTGACCTCAAGGTCAGTCACCTCCTTCACCAGTCTGTTGGCTTTGATGGTACCACAACAGCTGGTGTTCTGCCTGAAGAGGTATCTGAAATCATACACATAAACACACACAGCAATAAGTAACATGTGACAAAATATGTAACTGCACCATAAGCAGGATGAACAAGCAAAATAAGTAACATAAACACATCACACACACACCACACACACACACACACACACACACCACACACACACACACAAACACAAACACACATAATCACCACCACCCACCACCATCCCACCCCTACATCACCACCACTATCACAATCACACACACACGACACCACACACACACACACACACACACACACACACACACACACACACACACACACACACACACACACACACACACACACACAGAGTTGGTAACAGTCTGTCCACTGTCTCAGTCAGCTATGTTTAGAAATTCCCCCCTCCTTCTGACTGGCAGCTGTGATAATCTACTGCGCGTACCTATTCGTCTCAGTCACAAGCCTCTGTTGATACTTTGATGCCCCCATCCCCTGTAAACTCAAACGACACAGGTCTTGTGTTTGTCGCATCAACGAACTGACCATCGAAACGTGCAGTCCCAGTCACTGTCCGTCCTCTTCTCACACCCCAGACCCGCCCCCTCCCCTGCCCCACCCCCCTTCCTGCTGTCCCTCTTCTTCGACCTGCACCCCTGCTTTCCGAAACTCTAGAACTTTTCCTGCTAAGTACTGGCATCCTCCCACCCTCCCCATCACTATCGCTTTCACTCTCAGCACCACTGACCTCTGTCTCCGCCGTGAATGCAGGATCAACAGTCGAGTCGTGACTAACTGACGTATCGCTGTTGTTGAAGTCGGTCAGGGCACGCGGTGCATTTGTTCTGGCCACATCATCGCCATGAACATCACTGTCCTCGGTAAAATCATCCAGAGAATCAACTGATTCGATGTCAGAATAACTTTGGAGCACAAGTTGAACGGCAAGAGAAAGTGGAATGGAAGCGCGTCGTCTGCTTGAAATGTTCGGACCAGGCTCGGCGCTGTCGGCCATTTTCGCTGTCGGAGTGTTTACGTAAGCGGGTTCCCCTGCTAATTGCTTTGTTTGCAAACTTTGCGAGGAACGTCACGGAAACTGCGTAGTACCTCATTATAGGGGAAGGGTTGTAAATTGTGTATCTGCGTTCTGCGTCACTACTGCTTGCCGTAATTCCCCATGAAAAATGCTAAAAATAGACTGTCAGAATATTCGGTCGCTGGCAAGGAGGATGACACAAAGAGCCGACCGAATATTCGGTCGCTGGCACTGAACGGGTTAAGCTGTAAAACTTTGGGAAACTGAAGATTAGATGTTAAAAGACTAGAAGTATGGAAAATGAAGATTAGACGTTAAAAGACTAGAAATGTGGAAATCAAAGATTAGATGTTTGGCTGCCCCCAAACACTCTTATCCAAATTGCAAAAAGTTCAAAATAACGCTGCTCGCCTTGTACGGAAATGCCCAAGGTCAACTCATGTTTCCCCTCTGCTTCGAACTCTACACTGGCTTCCTGTTCGAAAGCGTATTGACTATAAACTTTCCCTCCTATGCCATAAGTCTCTGGCTGGTCTAGCTCCCCCCTATCTTTCTGATCTCCTGACTGTTTACATTCCCTCCAGAGAGCTACGCTCTTCTACTGATGCCCACCTACTTAGAATCCCACGCTTCCGCAACAAAACTCTTGGTGAACGTGCTTTTTCTTATCAGGCCCCCTCTATTTGGAACAAACTTCCCTTTCCTCTCCGCTCTACCTGTACCCTTTCTTCGTTTAAGTCCAGTCTAAAAACCACTCTTTTTAAATCCTAGCCTGTAGTTCTGTACTCTTACTTCAGCTGCCACCTTGAAATCTGTGCCCGCGCGCGTGTGTGTGTGTGCGGGTGTGTGTGTGTGTGTGTGTGTGTGTGTGTGTGTGTGCGGGTGTGTGTGTGTGTGTGTGTGTGTGTGTGTGTGTGTGTGTGTGTGTGTGTGGTGCGTGTGCGTGTGTTGTGTGTGCGTGTGTGTGTGTGTTTACTGTAAGCGCTTAGGGCTTTTTTAGATTAAGCGCCATAAATGTTCACTATTATTATTATTATTATGTTATAAGACTAGAAATATTGAAAAATCTTGGCTGTCATAATTATGACCCTCTAAATTATTTTTAACCACGCTATGACTGACAGGTGACAGCAGGTGGTCATCCAGGAGTCATGACCTGAATGCAGCCTGGGCACTTTAGAGTGTCAGGAGTTAATGGCCGAAACGCTTGACAGGGGTTTCTCTTATGAGGACCTTCTGCTGTTTGGCTCTCCCAAAGTTTCTTGTTACTGACAGGCTGTGTCTTTAGCCAGGTTTTCCGATACTACATCACATATGTGAATAAAAGGAGAGTGGCAATTCAGGAAGATTGCGTGACAAAATTGTGACGATCTGGATCAATATGTGCAAATCATATTGTTACAAACAATCTTGGTTCATTTCTGATTCACATCATATGTAGTTCATTTCTGATTCATATAATATGTAGGCCCCTACTTGTTTTGGATATGTGAGTGAACAAATATCGTAGATGCAATTTTTCAGTTTTTCTGGATTTTGTTGTTTTTTGCATACATTGCAGCCAAAAGCGTCAGCAGCAATGGGGTTATACACAGCAAATTTTGCTTCAGTGTTCAATTTTAAAACTCCACCTCCTTGATACTACTAGAAGCTCGGTTATTTAAAAAGACAACTTAGAAGTGCTAATGCTGGTCAGTTCTTTCTTCTATCAATGCCAAAGTCCCTTATTCAAAGAAAAGATTCACTGAAAACACATTTTACTGCAAGTGACTGTTGTTTTTTTTTCTTTCTAAAGTACGTTAAGCAGCTGACCGTCTTCACCGCACAATGCTATTCGCAGTTCATCTAAATGTTTCCACCATTCTGGTAGTGTCAGCTAAGTGTTTTGTAGGTCCCTCCCCCCCCTCCATTCCCCCATTATAAGACCTTGTGAGCACAATGGGATTTGAACATGTTCAGTGGGATTCTGCCTGATGATTTCTGACAAATGTGGGTGGAGTGCATATGGAATTATCAGAATGCAATGAATCAAATTTGAACAAAATCCAAACCCTTTCTTAAGCATATGAAAACAGACACTTAAGTATACTCACTCTGCTAATCCAGAGAAATCATATATGAGATCAGGCAAGGGCTGGGGTATGGATGACTGTTCAGTAGGCCTGGTGTGGTAGACCTTCTTCTCTGTCGTTATGCCGCACTGAACCTGAAAGAATGGCTCAAACCTGGAAATACCTGTCCTTAATTGCATGTCTTCCATAAATTTACAAAATCTATACAATAAAATCATAAACACACACATAAACACACAACATGCATATGCACAGTTTTTAAATGCACATACTGGTACATGTAAATGTACATGGTACTCATCTGCCAAAGACTCTTCTTCACTTATGTTCTTTCTGTGTCTGCCTCCTTCAAGACTGTCTAATTTGTTTTCTTTGCTGTCCATGGAACTCTATATTCTTCTTAAAAACCACTTCTCATATTCCAAGTAGCAATTTTTATTTTGAATCTGATCACAGTAGCTTGATGACGGTCGATGTCAGACCAAAACGTTACAGTGTCGGATCAAAAACAGGCAACACACTGCTTCACTGCTGGTGGACATACTTCTGCTTCTTCCTTAACTGTGTTAAGAGCTATTAAGGCACCGCACAAAAGAACTGCTGTCATGCGGCATGTCTTGAGTAAATCAAACCTGGTGGAGCCCATCCCTTTCCAGGTTGAATTCTTTTTTGTTGGGTTCACTCCCCACATGCAGCAGGTAGTACCGGGTATCTCATGTGAACAATAGCGCTCTCTCATCTTTCTATGAGTTAAAATCATGTCTTGCTCATTTGTCTGTTGTTTTGTTTGATTGCTTGCTTGAATCCTGCGTGTTTTCCCCCCGAGTGGAATGGTGGTGGTAGCCTATTTGTCACTAAGATATGCACCATGTAGCTTATCAGGTGGACAGATAGAACTACTGAAATTCATGTAAAGTTACAAAAAACAATCTGATTAAACGGACATACCTGGTTTCTCAGGGCCTCATTTTCTTCCTGAAGGGCCAGCATCCTTCTGGCATCATGGTCAAAGTTCATGAGAGCTGGAACGGGTATTTCAGTTAAGGATTTGTAACAGTTTCTTCTTTTTTGCAAGGATCATTGCACTTAGGAAGAGCTTTCAACATTTAATTCCTTTTTTTTTGCAATGATAATGATCACAGTAATTAGAAGTTTAGGTTTTTTATTTGTACTTGCTACTATTTGTTTCTCTGTGTGTGAATGTGCGTGTTTTTTTGTGCCGTTTATACGTCACCTTGACAGCCACAGAAGCTGGGGCAGTTTTACAGTGGCGTGGTGATGAGGAGGTGGAGGATAATTACAATGCTATAGAGTTCCATCTAGGACTGAGACTATAAGACAGGACTGTACATGTACTCTACGCTAAACTATCTAACATAATCCTGGCATCAACCAGGCCTGAGAGATACAGACACCTGCAGTGTTGGTCTGGAGATTTCCGCAACACTTTTGATGACTGTGAAGTGGATGAGATTCAGCTGTGTGGTCCAGTCTTTTGAAGCAGCCCATAGCACGCTCAACTCTGGGAAGGACCCGACTGGGGCTGAAAAATCTGACAATAATTTGACACGACAGATGATTTGAACCTACAATCTTCCAGTCGGTAGTCTCTTGTGATAACCACTGCCCAACAGCAACTGGTTGATTTGTAACAGTTTCAGTAGTCTTTGACATCTCAACTCATGCTGTGTTCAGTAAAATAAGCTCAATGACATAGCTGAGACTGACCGAGCAAATTAAAAACCGAACGTGGTTGACAACAAAAGTACTCTTGGTTGTCATAATAATATGCAGTCCCACTGGAAGACACATTATGATATGACACAGAAAATGGCATGAAGAAATGACCCACATCCATTATGGGCAATCTTCTTTAATTATCAATGCAAGTTTCTTTGTTGTAAGAACCCCAAATTGCATTTTAGATTTGCAAGATTAATGGTGAGCATGGTTTTCAACTGTTGTATTTCATGTCAATGGGTTGTCGTTTTTGACGTGGTGTTAGCCCTGATACGGCTCTAGTAGTCAGATGGGGCTTCATCATCATCATCATCATCATCATCATCATCATCATCAGGTGCCCTGCCGCATGGCGTTGGCGACCATGGACTTCCAACCATCTCTATCTCTTGTTGCCCCCAGCATCTCCCCCACCCTCCTCATCCCCAGCCACTCTGCAAGTCCGTCCAGCATTCTCTCCCTGGGTCTACCTGCTGCTCTCTTTCCCTCCAGCTTCCCCGTTGTGACCAGGTGCTCCAAATCCCCCTTCCTCATAAAATGGCCTATAAATGTTGCTTGTCTTTTCCTAATCTTCCTTATGAGTGATCTACTTGTGTCTGCCTCCATCAAGACTGTCTCGTTTGTTTTCTCAGCTGTCCATGGAACTCTCAACATTCTTCTGAGAAACCATATCTCGGCTGCCTCGATCCTGCTCTGGCTTTGCTTGCTGACTGTCCACGCCTCGCATCCGTACAACAGTATTGGTTCTATATAACATTCAAGGACTCTCTTTCTGATGTTAATTGATAGGCATTTGTTGGTAAGAATGCTTGTCATCTTCTTGAATGCTTGATGGGCTATAAGCAATATAAACTGAACCGAACTAAACCAAAAACAGTGCTGTAACTTGTGTAAGATGCAGAGTGGTTGTAATAAGCTGACACAACAGGTGGAGTCATATACTGTAATCATATGATCTATATGATATATTCTGCTACATGTATTAGTAAACTGTGTTTGTAAATGATCTTCCCATTCATGTGACCTCATAACAACCCAGTTAATCTGGTAATTTCTATCACGGACTGACCTTTCCACATAGGGTCAGAATCTAAGTGAATTCAAAAATGGTTCTTGAAGCAATAGTGTCATTAATAATAATAATAATAATAATAATAATAATTACAGTATTTATATAGCGCAAAATCTTGATAAAAATCAAATCTAAGCGCTGAACAGACACGCACGCACGCACACACACGCACACACAGACACACACACACACACACACACACCACACACACACACACAACACACACACACACACACACACACACACACACACACACACACACACATGGCTATAAATAGGGAGAAAGAATAAAAGCAATGGAAAATTATAGAGAGCATATTATATACAATTATATATTACAATGTGATTCCCCTCCGAGTGGAGACAGGCTGCAGAGGGGGTTGAGTGAGGTCAGGATTTTATGCATTCTGTACCACACGCTGCAAAGATACTCGTGCTGTGCATGAAGAAATGCCATGTGGCCTGTGCTGTTTATGAGACATTGTGTGGAACACTGTGTGCCATTTAACAGCAACTGCAGTGGCTAAACTATGACTGTATTGGCATCCTAGCAAAATGTCTTCCATAGTTTTGAATAAGTAAATCACTAAATGGCAGCAAGCTTGTCAACATATCAATGAACTAAAATGATTTCCTATCAGTAAGCAAAATATTACAATTATTGGTATTAATTGGAATTAATCATACATGGAACAGTCAACCCTGAATATAAAGAAACTGAAATATGCAATGTGTGTGTGTGTGTGTGTGTGTGTGTGTGTGCGTGTGCAGAGGGGGGGGGGCGGGGGCTGGTGGTGGTTGTGTGAACTGAAACGATCTCATTGGGTGTGTGATTGGATGTCTTTTTACACATGTGCTGCATGCACACACAAAACTGCAACAAAATCGTCTTCTGAAATATGCACCTTCAAATAAGTTCCTGCAAGAGACTGGTGGAAGCTGGAAGATAGGACGGGGGAAGTCAAAAGGAGAAAACTATTAAAAGGCTTCTCTTTAACACAACAGGAATATATGTCATTCACTGGCAAGAAATAACACGAACAATTTTTCTCATTTCACACATTACAACCAAAGGATATGCATAGCCTGTAGAACCACTTGTAGGAAGTTGTGAAGGGACAGCTGCACTGTCTCCTGCCACTGACGTGTGAAGTAGAGACTGAAGTTTGCATTCTCTGCTGGGTTGCTCAAAAATGGGAACGCTGGCAAGACAAAGGAGGAAATGTATTAGATGGGTATAAACCTTCATCTCTCTCTCTCTCTCTCTCCTACCTCTCTCTCTCTCTCTCTCTCTCTCTCACACACACACACCAAATAAACAAAAAAAAACAAACACAACTCTTAACTCTACATCATATTAAACCATTTATTCCTGTCCTGTTTTGTTGTTTTCTTGTTTGTTTTTGCTTACAAAAGTGAAAACATTTATCGGAATCAGCATTTGCTTTGGTTTGGTTTTGGATATATATGTATATTTACTTATGAAAAGTGAGGGTGTGAAATATGATCCAAAATGACCAAACTGGCATACAAAATTACGGACATCTCAGCTCACTGATCAAAACATATCTCATTTTAAAGGTAAAACCTCAAAATTGCTATACCTGTCTGAGATGACATCAAGTCAAAAAATGACAAGGAGTCAAAACATGTTACATTTCAATGTGCTTCAGAATGGTGTCTTTCTTCAAGTACTCCGAGAAGTTCATCAAAAAAGGAAGAGAATGCTTCAAAGGGATGCTGTAATCTGGACCAGAAGTATGAAACAGTTTCAAAGAAAATCACACTGGACCATTTTGTTTGGATCATACCTCATAACAGAACAATGAGTAACAGATTTTTTATTAGATTAGAACACAGAGAAAATCACAGAATGTGAATGAAATCTACAGTGCTAGAGAGGATGAAAACTATTTTTAGTTTCAAAACACAGAGAGAGAGAGAGAGAGAGAGAGAACACACAAAAGACACACAGTTTCACAATGAAGAAAAGATTTAGGAAATTATCCAGAATGTAGTTAATCCATCCAACATCTTTACATCTTATCTAAATCGGTAAATGTCTTTAAAAAAAAATATATATATATATAATATATATATATACATATTCATATTATAGGCAGACAAGTCCTTTTCAGGAGCTTAAAGTTATCTGTTATGCCAAACCTCCAAAGTCAACTGCACATCACGTTACAATTATAGTTACAGGTAACCCTGTACAAAGTCACTGTCACTAGCTTAGTCATTTTTATCTGTTCAAATCAATCTTCTCTTCTCCTCAACCAAGCAATCTTGTTTGTACAGTACGTATATATAGTTAATCTGCTTGTGCTTACAACTTGAAAAGAATCTTCATTAAATGTGAGTCTATCAGGTGTACAAATTATGACACATAAAGACATACATGCTCTCATTTTCAGTCATTCAATCACATTCATGGTGACCCACAATCTACTAGATTCACAACAATCTGCATTTTTCCTTTGATGCTGTGACCTGTTGTTGGTAAAAAGCACAGATGTTCTGTAGCACTTCACAGAGTTAGACACAGACATCTTGTTAATCAGAAAAATAAAAATAATGATAAAAAAATGAAATCACATATGTAAGTACTACAAAAAACGCTACAATAAAACATCCCCCTCCCCCTAAATTCATCAAAATATATTTTCTACTCATAATCACACTTTCACAAATTATTCAAGTTTAATGGAATCATGAGCTAACTATTTTAAATGCATAACTACATTGATGATTACTTTAAATTTTCAGGGGACATATAATGTCACATGGTTATGAGGTGAGAGGGGGGAACTCTGAAAACAGCAACTTACATTATTTTCATACTCCATCCAAAATCATTCAACAGAGAAGATGTTAAAAAGAAGAAAGAAAAAGAAAGAAGAAAGGAAAGGTATTCATTCACAATTGGATGGACTGTTGGCTGCTCACACAAGCTTCCCACTGTCAAACTGTCATTAATCATAATGACACACACACACACACATTGCATATTTCAGTTTCTTTATATTCAGGGTTGACTGTTCCATGTATGATTAATTCCAATTAATACCAATAATTGTAATATTTTGCTTACTGATAGGAAATCATTTTAGTTCTGAATGTTGAAACTTGCTGCCATTTAGTGATTTACTTATTCAAAACTATGGAAGACATTTTGCTAGGATGCCAATACAGTCATAGTTTAGCCACTGCAGTTGCTGTTAAATGGCACACAGTGTTCCACACAATGTCTCATAAACAGCACAGGCCACATGGCATTTCTTCATGCACAGCACGAGTATCTTTGCAGCGTGTGGTACAGAATGCATAAAATCCTGACCTCACTCAACCCCCTCTGCAGCCTGTCTCCACTCGGAGGGGAATCACATTGTAATATATAATTGTATATAATATGCTCTCTATAATTTTCCATTGCTTTTATTCTTTCTCCCTATTTATAGCCATGTGTGTGTGTGTGTGTGTGTGTGTGTGTGTGTGTGTGTGTATGTGTATGTGTCTGTGTGTGCGTGTGTGTGTGTGCGTGCGTGCGTGCGTGCGTGCGTGTGTGTCTGTTCAGCGCTTAGATTTGATTTTTATCAAGATTTTGCGCTATATAAATACTGTAATTATTATAACAATGATTCAAAAATTACCAAACCAATCTCGAAATTCCAGCTGGTTTTGTAGCTCAGCTCCAATCTTTTCAAAAAATTCACGAACTCGATCCTGCCGGTTGCTTTGATGGGCGTTGATCACATACAGCTTCAACAAACTGACCTCCAGCCTGCGAACACTGGCGGCATAACGTTGCTCCAGACGAGAAAAGAATCGGTTATTGAGGTACGCCCAGTATTCACGGAAGTGTTGTAAATCATGGCTGCCCACATACGCTATCAGTTGCTCCACTATCTTGTCAGCCTGCACAAAAATGAAGTTTTAAGTATGTTGTTACTGTTATTACTGTTTGAAAAAAAAGCAAAACAAATCAATGAATAGACAGGAATACACACAAGCATTAGGCTAATTGTTGTTTACATTTAATGAATCAGGATTCTCTCTCTCTCTCTCTCACACACACACACACACACACACACACACACACACACACACACACATGTACACACACACACATACACATAGTGACATACACACTTACACACTTATACACATATTAACTGAGCTGCAATTTTATCCTGTCAACTTTAACCCAAGGAAGCTAAACTGTCTCCTGGCCCCAACTCCACAGCAAAAACAAAATTTTCTATTAATGTCTTTTTCCGATAAGCTGGGAATTAGGGTGAGAGTCACGTTGTAAATTTCCATTGATCCCAGAACACTCTTATACAATCTCAGACAGTGCATAATTGTATGTCATATACCACATATATTCATAGTTTGCTTACAAATTGGGCTCTGTTATTGGTAATGGGATGGTTTAGGACTACATTCCTCCAGCAGATTTTGCACATGAATATATGTAGGCCTATGCCTAGACTATACACTAGCATAATTTAACCCTAACCCTAGCCCTACACCTCATTGTGGGCTGGTAACTGATTCACAGAAGAATGAGGGTTTGGGATTTGGGCTAAGTGTTGGGACTAAGGGCAATTACACTGTCAACCTACGCAAAATCCGTGTGAGAATCTATTCTATAAAAACAATTATGACATCTTTGGCTATATTGCACAATTACTCTCTGACTCCACTGTTTCAGTTGTCATCTGTGTCATGACCATTTTGGCTATACTCTCTGACTCCGCTGTTTCAGATGTCATCTTTGTCATGACCATCATCATCATGTGCCTGAAACTGCGAAAGTAAATCTGAATTTACAATCAAAAGATTTATGGAGGCCATGTAACAAGCATTAGCAAGGCTATGGTTTGCCATGCCCGCATAAATTTGTCCATCGACACATCACAAGCCTTGACCTCTTCAGCAATGTTTAGCATCACATGACAACAAACCTCCCAGCCTTTCTAAAGGGGCGTGGAGATAAACAATACACACTCGTAGTTACACAGTTGTGTATCATAATGTTATAAAATTAAGCTTGAATGTATTTACTGAGCAAGAGCATAATTTCATACCCTCAGTCCTCTGTCTTTGTCGTGTTTGACTTCGTGATCAAGTGCCTTTGCTGTGCCTGTAAATCCACGGAACAACAGGTACTCCTTCACAAGCTCGTCCAGTCTCTCACAAGCGGTCGCCATCTTTGTTACAACAGGGGATTTAACTCTGCTTTATTGTATTTTCGTCGCCAATGAGGGTCATATTGTGGGAGAAAAGGTTAGCCAACATGTGCGCATGCGCGCTAAAGCTGCACATCATTTTATTGCTGGAGAAACACTAGTGATAATCAGACTGTCAGGGCTTAAAGTCTGTTAGTTGGAAGCTCAGGGTTCGAACCTTCCTGAGTGCTGCCTGGTGGATAAAAGGTCGAAATTTTTCCTATCTTTCAGGTCTACATGTGTGCAACCATGCTAGTGCCTGACCCCCCTTGGAACATCAAATACGCACGTTTCAGATTCTCTAAACCATGCCAGTATTAGGTGACTTATGTAAACACGAAAACATCAGCATGCACACTCCAAAAAACGGAGTATGACTTCCATGTCTATGCTAAGTTTTAAAAACAAAAGAAAACACAAGTAATGAAAACAACATAGACGTTAAAATCCACTCGTATCTATTCGATTGCACGCGGGAATGCACCAAACGCACGCACATAATAACAAACAATAATAATAATACCAATACTAATGATGATGATGATAAAACATGATCTATACTAAAATAGAAAAAATGAAACATATTGGCAATAAAAGAACAAACAAAACAAAGCATATATTTTTCTATTTTTTAAGAAATATAGTTGTAGGTTTGAGGATTAGGCAACAGTACACAGAACACATAGGTGGAACTTCATAACTTATCCAACTAGGTGTGTGTGAGTGAGAGAGAGAGAGAGAGAGAGGTATGAGTATGTGTTTTGCATTATTCTTTTCCATAATGGCATTTGTCATAATTACTTTTGGATTCTTTCTTTTTTTTTTTCCTCATCACATGGCATCTGTGTTAATACAAGGGAGCAAGATCCCTCAACTTTCTAAACATTGTTATAATTATTTGGAGGATATTAACATTCTTGCTACTATCATCTCTATCGTATAAGGCTGATCAGGAAGTATCTCTCTGTCGAAACAAACTGCAAAACTCGTTCTCTCCTTCATAATGTCTCGCATTGACTATTGCAATTCACTCCTGTCTGGTCTTCCTGCCTCCACCATTCACATCCTACAGCGCATTCAAAACAATACTGTACGCCTTGTACTCAAAAAGAAAAAAGCTGACCACATATCTCCTCTCCTGGCACAACTTCACTGGCTCTCTGTATCAAAGCGCATACAGTACAAACTAGAAACCATGTGCTACAAAAGCCTCAATAACGCAGCCCCCGATTACATGTCAAGCCTACTTGAGATCTATCTTCCCTCACATACCCTCCGCTCTGCCTCCGATCCTCTGACTTTTCGCTTTCCACGCACTAAGCTCAATACCTATGGTCCACGAGCCTTCTCTGTTTCTGGTCCACTCTCCTGGAACAAACTTCCTCTCTCAGTCCGTCAGCAACCTACTTTTGTCTCCTTCAAGTCCGCTCTCAAAACTCACCTTTTCTCCTCCGCATAAAATCCTAACCTCACTCAACTCGACCCCCCCCCCCCCCCCCTCTGCAGCCTGTCTCCGCTCGGAAGGGGAATCACATGGTTATA
Organism: Monoplex corrugatus; assembly: GCA_030674185.1. Classification (NCBI taxonomy): domain Eukaryota; kingdom Metazoa; phylum Mollusca; class Gastropoda; order Littorinimorpha; family Ranellidae; genus Monoplex; species Monoplex corrugatus. The sequence continues at coordinate 86,098,897 of CM060309.1, forward strand.
ATATATAATTGTATATGCTATGCTCTCTATAATTTTCCATTGCTTTTATTTCTTATCTCCCCATTTATAGCCATGCGTGTGTGTGAGTGTGTGTGTGTGTGTGTGTCTGTGTGCGTGCGTGCGTGCGTGTGTGTGCGTGCGTGCGTGCGTGCGTGCGTGCTTGCGTGTGTGTCTGCTTCAGCGCTTAGATTTGATTTTATCAAGATTTTGCGCTATATAAATATTGTAATTATTATTATATATTATTCAGGGGAGTGTATTTTGTTGTTGTTGTTTTTTCACCCCCACATTTTTGTAACCATGACATGTTCATTCTCTGATGTGATTATTATTATTAGAAATTATATAGATTCCGAAACAAGCGTGTAACATTTCATAATAATATCATGAATATAAAGTACCATGGGACTGTATGTCTGCAACAGTGGAATGGACAGGGCTTGAACAATTGAATATCCGTGCAAACTTCAAATTTTCTTTGCAAGAAAATCAACCAAGCAAAGTTATCGCCAGCTCACCAGCTGATAAACAACCTGACGCTTTAATTTCTTTTTATAATATATTTGACCGAATCCTCATCAAATTAATGGCATCCGGCGTCTTATTTGTGTTTTGCGTTTGTAGGGGTATGGGAAAGGGATCGGTGGAGTGTCAGTGACTGATGACTGTACATGATTTGATTCAGTTTAACATCAGCACCCACCTCAGGTGATATGGCCGACAGGGACAGCCATTCCTGGGAAGAAGGATTTTTCTTTCAACTTTTAAAAGTTCTTTTTTGACAATGAACAGACATCAGCATACAATACAGTAACGAAAAACGATATCAATTCATACATATAAGAGGAATATTTTGAATATCTGACAATATTCAACATATAGAAAACATACTATTTCATGCATTGGAGGTTTCCAAGTGAACATCAAATTTTAAAACGTGTCATGAAGATGAATTTGTTCTTTTTTAAGAAAACATGACTTATAGTTATTCCACTGAGAAATAAAGGCGGGCAAGTGAAGGTCTATTTTGGATTATACTTCCAATTTTGAATCTTGTATTTAGTAGTTTTTGAAATGTAAATACATTCGAAACACATTTGTCAATCTTACATTCATAGATACATTGTTTTGCAAGCATTATAATCAGAATATTCTATCTCTGTTTACAGTTTGATCACAACCGAATAATACAAGGTTCCGCGTGTTTTTGATGTTTAAAATATTTCCGCATTTTTCATTAATTGTTCTATTATGTTCCAAAAGAGGAAGTATTCAGTAGTATCTCCTGTATTGTTACACCATGTACAATTTGATATACCCGGTGCATTTAAAATGGTATTGGTTGCAATAATCCGATGAACTGTTGTCAATAACCCGATGAACTGTTGCAATAACCCGATGAACTGTTGCAATAACCCGATAGAAACTGTTTGCAATAACCCGATGAACTGTTGCAATAATCCGATGAACTGTTGCAATAACCCGGATGAAACATGTTGCCAATAACACCCGATGAACTGTTGCAATTGAATGTTACCGATGAACTGTTGCAATAATCCGATGAACTGTTTGCAATAACCGATGAACTGTTTGCCATAATTTAACCCGTATGTAATACTGTTGCAATAACCCGATGTGAACTGTTGCTAATCATAACCCGATGAACTGTTGCAATATCGATGAACTTGCTCCGATGAACTGTTTTTAGTTCAACCACTTTACTTTGACATCATTTAACTTATGAATTTTTAAAAATGCCTTTTCCCACGAAATATTGACGTTTAATATCTCTAACCACCTTAGGGCAACATTTAAGTTTACTATCATCAAATTAAAATTTTTCCATAGTAGTCTTCACCCTTTTGTACACTAATCATTAGTCTTACTGCACTGGGTTCATTCAAAATAATATTCATGTTGTTGTTCGGTCGAATTCTGGTTGTTCTTAAATATTTTTTGATGATATCCAGCCATGTGACAAAATTAATACGGCAGTCAAATTTAAATTCTTCAAAGGTTAAAAAACAAACAAACAAACAAAAACAAAAACAAACAAACAAAACCCCACCATTTTCTGTAAGAAAATGTTGGACGGAGTGTATTTCTTTCTCTATCACTTTATTGCCTCTATTCATCAGATTATCCAGCGTTACTTTAACCCTTTGACTCCCGCAGCATGTCCACGAGCATCCTGCATTGCCAACCGTACTAGCAAAGCAAAATCTTAACTCTTTGACTCCCTCACCCTATCCACCAGCTTCGTGCAGGAAGCTGGTATATGGGGTGAGAGAGTCAAAGGGTTAAGGTTTTTGCAGTTGATGGACAAGGTGCGGGAGTCAAAGGCTTAAAAAGGACGGAAGGAACTTAACTAATCCTGTATCAACACCACAAGAACATTTATGTACAGATGAACAGTAAGAACGCCAGTTTTGACATAGCGCACTTCTCTGAATTATTCGTTTCCCATTTTGAATATTTTTCCGTTTCAATTGTCTAGATTTAGTTTAATGAAAAATAATTCAATTCAATATTATTTCATTTCATTTTAGTATTGAAGGGAAATCAATTTACCCGTCAGAATTGTGATGACCGAGCGAGTAGAAAGTGCACCTGAACTATCGGTTTGATTTATGTTGGTTTTGCACTGTTTGTATGCTGAAGAATTTTCTTTTTGTTTTTCCTGTTTTTGTTCAGGTTTATTGTCACTGTTGTTATCACAACAGCTCGTCTTTTTCCTGTCTTTATTCGTCTTATTTTTCCTCCTTTTTTCTATATTTACTTTGATTCGTGTTCTACTTTATATCTTTTATTTTCTACTGTCCCGTCCTCCTGCGCCACTTTGGCGTGAAGCCCACACTGTTCATTCCAGTTCTGTGACCACCACAAGTTTATTCAGTCGAAGCGAAAATGCCAGGAAGCCCTACGAGAGCCAGAGATTTCTAGCTGCCATGGGGCCACGCACCAGAACAGGCCCTGCTGGGACACTTTGGTGGAGTTGAGCTGTGCCCGTTCTGTTTCAAATTACCAAGGACCCTACCTACTAAGCCCCTTACTAACGACAGTACACACCCAGTCTTGGAGCCAGACCGAGTGACAGGCGTCCCCACCCTCAATCCCCGGTTCGGAGACCACCACTACAGCCCTCCAACCATCATCACCATCATCATCAGGTGCCCTGCCGCATGGCTTTGGCGACCATGGACTTCCATCCATCTCTATCTCTCGTTGCCCCCAGCATCTCCCCCACCCTCCTCATCCCCAGCCATTCTGCAAGTCCGTCCAGCATTCTCTCCCTGGGTCTACCTGCTGCTCTCTTTCCCTCCAGCTTTCCCGTTGTGACCAGGTGCTCCAAATCCTCCTTCCTCATAAAATGGCCTATAAATGTTGCCTGTCTTTTCCTTATCTTCCTTATGAGTGATCTACTTGTGTCTGCCTCCATCAAGACTGTCTCATTTGTTTTCTTTGCTGTCCATGGAACTCTCAACATTCTTCTTAGAAACCACATCTCGGCTGCCTCAATCTTGTTCTGGCTTTGCTTGCTGACTGTCCACGCCTCGCATCCGTACAACAGTATTGGTTCTATATAACATTCAAGGACTCTCTGATGTTAATTGATAGGCATTTGTTGGTAAGAATGCTTGTCATCTTCTTGAATGCTGCTTTGGCTTGGCCGATTCTGCCAGCTATTTCCGATGTGCATCTGCCGTCTGATGAAATGACCGTTCCCAGGTATTTGAACTTATTAACCTGTGTCAAGGTTGTGCCATTTGCTGTTTTTTTGCAGGAGGGGATTTCATGTTTTTTACTGCAACCACAGCCCCCAAAACCACAGATACCAGCGACCCCAACTTGAATCCCCATCAGTCATGGAATCAGTCAAAGAAACCAAAATGGAGGTCACCAAGAGATCAGGAGATGAAGGGCTACAGAACCTGGGACAATTTTCACGTTGTTATAATGATTCATCATTTTATGATAAGTGGATGATAATCATAATGCTGTGGTGTTCATCTTGGATTCAGATGTATGACAGGATGTACTCTACGTTTACTATCATCTTGGCGTCAACTCAACCAGGCCCGAGAGATGCATACACCCCGCTCTGTTGGTAAAAATATGAGTAATCCTGTCAATGATGCTTCTATAAAGTGGATAAGACTCCACTGTGTGTGGCATGTCTTTCCAATGAACTCATAGCACGCTCAACACTTCAGTTGGAAGTAGTATGGGCAGACAGATCCCACAATAATATCTATATTTAATACATACTACATACACACACACCACACACACACACACACACACACACACACACACAACACACACACACACACACACACACACACACACATATATATATAAAATATATATATATATATTCTTCAAATTGATGGGAAGTCGAACCCACGACCTCCCAGTCAGTGGTCCGTCAAGTAACCGCTTCGCCATACTGACTTGTCCTGTGTTTTGTGTCTTGCTTTCCCTTTCTTTCCTTACGTCATTTCTACGTGAATGAGTTGTGAACAAGTCCTTGTTTGATGAGGGAAACTCCGTTATTCCAACTGACAGTCACTCGAATGAGTTGGCCGAGAGGCGCAGCTCCTTCCAATTTTTGTTTTAAAGCATTTCAACTTTTCTCAGAGATGTGTATGTACGTTGTTTTGACGACACTGTGCAGACGGTATATTGCTGCGTAATCGATATATCCCGTGTTGAGGTTGTGTACGCTAGGTGTTTTCATGTTTCCATTAGTCACTGGACACTAACACCGAGTTACAAAATCTTCAGCATGCTTGTTAAACAGGAACAGAAACAGAAAAAAAACACACGAAAAAACAATAAGAACGCGTAGTGAATACAACCAGACGAGACAGGGGCAAACTTTCGGTCAACTGGCCTTTGTCGAGCGTAAGATCACAAACAAACCAGATACAAAAATTAGGAGAAAAAGACGAATGCTTGTTGAATGTTCTGCGAGAGTATACACACGAAATGGATTTAGGCACTGGCAGTTCTGCAACTTGTTGACCTGAGAGATGGGTAAAATGTCCACCCTTCATCCACCTTGTGGGAGGTATCCAAACAGGATCGAACCCATACTCACTAGTTGGAAGTCCGACATCTTACCCACTTGACTACCACACCCGTCAGTCTTCCAATCAATCAGATTCGAACCTGTCTTGGGGGTGGGTGGGTGAGTGAGGGGGGCTTTATGCGTGTGACCCCCATCCAACCAGCTGTGAAGTGTGACCTAACATGTTGGTAACATTAAAAACAGAGAGGCAGAGAGATAAGGACACAGCGCTAGCTCGTAATGCTGGCCCCCGAGAGATGCTGAAGTCAGCCACATCACTTACCTACGATGTTAGGGTTATGAGACAGACAAACTTTTCTCCTTGTTTTTAGACACTTGTAGATTGATTGGTGGTTGTTCTGTATTTTCCAACAGTAAAGGTAAGTGACACTTCCTCTTAACTTGCATTCGCCGTTTGCACGGTCATACCACATCTAGTGATGAGTATGATTGTTCTTTTTTTTAATCCCTAGTTCCTGCCAGTGGCCTTGGAGCTTGGTGGTCAGAGATGTTGCTGTCGGCCATGTCTCCTGTCGCTCCATTCATTTGACTGAGGCGGCTACACTGCAATATGTGTTGAGCTGTTTGGTCCTCTTGATCGCGCGGACTTTTGTTATAGAAATTTGTTACACTCTTCTTTTGTTGCTGTGGGATCTTTAACGTGGGCCAAGTCGATACTGCACATGGAAACTATGTAGTGAGTCATCGGAAAAATTAGCGCCCAGACTATTATTGTAAAATCACGGTCTGGAATCGAACCTGAAATCTCTCGCTTCTCAGGTAGGTGATTTAAACCACAGTGTCCCTTCCACTGGCTTTACATATGTATCCATACATACATACATATAAATTATATATATATATATATATATATATATATATATATATAAAGGGGCATACAGGCACGTGTGTTGGACAACGGAGATTGCTCCGAGACTTTCTCAGTCACAAACGGTGTCAAGCAGGGTTGTGTACTGGCGCCAACACTGTTCAGTATGATGTTTACAGCCATGCTCTCAGACGTATTCTATGACGACCATGACACATGCATTGGCTTCAGATACAGGACAGACGGAAGGCTCCTCAATGCCCTCAGGCTTCAGGCGAAGACCAAGGTTGAAAAAGACTGGGTCCGCGACCTCCTGTTCACCGATGACTGCGCTCTGAACGCCACCACTGAAGCGAAAATGCAGCAGAGCATGGATCGATTCGCATCATCCTGCACAAACTTGGACTCACCATCAGTACAAGAAGACCGAAGTCATGTTTCAGCCTGCACCACAACAGCGGTACTCGGAACCAAGCATCACTGTCAAGGGAGAAACCCTGAAAGCTGTGGACAATTTTACGTACCTCGGAAGCACGATCTCAAGATCAGTGAACATAGACACTGAGGTAGACACACGCATTGCCAAAGCAAGTTCAGCTTTCGGACGCCTCAGGGTGTCGGTATGGGACAGGACAGGTATCAAACTGTCCACCAAGCTGAAGGTATACAAGGCAGCCGTTCTGCCAACCCTTCTGTATGCCTGTGAGACATGGACCGTATACGAGCGCCACGCCAAGAAACTCAACCGATTCCACATCAACTGCCTCAGACAGCTCCTGAAGATCACCTGGAAGGATAGAATACCTGACACAGATATCCTCGATCAGGCCGGAATGACTAGCATTCACACCCTGCTCAGAAAAGCCCAACTCAGATGGGCCGGACACATCGTGCGTATGCAAGACACGCGTCTCCCGAAGAGACTGCTCTATGGTGAGCTAGCACACGGCATACGCTCGCGAGGAAGGCCAAAGCTGCGCTTCAATGACACGCTTAAAGCGTCCCTGAAAAACTTCGGCATCGACACCAAGACATGGGAGGCCCTTACACAAGACCGCTCATCATGGAGAAGCTGCGTTGGCGAAGGTGCCGCCTCCTACGAACAAAGCAGGATCAGTGGAGCACAAAAGAAACGAGAGCTACGTAAATCCCGAGCCAACTCCCAAGTCCAGAATCCAGCAGAACACATGTGTCTCATCTGCGGCCGAGCCTTCCGTGCACGAATCGGCCTCATCAGCCGGACACATGAAACGTGATGATCCTTGGTCATCGTCGATCACGACGGACGAACAACTATAATTATATATATATATAATTATTTGGTATTACTGCCAGGCAGCTAAAAAGAGAGATGAATGTGATCTGCATAGCTCGGACCTTACAAAAGTTAAGTGTAATCTACATAATTTACATAAATCAGAACACTCAAGTACAACCACGATTTATATAACTCAGAATTCTAAGGAAGTTTTGAAGATCTTCATTTATATGACTCAGAATCCAAACGTTAAGAAAATCCCTAATTTATACAATTCAGAACTCGCAAGTTTATATAATACCGAGTTATGTAACTCAGAACACACGAGTAGAAAACTTAGTTTACACGACTCAGAACTCACAAATTAAATAGAAACCTTGGTTCACGACTCTACCACAATTAAGTAAAATCTTGTTTACACAGGAATTCACAAATTAAGTAGACGCATTGGTTTACACAACTCAGAACTCACAGTTTAAGTAGAAACTTTGCTTTACATGACCAGAAGTTACAAATTAAGTAGAAACCTTGTTTACACGACTCAGAACTCACAAATTAAATAGAAATCTTGGTCTACGCAACTCAGAACTTACAAATTAAATAGAAACTTAGGTTTACACGACTCAAAACTCACAAATTCATTAGAACATTGATTTCCATAACTCAGAACTCACAAGCTAAGTAGAAGTTGATTTACAGAACTCAGAATTTCTAAGTGAAGCAGAACGTTGGTTTACATAACTAAGGCCTCACAAAATAAATGGAAAATTGATTTACTTAGCTCAGAACGCACATGTTAAGTTGAGCCTTGATTTACATAACTCAGACTTCACTAGTTAAGCAGAACTTTGGTTGACATAATTAAGACCTCACAAATTAAACAGAATCTTCATTTACATAAGTCAACATGTAGAACCTTGATTTACATAACTCAGAACTCGCACAGTAGAACCTCTAGACCTTGCACATATTCATACATATACTCTCAATCATGTTCACGCACGCACATCTACATTTACATATGTACACACGAACGCACAGACACATGATTACACACTCATGCAAACACATGCACGCCCACACACACACACACACACACACACACACACACACACACACACACACACACACACACACACACACACACACACATACACACACACACACACACACACACACACACACACACACACACACCACACACTCCTCTTGACATGCTTATCGCTTGCTGAGGAATTCAATTATATAATGATATTAATTTTTCAATGGAAAATTGAGATTTTTGGAATTTTTTTCTTTCTTCAATAAATGAAATAAATGTGTGTGTGTGTGTGTGTGTGTGTGTGTGTGTGTGTGTGTGTGTGTGTGTGTGTGTGTGTGTGTGTGTGTGTGTGTATCATTTTCTGTGTGTTTTATTAATGTGAAGGACAGAACGAAGTATAGGATTTTCATATAAGCATCAACATTTTAATAATATCGGTGAAGTCAGACGCGTCTTATTTTGTAAAACTACACACAGCAAATACATCAAGCTATAAACGATAAAGTAAACAAAAATTTAGAGTGATGCTGACTTTTTTCAATAAAACATCTATATTTTATCATATCACGTGAAACAGACAAACATACGTAAGCGTCATTACTCTAAACCGTACTGACTTGCATCACACATCGCATTTGAAACAATCGTTCTGTCCCCCCCCCCCCCCCCCCCCCCCCCCCATTTAATTCATGGAGTTTCACCCGTGAGAAATCTTTATTTATTTATTACGTTTATAGTTGGAAATTAAATTCCCTTAGTGTTCCATTCAGGATATATCTCGACAAATAAAACCAAATTGACATAGCCTTCATTTAGTCTCTCAGGGAACATGTAATATACACCAGTGTATAGTGCTTATGTGAAGGCTTATGGATTATGCCATGATCTGATTAGATTTTCTCCTTCACATGGCATCAGTGAAGTATACGGAATTTATATGGAATTTCTTTCAAGCGACGCTATCTTGAGAAATTTGGGTTTAGAAATGTAATAAAGCTGATCGTATGGATTAGACACAAAAGACAAACAATAAAGTAAAATAAACCCTTTGGTAATGTTGACTCTAGAGTTTCTTCAAGAGGGATTCGTCACACTCGGACAGTTCCATATGCATTCCACCCAAATCTGCCAGCAATTATCTGAAAAGACTCCCTGAGCCTGCGTAAAACGCTATTGCCGAGAAGCTATAGAAATAGAGAGGATGGATAGGGACGTATGAACCACTAAGATGACACCACCAGAATGATGCAAATGTTAAGATGGGCAGCCAACAGGCCAGTTTCTAATGTCACTAGCCGTGAAAACTGATCCGCTTGAGCTTGAGCTTGCTGTCCATAACCAGCTGAGTTAACTGGGCCACACAAAAGCATATGAATTAATTAATTAATCAAGTTGGTGTTAACGATGAGTATGTTTTTATACTGTTGTCTTTTATCTTGACCGGGTTGTCGTTTTTGACGTGGTGTTAGCCCTGATATGGCTCTAGTAGTCGGCTGGGCTATGAGCAATATGAATTGAGTTGAATCAAGTTAGTGATAGTTCCTAATCACTGATTTTGTTTTTATTGATTTACCTATTCACACACAAACACTGGGGCTTACGGCACAAGTGATGCCGTTATTGTTGTTGCTGTCACTAATCAATCTACCTCAGAAGAATGGAAGCATACCTGTCAAAATCGGTCATACTTTGCCCGTTTTTGAATACAAGCACAGTGTTTCAATACAAGCACAGTGTTTACATAAACAGGCGTATTAAAAATCAGTTTCGGAAAACCTGTTTAGACACTCGGAGATGAAATATTCCTTGCCATTTAAACTATTAAAACCATAACAAGTGTGACCGCCCGCGTTCAAGCAAACAGGAACCAGAAAAACATGAAAATAGAATCAGAACGCGTATTTAACAGTCAGGCAAGACAGGCGCAAAGTTTTGGCCAACTGGCCTATTAAAGTATTTGTATTGACTCCCACACCCTGTCCACCAGCATCCTGCATTGTCAACCATTCTAGCAAAGCAAAAACTTAACCCTATGACTTCCTCACCCCTTCTAACAGCTTCCTGCAGGAAGCTGGTGGAAAGGGTGAGGGAATCAAAGGGTTTTTGCAGTTGGTGGATAGAGTGCAGGAGTCAAAGGGTTAAATACATGTTGTGATTCTATGTTTGTCTGGTTCCTGTTAAGACCATGTACATTGACATATTGTTCGCCCAGTTCCATACAGCTTCTGGACTTGACGTAAGCAACAGTTGAACACATACTGAAATCTGTCAAACTAGCCCACAGGTGTAATATTTCAAGGTATGTCAAAGCTCTGGACCCGGGAAGTAATGATAAACAAAACGTAGGCTACAAACAACACTGAACACAGAAATACGAATCACCTTTAAACACAAAATGAAAACAATTAACATTTAATTGTCTGAGTGATAATCATGATTAAGTCATGCATTTTCAAAACAATTTACACTTGATCGTCTAAGTGATAATTATGATCGAGTCATCCGTTTTATACATTCACCCAAAATTACACTGAGAACAAAATTATCAGGAACTGAATTTAAAGTAATGTGGACAAGACATATATTTTGTGTGACTGTACATACACGAAATCACAATAAAGAATAAAAATCTTAAAATTCATCAACAATCACAGACATTTCTCTCTCATCCTCCACTCTACCAGACCTTGAGTAATAGTATTGTTGCTCGTCTTTCCGGGGAAGCGATGAACTGAGGTTCCAACTGTAGCATACACTAAGCGCATATAACTAAACTGACAGCAACAAAGCTGCTGTCCTTAGCAAAAGCCCGAAGAAATGTCTGGGAGCAAGAAACGCTGGGGACAGCTGAACGGCTGAAGCTCCTCCGAGGCCTTAAAGCTCCCTAAGCAAGCGTTTCAACCTTAAACTCCTGACACTCTAAGGGGGCCGAGCTGCATCCAGGTCATGACTCCTGGATGCCCTTCTGCTGTCGCCATTTCTTCCACCTGCGCTGGAACCCGTGTCTCTATGGTGGTCGGGCGTCTTAAGGTCAAGTCACCCTTGTGACAGATGTCTTAACCACTTGGCTATCGCACTTGTGCGGCACACAAGGAACTGTTAAGCCCTATGAAGTTCCCTTTTGATCCTTGATCAGATACAGCTGGAACTCTTAGCTTTGGTCCTGTCGTTCCCAGAATTGGCGAGCTGTTTCTGAGGTCAGTGGCAGATGTGCCTACCAACCGCCTCGCTCAAATCGCTATGGTGAGGACTTCGCCTTGAAAGCCAGATTTCCTGAAATGCTGGCTAGACTGCCATACTTTTTTGTCTTGTAACAAAATTGTTTTCCCTGGCAACATTCTGCAGAAAATTTCGTTTTCTGGGTAAACAGAATTGCATGCGTGTATAAAAGATAGCGCTTCTCTGTGATGAAGCAACATCGACGGAAAGAGCAGCCGGAATTCCACACCATGTATTCACTGTAACGAAACTGACACAACAACAAAACATCGGACATTTGTAACTATTCCCCTTTATTTACTGCTTGTCTAAGTGTCCTATGTTGGTTCATTCGACGACAGAGTTTGTTCTGATTCTGAATCTACATGACATTACAACAAAGAATACAATTGCTGACAATAATAACAGAATGCCTTACACACCAGATAGCTGTTTGATAAGGAACAATAATTTAATGATTGGCCTCTTTCAGTCCTTTAGGACTACAGGCAGTTCTGATGGATAGATGTTTTGCAGGGTTTCGGAAACCTGGACACGGTTTGAGTTTGTTTCAAGTTTTTTCAAGGATTCATAGCCCTGGGGCAGTCTCATATGAGTCCACCCAAATCTGCTGATAATCATCTGGCAAAGTCCTTGATCCTGCGCAAAAGCCCTGTGTGCTGTCAAGATCTCGACACAAAAAATATGTTGTTGCATTTAATGAATTGATCACCAAGGAAACATTAAAGAAACCAAGAAGAAAAGAAGAAAACCATACGTAGAAGTGGGGATGGGGGGAGGGTGAGTGGTGGGTAGTGACATGGGGAAGGGTCAGAGGGCAACTACTGCAGGTTGTTGTCGATGTCGTATTCCCCAAGTTCGTAGTCTCCCGGTCCTGACTGTTGGAAGGCGCGGAGCTGGGTGAGGTAGTCCATCAGCTCCTTGATCACCTTCACCTTGTAGTCCATGTGCTTGTGCTCCAGGGTGTGCACCAGCTGTTAGGCACAGACAGAATAGCAACAAAGATTACCGTTTGTGCACGTTATTTTGTAGTACAGGTACATCCAATGATTTTTTGTTTCGTTCTGAACAATATTTTCTGGGATGCTTATATATATGCATGTTATTTGGCCCATTCTATGCAATCGTTGTGTTGTTACATAGTCTACTCTCTCAACCCGTCCGCCAGTGTCCTGCAGCATCAGCCATGACAGCAAAGCAAAAATTTAACCTTTCACTCCCTCACCCTATCCACCAGTCTCCTACAGGAAGCTGGCTGATATGGTGAGGGAGTGGAGGGGTTAAGGGTTTGCAGCTGGCGGATAGAGATGGGTGTGAAAGGGTTGATATAAAGCTGCATGAACACAAACTGTGATCATATATCGACTGCAATATTTTAAATCAAATGAAATTTGAATGGTGGTGGGCGGAGCTATTTCTGTGACAAATGTCGTGTGTGCATGTTGTGTTTTGTGCGTGTGCACGCGCGTGCATGCGTGTGTTCGTGCGTATGTGTGTGTGTGTGTGTGAGAGAGAGAGAGAGAGAGAGAGCGTGTGTGTGTGTGTGTGGAGAGAGAGAGAGAGAGAAAGAGAGAGTGAGAGAGTCTGTGAGTCTGTTGGTGTGTGTATGTGTGTGCGATAGT
>CM060309.1:86116940-86126940 GCA_030674185.1 Monoplex corrugatus
GGATTCAGGAAAGGAAAAGGATATACAGATACTTGTCTTGGTAGACCAAGAAAAAGCATTTGACAGAGTAACAAAAGCAATTGACAGAGTGAATAGAGGAACGGAATGAAAAGTGATAGAATTGTGCAACGATATAGATCAGACATTATCAGTGCCCATCCATGCAAACAGGAAGAGTGCAGTCTGCACACCAGTAGAACTCGCCGACTGGTTTGCAGTCACGTCTGAAGTGACACAAGGTTACCGTCCTATCATGCCTATTGTTTCTAGCTTATGACCATATGGCTGAAACAAGAAAACTCTCAGCATGTTTCTAGCTTATATTGACAAAATCACGAAAAAAGCAAACCCAAATCCATAATCATTAAACGAGATATTTGCAGACGATCAGAGCCTAGCACTCAACGAAACGAAAACACTACAGGAACACACAATTACTATAAACATCACTTTTGAAAAGTACAGCCAGAAGATCAGTATCAGCAAAACCGAGACGACGAAGATCGGCAGCATACCTGACAAGCTTGGCATTAACATCATGATACTGAATACAAGCCAATGAATTCAAATATCTGGGCAGCATTTTCACAGAAACGGAAGATTCAACAAAGAGACCAAAACCAGAATCCAGACAGAAAATATAAAATATCAACCTGGCCCACTCCTGAAACATCCCGACATCCCTAATGAGACCAAAGCCATGACATACCACTGCCAGACCATGACCCTGACCAAACCCCTTCAACACCAAATTACCATCTTTGAGATGTTGTTTCAGAAAAGCTGTGAACAAGCCCAGATGCGAAATGATCAGAAACACCAAGATCTGTGAAACAGTCGGAACATCATCAGTCACCAGCAAATTCATCAACAGAGAATGAAACGGACTGGTCATCTGACCAAAATGTAAACCCATCACTGGCTCAACAAACATGTAACAAAAACATCCGATCACTGGACCAAAATGCAATCCCACCAGCAGGCTCAACAAGCATGTTACAAAAAACATTTAAAGCGAGAGGTAGACTAAGGAAGACCTGGATCAATGTCGTGAAAGAGATCTTGACACCACACGGTGTTTATCCACTTAGACCTTTCAGCTTGCTGTTGATCGTCAGCAGTTTCTGCTTCACGTTATTATTACTTCTAATTAAAGCCCAGCCGACTGCGCAGAGCCATATCGGGGCTATAACCGTTTCAAAATACACAAATACTTCAACAGGAAAAAAACAAACGAAAAGAAAATTAAGTACACATATCTGTGCATTCGCCCACATAATCTAAGGAGATGCCCCTGGCGATGACCACTCCGATTTATACAAATTTAAACAGTACTAAAGACATCGAAGCAAACATAAAAACGGCATAAATTACCTGAAATTGCTTCCGCTTATCTCATTTCCCTAGAGCCAAAGAATGCACTGAATACATGTAGGCCTACTCAATTATCAATTGTTAGAGAAAGTACGTAAAACTTTATCGAACACATACGGATGAATGGACCAGCAAGGCAGAAAATGATAAGAAAACATAACAGAAAACAAAGGAGCAAGGAAGAAACAAAAAGAGGGATAGAAAAGAGGTAAATTTCTAGCACAAAATTTCCAGAAGGTGGGGATAGCATTTATACTGAAAGAGCCTCCAGCATCCTCACGGTGGTACAAGCGGACATTAAGGAAAGACAGAAACAACAGTAACAAACTACGTGTAACACACCACATCACATTCTGTCACATCACACATCACATCGTGCTACAGCTACCTTACATACCACATTAACCCAAATAAACATTGACTGTACTGACCATGGCCAAGTAATTATAGCTGTGGTTCAGATAGCTGGTCAGCAAAGTGTTGATGAATTTTGGTGGAGCCGAGTGTTGTTCTACCATAGACACTGACTTTAAAGCTGCAAAATGCAGGCAATATCATCATCATCATCATCATCATCATCATCACCATCACCATCGTCATCCTCATCGTCATCCTCGTCGTCATCATCATCATCACCATCATAAATTGTTGAACAATGCCTGTCAGAGATATGAAAAGCAAGATCATCATAGTCTTCCTTTTCGTCGTCGTCGTCATCGTCATCAGTATCATCATCATCCTTTTCATCATCAGCAGCAGCAGCAGCAGCAGCAGCAGTAACACCACCATACCACCACCATTAAGATAAGACCGTCATGCTAACACTGGCTGTGTGTGAACTGAAGACAATGTTACCGATGTGACAGGGATATCTGAAAACAAGACCGATACTAGATTTTCAAAAAAATCATTGCGGAGGAACAAAAAGGAGCAAGCTTAGATCTCCCTGTATTGTGCAGGCCTGTCGCAAGAATACAACGTTCACGTTTAGTCTAAAAACTACTCCTACCTTGAGTGTTCATGATGGGTTTTATGGCTCCACTCCACGGAACATTAGATTTCAGTTTCAGTTTCTCAAGATGACGTCTCCGTGCTCAGAATGAATTCCATATGCACTAACGTCACAAGTGCCATGTGATGGAGAAGATCCAGAATAATCACGGCACAAGCCTTAAGCCTGCACGTCAAGACAGGACGTGTGGCCGACAGACACTCCGCTGACAATCAAACTTCATGGCTGCAGACAGGAGCTGGAAAAGACGGCTGCATTCATCACCCGGACTCAGCTGATTGTGTAGCAGTGTACCGCCAAGAAGAAGAAGAAGAAGCCTGCATATAAACCCACGAGCTGGCCAGGTCCTGAGGTCCTACCTAGGTAGCTCCATAACCTTGGGGTCGTAGGGGAGTGAGGTGGCAGAAACCTCAACTTTTCCCGGAGCCAGCACCACGAGGGCGGCGTCCATCTCCTCTCCCTAGCTTTTTTTTTTTTAATTTTTTTTTTTTTTTACTTACCACACTTCAGAAAAGCAGGAAGGCTAATTCAATTGGTTTTCAAAGGGTGAGACCTGGGAAATCAAACTATCTCTCAAACTATCTCTCAATGTTTTATACCAAGGCAGCCAGGCAATGCCCTGCTCTTCACGATTTTCAACTGCCGTGGGATCTTTATCGTGCGCAACTTTATCGTGTCATTTAGTAGGAACATTAGAGATGCGTTTGATGAACAATACTCATTTTTGTCTTTATTGGTTTAACTATAAAGACATAACAAAAGTAAAATCAGTTGTTTAATGTCTCCAGGCATGAATTCCTTGTTACCAAGGGTTTGTTCACGTGTGCACAGTGCACTGGAAGGCCTGATAATCAGATCAACACTCTAGATGTTGTGGATTGGGGAAGAGAGAAATTCCCAGTCCGATTCTACCGTCGAACCTGAGATTTCTAGGTTTCTGGGCAGGCTCTTTGAACACTCGGTAAACTAATAGACGAGAATTTTCTGGTGACATTTGAATACACACGCGCACGCGTGCGCGCGCGCGCACACACACACAACACACACACACACACACACACACACACACACACAACACACACACACACACACACGCACGCACGCACATATATATATACACACACAAATAGCCAGAGCAACACAGAACTAGGTCGAAGGCATTCAACGGCACAAATGAGTAGATCTAAGAGTACCAAACAATCAGCCAACTGTGTAATTTGATTATTTCATTATACTGTTATTTGATTATACTAATTATTTCCTGAGTGAGTGAGCGAACGCGGGAGCGTCCACCGACCGAATGAACAAATGAACCAACCAACCAACCAACCAACCAACCAACCATCCAACCAACTGTTTAACTACTTAACGTGAAATGAATTCTGTGGTCGGCAGCATGGGCTTTGAATTTTCCCCACCAACCAACCGAACGACTGACCAGCCAACCATCCACCAGTCACAAACCTTCTCCCTCCCTCCCTCCCTCCCCGCCCCCCCCCCCCTCTCTCTCTCTCTCTCGTGTGTCTTTCTGAGACTGTCTTTCCACATGAACCTAGAAAAGACGCTAACGTGATGGAACAAAAAATTATCACGGTTGGTAGAAAGATGAAAGCAGCGAAAGAACAGCAAACACTTCAAACAGCATGTTCTGCATATGGTCTTAATTAAGACTATTCACCAGACCGAACTTCAGAAGAGCAGGAAATCACTGACCGAAAACTGAAAATAAGCTGAGACTATACTCTGAAGAAGGTTTGCAGTTAACTGTACATCTATAGCGTATGATACGTTTTCTTCCACGTGCAACCCCTGTGGTTGAAGTAAGGCAACGTTGGGAGCTTCCGACTACTACGGCAGCAATGGAAGCTGGTGGCAAGGCGGGCTGCCCGAAAGAGAGATGAAGACCAAAATGGGACGAGACAGGGGTCTTCCATTCTCTCTTGGTCCGGAGGCTGGGCTGGACCTGGATGGTGCGTGTTGTGTGGCTATGTCCCGGGGTTTGTCATCTCCCCACCTTGCCATTCGGTTTGTAAACAAGGTGACTGATGACCGAGTCCGAATGGGTCACACAACGCATAGAGTGGCGTCGGGAGCTTGGGAGGCGATTGTCCGGAGAATAGCGAGGCACTGCATTGGTGATCTGGGTCCCATCCGTACCCTCGTGGTGTTTCTTGTTAACGTCTTTGCTCTCAGAAAATAAATTTGATATGAAATGGATTTTTTGTATTGTTTGCTATATCTATATCTATGTGACTGTAGCAATATTGATATCTAACCCCATGAAATGAAGTTAGTTCCAAGTTTAATTCATAAAGCATCCATTCATGTATGTATTCTACTCATTTGTTCGTTTATTGGTTTGTTACTTCATTCCTTGGATATTTCTGTTGTTCACTTGTTCACTGATTCATCCATTTATTGTCAGTCGTTCGGTCATTTTTATTCATTCGTTTCTTTCATTGATTGATTGAGTGAGTGAGTTAGTCAGTCAATTAATCAGTCGGTCGGTCAGCCAGTCATCGGTTAGTCAGCCAGTCATTGGTCAGACAGTCAGCCAGTCATTGGTCAGACAGCCAGCCAGTCATTGGTCAGTCAGCCAGTCACTGGTCAGACAGCCAGCCAGTCATTGGTCAGACAGTCAGCCAGTCACTGGTCAGACAGCCAGCCAGTCGTCAGTTAGCCAGCCAGTCATTGGTTAGTCAGCCAGCTAGTCATCAATCAGCCAGCCAGTCGTCAGTCAGTCATCAGTCAGTCGGTCAGCCAGTCATCAGTCAATCGGCCAGTCAGTCATCAGCCAGTCGGCCAGCCAGTCATCAGTCAGTCATCAGTCAGTCGGCCAGCCAGTCACCAGTCAGTCATCAGTCAGTCAGCCAGCCAGTCATCAGTCAGCCAGCCAACCAGTCAGTCATCGGTCAGTCAGCCAGCCAGTCATCAGGCAGCCAGCCAGTCATCGGTTAGTCAGCCAGCCAGTCATCAGTCAGCCAGCCAGTCATCAGTCAGCCAGCCAGTCATCAGCCAGCCAGCCAGTCATCAGTCAGCCAGCCAATCAGTCATCAGTCAGCCAGCCAGTCATCAATCAGCCAGCCAGTCAGTCATCAATCTGCCAGCCAGTCAGTCATCAATCAGCCAGCCAGTCAGTCATCAATCTGCCAGCCAGCCAGTCATCAGTCAGGCAGTCAGCCAGCCAGTCATCAGTCAGCCAGCCAGTCATCAATCAGCCAGCCAGTCAGTCATCAATCAGCCAGCCAGTCAGTCATCAATCTGCCAGCCAGCCAGTCATCAGTCAGGCAGTCAGCCAGCCAGTCATCAGTCAGCCAGCCAGTCAGCAGAAACCTCAACACCCGATGTTTCTTGGGCCGCACAGCCATGGAGCAGGGACACAGCCAGCCAGTCATCAGGCAGCCATCCAGTCATCGGTTAGTCAGCCAGCCAGTCATCAGTCAGCCTGCCAGTCATCAGTTAGTCAGCCTGCCAGTCATCAGTCAGCCAGCCAGTCATCAGTCAGCCAGCCAGTCATCAGCCAGTCATCAGTCTGCCAGCCAGCCAGTCGTCAGCCAGCCAGTCAGTCATCAGCCAGCCAGCCAGTCATCAGCCAGCCAGCCAGTCGTCAGCCAGCCAGTCAGTCATCAGTCAGCCAGCCAGTCATCAGCCAGCCAGTCATCAGTCAGCCAGCCAGTCATCAGCCAGCCAGCCAGTCATCAGCCAGCCAGCCAGTCATCAGCCAGCCAGTCAGCCAGCCAGTCTTCAGTCAGCCAATCAGTCATCAGTCAGCCAGCCAGTCATCAGCCAGCCAGCCAGCCAGTCATCAGTCAGCCAATCAGTCATCAGTCAGCCAGCCAGTCATCAGTCAGCCAGCCAGTCACAATCAGCCAGCCAGTCATCAGTCAGTCAGCCAGTTGGGCAGCACGCGATCAAACAGTAGTCATTTATACATTGTTTATTCTTTCTTCAGTTCGTTCCTTCCTTCGTTCTTTGACCGATTGGTTGATTGTTCTCTGATAGATCTTCATCATCACGTGCCCTGCCACATGGCGTTGGCGATCGTGGCCTTCCATATGCCGCAAGCACACCTTCCACTCTCTCTGTCCTCAGCCACTCTGTAGGTCCGTCCAATATTTTCTCCATGGTCTACCTGGTGTTCTCTTTCTCCTCAGCTTTCCTGTAGTGACCAGGTGCTCTAATTCCCCTTTCCCCATTAAATGACCTATAAATGTTGCTTGTCTTTTCCTTTTCTTTTTCTGATAGATGGATTGATATATTCGTTCACTCACACATTTTACGACTTACAGATACAATGCACAAAGTGACTGGCGACATTTGAACGGCTTTTATGACAGCAGTGCAAAACGCCATGTTTCCGTTCAAGTCTTAGTCTTAACCCTTTGACTCCCGCACCCTGTCTACCAGCATCCTCCATTTTCAACCCTGCTAGAGAAGCAAAAACTTAATCCTTTGATTCTCTCACCCTATCCACCAGCTTTCTGCAAGAAGCTGGTGGATAGGGTGAGAGAATCGAAGGGTTAAGTCTTTACAGGAAGCTGGTGGATAGGATGAGAGTATCAAAGGGTTAAGTTTTTGCAGTTGGTAAACAGGGTGCGGGAGTCAAAGGGTTAAATCTCTCTCTCTCTCTCTCTCTCTCTCTCTCTCTCTCTCTCTCTCTCTCTCTCTCTCTCTCTCTCTCTCTCTCTCTCTCTCCCCTGCGGACCCCAGTAGCTCAGTCGGTTTGAGCGTCGGATTCACGTGCTAATGGTTGTGGGTTCAAATCCCGGGGTGCACTACATTAAAACTGGCCTCCTCACTGTCCCATCTTAACATCATTGTTGTTATGGTGGTGTCGGAATAGGATTAGATAAGTCCCCCTTCCCCCACTTCCATGGGTTGGTTATCCTCGTCGGTCATTTCACCTGAGGTGGGTGTCGACGTAAAAACCGAACCAAATCTCTCTCTCTCTCTCTCTCTCTCTCTCTCTCTCGTCTCTCTCTTCTCTTCTCTCTCTCTCTCTCTCTGTGTGTGTGTGTGTGTGACACTGACCGACACAATGCACGTCATCGTTGGTGACGCTCCAACGGCCCTTGTGACAGCGATGCAACACCCGATGTTTCTTGGGCCGCACGGCCATGGAGCGGGACAGAGCAGCTTGCAGGCGTGCAGCTCTCCGTGCTTGTTCTTCCGCTTCTGCACGCACACGAACTCCCCCACCACGGCCTGAGGCGCCTGAAAGGGCGTGCAGCGTTTGCCTCCTGGAAACATTATTATCATGACCACCATGTTATCATGACCACCTGCATCCTGCATCGTCAACCATGCTTATTCTTAATTCTTATTCTTATTGTTGCTTAAGGCCCAGCCGACTGCGAAAAGTCATGTCACGGCTATAACCTTTCAATGCACGTACAGTATAGTACTTCAACAGGAAAAAAAAAGGAAAGGAAATTAAGTACACATATCAATGCATTCGAGCACGTAAATTAAGAGACGCCCCTGGCGCTGACCACTCCGTCCAATTTATCGCACAGGGGATTTAAAAAAACGTACCTGAATACAACTCTAGACACTAAAACATATCTAAGAACGGGTCTAAATTACTTAAAATTGCTTCTGCATATCTCACTTCCCTAGAGCCAAAAATGCACTTAGTACATGTACACAATTATCAATCCTAAGAGAAAAGTACGTAAGACTTTATTGAACACATACAGGTGAATGCACCAGTAAGGCAGAAAATGAGAGGAAGAAATGACAGAAAGCAAAGGAGCAAGGTAGAAAAAAAAAGTGACAGAAAGGAAATTTCTAGCAAAGAATTTCCAGAAGGTGGGGGATACTATTTATACTGAAAGAGCCCCCCGGCATCCTCACGGGGGAGTCAACCATGCTAGCAAAGCAACAACTTAAACTCTTTGACTCTCACACTATCCACAAGCTTTCTGTAGGAAGCTGGTGGATAGGATGAAGGAGTCAAAGGGTCAAGTTTTTGCAGTAGGTGGATAGGCAGCAGGAGTCAAAGGGTTAAAGCCCAGCGGACTACACAGAGCCATATCACGGCTATAACCATTTGTACACCTCTTTGCATGTGAAACAAGACAAAAAACAAAACAAACAAACAAAATAAATTAGGTACATATATCAATGCATCTGCGCACCTTATCTAATCTAAGGCTAAGCCCCTGCCGTTGACATATCCGTCCAATTTATCAGCGTGTGTGTGTGTGTGTGTGTGTGTTGTGTGTGTGTGTGTGTGTGTGTGTGTGTGTGTGTGTGTGTGTGTGTGTGTGTGTGTGCGTGCTGCGTGCGTGCGTGCGTGCGTGCGCGTGCGTGCTTGCGTGCGTGGGTACGTGTGTGTGTGTGTGTGTAAAAAAACAAACAAACCTGAATGCAAATATATAAACTTAACTACGTACAGTAAAACATAAATGAAAACTGATCAAAACCACCTAAAACTGCTTCAGCACATTACGTTTCCTTAGAGCCCAAACCACAGTTAACACATGTACCCAACCATCAATACTAACAGAAAGCATGGAAAACTTTAAGAAAAACATACAGGTAAATGGCCAACAAGGCAGAAAACGATAGGGAGAGACGATCGAAAGCAAAGGAGCAAGGGAGAAACAAAGAGTGACAGAAAAGAGGACATTTCTAGCAGAGAATTTCCAGAAGGTGGGAATATTATTTATACTGAAAGAGCCCATCAGCAACCGCACCGGCACCCTCCTGGAAACACACACGCGCACACATGTGCACGCAGACACACGAACATACATGTACACATATCCACAAGTCTTCATTATCATATTCAACCAATTATCACCAAGCCGACGTGAAACTTGTGCCGACTTATCAAAAATATGCATAACTTAACTTGAAAATTATGAAAACAAAAAAGCCATGAATGAAACTCGAAAACCGTGTTTAAGCTTGCAGTGTACATGTAGGCCACACGACACAAGATAACCATGATTTTTAAGGTACAAACATCACACTGAACTGTAGCTAGCAAGCTATGATGCATGATGCGAAAACCAAGAACACACACAAAGCAACAAACGTTTCCCTTCAATTTCAGTCCGTAACTTAAAAAGTACTGTTCACTCTTCATCATGCTCCCACCATTTTGGTGGTGTCAGCTTAATGTTTCATAGGTCACCTCTGTGGGCGCTGATATCAAGTGGGTACACTTCGGACATCCAATCAAAGGTCCTGTGTTCGATGCGCCCAGATATTTCCACCTGGTGATTACAGAGTGGAGATTATTTCCCGTCTCCCACGTCAACGTGGGAGAAGACCTATCAGTGCCTTAACTTTCTTCGTGTGAATACGCAGGCAAAATATCAAATATGTGCGTTAAAGATCCGGCCGTGTACGTCATGTCAGCGGCTGGCTGATGGAAACACGAAAACACCCTGCACGCACGCCCACCACAGAATCAGAATGTACAACAACACAGTTATTCTTATTGTTGCTTAAAGCCCAGCCGACTGCGAAGAGCTATATCATTGCTACAACCATTTCAAAACGTACACAGAACTTGAACATAAAAAAAGGAACAGAAAATTAAGTACAATATCAATGCATTCGCGAACATAATCTAAGGAGACACCCTGGCGTTGACCACTC
>CM060309.1:86131940-86149440 GCA_030674185.1 Monoplex corrugatus
CCTGCTAACCATGTCACCGTTCTGGTAGTACATGTATTATGCTCACTGTCTCCTGCTAACCATGTCACCGTTCTGGTAGTACATGTATTATGCTCACTGTCTCCTGCTAACCATGTCACCGTTCTGGTAGTACATGTATTATGCTCACTGTCTCCTGCTAACCATGTCACCGTTCTGGTAGTACATGTATTATGCTCACTGTTTCCTGCTAACCATGTCACTGTTCTGGTAGTACATGTATTATGCTCACTGTCTCCTGCTAACCATGTCACCGTTCTGGTAGTACATGTATTATGCTCACTGTCTCCTGCTAACCATGTCACCGTTCTGGTAGTACATGTATTATGCTCACTGTCTCCTGCTAACCATGTCACCGTTCTGGTAGTACATGTATTATGCTCACTGTTTCCTGCTAACCATGTCACCGTTCTGGTAGTACATGTATTATGTTCACTGTCTCCTGCTAACCATGTCACCGTTCTGGTAGTACATGTATTATGCTCACTGTCTCCTGCTAACCATGTCACCGTTCTGGTAGTACATGTATTATGCTCACTGTCTCCTGCTAACCATGTCACCGTTCTGGTAGTACATGTATTATGTTCACTGTCTCCTGTTAACCAGGTCACCGTTCTGGTAGTACATGTATTATGTTCACTGTCTCCTGCTAACCATGTCACCGTTCTGGTAGTACATGTATTATGCTCACTGTCTCCTGCTAACCATGTCACTGTTCTGGTAGTACATGTATTATGCTCACTGTCTCCTGCTAACCATGTCACTGTTCTGGTAGTACATGTATTATGCTCACTGTCTCCTGCTAACCATGTCACCGTTCTGGTAGTACATGTATTATGCTCACTGTCTCCTGCTAACCATGTCACTGTTCTGGTAGTACATGTATTATGCTCACTGTCTCCTGCTAACCATGTCACCGTTCTGGTAGTACATGTATTATGCTCACTGTCTCCTGCTAACCATGTCACCGTTCTGGTAGTACATGTATTATGCTCACTGTCTCCTGCTAACCATGTCACTGTTCTGGTAGTACATGTATTATGCTCACTGTCTCCTGCTAACCATGTCACTGTTCTGGTAGTACATGTATTATGCTCACTGTCTCCTGCTAACCATGTCACCGTTCTGGTAGTACATGTATTATGCTCACTGTCTCCTGCTAACCATGTCACTGTTCTGGTAGTACATGTATTATGCTCACTGTCTCCTGCTAACCATGTCACCGTTCTGGTAGTACATGTATTATGCTCACTGTCTCCTGCTAACCATGTCACTGTTCTGGTAGTACATGTATTATGCTCACTGTCTCCTGCTAACCATGTCACTGTTCTGGTAGTACATGTATTATGCTCACTGTCTCCTGCTAACCATGTCACTGTTCTGGTAGTACATGTATTATGCTCACTGTCTCCTGCTAACCATGTCACCGTTCTGGTAGTACATGTATTATGCTCACTGTCTCCTGCTAACCATGTCACCGTTCTGGTAGTACATGTATTATGCTCACTGTCTCCTGCTAACCATGTCACCGTTCTGGTAGTACATGTATTATGTTCACTGTTTCCTGCTAACCATGTCACCGTTCTGGTAGTATATGTATTATGTTCACTGTCTCCTGCTAACCATGTCACCGTTCTGGTAGTACATGTATTATGCTCACTGTCTCCTGCTAACCATGTCACCGTTCTGGTAGTACATGTATTATGTTCACTGTTTCCTGCTAACCATGTCACCGTTCTGGTAGTATATGTATTATGTTCACTGTCTCCTGCTAACCATGTCACCGTTCTGGTAGTACATGTATTATGCTCACTGTCTCCTGCTAACCATGTCACCGTTCTGGTAGTACATGTATTATGCTCACTGTCTCCTGCTAACCATGTCACCGTTCTGGTAGTACATGTATTATGTTCACTGTTTCCTGCTAACCATGTCACCGTTCTGGTAGTATATGTATTATGTTCACTGTCTCCTGCTAACCATGTCACCGTTCTGGTAGTACATGTATTATGCTCACTGTCTCCTGCTAACCATGTCACCGTTCTGGTAGTACATGTATTATGCTCACTGTCTCCTGCTAACCATGTCACCGTTCTGATAGTACATGTATTATGCTCACTGTCTCCTGCTAACCATGTCACCGTTCTGGTAGTACATGTATTATGCTCACTGTCTCCTGCTAACCATGTCACCGTTCTGGTAGTACATGTATTATGCTCACTGTCTCCTGCTAACCATGTCACCGATCTGGTAGTACATGTATTATGTTCACTGTCTCCTGCTAACCATGTCACCGTTCTGGTAGTACATGTATTATGCTCACTGTCTCCTGCTAACCATGTCACCGTTCTGGTAGTACATGTATTATGCTCACTGTCTCCTGCTAACCATGTCACCGTTCTGGTAGTACATGTATTATGCTCACTGTCTCCTGCTAACCATGTCACTGTTCTGGTAGTACATGTATTATGCTCACTGTCTCCTGCTAACCATGTCACCGTTCTGGTAGTACATGTATTATGCTCACTGTTTCCTGCTAACCATGTCACCGTTCTGGTAGTACATGTATTATGTTCACTGTCTCCTGCTAACCATGTCACCGTTCTGGTAGTACATGTATTATGCTCACTGTCTCCTGCTAACCATGTCACTGTTCTGGTAGTACATGTATTATGCTCACTGTCTCCTGCTAACCATGTCACCGTTCTGGTAGTATATGTATTATGTTCACTGTCTCCTGCTAACCATGTCACCGTTCTAGCAGTACATGTATTATGCTCACTGTCTCCTGCTTACCATGTCACCGTTCTGGCAGTACATGTATTATGCTCACTGTCTCCTGCTTTGTTGAGTGCATCGTTTGCCCCGGTCGATCGTGTTCAAGCCTTTCCCGTGACATAGAGAGAGCGAGAGAGCTAGCGAGAGAGAGAGAGAGCGAGAGAGAGAGAAGAAGAAGAAGAAAGAAGAAAATGGAAGAAAGAAAGAAAGAAAGAAAGAAAAAAGGAAGCAAACAAAATAAGACAGTCAAGCCATTTATCAAATCGCTTTTTGTCGAGAAAAAGAGGGAAAAATCATCATTTTTGTTCTTGTCAAGGTCACTCTGACCTTGTAGAAGACCGGACACAATAAACCCTGACATGAAGCGATGACAACGGTGGACTGTCAGAACAGTGAAAACAGAACGGATATATTTGTCAACCAGTCCACACACCTTCATCCAATAGAGTTGGTTTGGGGACTTCGTTGGTCCACGTGACCTTGACCATGATCCTATGACTTCCCAGCTCACGCACTCGTGACTCCTCAACGGTCCACACCTCTGACCCAAACGTGGGAAAGGTCCACCCAGAAAGGGCTGAACAAATCTTGCTATCACATTTTTGTCAGGCACTCCACCTCTATGCAGTCATTAGATAACAATACCTGCTGCCTCCTGTAAAAATGACTTGAATTTACTAACTTATCCATAAAAGGTCCTTGAGGAGCGTAGAAGTCAGGTTAAAGATAGTCTCGTAATCATAAGCCCCCCCCCCCCCCCCCCAAATCCCCAGGACAGTGTAGTTGTCTTTAATTTTTTTGTTTTTGCCTTTTCATTTTTGTTCATATGCTTCAGTTCTCATGTACACTCGAATACACGAAATGGGCTTTTACGTCTATGGTCTTTTGTTTTTTGAACCCCGACATCACGGCAGCTATATTCCATATTCCGGGGAAGTTTATACTGGGCATGTTCGTGACTCCGCCGAGCACTAACATGGCTTACAGGATCTTTAACGTGCGTATCTGATGCTCTGCGTGCGTTGACACACGGCGTGGATTCAGGCATAAGTAGGTCCGCACTTACTGTTGACCTGGGATATAGGAAGCATCTTCACCTTGTACACCCCCAGGAGATGGGAAACATCTCCCCACCTTGTACTCCCCTGGGAGATGGGAAACATCTCCCCACCTTGTACATCCCTAGTAGATGGGAAACATCTCCACCTTGTACATCCCTGGGAGATGGGAAACATCTCCACCTTATACTCCCCTGGGAGATGGGAAACATCTCCACCTTGTACTCCCCTGGGAGATGGGAAACATCTCCGCCTTGTATACCCCTGGGAGATGGGAAACATTTCCACCTTGTACACCCCTGGGAGATGGGAAACATCTCCATCTTGTACTTCCCTGGGAGATGGGAAACATTTCCACCTTCTACACCCCTGACAGATGGGAAACATCTCCACCTTGTATCCCCAAGGCGGTACCCGAACACGCTCAAACCCAGACCTCCCAGTTGGAAGAGCAGTACCCTGACCGATCCACCATCACTACCCCATCGAAATAGAGATTATTTCTGTCAAGGCTGGCTTGACGAGAGCAGCGCCCATCTATTCTCCCTCTCTGCTTTATCTTCTGCAACGGGTACCTATTCACAGCTAAGTGTATCACTGACCGCACGCACAAGTTCTCTTGAGTATGATTTGCAGCCCTGAAAAACCGGGCAGTCAGTGTGAAGGCGGGACGACTGAACTAAATACAATACAGGTCTTTGGTGGATTTACTACCGGTAGTCTCAAGTACGGCGACAAACGAACAGATATTCTGGGGATCAGGTTCCCACAAGACTCATGCTACTACGAGACCAAGGTCCTTGGGGACTCGTTCCACCAGGAACATTCGTCTGTCCCAGGCGCCGTGTAAAAACTCTTTGGTCATTTGGAACGATCACGTTGCCCGTACTCTTCACACTGGTTGGTTCCTCTTTTATTGGCTGTCAAAGCTGAGATAAAACGTGGTCATGGTTAATTAGTGTGGGAAGATTCTGAACACTTCATTTTATACGGACAATTAGGGCTAGAAATGACTCTCTCTCTCTCTCTTTCTCTCTCTCTCTCTCTCTCTCTCTCTCTCTCTCTCTCTCTCTCTCCCCCTCTCTCTCTCTCTCTTCAGGTTACACATTGTGCACAATTTCGTCACTCTTCACTGTGCGATGCACCCACCTCACAAAGTATTTGTTTCTTCAACGATGAATAGCGGAGCAACGGTGGAAAATCAGCAGAGCTAAACATCAACATGGCTACCCCGTCGCCATCTTATCTCGTGCTTTTTAAATTAATGTAAGTTTATCTCCAGTGAAGATATTACTTTATACTGTTCTTATGTTTATTTGCCGGATTTGGGTCTTCCTCTTACTTATTTGACTAATTACGTCGGGTGGTAAAACTGTTTCTTCAACATTTTGTTCAACTTTATCCGTTCAATTTTTTCTTCATCTTTAGGAAAAAAATTCATTCAAATGGATCTATTTCAGCCATGACTATTTTTATAAATCTTTGTTTCGAGAAAACGTCGCCGAAAATTTTAATGACTTTGTTTTATGCTCCTTGCCACAAGGACAAAAATGTGAATGGCAATAAACCATTTTCAGTTTCAGTTCTCTCTCTCTCTCTCTCTCTCTCTCTCTCTCTCTCTCTCTCTCTCTCTCTCTCTCTCTTCTCCCCTCCCTCTAGCTGCTAAGTCTTTTGGATGATACTATAAGCCGAGGTCCCACGTACAGCACGCACTCTGCGCACGTCAAAAACCCCACGGCAACAAAGGCATTATTATTGTTGCTATTATTGTTGCTTCAAGCCCAGCCAACTGCGCACAGCCACATTAGGGCTTTAAGTCATCTCAAAATGTACACCATGCTTCATAAAACATAAGAAACATAGACAAAAAAATTAAGTGCACAATCAATGCATTCACGCACATAATCTGAGGAGATGCCCCTGGCGTTGATCACTCCATCCAATTTGACACCACGGGGTTTAAACACATACCTGAATACAAAAGTAAGCATAACTAAGGACACTAAAACATACATATAAATACGGGCCTAGATTACCTAAAATTGCCTCCGCACATAACATTTTCTTAAAATCAAAAATGCACAAAATACATTAATGATTACTGAATTATCAGTCCTAAGAGAAAGTACGTAAGACTTTATCGAATACTTCCAGATAAATGGACCAGCAAGGCAGAACATGACAGGAAGAAATGACAGAAAGCAAAGGCACAAGGCAGAAACAAAGAGATTGACAGAAAAGAGGGAGTTTCTAGCACAGAATTTCCTGAAGGTGGGATGCTATTTATACTGAAAGAGCCCCCGGCATTCCCACGGGAGGAGAGCAGTTAGCTGTCCCAGGCAAAGTTAAGGAGGTCTGCTGACTTCAGGAAACTACGTTGATGTGGCCATGTAACAAGATCCAACAGCCTAGCCGAATCAAACCCTTCAGGAATGGCTGAGGGAGGGAGACGAATGCGGAGACCAAAACAAACCAAACAAACAAAAAAAGGGGGAGGGGGATGGACTGACGACATTTCGTTAGGGACAGAGATACCAATTGCAGAGACCCAGGCTTTGGCACACAACTGACAAAGCTGGAGAAGTCTGGAAAACAATTGTTTGGTGCGGAGCCCTGACTCCTCACGGATTTAAGGGAATAGGCGAAGAAAAGAATATACACATGAAGGTTTAAAATTCCCCTATATATAAGCAGCAGGCATGTGTGTATGTTGACGTGGGAGATGTGGAAACCTTCACCCTTTACCAGCCAGGCACTGGTAGGCAGCGTGAATCACAGCGTGTCCGAATGAAAGAGGAACGTCAACACCAACTTGGGCGCTGCGTCCGTCGTAAGCACAATTCAACACAGTACAATACATTACACCACAGTACTTCTTACTTAGTGCTAAAAGAGATCGCACAAGTGATCAGTACTGTCAGGGGAAATATCAGGCCATCAGAAAACTCTGAACCTTCTACATGGCAGAAGGCATCAAACTGTGGCCTGAAAAAGCTATGACCACCAAAGCATGGAAGCGGGGTCTACTGAATGGACTGGGTGACTAGAAGTGCATAGGTCTTACAGAAAACAGTAATCAGAAATCATCAGCAAAGGTAGTATGAGATCGGATATACTCACATTCATAGACAAATGATTCTGATCGAACTTGCAGCGCCATATGAAAGTAGAATGAAGGCAGCCCATTTGTACAAAACTGAAAAGTATACCAATCTAACCAGCTACTCAAAGGAAATCCAGCTTCCAAGCGAAAACCTTCGCCATAGAGATTGGAGCAAGTAGGCACATCTGCCTATGACCTCATGAAACAGATCTCAATTTCTGGGAAGGAAAGGACCGTAGCACTAAAAGCAATGACAGAAGCAGCTGGAAAAAGTCCCACCTGGATTTGGTCAAGGAGGAATAAAAGTGACTTTCTTAATGTGTAAAGGTCCCCTGTATACAGCAGTGCCCCACAGCTAAGTGGTTAAAACATACTTCACAAAGGCAACTTCGTCTTGAGACGCCTAGTTGTTTGGATGCACAGGTTCGAACCCTAGTTATTGTTGTTTAAAGCCCAGCCGACTGCGTAGAGCCGTATCAGGGCTATAACCGCTATAAAACAATACAAAACTTCAACAGGGGAAAAAAGGAAAAGAAAATAAGTCACATATCAATGCATTCGCGCACATATCTAAGGAATGCCCCTGGCGTTGACCACTCCGTCCAATTCATCGCACAGGGGATTTAAAAAAACACCTGAATACAAATATAAGCATACCTAAGGACACCAAAACATACATAAAAACAGCATAGATTACCTAAAATTACTTCCGCATATCTCACCTCCCTAGAGCCAAAAATACACTTAATACATGTACCCAATTATCAATCCTAAGAAAAAGTACGTAAGACTTTATCGAACACAACAGGTGAATGGACCATTAAGGCAGAAAATGATGGTAGAAATGACAGAAAGCAAAGGAATAAGGCAGAAACAAAGAGAGTGACAGAAAAGAGGAAACTTCTAGCACAGAATTTCCAGGTGGGGATACTATTTATACTGAAAGAGCTCCCGGCTTCCCCAAGGCGGGAGGTTCGAACCCTGGTGGAGGAAAATTTTCTGTTAAAAAGAAATGGCGATAGCTGATGGGCATCCAGGAGTCACGACCTCAGGATTTGCTGCCCAGCTGTCTCCAGAATTTCTTGCTAATTTTTTTATGAGTCCAAATTTAGAAATGTGAAAATTTTACCATTTGGCACGTAACACACACATATTCATACTGCTCACAACAACAGCATAAAACACAATCACAAATCAGGTTTCCTCATTTTCCTTGCACTCATCCCCTCCCTTATCTCCTCTTTACCCCTCCACCCCACATCAATCAGCACGCCGTGCCCAAGGCTGTTATAACATTTGTGGCCGTGCTGTGCCCAGTACATGTACATGGCAATGCGTTACGTGTGACACCCTAACCAAATCCGCCCCTAGGCCGCACTGATGGCAACAAAACTTCTCTTCCTGGTTAGTTGATTCTACTTGTCCGTGTCTCCCTGCTGATCACAATCCTGCTGGGTACTGTCCCCTTGCCGCTGTCCATACGCATTTCTACACACTGGTTTAGTGCAACTCTGCACGTTGCTGGACTTAGGATTTCTGGAGAAAAACAAAAAAACGCTACAATCGTTACATCGTTGGGCGCCATGCACTTAGCCAAGCGCCATGTAATGTTGTTTACATAGCAGGGTATCGTGTAAGGTCGTTTACACTGGCAATGCGAGGGCATCATCATCTCATCATCATCATCATCATTATCATCATCATCATTATTATTATTATTATTATTACTATATTATTCATTATCATTATTATTGTTGTTGTTGTCATTATTGTTGTCGCTATTGTTATCATTATTGTTGTTGTTGTTGCTGTTGTTCTTTTAAAGCCCAGCACAGAGGCTATGCACATCTCAAAACAAACACAACACTGACCCCGAGAAAAACAATCTGAATAAGAAAATTAAGTACACATACCAATGCATTCCCTTACATTTTCCTAGGATATGCTCCCTGGCGTTGACCATTTTCACCAGGTAGGTAAAAACAAAAGCTGAAAACAAACGTATAAACATAACTAAAGTACACTAAAGCATATACACAAACTGGCCAAAATTACGTTAAACTCCTACACTTTACGTTTCCTTAGACCCCAAAATACGTTTAATACATTTTCCAAAGTATCAATCCTAGGAAAACGGCCACTGACTTCATACAATGGATCAGCAAGACAGAAAAATGATGGGAAAATTTGACAGAAAGCAAAGGAGCAAAGCAAAAAACAAGGCGGACCAGAAAAGAGGAAATTCCTAGCACAGAGTTTCCAGAAAGTGGGGGATACTAGTTACATTGAATGGCACCAGATGTCATTTACATCGCAATGTTCCATGCAACATCATTTATACCACAAGGCAACATATAACGTCATTTACATTACAATGCTCCCTGTAACAGGTAACGTCATTTACATCGCAAGGTGACTGCATATGTAACGTCATTTACACCGCAAGACGATATTGTTTTCATAAATCATTGTACCAATCGCAAGATGATATGTAACGTCATTTAGAATCGCAAGGTGACATGCATACATAACGTCGTTTACATCGCAAGGTGCCGCATGACGTCATTTACATCACAAGGCGACATGTAACGTCATGTACATCGCAAGGCGGCATGTAATGTCATTTACATATCAAGGCGACATGTGAAGTCATTTACATCACAATGCTCCATGTAACGTCATATACTTCACAAAGAAACCTGTACATGTAATGTCATTTACATCGCAAAGCAACATGTAACGTCATATGCATCGCAAGGCGACATGTAACGCCATTTATATCGCAAGGCGACATGTAACGCCATTTATATCGCAAGGCGACATGTAACGCATTTCATATCGCAAAGATAGATAGATAGATGGATAGATAGATAGACAGATAGATAGATAAATAGATGATTTATATCGCAAGGCGACATGTAACGCTATTTACATCGAAAGGCGACATGTAACACCATTTATATCGAAAGGCGACATGTAACGCTATATCGCAAGGCGACATGTAACGCCATTTACATATCAGGGCATCGTGTAACGTCATTTACATATCAGGTCATCATGCACCATCATTTACATATCAGGGCGTCATATCACATCATTTACATATCAGGTCGTCATATCACATCATTTACATATCAGGGCGTTGTGTAATATCAGTTACACATCAGGGCGTCATATCACATCATTTACATATCAGGGCGTCATATCACATCATTTACATATCAGGTCTCATATCACATCATTTACATATCAGGGCGTTGTGTAATATCAGTTACACATCAGGGCGTCATATCACATCATTTACATATCAGGGCGTCATATCACATCATTTACATATCAGGTCTCATATCACATCATTTACATATCAGGGCGTTGTGTAATATCAGTTACACATCAGGGCATCATTTACATATCAGGGCGTCATATCACATCATTCACATATCAGGGCGTCATATCACATCATTTACATATCAGGGCGTCATATCACATCATTTACATATCAGGGCGTTGTGTAATATCATTTACATATCAGGGCATTGTGTAATATCATTTACATATCAGGGCGTCATATCACATCATTTACATATCAGGGCGTTGTGTACTATCATTTACATATCAGGGCGTTGTGTACTATCATTTACATATCAGGGCGTTGTGTGCTATCATTTACATATCAGGGCGTTGTGTACTATCATTTACATATCAGGGCGTCATATCACATCATTTACATATCAGGGCGTCATATCACATCATTTACATATCAGGGCGTTGTGTAATATCATTTACATATCAGGGCATTGTGTAATATCATTTACATATCAGGGCGTCATATCACATCATTTACATATCAGGGCGTTGTGTAATATTTACATATCAGGGCGTTGTGTACTATCATTTACATATCAGGGCGTCATATCACATCATTTACATATCAGGGCGTTGTGTAATATCATTTACATATCAGGGCGTTGTGTACTATCATTTACATATCAGGGCGTCATATCACATCATTTACATATCAGGGCGTCATATCACATCATTTACATATCAGGGCGTTGTGTAATATCATTTACATATCAGGGCATTGTGTACTATCATTTACATATCAGGGCGTCATATCACATCATTTACATATCAGGGCGTCATATCACATCATTTACATATCAGGGCGTCATATCACATCATTTACATATCAGGGCGTTGTGTAATATCATTTACATATCAGGGCATTGTGTAATATCATTTACATATCAGGGCGTTGTGTAATATCATTTACATATCAGGGCGTCATATCACATCATTTACATATCAGGGCATTGTGTAATATCATTTACATATCAGGGCGTTGTGTAATATCATTTACATATCAGGGCATTGTGTAATATCATTTACATATCAGGGCGTCATATCACATCATTTACATATCAGGGCGTCATATCACATCATTTACATATCAGGGCGTTGTGTAATATCATTTACATATCAGGGCGTTGTGTACTATCATTTACATATCAGGGCGTCATATCACATCATTTACATATCAGGGCGTCATATCACATCATTTACATATCAGGGCGTCATATCACATCATTTACATATCAGGGCGTCATATCACATCATTTACATATCAGGGCATTGTGTAATATCATTTACATATCAGGGCGTTGTGTAATATCATTTACATATCAGGGCATTGTGTAATATCATTTACATATCAGGGCGTCATATCACATCATTTACATATCAGGGCGTCATATCACATCATTTACATATCAGGGCGTTGTGTAATATCATTTACATATCAGGGCGTCATATCACATCATTTACATATCAGGGCGTTGTGTAATATCATTTACATATCAGGGCGTTGTGTAACATCTTTTACATATCAGGGCGTCATATCACATCATTTACATATCAGGGCATTGTGTAATATCATTTACATATCAGGGCGTCATATCACATCATTTACATATCAGGGCATTGTGTAATATCATTTACATATCAGGGCGTCATATCACATCATTTACATATCAGGGCATTGTGTAATATCATTTACATATCAGGGCGTCATATCACATCATTTACATATCAGGGCATTGTGTAATATCATTTACATATCAGGGCATTGTGTAATATCATTTACATATCAGGGCGTCATATCACATCATTTACATATCAGGGCATTGTGTAATATCATTTACATATCAGGGCATTGTGTAATATCATTTACATATCAGGGCGTCATATCACATCATTTACATATCAGGGCATTGTGTAATATCATTTCCATATCAGGGCGTTATATCACATCATTTCCATATCAGGGCATTGTGTAATATCATTTCCATATCAGGGCATTGTGTAATATCATTTCCATATCAGGGCATTGTGTACTATCATTTACATATCAGGGCATTGTGTAATATCATTTACATATCAGGGCCTCATATAACCTACACATCAGGGCCTCATATAACGTCATTTACACATCAGGGCCTCATATAACGTCATTTACATATCAGGGCCTCATATAACCTACACATCAGGGCCTCATATAACCTACACATCAGGGCCTCATATAACGTCATTTACATATCAGGGCCTCATATAACCTACACATCAGGGCCTCATATAACCTACACATCAGGGCCTCATATAACGTCATTTACATATCAGGGCCTCATATAACCTACACATCAGGGCCTCATATAACGTCATTTACATATCAGGGCCTCATATAACCTACATATCAGGGCCTCATATAACCTACATATCAGGGCGTCATGTAACGTCATTTACATATCAGGGCCTCATATAACCTACATATCAGGGTCTCATATAACCTACATATCAGGGCCTCATATAACCTACACATCAGGGCCTCATATAACCTACACATCAGGGCCTCATATAACGTCATTTACATATCAGGGCCTCATATAACCTACACATCAGGGCCTCATATAACCTACACATCAGGGCCTCATATAACGTCATTTACATATCAGGGCCTCATATAACCTACATATCAGGGCCTCATATAACGTCATTTACATATCAGGGCCTCATATAACCTACATATCAGGGCCTCATATAACCTACATATCAGGGCCTCATATAACGTCATTTACATATCAGGGCCTCATATAACCTACATATCAGGGCCTCATATAACCTACATATCAGGGCCTCATATAACCTACACATCAGGGCCTCATATAACGTCATTTACATATCAGGGCCTCATATAACCTACA
This sequence comes from Monoplex corrugatus, assembly GCA_030674185.1. Classification (NCBI taxonomy): domain Eukaryota; kingdom Metazoa; phylum Mollusca; class Gastropoda; order Littorinimorpha; family Ranellidae; genus Monoplex; species Monoplex corrugatus. The sequence goes on from CM060309.1 coordinate 86,145,158, forward strand.
TATCAGGGCCTCATATAACCTACATATCAGGGCCTCATATAACCTACATATCAGGGCGTCATGTAACGTCATTTACATATCAGGGCCTCATATAACCTACATATCAGGGCCTCATATAACCTACACATCAGGGCCTCATATAACCTACACATCAGGGCCTCATATAACGTCATTTACATATCAGGGCCTCATATAACCTACACATCAGGGCGTCATATAACGTCATTTACATATCAGGGCCTCATATAACCTACATATCAGGGCCTCATATAACCTACATATCAGGGCCTCATATAACGTCATTTACATATCAGGGCCTCATATAACCTACATATCAGGGCCTCATATAACCTACACATCAGGGCCTCATATAACGTCATTTACATATCAGGGCCTCATATAACCTACATATCAGGGCGTCATATAACGTCATTTACATATCAGGGCCTCATATAACCTACACATCAGGGCCTCATATAACGTCATTTACATATCAGGGCCTCATATAACCTACACATCAGGGCGTCATATAACCTACACATCAGGGCCTCATATAACCTACACATCAGGGCCTCATATAACGTCATTTACATATCAGGGCCTCATATAACCTACACATCAGGGCCTCATATAACCTACACATCAGGGCCTCATATAACGTCATTTACATATCAGGGCCTCATATAACCTACATATCAGGGCGTCATATAACGTCATTTACATATCAGGGCCTCATATAACCTACACATCAGGGCGTCATGTAACGTCATTTACATATCAGGGCCTCATATAACGTCATTTACATATCAGGGCCTCATATAACCTACATATCAGGGCGTCATGTAACGTCATTTACATATCAGGGCCTCATATAACGTCATTTACATATCAGGGCGTCATGTAACGTCATTTACATATCAGGGCCTCATATAACCTACATATCAGGGCGTCATATAACGTCATTTACATATCAGGGCCTCATATAACCTACACATCAGGGCCTCATATAACGTCATTTACATATCAGGGCCTCATATAACGTCATTTACATATCAGGGCCTCATATAACGTCATTTACATATCAGGGCGTCATGTAACGTCATTTACATATCAGGGCCTCATATAACGTCATTTACATATCAGGGCCTCATATAACGTCATTTACATATCAGGGCCTCATATAACGTCATTTACATATCAGGGCGTCATGTAACGTCATTTACATATCAGGGCGTCATATAACCTACACATCAGGGCCTCATATAACGTCATTTACATATCAGGGCCTCATATAACCTACACATCAGGGCCTCATATAACCTACACATCAGGGCCTCATATAACGTCATTTACATATCAGGGCCTCATATAACCTACACATCAGGGCCTCATATAACGTCATTTACATATCAGGGCCTCATATAACCTACACATCAGGGCGTCATATAACGTCATTTACATATCAGCGCGTCATATAACGTCATTTACATATCAGGGCCTCATATAACCTACACATCAGGGCGTCATATAACGTCATTTACATATCAGGGCCTCATATAACCTACACATCAGGGCGTCATATAACGTCATTTACATCGCAGGGCCTCATATAACCTACACATCAGGGCGTCATATAACGTCATTTACATATCAGGGCCTCATATAACGTCATTTACATATCAGGGCCTCATATAACGTACATGTCAGGGCCTCATATAACGTCATTCACATCGCAGGGCGTCATGTAACGTCATTTACACAGCAAGGCGCCATCTAACGTCACTGGCATGGAAAGGCAACACATAACGTCATTTACATGGCAGGGCGCGATGCCTGGATGGAGGAGGCAAGTCAACAGATATTTACGATAACGGATTCCTCCAGTCTTGTCCCGTTAGGAGGGAGAGGTTTCTGTCGCGATCGAACATGCTCGAAACAGTCAGCTGTGGTATGAGGTATGGGGTGTTGAGAAGAGCCCACAGGTCTTAAAGTTTCAACGCCACCATCACTTTTGTTTTGTTTTGTTTTTCTTTTTTTTTTTTTTTTGTCGTTGTTTCTTTTATTTATTTATTTATTCATTTATTTATTTATTATGTTTTTGGTGGAGACCACATTTGCCCACTGTTGTCTACAATGCATGTAGGTATAGAACACTTATTATTTTGCTCCTGTATAATAGGGATGGGGGAGGGATCTTAGTTCTTTCTTTTACTGTAACTTAGATGGACAAAAATAGTGCATGCTTGGGTGGTTCCATATGCGGTAACAACACAAATACCATGTCACAGAGGAATACTGATTAACCAAGGCATATGCCATAAGCGTACATGCTGGCTAAGTGATGAATTGAGTGGTTGGTTTCCTTGCTGTTTTCAATTTAATTGTAAAACAAAACAGAATGCTTCATATCAACCAAAGCTCTGTGTGTGTGTGTGTGTGTGTGTGTGTGTGTGTGTGTGTGTGTGTGTGTGTATGTGTGTGTGTGTGTGTGTGTGTGTGTGTGTGTGTATGTGTGTGTGTGTGTGTGTGTGTGTGTCTGTGTGTGTGTGTGTTCGTCATTTCTTTTAACGTCTATTAACATGTGCTTTTAGACGAAATAAAAAAAAAGATAGGTTAAGATAAAGAGGTGTCTATGGGGTGAATGAATCAATGAAATCATAAAGGCATTGTGCCATAAAAGGTAAAATCAAACAATTTAACGAACAAGAGAAAAACAATCCAAACATTAGTACGATCAGGCTTCATCAAATTGCTCAGGGTTGTGTGTATTCGTACGTGCGTGTGTGAGCGCACGCGTGCGTGCGTGCATGTGTGTGTGTATATATATGTACGTGTGTGTGTGAGTATGTGTTTGTGAGTATGTATGAGTGTGAGAGAATGTATGCGCGCGCGCGCATGTGTATGTGTGTACGCGTATGCGAGCGCGCAAATCCATCCCTGTTCAATCGAGAATCGAACACGGAACCTCTTGCATCCGAGGCAAGGGGTGTGTGAGCTACGCGGCCACCACTCTTACCTTAATTCACTCTCCCGATGTCGCGATCGAATTCTCCAGAAGAGTTAGCAGTGGTGTGTGGTGTGTAGAGAGAACGGCCCGCAGGTCGTGCAGTGGTGGCGATGACGTCACCCACCCGCTGTCTCGTAGGCAAAGGGGCCACTGACGTCATCCGTGACGTCAAAGTGGACGGGGGGGGGGGGGGGGGGGACATGGTTTAGTCTGTTTGGTTATGTGACCAACTCTGCTGCATGATTCGATTTACCCGGCAGGAAGAAACCGGCAAACTGGATCTATCAAAGAGTCACGGCATAAAAGACATGTAGCCCTCATGTACATCTCCTCTCTCTTGGAAAATTGATTTTTGCCTGTCTTGTTACGAGATGCACGCGTAGTATACACCGGACAGTTAGATATGTTGTCCTTTATGTAGTGTTTGCAAGATACACTGCATAATTAAATATGGCATCCAGTATTTAGTGTTTACAAGATTCACTGGATAGTCAGATATGTTGTCCTTTATTTAGTGTTTATGGTACACTACATAGTTAAATATATTGCCCTTTATTTAGTGTTTACAAGATAAACTACGTAATTAAGTATGTTATCCTTTACTTAATGTTTACAAGATACACTACATAATTAAATGATATCCTTTGTTTAGTGTTTACAAGATACACTACATAGTTAAATATATTGCCCTTTATTTAGTGTTTACAAGATAAACTACGTAATTAAGTATGTTATCCTTTGTTTAGTGTTTACAAAATACACTACATAATTAAACATGTTGCCCTTTATTTAGTGTTAGTGCTTATGATACATAACATAGCTAAACATGTTGCCCTTTATTTAGTGTTAGTGCTTATGATACATAACATAGCTAAACATGTTGTCCTTTATTTAGTGTTAGTGCTTATGATACATAACATAGCTAAACATGTTGTCCTTTATTTAGTGTTAGTGCTTATGATACATAACATAGCTAAACATGTTGTCCTTTATTTAGTGTTAGTGCTTATGATACATAACATAGCTAAACATGTTGCCCTTTATTTAGTGTTTGCAAGATACACTACACAATTAAATATGTAGCTCTTTATTTAGTGTTTACAAGATTCACTGGATAGTCAAACATGTCCTTTATTTAGTGTTTATGACACACTACATAGTTAAATATGTTGCATTTTTTTAGCGTTTACAAGATACACTACTTAGTTAAATATGTTGTTCTTTACATGGGTAAATATGTTGTTCTTTATTTAGTGTTTACAAGATACACTACATA
>CM060309.1:86154440-86174440 GCA_030674185.1 Monoplex corrugatus
AAATAATACTAAAAAAAATGCATCCACCCAGTCCACTTCTCATCTTTTTATTCATGCGGGTTGCCTGGCTCTTTGGAAGAGTCCTGGACTCAACGTATTATGTCTCAAGCTCAAGCCTAGCTCGCAACAGAAAAATCGGCCTGTTCGCTGCCAATTTTAATGCTTCTATCATTCCGGTATTACCCAGCAGAATCGATCAGCCAAGCTAAAACAACATTCAAGAAAATGAAACATGTTTTACCAACAAATGCCTGTCAATAAACATCAGGAAGAAAGTTCTTCAGTGTTATACAGAACCGATATTGTTGTACGGATGTGAAGCGTGGACCGTCAACACGCAAAGTCAGAACAAGATTGAGGCAGCTGAAATGTGGTTCCTCCGAAGAATGTTAATGAGTTCCATGGACAGCAAAGACAACAAACGAGACAGTCTTGAAGTAGGCAGACACAGAAAGAACATTGACGAAGAAGATTTGGGAAAGACAAGCAACCTTCATAGGACATTTTATGAGACGAGAAATTAGAGCACTTAGTCACAACAGGAAAACTGGAGGGGAAAAATAAGCACCAGATAGACTCAGGGAGAAAATACTAGACGGACTTGCGAAGTGGATGAAGACACAGAAGGTGGGAGATGCACCTGCAACGACGAAGAATAGGTTCGTATAGAGGGCCATGACCGCCAACGCCAGCGGCAGGGCACATGATGATATGATCATCATTCTGGTGGCATCAGCTTAGTGTTTTGGAGGTCCTGCACTCATCCCTCTTTCTCTCTTCCCTATTCCAATTCCAAGACCTTTCCAGCGCATACAGGAGCCTGCCAGATAAGTGATGGCAGACTATGGGTATGGCGCTGTTATTTTTGTTTAAAACCCAGCCGATTGTGCAAGGCTATTTCAGGGCTACAACTATCTCAAAACGCACACAACACTTATCGAAAAAAAAAAAAACCTCGTAAAGAAAAATCAGTACATGTATTATTGCATTCGCACACATGATCTAACCATAATTATGTCCTGGCGTTGACCATTCCGTCCAATTTATCACGTGGGAGTTGAAAAAAAAGACCTGAATGAAATGTATAAACATAACTGAATACACTAAAACATATAAAAACTGGCATAAATTACCTAGAACTGCTTCTGCACATCACATATCCTTCAAGCCAAAAACGCAGTCAACACATGTACCCTACATGTCCTGACAGAAATGCTTTTTAGAACACATACAGGTTAAAGGCAGAAAATGACAGAAAGACATGACGACAAAGGATCAAGTCAGAAACAAAGACAGTGACAGAAAGGGAATATTTTTAGCACAGAATTTCTAGTTGGGGATGCTATTCACATTGGAAGAGCCCCGCCATCCCGATTTGGGGGGGGGGGGGGGAGTCATATGGACATACACGAGAGTGATCAATCCCGTCTTGCGTGTACAAACTATCATCTTAACCACCACTGAAGATCAAGGGAGAGGAAGAAAAAAAAAAAGTCTATGTTCAATCCAAGATTTGAGCCTGGGACTTCTGGCAGATATCTTTAACCACTAGGCCACTCTCTCCTGTGTTGATCGCAGTGCTAGAATGGAAACGGCGATCACCCCACTTCCCCACGCTTTCTACAAGTGTCGATATGTGCCGGACATGTGGCCGACAGCAATCGTTTTTTGCCTGCAATTCCCTTCCTTGGTTCCTTCTCATAAATACACGTGCGATATACATTAGTATGCACGCACATCAACACACCGGCACACTCGCGCACGCGCATGCATACACACGCACGCGAGCGCGCGCATGCGCACACACACACAGACATACACACATACACACTCATAAACACACGTGTGTGCGCGCACACATGTACATAAGCATGTTCGCACGAACAAGTGTACATGTGCGTATCAGATACACAGCCATGCGTTCATGACGGACGCACGCACACACACACACACACACACACACACACACACACACACACACACACACACACACACACACACACACACACACATACACACACACACACACACTCATACTCACACACCAACACACATAACATACACACACTCTCACATACACACACATACACAAACCAGCACACACACACACATACATACACCAGCACACGCACGCCCACATACACATTCGTGCGCGCACACACATACGCCCGCGTACACACACACAAACACACACACACACCTCTACCTGCGCGCACGTACACGGATACACACACTCTCTTCTTCTCTAACACACACATAAACACACTGACCATCAGCACACATACAAACGCCCCTACCCACCAGCACATGCATGGACATGCGCACACACACGCGCGCGCACACACAACACACACAAGCTTCTAATACTTCTGGTCGCAGCGTAACGACGCCCATTTCGACAAGTGTCGATATCCACCGGACATTTGGCCGACAGGGTTCCTTCTCTGCCTTCCTTTCAATTCAAAACTACGTCTACTCCCTTCTGTCTATTTCCCCCTCAGTCCCTCCCTCCCTCCCTTTCTTTTGTTTTGCCCCGTCCCGTGCTTAAAAAAACGAAAGAACTGAACATATCCACGCAAAAGAGAATTTTTATATTTACAAAAAAGCGACGAATTAAGTTAAAATTAACTCACTAAAAAGTACGGCATAAACGAAATATTTCCATTACCTTACCTCCTCCAAACAAAATTCAAAATCTATGTGAAAGGCAAAAAAATCAACTGACGTATAAACCACCTCAACCTCAGACTTACCTGTGAATAACATTTAGCTAAATAATAATAATAATAATAATAAAGAGCATTTATATAGCGCCTAATCTGATGAAAACAAGAGCCCTAAGCGCTTACAGGTATCACGCAGACACAACCAAACACACACACACACACACACACACACACACACACACACACACACACACACACACACACACACACACACACACACACACGCACACACACACCAGCCGACATTCAAGGCTCAAAAGACAACAAGGGGGGATTTGGGGAAGTTAGGTGGTAGAGTCTTTATAAGTATCATGAGAGGGACTGGAAGAGATGGGTTTTCAGAGAGGACTTGAAAGAAGTGAGAATTGCAGAGTGGCGAACAGAGACAGGGAGCTGATTCCAGATTACAGGGGCCTGATAGGAAAAGGAGCGTTGACCATAAGTTTTAGTGCGACAGAATGGTATGCGGAAGGTACGAGTATCAGCCGAGGAACGAAGTTGACGAGAGGGGGTGTACAGATGGAGGAGGTCAGAGATGTAAGGGGGTGCAAGACCGTTGAGAGACTTAAAACATAACAAAGCAATCTTGTAGCGAATTCTCTTTTCAACAGGTAACCAGTGAAGAGATTTGAGAAGAGGAGTGACATGAGAGGAACGAGATTTTCTGAAGATGAGCCTAGCAGCATTGTTTTGAACTTTTTGAAGCTTTTGAATGAGAGAGAAAGGACAGCCCGAGAGGAGGGAGTTGCAGTAGTCGAGACGAGAGAGAACAAAGGCACAGAGGAGAGTTTTGGTGGCTTCGACAGAGAGGATATTGCGAATAGAAGAAATTCTGCGTATCTCAAGATAGCATAATCTGCAAACATTCTGGACGTGTTTTTCAAAGGACAGGGTGTTATCAAGAGTGACTCCAAGATTGCGGACAGTGGAAGATAGTGGAATGTCAGATCCAAGCAGAGAGACAGACAGAGGAAGGGAAGAACACTTAGCCAATGTGGTGGTAGAGATAAGGCTAAGTTCAGTTTTAATGGGGTTGAGTTGAAGTTCTCAGCAGACATTTTACTACAATTGCAGACAAAACCATTTCCCCAAATCATACAAAATTAATTCAAATACACTGTCCACTGAATACAACATTCCGTGAAGTGCGACCTTATCTTCCTGCATCATTGATTTTGATCATTTAAACCAGAGAAATTGATTTCACTCAGTATTTGCCATTTACTGCACAGTCCTGTGGGTTGTTTTTTCTGATTAAGCCCAGTTGTTCTATACCCGTAACTCCATCTCCATTGTTTGTTTGCTTGTTAGGTTTTTCATTACTACTTCAATGTCATAGCGCTCTTAATTTCAAAAGATAATCCTTTACTCCCCCTCCACCCCATCCGATAAAATCAAACTACTTTTTTCACACACACACACACACACACACACACACACACACACACACACACACACACACACACACACACTAAACACACACATACGCACACGCACGCACGCACGCACGCACACACGTACGTACGCACACAACCCTGTATGGATTGATGAAGCTCGACTACACTGAAGCTCTTACTGCTTTTCTCTTTTTTGATGTTCATTACTACCTAAATATGATACAATTTCTTTATAACTTCAACAGGGTTTTTATAACTTCAACAAATATTCCACCCCACACACTTCTTTTTATATTACTTTCTTTGTTTATACATTTCTGGTTTTGTTCTCAGTCTAAAAGCACATTATGTGTACAGACATTAACAGAAAGAAGGGCATTTCCACGGAAGTTGTAGATTCAACCCTCGGGAAAGCCACAGTGCACAGTTTAGTGATCTACTTACTCACTCAATTAGAGCGCTATGCTGATAATGGGAGTGTCATGGGTTCGATCCTTTAGTGGGCTACGTTTTCCCCCAAGTTCTTGCCAGTGTGTATGGCCTATGCACGGGCTTATGCCATAACCACTTTGGATCTTTTCCATCACATGGCGTCTGTGACGCATAAGCATATGTGACCTCGACGCAATCTCAAATCTATCGACCTCTCCTCATTTTCATCTGATGCCTTCCGTCTCCTTTCTGAAAAGTCACATAACCTTGCCGATGAATTCTACACTACTCTCCACCATCTTCTGGACACTCATGCTCCAGTCACAACCCGTCTTTTACCTGACCGCCCCCCTACCCCCTGGCTCACTCGTGAGATTGCCTGTGCAAGACGTGCCCGCCGCAGAGCAGAGCGCCGCTGGCGTAAATCCAAACTCACTGTACATAGGCAACTTTTCCAAGCCTCTAAAACAAAAGTATCCACCCTCATTGCATCTGCAAAAACAAACTATTTCCAAACCAAAATCCTGAATGCCTCTTCTTCAAAAGAACTCTTTACAACCATGAATCATCTCCTTGGCACACGAAAAGATTTACCTCTCCCAACAAAACACACAAATGAAGAACTCCCATCTGTATTCTCCAAGTATTTCACCACCAAAATACAAACTCTTCGTGACAGGCTCGACAGGACACCCTGTCAACCATGCCCACCTGACCCTTCCTTCTCTGGCACACCTCTTACTACTCTTACCCCAGTCTCACAAGAAGAAATTCTCAACACAATCAGATCCATGTCGTTCAAAACCTGCGAACTGGATCCTCTTCCAGGTTCTCTCTACTCTGACTGTCTCCCTACGCTCCTCCCATTCATCACTGACATCATCAACACTTCTCTCCAAACTGGAACTGTCTCAGATTCTTTCAAGTCTGCTATTGTTCACCCTCTCCTCAAGAAATACAATTTAGACCCAAATGAACTGAAAAATTACCGGCCTATCTCTAATCTCTCTTTCTTGTCAAAACTCATCGAAAAAGTTGTCCTCAACCAACTGAACTCTCACCTGTCTGCCAACAATCTCCTCAATCCTTTCCAGTCAGCCTACCGCCAGTGCCATAGCACTGAAACTGCCTTGCTACACATTCTCAACAATCTCCTCCTTGCAACTGATACTGGCAAAGTCTCTCTCCTCACACTCCTTGATCTGTCTGCAGCCTTTGATACCATTGATCATGATATTCTCCTTTCTAGACTTCATCATACTTTTGGCATCTCTGACATTGCTCTCTCCTGGTTCACTTCTTATCTATCAAACAGAAAACAAACCGTTCTCATCAATGGCACTTACTCTCAACTTGCATACCTGACCTGTGGTGTTCCACAAGGATCTGTCCTTGGCCCTGTTCTTTTCACTCTTTACACCTCCCCCCTGTCCACCATCATCAACTCCCACTCTATAAAACACCACTTCTATGCTGATGACACCCAACTTCAAGACAGTGACTCACCTGACAATATACAGCGCCTCCTGACTCGCACCACTGAGTGTTATTCGGACATCAAAAATTGGATGACATACAACAAACTTCAGCTAAATGATGACAAGACAGAAGCTATCCTCATTGGCACCCGTCAGAAACTTTCTCAGCTGCCTCCTCTTTCTCTCCCATTATGTAACACATCAGTCCCAATTTCTGATTCAGCTAAAAACCTTGGTGTCTGCATTGACTCTACCCTCTCCATGAACAACTTTGTTTCTCAAACTGCCAGATCTTGCTACTATCACCTCCATCGTATAAGCCTGATCAGGAAGTATCTGTCTGTGGAAACAACTGCAAAACTCGTTCTCTCCTTCATAATGTCTCGCATTGACTATTGCAATTCACTCCTGTCCGGTCTTCCTGCCTCCACCACTCACATCCTATAGCGCATTCAAAACAATGCTGCACGCCTTGTACTCAAAAAGAAAAAAGCTGACCACATATCTCCTCTCCTGGCACAACTTCACTGGCTCCCTGTATCAAAGCGCATACAGTACAAACTAGACACCATGTGCTACAAAAGCCTCAATAACGCAGCCCCCGATTACCTGTCAAGCCTACTTGAGATCTATGTTCCCTCACGTACCCTCCGCTCTGCCTCCGATCCTCTGACTTTTCGCTTTCCACGCACTAAGCTCAATACCTATGGTCCACGAGCCTTCTCTGTTTCTGGTCCGCTCTCCTGGAACAAACTTCCTCTCTCAGTCCGTCAGCAACCTACTTTTGTCTCCTTCAAGTCCGCTCTCAAAACTCACCTTTTCTCCTCTGCATAAAATCCTGACCTCACTCAATCCCCTCTGCAGCCTGTCTCCACTCGGAGGGGAATACAAATCACATTGCAATATATAATTGTATATAATATGCTCTCTATAATTTTCATTGTTTTTATTCTTTCTCCCCATTTATAGCCGAGCCGTGTGTGTGTGTGTGTGTGTGTGTGTGTGTGTGCGTGGGTGCGTGTGTGTGCGTGCGTGCGTGCGTGCGTGTGTGTGCGTGCGTGCGTGTGTGTGTTTCAGCGCTTAGATTTGATTTTATCAAGATTTTGCGCTATATAAATATTGTAATTATTATTATTAATTACCTCCCACCACGAACTCAGTCTTAACTCGCAGGCAGTTGAACAGCACTAGGAGCTGAAAAGGTGAATGAGGGTCTGTCTGGGGTGTTTTGACTTTTTCTGAAAATTGATTTCTGTAGACTATAATCTATCCCCCACAAAAATTTTTTCTTGAAAATATGTTATTAATCTATTTAAATCGGTATTTTAATGCACTGATCGCAGCAGAAAGAACGCAATTTCCTACCGAAAGTACCTATTTTTGTCTCTTATTATGAACCGTAACCTGTACAGTACCAGCACATGTAATACACTGACGGAAAGCTCTTTGGTGCACCTTTCAGATAATGACAGCGAAAATTAGAAACAAACTGGGTCAAAACCACCAAATAAAGAAATTTAAGGAATATGTGTAGGAGAGCACACAAAAACTTTAGAGGCCGTTTTCTCAAAATGGCCGTCATACAACTTAATGACTTTAAACATACATAACTTCTACATTTTTTGAGTACAAGCTTTATTCAAGTACCAAAATAATCAGCAGAATGTACACTTTCCAGTGGTATGTACATCTCAAAATGCCCAAAATGCTAGTTAAGACTGATTTTGTGGTGGGAGGTCACATATAGAATTTATTCCGAGCACAGAGACGTGATCTTTAGAAACCAGGAAACTGATAAATTACCATGGCTGACAAAGCAGGAAACAGATGGATTGGGTGAGGGAATGGAAGAGTTACATTACAGTACACTAGGGGGGTGGGGATCATTATTTCCTAGTGTTTCTCATGTCGACAAGCGTCGATATCTTCCGGACGTTCTTTAGACAGGACTCGTCACAGATACCGTCACTCCCTCCTTCTGTCCGTCCACTCTCTACACTAGCATTCTCTCTCACTCTCCATCCCTGCCCTTTTTCTCTCTCCGTTTCCCTTACTGTTTCAGTATTGTATTACTACATGTAATCTTACCATTGTCTGCACGGCTCTGCATGTCTCTCATTTCAGCGAACATGGATACAGCTTGGACATTCGGTATACACATAAATTGTCTTGGCCTGCGTTTCGGTTCAACGATATATCATTCCTTCCGTCTCTCTCTCTCTCTCTCTCTCCTCTCTCTCTCTCTCTCTCTCTCTCTCTCTCTCTCTCTCTCTCTCTCCCCTCCTACTATTCTGTCTCCAACTCTTGGCTCCCTCCCTCTTTCTGACAATATTCTGCGGAACAATTCAGTTCAAAACAAAACTACTTACAGAAAAAACAAAGAAAGCAAATGGATGGCTCTGCACTGGTTTGACACGCTCTCCCCGGACAGAGAAGACCAGATTTCATATGGAACATCCATTATGACGATAAAATAAAATGCAAATAAAGCAAGCAGGCGATGTAAATCTCTGGCATACGCAAGTTACAACAACAGAAAACCATCCTTGTTATATTTTGGCAAAAAAAAAAAAAAAAATGCGGGAAAGCGGGGCTCTGAAGACTCGCTAAAAGCTAACTTTATTAAAAGACAACAAGGTTTATTTGCTTCAAAAACAGCTGTGTTTTTAGGGAAGCACATTGCCTTTTTCTATCAAAAATACTGCCTCTCGGACACTTTGCTGTATAAAACCGTAACCATCCTCACATTTCGCGAAAAGGAGGAAGAAGAGAAGAGGGGGATGGGATGTGGGGATGAGAGAACAGATTGATCTGAGAGATAGGCATTGAATAGTTCTTTTATTTTTAAGAGAGTCATTTGAGAGAGGTATGATGATGGGCTCGGCTTACGATCTGACGGATGAATAGACAAACTGGTCCTCGCTGTCTGGTGTGGGTATTCAGGTCTTCATAACTACACAGATCCCAGAGGTCTTTACGTCTTCATAACAAGACAGATCCCGGAGGTCTTTACGTCTTCATAACAAAATAGATTCCCAGAGGTCTTTACGTCTTCATAACTACACAGATCCCGGAGGTCTTTACGTCTTCATAACAAGACAGATCCCAGAGGTCTTTACGTCTTCATAACTACAACAGATCCCAGAGGTCTTTACGTCTTCATAACTACACAGATCCCGAGGTCTTTACGTCTTCATAACAAGACAGATCCCAGAGGTCTTTACGTCTTCATAACTACACAGATCCCGGAGGTCTTTACGTCTTCATAACAAGACAGATCCCGGAGGTCTTTACGTCTTCATAACAAGACAGATCCCAGAGGTCTTTACGTCTTCATAACTAACAGATCCCAGAGGTCTTAGTCTTCATAACAAGACAGATCCCGAGGTCTTTACGTCTTCATAACAAGACAGATCCCAGAGGTCTTTACGTCTTCATAACAAGACAGATCCCAGAGGTCTTTACGTCTTCATAACAAGACAGATCCCAGAGGTTCTTAACGTCTTCATAACAGACAGATCCCAGAGGTCTTTACGTCTTCATAACAAGACAGATCCCAGAGGTCTTTACGTCTTCATAACAAGACAGATCCCAGAGGTCTTTACGTCTTCATAACTACACAGATCCCGGAGGTCTTTACGTCTTCATAACAAGACAGATCCCAGAGGCACATGTTCTGCCGCAGGCACTGCACCGAAAGCAGTTCTACAGCCCTGGGTTCTGCTTCCGCCTGGACTCGTCTTGAGGTCTGTGGAGGCCGATCATCACACCACAACTTCAAACGTGCAGTCATAGCTGGAGAGTTTCGGCAGCATCGTCTGCCTGTTTCCGTCAACATGTCTCCACCGCCGCAGGGTTTTTTGGGGTTTTTTCATAGCTAGTGATGGAATACCTCGTTGTTCCGGTTTACCTCTATACCCGACAACACGGCTGATTTTTAAGATGTGGAGAACAAGATTGAGGCAGCCGAGATGTGGTTTCTAAGAAGAATGTTGAGAGTTCCATGGATGCAACGAAAACAACGAGACAGTTTCCAGGCAGACACAAGAAGATCATTGATAAGAAAGATTAGGAAAAGACAAGCCACATTTATAAGCCATTTTATGAGGAAAGGGGAATCAGAGCATCTGGTCACAACAGGAAAGCTGGAGGGAAAGAAAATAGACCCAGGGGGAAAATATTGGACGGAGTTGCAGGGTGGCTGAGGACAGAGAGGGTGGAAGATGTGCTTGCGGCAACAAGGGATACATACATACGGAGGGCCATGATCGCCAACGCCTTGCGGCAGGGAACATGATGATGATGATGATGATGATGATGATGATGATGATGGAGGGGTCGTGCAGTCCTCTCCCCTCTCTTTTGGCCTATGACGCTTGTAAGTCCACAGACGCCCTATAGAACGGCTTCAGTGGGTGCAGCTTGAGAGATACACTCTTAGAATCTCTTGGTTTTATGGATACGTAGTTTTGCTATGAATCGTTATGATACAGCACTATTCTCTAAACTTATTTAGACTCTCTGCTCGTTACGCATAATCAGACGGTTTAGTGGAGCACGCAAAGCTGGAGCAGATGGGCGAGCTGACTACACACCACAATATGTTGAACAGTGCATCTTTGGATGGTGTGTTTCCATGTTTCCATAAGCCATATATAGGAGAAGGAGTGCCAGAATGGTTCAGACGTTTGCCTACCAATAACGAAACTCGAGGTTCCAGGGTTCGCTCCCCGTAGAGGCCTCGACTTTTCTCCTCAGTTTGACCGGAAAATCGAACTGAACGTCTAGTCCTTTGGAAAGGGACGAAAAATGAGTCGGACCCGTGTGCCTTCTGGCTGCAAACGCTAAAGATCCCACGGGAGTTGAAAGTCGTGAAGAGCAGGGCATTGCCCGGTTGCCTTGGTATAAAACACTGGAGAGATAGGTTGATTTCCCAGGTCCCACCCTTTGAAGACCAGTTAGCCTTCTTGCCTTTCTGAAGTCTTTGTTAAAAGAAGTGATGGAATACCCCATTGTGTATATGCATTTGAAGCGAGGGAGAGGGGATGGGTGCCGCCCTCGTGGTGCTGGCCCCGGGAAAAGTTGAGGTCTCTGCCACTTCACTCCCCTACGACCCCAGGATTATAGATCTAGGTAGGACCTCAGGACCTGGCCAGATCATGGGTAAGGCTTGTGCCGTGATCATTCTGGATCTCCTCCATCACATGCCATTTGTGACGTTAGTGCATATGGAATTCATTCCGAGCGCGGAGGCGTTATCTTGAGAAACTGAAACATAAGCCAGGGACTGACATGACTTACAGGATTTTTCACAAGCGTGTTCCATATTCTGTCTGTGTATACACACATCACAGGTTCAGGCACTGGCAGGTCTAAACACATAAGTTGACGCGGGCGATCGGAAACATCTCCACCCTTTACCCAACCACGCCAAAGGTGTCTAGGCGGACCGAACCAGGGACCTTCCGATTTGAAGTCCGTCTGTTCCCTGACGTACGACCTTGTGAGTCTGCTGGACCTTGTTACATGACCATACCATCTCAGCTCTCTCTTCTTTATTGTGCGCACCAGGGGTTCACAGTGTCTCACGTGCTGGCCAGCTGTTCTTTGCTCTTCGTCGTTTGTAATGAGGTTTGCCTACGGTATGTCCAGAAGTCTTCTGAAGCAATTCATCCGTTTCCTCCGTAGGCTGGTTGGTTTCTTTTGTTTAGAGCCGTGGACTCAAGTTGTGATATCTCGAATTCTAACCCAGCCCGAAACATTAAAAGCCAACCCGTTTAAAATGTTTCTATATCTGGTGTTGTCAGCTGAGTGTTTTATAGGTCCCTGTCTGTCCTCCCTCTCCATTTCAATTTTTCAATCTCCAGTTTCTCAAGATGACGTTCCCGTGCTCAGAATGAATTCCATATGCACTAACGTCACTGGTGCCATGTGATGAAGAAGATCCAGAATGATCACGGCACAAGCCTCAAGTCTACACCATAAACCCACGAGCTGGTCCTGAGGTCCTACCCACACAGTTCCATAACTCTGGGGTCGTAGGGAAGTGAGGCGGTAGAGACCTCAGCTTCTCCATTTCAAGACCTTGCCAGCGCACAACGTTTTGTGCAGGCTCAGCGAGTCTGCCAGATAACTGCTGGCAGACAGGTGGAGCGCATATGGAGTTGTCTGCCTGCGATGAATCCCTCTTGAACAGACTCCGAACAAAGTCTGTTGCTTGAATCGTTTTCTGCGGTGTTGCTGTCGAAGTACGTGATTCGCACCCTTTTACAAGAGAACAGACAGCACGAGTACATGCAGTACTTCAAGACTGGGCCTGACAACGGACACGGTTGTCTCTCCAGACCGGTTTTACTATCGTCAATGCTGTTGTTGTCTGAGCAATCCTCGCAAGCACTTCAGGCTTGGATCCTTCTTTCGCCGATGGTAGCACCCAGATACTTTCACTATTTGACAGTCTCTCGGTCTCCACCGCTGACTGTTAGTTCTTGTCCCGACTAGCTGGCTGGCCACTGCTTGCAGTGGAAATGATTGGATTCAGGGACCACTAGATCGTGCCAGACTGATCCTACTCATTCCGTTCTTCCTTCTTCTCACCAAAGTAAACTATCATTTAGGTGGTTTTTTTTGTTTTTTTTTTTTTTTACTCATTTCAAACATGAGGCTGGACCCTCAACCGGAAAATGAAACAAGATCGAAACTGTCCTTTTTGTGCATGGAAAGGGCGTGGGGAAAATGGCAAGGTGCCTGTGTGGTGGGAGTGGGTGGTGGGATTGGGGGTGGAGGGTTGCGTGATGGAAGTAGTAGTCGTGGATGGTGGAAGGTGGAGGCAGGGGGGGGGGGGGATGGTGTGGAGAAGAAGGTTCGTAAGGACAGAAATAGAACATTTCCTTTTTCGTATTCAACTGTCCCCCCAGGCCTCCCTCTTATCGACAGCTTTGTGCCAAGAATGTTTACGATGTATTTTTTGTTCTCCTTTTGAGGAAAGGAAGTTGGGGAAGGAGGGGAGAGAGGCTCTCTCTCTCTCCCTCCCTCGCTCTGTGTGTGTGTGTGTGTGTGTGTGTGTGTGTGTTGTGTGTGTGTGTGTGTGTGTGTGTATGAGGTGCATGCCTGCATAATCAGGTTCATATAGCTTGTAGCCCAGCCGACTACAAGAGCCGTATCAGGGCCAATACCACGTTAAAATCAACTCCCAAGTTTAAGATGCATTCGTGCGTGTGTGCCTGGATATGTGTTTGTGCGTGTCTGTGTATGTGTGTGAGTGTAAATGTGTGCATACTTGCGCGCGTGTACGTGAGTATGTGTGTGCATGTGTGAGCATGCACAGATGCATTTGCGTGTGTGGAGGTTAGGTGCATGTGTGCGCGCAATCCAGTAAGTGTGTATCTGCGCCTATGCATATGCATAGATGCGTGCTTGTCCATCATATGTTTATGCAGGCTACGTGCGTGCGTGTGTGTGTGTGTCAGTGAATGAGTGTGTGTGTGTGTGTGTGTGTGTGTGCCCGCGCGTGCGTGCATGCGCTTGTGAGTGTGTGTGTGTGTGTGTGAGAGAGAGAGAGACAGACAGCCAGACAGACAGAGAGAGAGAGACAAAGACAGAGACAGACAAGACACTGAAATGGAAGGAATGGTCCATAAGGTGCTTGTGTGTGTGCGTGCATATATGTGTGTGTATGTGTGTGCGTGTGTATGTGTGAGAGAGAGAGAGAAAACAGACAGACATCAGACAGACAGACAGACAGACGAACGGATAGACAGTGAAATGGAAGGAATGATCCATAAGGTTTTCCTGGCTCCTTGTGGCTGGGTTCTTACAAACTGTATACCGAAGAGAAACTCGTCGATCTTATGCGTAAATCTGAATAGCTCGCTTCAATTGATGCCGCTTACAGTCCGTCCGACCACTTAAGCCACATGAATCTGAAAAGGTATGGGGAATGGGAATGACCCATAACTGATTGAGAGATACGGGGGAGAGAGAAGGGGACTGGAACTGTGGATTTACTGTAACTTGAAAGGGAAACAGGTTTTACTGAAGGCTTTCTCAACGATTCAAAGATTGTAAAAAATGAAATAATAAAAAAAAAGAAAATAAAGAAAGAAATCTGTAAATGCATTAACTGCGATACCGCCAACAACAGCAACAACAGCAACAACTGGAACGACACGACACACACACACACACACACACACACACACACACACACAACGCACAGAGGTCAAGGCACACCACAAACCACACACATACACACGCACATACATACACAAACGCTCTAATCAAAGGCAAAAGCACATATGCACAGAGGCACGGCACACACACACGAACACGTGCGCGCGCGCGCGCACACACACACACAAACATCATACACAACTGTCCAAAAGCACATATGAACTGCATATAATGAGAACAGACTTATAAGGAAGACAGACGAACACACACACACACACACAACACACACACACACACACTCACACACACACACCCCCACACACACACACACACACACACTCACACACACACACACACACACACACACACACACACAACACACACACACACACACACACACACACACACACACACACACACACACACACACACCAACGCCAACACACTTGAAATAAGTCAAAGTTCAAACATGCACATGCATAAAAAGATTTTGTGTGTTTCTAAGAACTAAACCGTATAATCAGGCAATAACCCATTACTAAGTACTAAGCCGAGAACTGACAAAGTCTGCATCTTCAGCCAAGAGACGAGTATTACAGTGGAAAACCTTATATATTTGTTATTGAAGTTTTCAATTCCTTTTTCTGAAAAAAAACAAGAACAATTATGTATCAGAGGTATCTACTTAAAAAACAACAAGAACAATTATGTATCAGAGGTATCTACTTAAAAAAAACAAGAACAATTATGTATCAGAGGTATCTACTTAAAAACAACAAGAACAATTATGTATCAGAGGTATCCTACTTAAAAAAAACAAGAACAATTATGTATCAGAGGTATCTACTTAAAAACAACAAGAACAATTATGTATCAGAGGTATCTACTTAAAAAAAACAAGAACAATTATGTATCAGAGGTATCTACTTAAAAACAACAAGAACAATTATGTATCAGAGGTATCTACTTAAAAACAACAAGAACAATTATGTATCAGAGGTATCTACTTAAAAAAACAAGAACAATTATGTATCAGAGGTATCTACTTAAAAAAAACAAGAACAATTATGTATCAGAGGTATCTAATTAAAAAAAACAAGAACAATTATGTATCAGAGGTATCTACTTAAAAAAAAAGAACAATTATGTATCAGAGGTATCTACTTAAAAAAACAAGAACAATTATGTATCAGAGGTATCTACTTAAAAAAACAAGAACAATTATGTATCAGAGGTATCTACTTAAAAAAAACAAGAACAATTATGTATCAGAGGTATCTACTTAAAAAAAAAACCAAGAACAATTATGTATCAGAGGTATCTACTTAAAAAAAAAAACAAGAACAATTATGTATCAGAGGTATCTACTTAAAAACAACAAGAACAATTATGTATCAGAGGTATCTACTTAAAAAAAAACAAGAACAATTATGTATCAGAGGTATCTACTTAAAAACAACAAGAACAATTATGTATCAGAGGTATCTACTTAAAAAAAAAAACCAAGAACAATTATGTATCAGAGGTATCTACTTAAAAAAAAACCAAGAACAATTATGTATCAGAGGTATCTACTTAAAAAAAAAACCAAGAACAATTATGTATCAGAGGTATCTACTTAAAAACAACAAGAACAATTATGTATCAGAGGTATCTACTTAAAAAAAACCAAGAACAATTATGTATCAGAGGTATCTACTTAAAAACAACAAGAACAATTATGTATCAGAGGTATCTACTTAAAAAAACCAAGAACAATTATGTATCAGAGGTATCTACTTAAAAACAACAAGAACAATTATGTATCAGAGGTATCTACTTAAAAACAACAAGAACAATTATGTATCAGAGGTATCTACTTAAAAACAACAAGAACAATTATGTATCAGAGGTATCTACTTAAAAACAACAAGAACAATTATGTATCAGAGGTATCTACTTAAAAACAACAAGAACAATTATGTATCAGAGGTATCTACTTAAAAACAACAAGAACAATTATGTATCAGAAGTATCTACTTAAAAACAACAAGAACAATTATGTATCAGAGGTATCTACTTAAAAACAACAAGAACAATTATGTATCAGAGGTATCTACTTAAAAACAACAAGAACAATTATGTATCAGAGGTATCTACTTAAAAACAACAAGAACAATTATGTATCAGAGGTATCTACTTAAAAACAACAAGAACAATTATGTATCAGAGGTATCTACTTAAAAAAAACAAGAACAATTATGTATCAGAGGTATCTACTTAAAAACAACAAGAACAATTATGTATCAGAGGTATCTACTTAAAAACAACAAGAACAATTATGTATCAGAGGTATCTACTTAAAAAAACCAAGAACAATTATGTATCAGAGGTATCTACTTAAAAACAACAAGAACAATTATGTATCAGAGGTATCTACTTAAAAAAAACCAAGAACAATTATGTATCAGAGGTATCTACTTAAAAACAACAAGAACAATTATGTATCAGAGGTATCTACTTAAAAACAACAAGAACAATTATGTATCAGAGGTATCTACTTAAAAACAACAAGAACAATTATGTATCAGAGGTATCTACTTAAAAAAAAGAAGAACAATTATGTATCAGAGGTATCTACTTAAAAAAAACAAGAACAATTATGTATCAGAGGTATCTACTTAAAAACAACACTGTAAAAGATGTCTGGTGTTTTTCTTTCTTTCTTTTTTACTTTGTTTTATTTATTTTTTTATCTTTTTTTTTTTTTGAGGAGGCAAGGAGGGAATGATGTGCCAAAAATAGGCTGTTGCTGATTTTTTTTTCTCGAATGTACATCGGAATCAACAAGAACATAGTGCTGTGCATTGCTGATTTGATTTCACAATGGTGTGTGTGTGTGTGTGTGTGTGTGTGTGTGTGTGTGTGTGTGTGTGTGTGTGTGTGTGCGCGCGTTGTGTGGCGCATGAGCGTGTGCACACGTCTATGGGTACGTGCGTGAGCCTATCTTTGTGTGCGTATATGTCTTATGGCAATAATGTTGATGGTAGTGCTATTTATACTGCTGCTAAATAAAGAGATGTCGACTACAATCCCAGTCCGCAACACCGAAACTGATCTGTTCGCTGCCCATCTTTGATTAACCCTTTGACTCCCGCACCCTGTTCACCAACTGCAAAAACTTATCCTTTGACCCCTTCACCCTATCCACCAGCTTCCTGGTGGATAGGGTGAGGGAGTCAAAGGTTACGTTTTTGTTTTGCTAGCATGGTCGACGATGCTGGATGCTGGTGGACAGGGTGCGGGAGTCAAAGGGTTAATGACCGTACCCATCATTCTGGTGGTGTCAGCTTAATGTTTCGACGTCCCTCTCCCACACTCCTCCTCATTTCAAGATCGTCCTTGCTCAGAGGGTTTTGTACAGACTCAGAGTACCTGCCAGAAATACTGCTGGCAGATTTGGGCGGACCGCATATGGACCTGTCCGAATGCGATGAATCCCTTATGAACAAAGTCCGAGTGTGGCGTCACTTCTGCCTTTATGCCAGTTTTGTTTTTTTCCTAATGACAAACAGAATTCTTGAAAAGAACTTTTTTTCTCGGGGGGGGGGGGGGGGGGGGGTAGAGGGGAACTGCCGCATGTTTCTCACTGCATTGAGCGTGTGCTGCTCATTTCAACTTTCCAATGCATCAGCAAACCCAAGTTTATTCAGTTGCACTTCAAATGCTGGGAAGTCCTCAGGAGCAATCAATATCAAGCTACGTTCTTTTTTCTGTTCCCTTTGCTTCAAAAGTGGGCAGTGTTCCATGCTCTTGAGGGTACGTTTAGATGGGTAAGGTTCCTTTTTTCTTTTGTTTGTCTCTTTCTTTTTCGGTGGTGTTGCTGTTGTTGAAATCTCTCTTTTTAGAAAATAAGAACTAGACCTGAGACAGACAGACAGACAGAAGAAGAGAGAGAGAGACAGACAGACAGAGACAGACAGACGAGAAGAGAGTGAGTGGTGTGTGTGTGTGTGTGTGTGTGTGCGTGGTATTTGTGTGTGGTGGTATTGTGTGTGTTGTACGTGAAAAAACTGTGTGGATACGATTTTCTTAGTACTTTATGGGTGGATCTTTACCAAACATCGTCCAAACTGAAGACTGTTGATGACACACAAAACAAAAATAAGGGAAATTACTTCATACAGATTATATAGACGGGTGTGTGTGTGTGCGTGTGTCTGTGTGTGTATCTCTGTGTATCCGTGTGTGTGTGTGTGTGTGTGTGTGTGTGTGTGTGTGGTGTGTGTGTGTGTGTGTGTGTGTGTTGTGTGTGTTGTGTGTGCGCGGTGTGTGTGTCTCTGTGTGTGTGTGTGTGTCTTTGTGTGTCTGAGTCTGTGTGTGTCTGTGTCTCTGTGTGTGTGTGCTAGCACTGTATGAGCGGATCTTTACTAAGTTTTCATTTGACCAAAGTAGTGGACTGTTGACGACACACGAAACTAAGTTTGTAACATAAGGCACTAAGAACAAGGTCACTGGGAACACACACACACACACACACACACACACACACACACACACCACACACACACACACACACACACACACACACACACACACACACACACACACACACACACACACACAAAGTGCCTGAAATAAACATTTTTTTAGGCAGGTGTGTGAACAAGAACTTTCTCACAAAGTTCTGACAATATTTCGCATCTGTTTTCCCTGTGTGACAACCCGCCATTGTCCTTGATAGAAGTCAAGTTGCACTTCAACTGGAGCTTTTCTAAAGTCACAGTGACCTTGAGAAATACCAAAACCTGACTTTGTCTTGGAGAGCAAAAAATTGACCTCACTGTTTTAAGTTGTTTTTGACAGAATGGATTACTTCTTTCACGCTGTCACTGTACGTATATAAACAATCACAATGGAAATGGTCAAGCTATGCAAATAAATTCCTTTTATTCTGTGATCATGGTGGCACTTATATGAACAGCAATATCACCATTAAAGGTGGAAGTAAATAATAATAATAATAATAATAATTACAATATTCATATAGCGCAAAATCTTGATAAAATCAAATCTAAGCGCTGAACAGACACACACGCACGCACGCACACACACACACACACACACACACACACACACACACACACACACACACACACACACACAGGGCTATAACAATTGCAAAATGTACAGAACACCACTAACGACCCTGATACAATAAAAATGATTATTATCGTCATTATTATTATTATGATCAGTGTTACTCTTAATGTTCATAGCTCAGCCATGGTAACGAGAGATAGAGACAGATGGAAGTCCATGATCGCCAACGCCATGCGGCAGGGCACCTGATGATGATGATCAATGATTCGCACTCGTAATCTGAGGATATGCCCCTAGCGTTGACCATTCCACCCAGTTTATATCATCAGAGGGTGTAAAAAACAAACCTGAATACAAATGGGTAAACATCTTTGAGAACACTAAAACATATACAAAAACTTGTCTCAATCATCTCAAATTGCTTCTGCATATCGCAAGAAAAGAAAGCAACATTTATAGGATATTTCATGAGGTAAGGAAAAAAGAAAAGAAAAGAAAAGAACATTTCTCATACACCACCTATTGTTAAACATAGATACAGTCTCGTTTCACCAACAGAATCCCATTTTGTCAGTAGATTTGAAGATGAAGTATGTCTGAAGATGTCAACACATATTAATGTGAGGTCGATTACACCAGTTGTTCTCTCGTGCCATAATAATAATAATAATATAATAAAAATAATAATAATGATAATAAAATACATTTTAGGA
>CM060309.1:86179440-86234440 GCA_030674185.1 Monoplex corrugatus
AAGTCCGTCCAGCATTCTCTCCCTGGGTCTACCTGGTGCTCTCTTTCCCCCCAGCTTTCCCGTTGTGACCAGGTGCTCCAAATCCCCCTTCCTCATAAAATGGCCTATAGATGTTGCCTGTCTTTTCCTGATCTTCCTTCTGAGTGATCTACTTGTGTCTGCCTCCATCAAGACTGTCTCGTTTGTTTTCTTTGCTGTCCATGGAACTCTCAACATTCTTCTGAGAAAACACATCTCGGCTGCCTCAATCTTGTTCTGGCTTTGCTTGCTGACTGTCCACGCCTCACATCCGTACAACAGTATTGGTTCTATATAACATTCAAGGACTCTCTTTCTGATGTTAATTGATAGGCATTTGTTGGTAAGAATGCTTGTCATCTTCTTGAATGCTATTTTGGCTTGGCCGATTCTGCCAGCTATTTCCGATGTGCATCTGCCGTCTGCTGAAATGACCGTTCCCAGGTATTTGAACTTATTAACCTGTTGTCCATGGTTTTCCTGGGGAAAACTACGATGGCGGTTTCCCTTGCCTTCCATCGGTTTTTTTTTCATGGTTAAAATCCGCTCTCAAATACCGAGAAAGCAACTATTGTCCCATTTTGGGTCACTTGGTCCAAACACAGGACTGAACTATTCCATACGCATGCATACACGATGACTGAACGTAAGAAACCAGCAGGACACCAAAACAGCTGAAAACAAACAAACAAACATAATTGCTGACACATTTTCTATACACAAAGAAAACATACCAAACGTACAGATGGACAGACACACGTCCCTGCAGTCAGTTTTTTGATAACCCTCATTACTTTCCATCTTAAAAAAAAAGGAAGATTATTAAAAAAAAAACAACCTCCAATATAGGAGACAAATGGACAGACTGACAGACAGATGGACAGACAGACGGACACACACTGACAGACAGACAAACTAATGAAGGATACAAGTGGCCACCATAGTTGTTCTTATTCCCCCACCCCAGCCCCTTTTTGATAAGACAAAAACGCCACAGAGGGAACGGGCATTTTCACAAGATCTAGGTCATCATATCTGGAAAATGGTCTGCCTGACAAAAATGGAAATTATCTTTTTAATACTATTTTTTTTCCATGTTCCATCTCTGCTTCCCCTTCCCCTCTCCTTTCATTCTTTTTGCCTCAGAGCCCCCATGTCATCAAGATATTGACACATGTCTCCATCTGACAGCTCTCCATCTTCCTATCCCACTCCTTTTGTTCTCCTATCCCTTCACCCCCACACCACCCCACATACTGATACACACACACCAGAGTCAATCCAGCAGTGCTACTGGAATTTTAGAGTTCCCAGTTTGTTCAAGGGGGATCCAGGATTCATCGCGTTTGGACAATTCCATACGTGCTCAATCCATGCGCCCCTCTCTCTCTTCTTGTCTTTATCCTTACGTCTCCTCCATTCCTCTGTCTCTCTCCCTGCCCCTCCTTCCCTCTCTTTACCCATTATTCTCTTTCCCTTTGCTTCATGTCTCTCCGCTATCACTTCCATCCTCTCCGTCTTCCCCTCTCTTGTTTTCTTCCCTCTGTTTTTATTTTCTTCATCCCCACTTGAGTGAAAAGGGTGATGATTGTGAAGTCAGAGACAGAAGTGGGCATCAATACTAACATCGTAGGCAGTGTCAGGAACGGTCACTGTGTATGAACACTGCCTGCGATAGGAAGAGAGGCTTGACAGAAATAGACTGTCAATCCAAGGAGACAGGGACAGAGCTACCATTTTATAGCATGCGTCAGGCAAAGAGCAACTCTCTCTCTCTGTCTCTCTCTCTCTCTGTGTGTGTGTGTGTGTGTGTGTGTGTGTGTGTGTGTGTGTGTGTGTGTGTGTGTATGTGTGTGTGTGTCTTTCTCTATCACCCTCCCTCTCTCCCTTCCTACCGCCACCGCTTTTTCCATCTCTTTCCATTTATCCATTCCCTCTCTGTCCATCTCTATCCCCCTACCGTCTTCTTCTCCATTCTATCTCACCTTGTCTACCTCACACACACATTCTCTCTTTCTTCTTCCATGTCTCTCTCTCACTCCCATTCTTTTCTTTTTTCTCTTTCTCCTTCTACCTCCCCTCTTCTTCTTTTTCACCCCTCTCTCTCTTCATTTCCCATTCTCTCCTTTCCTTTCTCTCCTCCTCTCTCCTTACTCTCTTTCTTTCTCCTTTTTCTCTCATCTCTCTCCTGCTGCTGCCTCTCTTCCGTTACCATCTCTCCCTCTTCCTCGTTTCTTCTCGTTTTCTCTCCACTCTCTCTGTCCTTGTCTCCCCCCTCCCCCTTGTTACCTCTCGATCTCTTCCCCTTTCTCTCCTAACAGTTAAAACATATTTTACTTTGTGTTTTCCCCTCTCTCCATCTTTCTTTCTCTCTCCTTTGTAATTTCTCTCTCTCTCCCAGTCTCTTTCTAACTCTCTCTGCTGACCTCTCTCTCCGTCTTCCTTCTCTGTCCCTCTTCTTCCCTCTCTCATCTTCCCTATCTTTCCTGTCCTTATATTTCTCTATCTCTCTCCACTATTTCACTGTTCCCCTCTTTTCCCCTGTTGCTCTGTCCTCTTTCTCTCCTTCTCCCTACCTTCTCTCCCTTCCTCTTTCTCCATCTTCTTCTCGCACTGTCTCTCCCCTCCCCTCTCTTTCCCCAAGTGTATGAAAAGGGTGATGGTGATGGAATCACAGACAGAGGTGGACATCAATATTGACATCAAAGGCAGTGTCAGGAACGGTAACTGTGTATGGACACTGCCGGCGACAGTAAGAGATACTTGACAGAAATAGACTTTGAATCGTAAGGAGACTGGACATGGAGCTACCATTTTATAGCACCCATCAGGCTCTTTGCAGCTCTCTCTCTCTCTCTGTATATAGTTTTCTATCGCTCTTTTCTCTCTTTCTACCCTTCTCTCTCTCTCTGTACCCTTTCCCCATCTCTTTCTCTTCATCTGTCTCCCTCTATTCACCCTCTCACCCTGTCCATCTCCTATACTCCTCTACCTTTCTATATCTCCCTTTCTTTCTCATACTCTCTTTTTCTGTTCTTCGCTTTCTCTCTCACCCTCCCTGTCTCGTTCTCTCTGGCACCCATTCTCTTCCCTCATTCTCGCTGTCCTCATGCCTCCCCTTTCCCTCTTACCCATTTCTCTCTTTTTCTTCCTTTTTTCCCTCCCCCCTCTTTCTCTCCTTTTCCCTTCTTTCTCACTCTTTATCTGTCCTTATCGCTCCCCCCCTCTCTCCTTTCTCTTCTCTCTACTGTTCCCCTTCCCCTCCCTTTTTCCTCCTTGTTATCTTTTCTTCTTCATCCCTCTCCCTCTGTCTCCCTCTTTCTCTTTCTTCCCCATTTCATTCTGTCGCTAGTTCTCTTTCCCCCTCTCTCCAAACAACTGAAATATGTTTTACTTTGAGTTTTCCGCTATCTCTCTCTCTCTCTCTCTCTCTTTCGTGAGTTTTTCGCTCTCTCTCCATCTTTTTCTCTTCTTCTTCTCTCTCTCCCAGTCTCTTTCTAACTCTCTCTGTTGACCCCGCCCCCCTCTCTCTCTCCACCCTATGTTTTGTCCCTCTGTCTCTCCTCCTATGTTTATGTTATCGCTTTTTCTCTCTCCTCCCTCCCTCTCCACCCCCATTTCTCTGATCTTCTCGCTTTTACCTCTCTTCTTCTTCTCCACCCACCCACCCCCAGCTCTCTGTCCTTCTTTCTCCCTCCCTCCCTATTTCTCCATGTTCATTTCCCCCCTCTCCTCGGCTCTCCCTTCCCCACTGGTGAGAAACGGGTGATGATGGTGAAAACAGAGACAGAGGTGGACATCAATGCTGATATCAAAGGCAGTGCCAGGAACGGTCACTGTGTATGGTACTGCGAGCAACAGGCAGAGATTCTTAACAGAAATACTGTCATTCCTAAGGCGAGACAAGCAGAGATATTTAACAGAAAAACTGTCAATCCTGAGGAGGGAGGACATGGATCTGCCATTCTATAACATGCATGAGGCAAGGAGCAGCTCGCTCTCTCTCTCTTTCTCTCTCCCCCCTGTATGTCTTTCTCTTACTCCTTTTCTCTCCCTCCAATTCTCTCCCTAACAATCTGTCTCCTTGTATGTCTTTCTCTCTCTTCCTCCTCTTCTCTCCCTCTCTCTAATTCTCTCTCTTTACCACTCTCACTCTCTGTATATCTCTTTCTCCATCCCTTTTCCTTTGTCTTCCTCTGTCGCCATCTCTCTCTTTCTCTGGTCTCTCTTCCCCCCCCCCCCCTTTCTCTCTATCTGTCTATCTCACACACACAGTCCAATCTCTCTATTTCTCTCCCTATCCTATCTTCTTCCTCTCTCTCTCTCTCGCTCTCTCTCCCTCTCCTGTCATCTCTTGCTCCCATACTGTCTCCTCTCTTTCCTCCCTCACCCATCTCTTCCTCTACTCTCTGGCTTCTCCTTCCTGTATCTCTCTCCTTCTCCCTCTCTTTTTTTCTCCTCTCTCTTCTGCTGTCTCCCTCTTGGTTTCCTTCCGTCTTTCCTCTCCATCTCTTTTCTCCCTCCTTTTCCTTCCAATCTCTCTCTTTTCTCTGCCAGTCTGTCTCCCCCCCACTCCTTTTCTCTCTCCTCTCGTTTTCCCTCTCTTGACACAATGAAACATTTTTATACTCTGACTTTGAGTCTTCCCCTCTCTTTCCATACTTCTCTGTCTCCTTCTCATTTTCCATCTCTCTCTTCTGATCTCTTTCTAGCTTCTCTCTCTGTTGACCGCTCTCCTACCCTCCCTCTCTGTCCCCCCTCTCTCTATTCTTCCCTTTCTCTCTCCCTATCTTTCTGTCCTCTCTTTTTCTGTCTTCTTCTCCCTCCCTTGTCTCCATGTCCCTTCTTTTCCATTTCTCTCTCTTCCTTACGCCTTTGTCTTTTGCCCCCCTCCCCCTCCTCTCTCTGTATCTCCTCCTGCTTCTCTGTCTCCTCTCCTCCTCTCCCACTCCTGTGAAGAGGGTGATAGTGGTGAAATCAGAGACAGAGGTGGACATCAATAATGATATCAAAGCCAGAGTCAGGAACGGTCACTGTGTATGGACACTGCCGGCAACAGGAAGAGATGCTTGACAGAAACAGACCGTGAATCCTAAGGAGACAAGGGGCAGGACATAAGGCACCACCATTCCATGACTTGCAGCCGGCAAGGAGCAGCTCTCTCTCTCTCTCTTTCTTTCTCTGTTTCTGTCACTCTTTGCTTATGCATCCTTCTCTGGCGGGGACACACACACACTCACACACACACTCTCTCTCTCATCTCTTTTCTTTCTCTGTCACTCTTTACTTATGCATCCTCTTTGTCGGGGACACACACACACACGCTCTTTCTTTCTTTCTCTCTCTCATCTCTTTTCTTTCTCTGTTTCTGTTACTCTTTGCTTATGTATCCTTCTCTGCCGGGAACACACACACACACTCGCACTCTCTCTTTCTCTATGAAACAGGATAAATGCTCAACATTTAGAGTGACAGATATGTGTGTACAGCCGAAATATTGGGGGAAAATACGTTTTACTTGTTTTCTTTTCGTCATTTTTCAACCTCTTTTCTCTCTCTCTCTCTCTCTCTCTCTTCTTTCTGTTTAAAAATCCCCCCATGTCTTTCCACCTGTACCAACAAGCTTTAAAGTTTTCTTCTCGACGAGTACTCATGGCTCAATATCGTTGATTGACAGTGAACTGACGTGCAGTATCTAAACAACAAGGCCTCTGATGAAGGTCTGACACGGCAGAAAAACCATCTTTCACGTTTAATCTGCAGGACTGTGGAACTAGACAAAGTAAGAGTCAGTGTGGACTGCACTGAGCTGGACTGGACCGTTTTTCTTGCTTTTGTTTTCTTTAAGCTGTCCCACTCTCTGTACCTTCACTACCCTCACATTGCTCATTTTGACTTTCCAGTTTCAGTTTCTCAAGATAACAATGAGAATAATACTAATGATAGCTGTAAGGCGCCAAATCTTGATACAAAAATCAAACCAAACGCACACTCTCATAATTCACCAAAGCATTCACCCACAAGGAACAAAACCTAAGAGTACAAAGCATGTACAAACTGGGAGAAGGAGGTCAGGAGGTTGTGAGTGGGACGAAAGGGGGGGCACGTAGAAGGCAATATCACTGCCGGACAAAAAGATACGTCTTTGAGTGAGATTTGAAGGACTGCTGAACGCAACAGTATGTCTTTAAAGACAAGAGTAAATGACCGTTGAATAGGCAGGGGAAGCTCGTTCCAGCTGTAAGGATTAAACACAGAAAATGAGCAGGGATGACTGTGGAACATCTGTATAAAGGGATTTGTACACAAGTAGTATCAGAAGCAGAGCAGAGAAGTTGATCAGGGGTGTGCATTAGAAATAGAAGACAACGTCTCTGTACTTGGAATGAATTCCATATGCACTGACTCCACTGATAGAGAAGGTCCACAACAATCATGGCTGAAGTCTTAAGCCTGCACATAAACACACTGACAAGGTCTTGGGGTCTTACCTAGCATACGGGTTTCCTATCTCCAGTACACCTCCAAACCCACTGGAAGTGGAAGTCACCATGAGCGTGAGACATGAAAGGCTACAGAATCTGGGACCATTTCTGACAATGCTAAGCAAGTCTATGTTTTGAAAACAGCGCTGTATGAGAACAAATCATAATTTGTAACAATGTTATCATAATGAGAATGACAATGATGATGCTAATTAGATTCCATTCTGGACTGAGACTGCATGACAAGGCTGTACTCTACACTAACTTAGCTTGGATTTTGTTATTATTTTTTCCTTGTTATTGTTTGTTTTGTTTCTTGCTGAGGTGAATTTGTCCACCTAAACATCTGGGTTGCCCAGTCTGGAAAGCACACTGCTGCAGAATAGCATCAGTCTTTTTTGTTCCCCCATGGAGATGCCGGGGGCTCTCTCAGTATAGATAGTATCATCACCTTCTGGAAATTCTGTGCTTGAGATTTCCTCTTTTCTGTCACTCTCTTTGTTTCTGCCTTTTCCCTTTGCTTTCTGTCATTTCTTCCTATCATTTTCTGCCTTGCTGGTCCATTCACCTGCATGTGTTCGATAAAGTCTTAAGTATTGTAATTATTATTATTATAAGTACTTTTTCTTAGGATTGATATAATTGGGTACATGTATTAAGTGTATTTTGGCTCTAGAGAGGTAAGATACGCGGAAGCAGTTTTTGTGTATGTGTGTACTTTTATTAACTATCAGGGTGGATTTTCCATTGAAGTTTACCAGAACCAACCTCTTTTGTTGCAGTGAGCTCTTGAATGCATGCAAAGTGAATGCTCCACTCAGAAACTCAGTTCACACTCGTAGCTTGCTCATTGGCGTGTAGACAACTAGGTTACAGTTACATTTCAATACAGTATGAGCGGCCAGTAACACGGCATGCAGTAAACAACGGCATTTCAGCAACAGTTATCATTTGATTATCGGTTGTTTATTTAGTTGTCTGCTTTCGTTTGTTTGTTCGTTCCTTTTTTTTCATTTGTTTGGCTTGGTCCTTTATATTCATGGATTTGTTGAGACAGCAAAGATCTCACACTTCTTTTATTTTGTCTATGCCTCCATACCACCTAAAAACAGTCACTCTCCTTCTCTATCCCCGTAACTGTCACTCCTCATCCTCAACACAATAACTATTTTCCCTCTTCCTTACCCTTGTAACTATCACTCTTCTTCCTCACTCCAATAACTATCATATCTCTTCTTCAGCCTTATAACTATCACTCCTCTTTCTCGCCTTTAAACTATCATTCACACTCTTCACTCTTGTCACTATCACTCACCTTCCTCACTCCAATAACTTTCATTCCTCTTCCTCAGCCTTATAATTATCAGTCCTCTTTCTCACCCTTAAACTATCACTCCTCTCCCTCAACCCATAACTTTCACTCCTTCTCAGCCTATAACTATCACTCCTGTTTATCATCCACATAACACTCCTCTTCCACATCCCCATAACTATCACTCTGCCTCACACCCATAACTATCATTTAACTATTACTCCTCGGTCCTTCTCTATATTCCATAACTATCACTCTGCCTCACACCCATAACTATCATTTAACTAAACCTCCTCCTCCTCACATCCCCATAACTATCACTCTGCCTCAGACCCGTAACTATCATTTAATCAACATTCCTCCTTCTCATAACTATCACTCTGTCTCAGACCCGTAACATCATTTAACTAACATTCCTCCTCTCCAATAACTATCACTCTGTCTCAGACCCGTAACTATCATTTAACTAACACCTCCTCCTCCACATCCACATAACTATCACTCTGCCTCACCCATAACTATCACTCTGCCTCACCCATAACTATCACTCTGCCTCAGACCCGTAACTATCATTTAACTAACACTCCTCCTTCTCATAACTATCACTCTGCCTCAACCCGTAACTATCATTTAACTACACTCTCCTCCTTCTCATAACTATCACTCTGCCTCAGACCCGTAACTATCATTTAACTAACACTCCTCCTTCTCATAACTATCACTCTGCCTCAGACCCATAACTATCATTTAACTACACTACCTCTCCTCAACATCTCTCACCACATTTACAACTTCACTCTACTACACCTCCCACACCCATAACTATCATTTAACTAACACTCCTCCTTCTCATAACTATCACTCTGCCTCACACCCATAACTATCATTTAACTAACCTCCACATCCCATAACTATCACTCTGCCTCACACCCATAACTATCATTTAACTAACACCCTCTCCTCCATAACTATCACTCTGCCTCACACCCATAACTATCATTTAACTAACACTCCTCCTCTCATAACTATCACTCTGCCTCACACCCATAACTATCATTACTAACACTCCTCCTCTAACTACTATCACTCTGCCTCAACCCTAACTATCATTTAACTAACACTCCTCCTCACATCCCATAACTATCACTCTGCCTCACACCATAACTATCATTTAACTAACACTCCTCCACATCCCATAACTATCACTCTGCCTCACACCCATAACTATCATTTAACTAACACTCCTCCTCCACATCCCATAACTATCACTCTGCCTCACACCCATAACTATCATTTAACTAACACTCCTCTCCACATCCACATAACTATCACTCTGCCTCACACCCATAACTATCATTTAACTAACACTCCTCCTCCACATCCCCATAACTATCACTCTGCCTCACACCCATAACTATCATTTAACTAACACTCCTCCCACATCCATATAACTATCACTCTGCCTCACACCCATAACTATCATTTAACTAACACTCCCCCTCCACATCCATATAACTATCACTCTGCCTCACACCCATAACTATCACTCTCCCTCTCTCCACCCTCCTCCACCTGTGGCTCGTTTTTTCCGTCTCACCCAAACTGTCCCACCACCCTGCCTGCCCCGCGACTTGATACAGTAAGAGTAGCCCGGGGCCAAGACTTGGAAATGCAAAGAAAAGTAACGATTTCCGATGGCAAGCTGTCTTTGGTAGGAGAGGACTAGATTGCTGAGGCTCGCTGATTCCCAGCACTTTTTATCGACACTTCTTTGTGATGTAGGAGATAGAAGAAGTGTGTGTGTGTGTGTGTGTGTGTGTGTGTGTGTGCGTGGTGCTGCGTGCTGCGTGCTGTGTGTGTGTGTGTGTGTGTGTGTGTGTGTGTGTGTTGTGTGTGTGTGTGTGTGTGTTGTGTGTGTGTGTGGCGGGGACGGCGGAAGAGAGGGAGAACAGTGAAAGGGTCGAATACAAGGATAATGGGAGTCAAGTAAGGAAAATATATCAAACAGTTAAGCCATATGAAACAATCTGACTAAGCTGCATTTTCAAAAAAAACTTTCACACACACACACACACACACACACACACACACACACACACACACACACACACACACACACACACACACACACACACACACACACACACACACACACTCTCTCTCTCTCTCTCTCACATATTCATACAGGCTCTTGAGATACGGGCACCTGTGGTGTTCATAGGACATTTGAGCAAAACCCTCAATGATGTATCACGTAGTGGATGAGACCTGCCTGTGTGGTCCCAGTCTTCCCAAAAGCCCTGAGAACATTCAGCTCTGGGTAGGTGTCATTTTGGGCCGAAAAATCATAAATCATTTTGAAAGGGCTGGGGTATACCACAGCGATTGATTTTTTTTTCTTTCATTGTTCATGGAACTGTCAAGACAGAGACAAGATTACTAAATCCTCTCTTTGTGTGTGTGTGTTCCAACACGTCCTGTCAATTCAGTACTTCCACATCCCCATTCCTACCCCTACCTCACACTTTTCTCCATCATCTCTCCTCTTTATCCTCTTCCTCGCCCACTTCCTGCCTCCTCTCTGTGGTTCCCCCATTATCACCCCCATCCCTTGACGTTGAAAGAGTCTGCATGCTAGCTTACAAAAACTGTACACCCAGTATTGCCACTTTCCCTCCACCACCAACCTCACATTCATTCTTGCTCTTACCTCTCATCCTCCCCCCCACCCACCCCCCATTCATTCCTCTCTGTCCAGCCCCAAATCCCCATCCTGCATCTAGTTTTTCTTCCTCCCCCCCCCCTTACAACTGACAAATTCTCCACTCAGTAGCTGCAGTCAAAGAGTGTCCAGGGAACTAGGACTGCCTGCATGCCATCCTATACTGTTGAGCCAGCACACTACCACTTCCCACCCATGCCCCCATCACACCTCTAACTCCTCTTCCTCTCCCCCATCCTCCTAAAACTGCCCCCTTTCCGTCACTCTTCTCCTGTGGGCCCACCTCACCAACAGCTCCTCACTAAAACTGCTACAGTCAAACAGTAGCCAGCAGTCAAGACTTGAGATGCATAGGAAAGGCAACGATTTCCGATGGCAAGTTGTCCCAGTGGCAGAGGACTTGATTGATAGAGGTTTGCTGATTCCCAGCGCTTTTTATCGACACCTCTTTGTGACGTAGCACATAGAAGAACTCAAGAAGTGTGTATATAAGGAGGGGGGAAGGTAGAGAGAGTAAACAAGAATGAAAGGGCTTTGGAGGATGACGTCTGTTTTAAAATACAAACAAAGAAGCGTACGCGCGCGTGCGCGCGCGCGCACACACACACACACACACATTACGCACGCACACACACACAACACACAGAAAGCAAAAACAGCGTCACATACAGCACACACAGACACACACAGACACACACACACAGACACATACACACACACACACACAAACAAACAAACAAACAAAAAGAAAGAAAAGCTAAACAAAAAGGAAAAAAATACCCGTACACTCTACGAAATCATCTGC
The DNA here is from genome assembly GCA_030674185.1 of Monoplex corrugatus. NCBI lineage: Eukaryota > Metazoa > Mollusca > Gastropoda > Littorinimorpha > Ranellidae > Monoplex > Monoplex corrugatus. Next base: position 86,190,783 of record CM060309.1, read on the forward strand.
CCATGTTACGTATTTCAAAAATGAAATTCTTCTCAAAATCCTTGTAGCCCACACTATGAATCAGCTGTATTTAAATGATATGCAGAAAATTATTTCTCCTTAAGTCAATTCAGTCTACTCCAATTCAGTTCAATCCTATATATTTTATCATCTCTAAAAGAGAAATCAAATGAACTGCTGTCACAGTGCCACAAATAAAGCATATGAAAATGAAATGAAATACACACACACGCAAGAATATTTTAGCAATGGCGTGGCCATAAAGATTTTCTTTCGTTAGTTTGTTATTTCCGTTCCTTTCTTTATTTGCATTTTGCTCGTTTGCTTGTTTGTGTGTTTGTTCACAGAACTGCCAAGGGAGACAAGATGGCGAAAATCCTCCATCAAGTTGGTGTCTTCATGCCAACACATATTGTCAATACTTTATCCATCCCCATACCTTCCACTCTCTCCATCCTCTTTTTTTCCTTCTGCTGCCAAACTGTTCCTTTTCTCCTCTGCATACCCCCTACTCTCCCAACCACCCACTATCCCCCCCCCCTTACTCAACAGCTACAATAAAAGAGTAGCTAGAGGCCAAGACTTGGAAATACATAGAAAAGGCACCGATTTCCGATGGCAAGTTGTCTTGGGTGGAGAGGACTAGATTGCTAGAGGCTTGCTGATTCCCAGCGCTTTTTATCGACACCGCTTTGTGATGTAGTAGACAGGCGAAGTGTGTGGGCAGAGTGGGGGAAAGCCTCAAAAGGTCCAAGGAGGCCGATGTGAGTCATGAAGTAAATAAAAAGTAAAGGTGGTCAAACCACACTGAAAGTCTCACTAACACATCTGGTTTGCATCTTCACGGAATTTTTCTCTATCCATTCATTTTTTTATCAGATTGAGGAACATACAGAGGGGGAAGTTTTAAGCCACATCATGCTGAATGCTTTATTTTCATGTAATACGTGTCGAACTTGAAGAAAATAATTGTAATAACTAGTGACTTGGTTTGCAATGAGAGATTATTATTATTATTATTATTATTATGAACATTTAGTACGCCTAATCAAATTAATGCCCTAGGCGTTTACAATGGCAAAACATATAACCAGAATCACAAGCACACACACACACGCCCACAGAAGCACCCACACACACACAAACACACACACACACACACAAACACACACACAGCGTGACATGCAAATACAATGACACATTGACACTAAGACATAAAACATTCTCAGATTAACATTAAAGTTGTATTACATATTGAAAATACAAATGACTCAACAACAAACACAGTATGAGCAAAATTCAGGAAGCATGTTTAAAATTGCTACAAACCAATGGTCAAACAAGTTGTGAAACAAATCTTAACGAAAATTAAAATTTGAGCTGAAACGTAATGCAACAATTGCACACACACACACACATATACACACACACGCGCGCGCGCGCACACACACACACACACACACACACACACACACACGCACACATACACGCAAACACAGGTACAAACACTTAGCCCTCATGGTATAATTTTTCAAGTAATCCTGTAACAATCCAGAATCTACACATATATAAATAGATATGCACACATAATTGCAGTCAGTAAACAGAATAACCCTACAAATAAAAAGTTTCATACGTTCAAATTCATACAATGACAAGTGGCCAGCTGTCCTTACTTTTTATCCAGGCAGCTTCTGCCACCATCAGATGAGAAGCATTATGAATATCAATACTTTGCTAGTACCTGATTTGCTAGCAGGCAGTGTAGATTTTATTTCTTTCCACCACTCTGCATGTACTTGAATAAAAATGAATCATACTAAGCGTTGTAGGGACCAAGAGTAGGGAAAGTATTGATTTTGCAGCTTTGTAGATGGAGATATGTGCAGTGTGTTCATAACTAGTATTTAAGGAGTGCATGTGGACAGACACCGTACCAGAATCAGTCTGGCTTCAAAAGGTCACAGACAAATGACTTACAATCGACTACGGGCTAACTGACCACTGAAGAAACAGAACTTGAGGGCAATTGATCATCACTGATAATGAAAATGAAGTTGAAATTTTCTCAGGTGAAACCAAATCAAATTTCAGACAAAATAAATTCGAAGGATTGATTGTCATAAGTACCTTCAGTAAAATGGATTTTATGTATAAATGCAGTTGTTCAGGGGTCAAAGATTGATCACTGTCTGCTCATTAATTGTCCTGCATGTGGTCACAGTGACCAACACACATTCACATACATGCATGCATACATTATCTTTGTATCTATTCATGTTTCTATGCATGTATGCATGTATTATGTGCATATGTATATGTTCATGTCTCTATGTTACGTCTCTATATACGTATGTATGTATGTATGTCTGCATGCATGTATGTATGTACGTATTATGTATGCATGTGTGTATGTCTGTCTGTATGTATGTATGGATGGATGGATGTATTATGTATGTATGTATGTATGTGTGGATGGATGTAAGAATCTGTATGTAGTATATATGTATGTATGTATGGATGGATGGATGGATGGATGGATGGATGGATGGATGGATGGATGGATGGATGGATGGATGGATGGATGGATGGATGGATATGAAGATGTATGGATGTATGCAGGGAGAAGAGTGACAGAATAGTTAAGATGTTCGCCTGGCAATAATCAAAGTCCAGGTTCTTGGGTTCGTTTGCCATACCGGCCTTGACTTTTCTCCTCAGTTTGACCAGAAAATCGAACTGAACCTCTAGTCCTTCTGAAGGAGACGACTCATGTGCCTTGTGGCCTTTGCATGATAAAGATCCCACTGCAGTTGAAAATCGTCAAGAGCTGAGCATTCACCCAGATGCCTTGGCAAAAAATGAAGCTAGTGGAGAGATGGGCTCATTTCCCAGGTTTCTCTCATTGAGTCCCTGTTAGCTTTCTGCTTTTCTGAAGTCTTGGCCCCAAAAAAGAGAGAAAAGAGTAAACGAGTGAATATGTGTGTGTGACAGAGAAGATGACAACTTGGGTCAAGAGTCAGTCGTCGAACAGGCTTGTGTGTGAACCTAGCTCAGCATCCAGTGTGAGTGTGTGTGTGAGTGAGAGAGACAGAGAGAGAGACAGAGAGACAGAGAGAGAGACAGAGAGAGGGGGAAGGAAGAATGACGGCTTGGGTCAGGGGTCACATGCCCTACTCCCCTCACTGTCTTCCCCCTCCCAGTTTGCGTGTGCTTTGTGCCTTGGAGATTTGGTCATTGTTGGTAATTGCTTTGGTGAATGACGAAGTGTGCGCCTTGGTTTGATTCTTAAGTCAAGATTTGGCACACTATTATTATTATTATATTATTATTATTATTATTATTATTATTATCATTATTATTATTATTATATTATTATTATTATTATTATTATTATTATTATTATTATTATTATTATTATTATTATTATTATTATCATTATTATTATTATTATATCATTATTGTTGTTATTGTTATTGGGTTATATCATCATCATCATCATTATCATTTATAATAATAATTAATCAATAATAATCATTATTATTATCATTAATGATTATCTATGTATGTATGTATGTATGTATGTATGTATGTATGTATGTATGTATGTATGTATGTATGTATGTATCTATCTATCTATCTATCTATCTATCCATCTATCTGTCTATCTATCTGTCTCGTGCAGGCAGACTGGGAAGTGAGTGTTCTATCTCTGTGGCCACCTCCCAGTCTCTGCTTGAAGTGCTTGATTACATGCGTTACACGCAGTGGAGTACTGCAGATGCAGAAATTAAAATCCTCTCCTGTTTTGGATCAACAGAAGCTAGATATCTAGTGTCCCTTAAACTGATGCAATGAACTGCACCCAATGACATGTATTATTGTTATTCAAATATCAAAAGTGTAAACTCTCTCTCTCTCTCCCTCTCTCTCCCTTTCCCTCTCTCTCTCTTTCTTTCTCTCTCTCTCGCTCTCTCTTCCCTCTCTCTTTCTCTCCCTCCCTCTCTCCCCCCCTCTCTCTCTCTCTTTGCCCCCTACACTTGTCCTGTCTCCTACATTGCTAAGAGGTGTCGATAAAAAGCGCTGGGAATCAGCAAGCCTCAGCAATCTATTCTTCTCCACCCAAGACAGCTTGCCATCGGAAATCGTTGCCTTTTCTATGCATTTCCAAGTCTTGGCCCCTGGCTACTCTGACTGTAGCTGTAATGGGTAAGTTGTGTGGGGGCTGGGGGGGGGGAGAGGAAAGTAGACAGGAACTGGGAAGAGATGAGGGAAGGGAGAGGTGAGGAGGGGGGTAGGGGGAGCAAAGGAGTTGTAAGGATCTAAAATACATGGTAGCTCACAGAGATGGGGAAGGCATTTGTTAGCACTTTGACTCTATCCCAATGGATACATAAACAAACACATGGAGAAAAAATGTCAGACAAAATCAGCCAATCAACCAATTAACCAAAGAAACAAAAACAGCAAAGCTGTTAAAATAAAACCCAAAACGCACCGATCAGGTCAGTCTACATTTGTTTGTTTGCTAACTGATGTTACTTGTGTTCTTTGTAGGGTAAACAGGCACTGTGCCTTATGTAATTCTGTATGTTTGTACTGAGCCACTGTGTATGTGTGTGCGTGTGTGTGTATATGTGTGTGTGTGTGTATGTGTGTGTGTGTGTGTGTGTGTGTGTGTGTGCATGTATTCCTGTGTGTGTGTGTGTGTGCGTGTGTGTGTGTGTGCATGTATTCCTGTGTGTGTGTGTGTACGTGGTGTTGTGTGTGGTGTGTGTGCTGTATCTGTGTGGTGTGTGTGTGTGTAGTGTGTCTGTGTGTGTGTGGTGTGTGTGTGTATTCCTTGTGTGTGTGTGTGTGTGTGTGTGTGTGTGTGTGTGTGCATGTATTCCTGGTGTGTGTGTGTGTGTGGGTGGTGTGTGTGTGTGATGTATCGGGGGACGTGGTGTGTGACTGTGCATGTGTGTGCATATATCCTGTGTTGTGTGTACGGTGTGGACTTGCATGTGGGCATTATACCAATGTGCATGAATAAATGCATGTGTGAATAAGTGTATGTGTGTACATATACGCATGCGTGTATCTGTGTGTGTGTGTCGGGGGGGGGGGAGGGTGTAGAGAAAAGCACATGTTTGTCAGGAGAGGGTGAAAAGGATGGAGAGAGTGGAAGATGTGGGGATGGAAGACACACTGTAACAAAACGTGCTGTCATGCAAACACCAACCTGATACAGGAATTTTAGCCATCTTGTCAACTTTGTCATGTCCTGAGCAAACTAACAGACAAAGAAAATAAGACAAAGAAAGAAAGAAACAGAAACAACAAACAAAAGATGTCTTCTTTTTCATTCATTTTACCTCTCATACCATTCTGGGTGTTGCAGAGAAAAAGCACCCATGGTCAGCTTTAAGCTTGGAAGACCTGATGAAGAAAGATGTCTTGTAAAGCATCAAGACCTTCATGTCATCAATCCAGGTCCTCCTTGGTATGCCTCATGTCTGATACCCAGGCGTCCTTTTATTGTGTGCTTGATGAGCTCACTTTATATATAATCTGCAAACAAATAATGACACTGTGGTCCAGTAATACGTAAAATTCTTTATATCAATACATCATCACAAGCAAAATAATGTCAATCTTGCATGTAAAATAAAATCATACAAAAGCAAATGTGCACTTCCCTAAATAACACATACACACACCACCTCTACCATATAACACGTTCGATCATTAAATGAATTGATCAGTAAATAAATGAATAAGTAAAAAGACATATTTGACCGATATCATTCTCATCTCCTGCATTCCACTTGCATTCCATACCTCGCCAATGAATAGGTTCTTGTACAGGTTCAAGAAATCAGACAGATTATTACTGACAGTGTTGGGCAGAGCGCATATGGAGCTGTTTGAGTGCAATAATTCTTCCCAAACAAATTCAAATTCAGTGTTAGAAATGCAGCCAGAAAAATAGGCAATCTTGTTGGCATGGAAATTGCCTGTGATGAGGCCTATTCAATGCCAGTGTTCCGCCAGCTCCTTGAAAACCTCTACAAGAGCAGAGTGTGTAGACTAAACATATGTACACGTGCCCCACCCACGCCCAGCGTCTGTTCTTTTCGTGTGTCAACATAGTGGCACGTGCAGCTCAAACACCGATATTTGATGACAGTGAATAATTGATGGAATGTCAGGCGAGAACAATGTAGACATATAACTACAGTGAAAGGTTAAACGATGCCCGCACGGTATGGTCTTTTCACAATATCCCGTTTTTAAAGAAAGGGCAGTGGGATCTGGATCGATCTGTTTCGTGTGAGTGTGTGTGGAGGGGAGGGCGTATAGGGGTGGTTGTTGTGTGGTGTTGTATGATGGAGTGGTGATGGTGGTGGTCGGCGTATGTGTGCGTATATACAGGGGTAGTGGTTATACTTGTGGTGTGTGTGTGTGGTGGTGTGTGTATGTACAGGGGTGATGGTTGTACGGTGTGGTGTGGTGGTGTGTGTATGTACAAGGATGATGGTTGTACGGTGTGGTGTGGTGGTGTGTGTATGTACAGGGGTGATGGTTGTACGGTGTGGTGTGGTGGTGTGTGTATGTACAGGGGTGATGGTTGTACGGTGTGGTGTGGTGGTGTGTGTATGTACAGGGTGATGGTTGTACGGTGTGGTGTGGTGTGGTGGTGTGGGTATGTACAAGGGTGATGGTTGTACGGTGTGGTGTGGTGGTGTGTGTATGTACAAGGATGATGGTTGTACGGTGTGGTGTGGTGTGGTGGTGTGTGTATGTACAGGGGTGATGGTTGTACGTGTGTGGTGTGGTGTGGTGGTGTGTGTATGTACAGGGGTGATGGTTGTACGGTGTGGTGTGGTGTGGTGGTGTGTGTATGTACAAGGATGATGGTTGTACGGTGTGGTGTGATGGTGTGTGTATGTACAAGGGTGATGGTTGTACGGTGTGGTGTGGTGGTGTGTGTATGTACAAGGGTGATGGTTGTACGGTGTGGTGTGTGTATGTACAAGGGTGATGGTTGTACGGTGTGGTGTGGTGGTGTATGTATGTGCAAGGGTGATGGTTGTACGGTGTGGTGTGGTGGTGTATGTATGTGCAAGGGTGATGGTTGTACGGTGTGGTGGTGGTGTGTGTGTTGTACAAGGGTGATGGTTGTACGGTGTGGTGTGGTGGTGTGTGTATGTACAAGGGCGATGGTTGTACGGTGTGGTGTGGTGGTGTGTGTATGTACAGGGCAATGGTTGTACGGTGTGGTGTAGTTGTGGTGGTGGTGTGTGTGTGTATGTACAGGGTTGGTGGTTGTACGGTGTGGTGTACTGGTGGTGGTGGTGGTGGTGGTGTGTGTTATGTACAGGGTTGGTGGTTGTACGGTGTGGTGTAGTGGTGGTGGTAGTGGTGTGTGTGGTGGTGTGTGTATGTACAGGGTTGGTGGTTGTACGGTGTGGTGTAGTGGTGGTGGTGGTGTGTGTGTGTGGTGGTGTGTGTATGTACAGGGTTGGTGGTTGTACGGTGTGGTGTAGGGGGTGGTGGTGTATGTGGTGGTGTGTGTATGTACAGGGTTGGTGGTTACACGGTGTGGTGTAGTGGTGTTGGTGGTGGTGTGTGGTAGTGTGTGTATGTACAGGGTTGGTGGTTGTACAGTGTGGTGTAGTTGTGGTGGTGGTGGTGAGTGGTGGTGTGTGTATGTACAGGGTTGGTGGTTACACGGTGTGGTGTAGTGGTGTTGGTGGTGGTGTGTGTGGTAGTGTGTGTATGTACAGGGTTGGTGGTTGTACAGTGTGGTGTAGTTGTGGTGTAGTTGTGGTGTGTGTGGTGGTTGAGTGGTGGTGTGTGTATGTACAGGGTGATGGTTGTACGGTGTGGTGTAGTTGTGGTGGTGGTGTGTGTAGTGGTGTGTGTATGTACAGGGTTGGTGGTTGTACGGTGTGATGTAGTGTGGTGGTGTGTGTGGTGGTGTGTGTATGCACAGGGTTGGTGTTACACGGTGTGGTGTAGTGGTGGTGGTGTGGTGTGTGTGGTGGTGTGTATATGTACAGGGTTGGTGGTTGTACAGTGTGGTGTAGCTGTGGTGGTGGTGGTGAGTGGTGGTGTGTGTATGTACAGGGGTGATGGTTGTACGGTGTGGTGTAGTTGTGGTGGTGGTGAGTGGTGGTGTGTGTATGTACAGGGGTGATGGTTGTACGGTGTTGTGTAGTTGTGGTGGTGGTGGTGTGTGTGGTGGTGTGTGTATGTACAGGGTGATGGTTGTACGGTGTAGCGTAGTTGTGGTGGTGGTGGTGTGTGTGGTGGTGTGTGTGATGGTGTGTGTATGTACAGGGGTGATGGTTGTACGGTGTGGCGTAGTTGTGGTGGTGGTGGTGTGTGTGGTGGTGTGTGTGATGGTGTGTGTATGTACAGAGCTGATGGTTGTACGGTGTGGTGTAGTTGTGGTGGTGGTGGTGTGTGTATGTACAGAGCTGATGGTAGTACGGTGTGGTGTAGTTGTGGTGGTGTGTGGTGGTGTGTACAGGGGTGGTGGTGTTACGGTGTGGTGTGTGGTGGTGTGAGTGGTGGTGTGTGTATGTACAGAGCTGATGGTAGTACGGTGTGGTGTAGTTGTGGTGGTGGTGGTGTATGTATGTACAGGGGTGGTGGTGTTATGGTGTGGTGTGGTGGTGTGTGAGTGGTGGTGTGTGTATGTACAGGGTTGATGGTAGTACGGTGTGGTGTAGTTGTTGTGGTGGTGGTGTGTGTATGCACAGGGGTGGTGGTGTTACGGTGTGGTGTGGTGGTGTGAGTGGTGGTGTGTGTATGTACAGAGCTGATGGTAGTACGGTGTGGTGTAGTTGTGGTGGTGGTGGTGTATGTATGTACAGGGGTGGTGTGTTATGGTGTGGTGTGGTGGTGTGAGTGGTGGTGTGTGTATGTACAGGGTTGATGGTAGTACGGTGTGGTGTAGTTGTTGTGGTGGTGGTGTGTGTATGCACAGGGGTGATGGTAGTACGGTGTGGTGTAGTTGTGGTGGTGGTGGTGGTGTATGTACAGAGGTGATGGTAGTACGGTGTGGTGTAGTTGTGGTGGTGGTGTGTGTATGTACAGGGGTGGTGGTGTTACGGTGTGGTGTAGTGGTGGTGTGAGTGGTGGTGGTGGTGTGTGTATATACAGGGTTGGTGGTTACACGGTGTGGTGTAGTGGTGTTGGTGAGTGGTGGTGTGTGTATGTACAGAGGTGGTGGTTGTACTGTGGTGTGGTGGTGTATGTATGTACAGGGGTGGTGGTTGTGCCGCGTGGTGATGTGGTGGAGATGGTGGTTTCGAGTGGTGGTGTGTGTATGTACAAGGGTGATGGTTGTACGGTGTGGTGGTAGTGGTGAGCTATGAGTGGTGTGTGTGTGTATGTACAGGGGTGATGGTTGTACGGTGTGGTGAGCTATGAGTGGTGGTGAATGGTGGTGTGTGCAGGTACAAAGTGGTGGTTGTGCCGTGTGGTGAGGTGGTGGTTTCGAGTGGTGACGTGTGTATGTACAGGGATGGTGGTTGTACGGTGTGATGTAGAGTGGTGGTGGTGATGGTGGTGGTGTTTGTAAATACAGGGGTGTTGGTTGTGCCGTGTGTTGTGGTGGTGGTGGTGGTGTGGGGTGTGTGTGTGTGTGTGTGTGTGGTGTGTGTGTGTGTGTGTGTGTGTGTGTGCACGCGCGCGGATGTATATGGAGATAGTGATTTTGTGGGGTGGTTGGTAGGATGGTGTCGAGTTGGTGCTGATAGTGGTGTGGTGTCTGTGTGTGCACAGGAGTGGAGGTGGTCGTGCAGTGCAGTGTGGTGTGGTTTGATGTGAGTGTGTGTAATGTGTAATGTGTGTGCTTTTTTTCTTGGTGTGTGTGTGTGTGTGTGTGTGTGTGTGTGTGTGTGTGTGTGTGTGTGTGTGTGTGTGTGTGTGTTGTGTGGTGTGTTCGTTCGTTCCTTGATTTAACGTCTTTTCACTATAAGTGATATTAGACGGTTATGCCGTGTGTGGTGGTGGTGGTGGTGGTGATGGTGGTGGTGGTGGTGGTGGTGGTGGTGGTGGTGGTGGTGGTGTGTATGTGTGTGTGTGTGTGTGTGTGTGTGTGTGTGTGTGTGTGTGTTGTTTTGTTTGCCTATTGTGTGTTTGAAATCTGAAAACGAAACGTATAAACATTCCAGATTTTCTGGTTTGCAAGCTGTTGCAAGTTTTGAGCTCAGAATCCTTAGCGACTTTGTTCACGCGAAATGCACACTGTTCTTCAGGACACATGCTTCACGTGAGGCAACTGTTCCTCGGATGTGACGATAAACGGTATTTGCTTTGCTTTGTCAAGGCATTACCTTTGTTATTCTTCGCGTTAACACACACACACACACACACCACACACACACACACACACACACACACACACACACACACACACACACACACACACACACACACACACACACACACACACACTCTCTCTCTCTCTCTCTCTCTCTCTCTGGAATAAGTCTGGAAATTCTTTAAGACGGACTTGTCAAACTCGAGCAATTTCTTATGAGCTCCAAACAATCTGCCATCTGTTATCTTTCAGAGTCCTTGAGCCTGCGCAAAGGCTATGTGCTGGCAAGGTCGTCAGATGGAGATATGGGGGCAAGACCTGTGAAACACTAGGTTGACACTACCAGAATGATTTGAAGATTACGATGGGCACAGAGCAGTTTTGTTTTTATGGTAAGGGCTGGGATCGAACTCGAGATATCAGATCTGAGAGACCCACGGCTCTGCAACAAGAGGCAGCTGGCCCCGTTATACGTATACCGTAAGAAGAAACTGCGGCACCCCTAAGGACCAAACACACGATACCAGCATTGTGAGAACAGGCTCTAACCAGCTGAGTTAACAGGGTCAGGTTCTAAAGTTTTACCACTGAAAAATATAGCACCGCTCATGACTCTCTCTCTCTCTGTGACTTCAGACCTCAAACGTACACGCACCCATTCAGTAGCTTATGACCTTGTTTGAATAACAATGTTTACGTCTGAAGTCTAAAGTCTGGTCTGAACTCTCTGACTTCAACCTCAAACGTACACGCACCCATTCAGTAGCTTTTGCCCTTTGTTTGAATAACAATTCTTCTCTGAAGTCAAAGTCTGGTCTGAACTCTCTGACTCAGGCTTCAAACGCACACGCACCCATTCAGTAGCTTATGACCTTGTTTGAATAACAATTCTTCAGTCTGAAGTCTAAAGTCTGGTCTGAACTCTCTGACTTCAGACTCAAACGCACACGCACCCATTCAGTAGTTATGACCTTGTTTGAATAACAATTCTTCAGTCTGAAGTCTTAAGTCTGGTCTGCACTCTCTCTCTCTCTCTCTCTCTCTCCCTCTGTCTCTCACTCGCTCACATACACACACACACACACACACACACACACACACACACACACACACACACACACACATCCACCCAACTTGAAGCCCCCCCACCCCCGGACACACACTCACAAAATGCGATAGGAAGCGATGTCAAGCATCACGCAAGGCTGTCGTTTGCACCCTAGCTTGGGGCAATCAACCCGTCCATTTTGACATGGTATAGCTCCAGCCCGCAACGCTCGCGTTCTCCATCTCCTCCTGCACAAAGAAGGAAAGACTGTGATGCTATGATAGTCTAACATTTTGTCTTGTATCTGTACTTTTCAATCATGTTTAAATGAGCGCATTTGGAGCCCTGACATGGCACTCCTGATTTACAAGAATTTACTGGAATTGAACCAATCTGGACCAAAATCAGCTTTTTTTTCTTTTTTTGTCATTTATTTATTTACTTATCTGTGCGCGCATTTGGAGCCCTGACATAGCATTCCTGACCTGAACCGAATTTTACAGGAACTGAACGAATCTGGCCCAAAATCAGCATCTTTTTGTTTTTGTTATTTATTTATCTATCTATTCATCTTGTTATTTCGGTTATTTTAATTAGCTTTCTTTTTTTTTTATACCAATTTGCCTGGTGTTCCCAGGCAGTCACCCATCGAAGTAGAACAGTACCCAACGTTTCTTAACTTTGGTGATCGGACGACAACCGTTGTTTTCAACATATGGTTTGGGTGAAGGCGACTCACGTGCAAAATGTTGAACGTGTGAATGAATAAAAACTTTTAGGCACAATTTCAGACAAGCCCAGCTTTAACGCAAGCACCGATTTCATTCACAGAAAAACGCTAGTCTCGAAATGACTTTTTACGCAAACATTGCAACGTCAATGAACAGGAAAAAAAAAGCAAAAAAAAAAGCGTGCATTTGATCTGAGTCTGCTGAATCTATACCGACATTTTCTTTTGTGTTGTGGTAGCCTGTGGTTGAAAAATAGAACCTTTTCAAAATAATGTTGTGAATATGTGTGCAGTAAGATTCTAGGCGACAGGCATGAACATTTTTGCCAGCTGTATTGAAAACCGACTGATAGGCTACAAAAGACACGAGAGATTGCTTTTGACTGCAGCCTCACATCCTTGGGCGTCACTGCAAACTCCTTCATCAGACCGCCGATTTGTACACTTAAAGATGAAAAGATGAAGTTGAACAGAATAAAAAGTAGCTTTGTGCCGGAAGTCGGTTATGCTCCTCAATAAATGCGGTGATGTGTCGGTGGTGTGTGTGTGTGTGTGTGTGTGTGTGTGTGTGTGTTGTGTGTGTGTGTGTGTGTGTGTGTGTGTGTGTGTGTGTGTGTGTGTGTGTGTGTGTTTATTTGCATAGTGCTTTATAACTATGACCGGCTCTGGGCAGCAGTTGTGTTCTATTTGATTTTTGTTTCAGATTTGAAACATTTCCAATTCGAGTTTCAGCTGAATCTGAATTTTGTTTCTGCTTTTTTATTTATATTTTAATTTATTTTTTATTTTAATTTTAATTGATTTGCCATTTTAAGTTTTGTTCGACCAGTACTAAAATAAGCTATGTCTAGTTTTCCTCAAAAGCAAAATATGTCACTTAAAGTATGATTATTTCTCTTCCTTTTTTTTTTTTTTTTTTTGTGTGCGACAGATGCATAGTTATGAAAAAACATTAATAAAAAATCCCTTTCATCAACGTTCCACAGTTGTTACAATATCAAAAATACAATACTTTACGATACAATACGACTTCAAACATCTCATCATCATCATCAGGTGCCCTGCCGCATGGCGTTGGCGATCATGGACCTCCATCTGTCTCTATCTCTCGTTGCCCCCAGCATCTCCCCCGCCCTCCTCGTTCCCAGCCACTCTGCAAGTCCGTCCAGCATTCTCTCCCTGGGTCTACCTGGTGTTCTCTTTCCCTCCAGCTTCCCGTTGTAACCAGGTGCTCCAAATCCCCCTTCTTCATAAAATGGCCTATAAATGTTGCCTGTCTTTTCCTAATCTTCCTTATGAGTGATCTACTTGTGTCTGCCTCCATCAAGACTGTCTCGTTTGTTTTCTTTGCTGTCCATGGAACTCAAACATCTAGTCAAATCAACTCCATTATCTCCCAGCGTAAAAAATACATAGTGACTATCATTCATACACATTGAAAGAAACAAACCAATCAATCGATCATCAATTAAAAAATCAATGGCAGAGTATGACACGATAATGTGATGATATGACATCCTTTGAACAGATGTTTTTATTAAGACTGCTTGACAGGGTACTCTATGCTTCCTTTCATTATATACTACACGTCATATTGAAGGGCCAGGAACGTTTTTGAGTCAATTTTTGAAGGAGAAATAACCTATTTTCCTCTTACTCTTTTCTCCAATTCGTTGCCGTAACTGAATGGATAAGAGCTCAGACAACATGCAGTTTCCTTTTCGCACGTGTTTGGGGATTTGCCGAATTTGCAATGGGCGGCCCAAGGAAGACAATTTCCACACGAAATTGTCGAATCATCAGCAGGGTCTCTCTGACGACGCAGGCAAGGTAGCGACAAAATTCGCTTTGCACGTGCAAGGCAAGCCCTTTTTGAACACTACTCCAGCCAAAGTTGCCCGCAGACGAGGATAAAAAGGACCCGTTCTTGGTTCGTTTTAACCATGCTTGCAAGACGACGGATGACGGATGAGCAGCGGGGGAGAGCCCTCGCTCTGCTTGATGAAGGCCTAGCGCAGCGGGAAGTTGCTAGACGACTTGAAGTGTCGCATTCCACAATCCAGAGACTGCTGGAGCGCTTCAATGAGACTGGAGCAGTCCAGGAAAGGCGTCACACGGGTCGACCCAGAGTAACGACAAGACAGCAAGACCGCTACCTTGCCCTCTCCGTCCTGAGGGAAAGGGCATCCACTGCGGTGACCTTGAGGGGTCAGCTGAGGGACGCAACAGGTGCTAACATCAGCTGCAGCAGGTGAGAAGACGGCTACATGAGGCAAACTTGAGGTCACGGAGACCGGCCGTCCGACCCGTGCTGTCACCGGTCAACAGAGTGCGCCGCATGACCTGGGCCAGGGAGCACGTGACCTGGACAAGGCAACAGTGGGCCCGGGTCTTGTTTTCGGATAGTCCAGGTTCACCCTGACCTTTAACGATGGCCGGGCTCGGGTGTGGCGACGTCAAGGGAAGGTTCGCTGACCCACTGTCCAAGAGCATAACCGGTATGGCTGCGGTCGGTGATGGTGTGGGGTGGCATGAGCCGTGGTACCGGACCCCTGCTCCCATTGACGGCATCCTGAACGGGGTCCGGTACCGGGACGAGGTCTGGCGGCCGTGGCACTGCCTGCGCTTGTGGACCTTGGTCAAGCGCCATCTTCCAGGACGACAATGCCACCTGCGCATCGAGCACCGCCTTGTGACCGACTTCCTGGAGCAGCATGAAGTCGTCCGTATGGCCTGGCCAGCGTGCTCACCTGACCTGAACCCAATTGAACACCTCTGGATGTGCTCGGAGGCGCATCAGGACAACCACCCCCCACCGGCACCCTGGCCAGGCTGGTCGACATCCTGCAGATCGAGTGGGCGGCCATCCCTCAGGACACACTCCGTACCCTTGTGGGGTCGATGCATCGGCGCTGTGAAGCATGCATCCAGGCTCGGGCGGAACACACGCGATATTGAAAACAGATTGGCCAAATCTGACACTTTCTGTTTTTGAAAAGGGGGATGTTCTTTAAATGCATGTGCTGTTCACTAATGGGTCATTGTGCTAATTTCTTTTTCCAAAACAGGTGTGGAAATGATGAATAAAACATAGAATCAATTCTAAACATTGTCAATTATTTCAACTTAAAATTAGAGAGGAAGAAGTGGCCCTAAATATGATTAGGAGTATATATCCTGGTATCATCCAGGCCCGAGAGACACAGACGCCTTCGGTGTTAATCAGGACTTTTGAGCAACACTTTCATTACACATCTGTGAAGGGAAAAGACTCGATTGTGTGATCCCAGTCTTCCCAATAAGCTTATAATACACTGAAGTCTAGTTTTTATTGTTATTGTTGTTTAAAGCCAACTGTGTAAAGCCATATCAGGGATATAACCGCTTCAAAACATACAAAACTTCAACAAACAAACAAACAAAAAAGAGAAAATTATGTACACATATCAATTCATTCGCACACACGATCTCAGGGCATGCCCCTGGCGTTGACCACTCCGTCCAATTTATTGCACGGGGGATTAAAAAAAAACCACACCTGAATACAAATTTAAGCATACCTAAGGACACCAAAACATATAAAAACTGGCATAAATTACCTAAAGTTGCTTCCGCATATCTCATCTCCCCAAAGCCAAAAATGCACTTAATACATTAATTTGTCCAATTATCAATCCTAAGAAAAAGTACGTAAGACTTTATCGAACACACATAGGTGAATGGTACAACAAGGCAGAAAAAGGATAGGAAGAAATGACAGAAGGTGAGGGAACAAGGCAGAAAACAAAGAGAGTCACAGAAAAGAGGAAATGTCTAGCACAGAATGTCCAGAAGGTGGGGATACTACTTATGCTGAAAGAGCCCCCGGCACCCCTCGGGGAGTGAAGTCTAGTTAATAGCGGTGGGGCTGAAATGATTTATAAATTCGGACTTCTACACACCGTGTCACCAGTATGTGACGCAACGGCTTTTCTCTGAGTGTTTCTGTTTCCTCATTAAAGTGTTTTTTTTATTGCTATGGCAACTCTTTTGTTGCCATGGGTTCTTTCACGTACGCAAAGTCCATACTGCACATGGGACCCCGGTTTATCATCTCAGATGCTAGACTTAGTTCCTTGTTTCAGTTTCAGTTTCTCAAGATGACGTCTCCGCGCTCGGAACGAATTCCATCTGCACTAACGTCGCAGGTGCCATGTGTATGGTGATCATAGCATAAGCCTTACGCCTGCAC
The DNA here is from genome assembly GCA_030674185.1 of Monoplex corrugatus. Taxonomy (NCBI): domain Eukaryota; kingdom Metazoa; phylum Mollusca; class Gastropoda; order Littorinimorpha; family Ranellidae; genus Monoplex; species Monoplex corrugatus. Next base: position 86,207,113 of record CM060309.1, read on the forward strand.
ATAAACCCGTGAGCTGGCCAGGTCCTGAGGCCCTACGTAGACTCATGTTTTACCTAGTCTATATTTTTATAGTGGTATTTTATCAGCCTTCCACTGGAATAATCTTGGTTACATGTAAACGACATGTGTGTATCTGTGTATTTTACCTTCAAAAAAGGAACACACACACACACACACATATCTCTCTCTCTCTCTCTCTCTCTCTCTCTCTCTATATATATATATATATATATATATATATATATATATATATATATATTATGTGTGTGTGTGTATGTATGTATGTATATATATATATATAATATATATATATATATATATATATATATATATATATATAATGTAAATATATAAATGATAATGGTTCCTTGACAAACATTACAGGTCTGGTGAAGATGGAAGAGAAGTTATAGAGACGGAAAGGTGAACTGAAAATGTTCTGTGTCAATCCGAGTTGAATCCAGAATCTGCAGTCCACTGGCAGAGTGTAATAATGATAATCAGAGTTGTGTGCTATGGGCTCTTGGTGAGGACTGGTACCCTCAACCACACAGTCCAGTCTCATCCCCTTCACGGGATGTGTCACCGAGAGTGTTGCTCAAACGTGTTCACCAACACAGCAGATGTCTGTGTCCCTCGGGCCTGGTTGGCGCCAGATGTACTATGAAAGGAAGCGTTGAGAGACCGCAGCTCTACTACGCATCTTAATAAAGAATGGGGCTCCACAGCATCTTGATGATCATAACCCTCGTTCTCTGGCAACATGACAGCACTGTCAACAATTATCCCAGACTCTGTAGCCACTGGGGTTGCTTACAGGATGAGACAGAACAAAGAAGAAGAAGAACAACAATAACATAATAATAACAATCATGATGATGATGATGTAAGAATGGTAACAACAACAATAACAACAACAACAATAACAATTACGATGATAACAACAACAAGAATACTACACTGCTACTACTAATAATACAGCAACAGAAGCTCGTGCAACACATTCAGTCAGGTTGGATCAGACTAAAATAATTCTCCGCGTTTCATAAAGAAAACCGATACCTCACGTCCATACCCCTTCCCCCTCCCACCCAAGAAAGGCGACAAAATAGTAGAGATGTCTTCCTTTCTGAAAATAACGATTTCGTGACTATCGTTTTAGCTGCATCCTTTCTTCAACACCACCCCTCCTTCTCCTTCTCCGCCATCTTCCTCACCTTTGCTCTTCCTACCCCCTCCTTTATCCGCTAGTGTGTGTCACCAGAAAAGAGAGACAGACTTCTGGGCTCGTATGCATGTAAATCCAATAAGCCCGACGTTCGGTTAGCTGCAATATGCGGAGAGCTACTCAGAACATATTCACGAATGTGTCTTATCCTGACTGTACATGCAAAGGGTTATCAATCCACCTTGGATAACTGTCCATGATTAATACAGCTAAAATGCGGCAAAGCTGTGTCAAATGTTCGGGGTGGGGGTTGGGGGGGGGGGGGAACCAATCTTTTTTGACGCTTTAGACCATTCCTGTCCGTTTTAAAACGATTTATTCATACACAGCAGCGCCGTATGTTGCCTACCCTTAAACTGTTTAATCACTAAAACATCACAAGAAAGAAAGAAAGGAAGAAAGAAAAAGAAAGAAAGAAAGAATGAAAAAACACATTGAGCAAAGCAGTATTTTAAATTTAGAGAGATTGAGAGTGAGACACACCAAAGCTTAAAAAGACAAGTTTGAAATATAATCCACCATCTTCTTAAAAATGGTAGATACACGACACGATGTAGGATTTTGATTCAGATGGCTCCATTTTCAAACTAACAAATGCATTATGTTCAAGGGTAGTTTATTCAAAATGTAACTATACCAGATATAGTAGATGGGAAAATGGCTGTTTTCAATGTATAGTTACTATCTTTTCTGTTTTACGCTTCACTTATGGATAAATCAATTAATTCGTCTGGAAACAACCATCCGTAATGCATTTCTGAAGAAACAGCATGTAGTGGCTATCTTCTTTGATTTAGAGAAAGCCTATGATACCACCTGGAAATCGGGACTTCTTATGGATCTACACGAATTGGGTTTTCAGGGTCACCTACCTACGTTTTTAACTGTTGTCTTTTATCTTAACGGGTTGTTCTTTTCTTTTTGACGTGGTGTTAGCCCTGTTATGGCTCTAGTAGTCGACTGGGTTATGAGCAATATGAATTGAATTGAATTAACTTATGGATAAGAATTGGTTGTCAACAAGAAAGCTGACACTTGCTTTCAAAAGTACACCACAAGGGTCTCGCTCTGATTTTACCTTTGCAGCTGCCAGTACTATTTCTATACGAAATCATAGTAATGCTGACAAGCTCACAAGTTATTTGGTAAAAGGGAAAGACAGACCTAAAGTCCGGACATCCAAGCTTTCATCCCCTATAATTGTGAGTATGCAATAAAAGCAGTACTTGACTGGCTCGGTGTGTTCCTTTGGCTCATTATCAGTTTCCCACAAGACGAAAGAACAAAAAGAATCCACCATCGTCCACATTCTTCTGACCTTTCTGTCTGCCCACGGCCCCTTTCAGACAAGACTTCCATGCCAATATTGAGCAAAATGAAAAGTCTGAGACTGATCGAAACCAGTGTGACTGGTGCAGTTCTAAACTCAACTTTTAATCAGAAGCAAGTTGTGACTGTAGCCCTCAGACGCTAGTTCTGAGACATTACGAAGAAGGAAGATCAGCGCCAACAGCCTCCTGTATTGACTTCACTAACGGGAGTTAGTTTAGTCAGCTTGCGGTACACTTGACAGGCAGAACAGAAGAATCAATGTCTTAGTCTCACAGATTAGTTTTATGGACACCCCCCTAGTATCAAATTTTCTGATCTCCCTATAGAATACTTGTCTTCTCTTTGACGGAGTTTAGTTTGCTCTAGTGTCTTCAGCTCAGACAGTCTGAAATATTTGACTTGGATATTTTCTCTCCATAGATCAATAGGTTTCTTGTTTCTATATTGACTGGGTGGGTGAGGTGGGGTGATGACAGCTAGAGAAAGCCAAACCAAAAATTTTAGCCATTGTCCATTGTACACGTTTTTATCAGTTGACAACACACACACACACACACACACACACACACACACACACACACACACACACACACACACACACACACACACACACACATATCTATCTATCATATATATATATATATATATATATAATATAATATGTATCAGTAGATTGAAGGCCAGCAATGGGTCTCTCGATACGATACTGGGATCGTCTAATATCACTCATAGTGAAAAGACGTTAAATCAAAGAACGAACGAACGATACTGGGGTGGTGCTACTTATCTCCATCGATACTTCTGCCATTAGAGGGCCTACCAAGAAGTTGTCCCAAAACCATGGCGTCAGTTATGCCACAGACGTTACTGTATACAGCGCGGTAGTCTTGGGCGACCTGTTGTAATGCTGAGCAACCTGAACTACCCAACGATGGCACACAGAACAGTTGGAACGGTTCCACCTAAGACGTCTGCACAAGATCTGCAACATCACATTGCAAAATGAAGCGTCCAACATTCAAATCCCTAAGAAGAGTGTCTGGCCAAGTATAGAGTGTCTACTCATCAAACGTCAGCTTCGCTGGACAGAAAACGATATCCACAATAGACGACAACTGCATCCCAAAGATGTACGGAGAGCTGAAGCAAGGATACTGTGACCAAGGAAGACCACTCAAGTGACACAAGGATATTCTGAAGGCCAACCTCACTGACTGTGGCATCAGCCTCACTAATTGGGAAGATACGACCAGCAACAGAGAAAGCTGTGACAACAGGTGTGAGGCACAATCCACATTTGAACAGTGCAGAACAGCTGGTATTCAACAGAAGGAGGGCATTCAGAAACAGAGCCCAAGGCCGCATGACTTCTTCCTTTGGAGCGCCTGCAGAAAAACGTGTGTCACCAAAACTAGTCTATCCCACATGAAGACACACAACCAGGTGCAAAAGAACAGTATGCCACCTTATCTGTCCGATCGACGGGAAGAGTCCATCACCAAACTGAAGGCACCTCAGCCAACAGACTCGCGGCTGGTTGATAACTGCCCGTTGTCAGCCATTTCAATCTCAATGCTTTATTCACCTTTTCAGTCTTTCATCATAAAGTCAAGCCAATACATAAAGACAGACCCCATCAGGCAGTCTTTGAATAGTATATTCGACAGTTCTGGCAACTGGCTCATTTCATATCAAGTTTATTTTTAAGAAGAGGCTTTATTCAACTCTTTTGCTATGTCATTTATTTGACAACAAAAGAAGACAGAAAGATGACAATGGAGTAAATATGAGAAGAATAGATAATTCAAAGACATAATTCGATAAACGAGCCATCGTAAAGCAGCATGGAACAATGTGTCACTTTTTCACTATGTTGCTTTCTGTTTGTCATAAGTCCAGCCCCCCCCCCCCCCCCCCCAATTTCAGCGTATATGCCTCTCACATTTTAGGTCGATTTTCAATTTCTATTATGTTTAATATAGAGTGAAAACGTGACCACCATATGCTTCAGTAGACATCACACCACCACCCCGGTCATCATCCAATATAAGCAGACGATACAGAATGTTAAACCTCTGTCTCATTTATTTTGAGAACTGGTTGAAGTCCAAACTCATGTGAAGAAATATTTGCTTTCACAAATGAAATTATTTGCTCTTTATGTTTTGAAGAAAAGTTACATATCAGTTCACTGTAGGTAAATGTTCCTCGATTTTCATGACCGCTTTACCATTCCATCCACCTCTTTCTAAGCGTGTCTCTGGTCGTTTCCAAACCTGAGCTCTCATGTGGCAATATTTCTGCCGATGCGTTTTTCAGCCCAAAGTTTACCAGGAGCAAGGAAACTATTTGCCAATCCCATACTGTTCGCAGGCAAACACGCTTCCAAAGCCAATTTGATTTTCAGCAAATGGCGAGCAGTTCAATTGGCGTGTGGCAGGTTGTCGTGTTCTAAAGCAGCCTTGGGTTCTTTTGTGTCGGGTCGGAGGGAAGTTTGGACATTTCGAAATCGGTGGTGTGTGTGTGTGTGTGTGTGTGTGTGTGTGTGTGTGTGTGTGTGTGTGTGTGTGTGTGTGCGCGCGCGCGCGCGCGTTTCTCTCTCTGTGCACGCGCGCGCTGGTGTGTGTGTGTGTGTGTGTGTGTGTGTGTGTGTGTATGTGTGTGTGTGTGTGATGTGACAGAGAGGACAGACAGGCAGACAGACAGAGATACACAGTCACAGTCAAAGTAAAAATTGTTTGGTGAGCTGTGATGTAAATCCATTGCAATAGGATATAAATCGTATGGTAATGAATATTCGTACGTAATCTACACAAAATACTAACACATCGAAATGGAAATAGGTATTTTAATTGTTTCCAGAAAGATATGATTTTGTACAACCCAGGTACACACATCCATGTGCATGCTCACACGCACACACACACACACACACACACACACAGAGAGAGAGATTGCCGTGATATGAAGACGAGAAATTGAGAATATTGTCAGCCGTTCGCAAATTATGCATGTTGGAGAGAAAGTATGGACTTTCTGAGAATGACTGGAATATAATACTGTCCCACAAATTCATGGCCAAGAAGACTGAAGCAAGGTAATTATTCCGTGTATCGCAAGAAACAAAACTTTGCTATGTATATACTGTATGATCATGATCTGATGCTAACAAATCAGCTGTGTTTCTAAACGAACATGTAAAGTTTCATGAATGAACGTCTTTGACGGTAACAAATTAGCCTTTTAACGAACGAGTCAACTGTGTTCTTGAATGCTACGAAATTAACTGTGCTTCTAGGACACTGATGACATGAATTTCATCCTCTACACTATCAAGGCATCTACGACAGTTCTGCTTAGCCTGTATCGTAGACAATTGGACCTGCGGGGATTTAACACATTCCGCACCGCGTCACGAGATCCTCGTGACTCAGCTTTCTCTCTCTCTCCGTGGACCGCGTCACGAGGATTTCGTGCCCTGAACTGTAGTTTCAGTTTCGAGTATATGAATGACCGCATTGCTGATGTGAATCCTTTTCTGCGTTTACACGACGCTTGAAGCAGCAAAAATGGCAAAAAAAAGGCGTAATTTGAGTGTTTCTGAAGTCTCTCTCCTAACATTACTTGGTCAATAGTTAGTACAGTGATCTATTTTCTTGGTAGGAAAAGGATTAATTCAGATATTCCAGTACGATACCTTAGGATTGGCCTGAAATAATAATTAACATGAATTACTTGTGCATATTTTCCTTTTTCAGACTGCTTTTGAAATTTTTGTACAGTTAAAGACGTGAATTTTTATCTACGGGAGAGAACTGCTTTTGGCAAAAGTCATGTAACAGTCTTCGCTTAAACTCGTTAGTAGATCCATTCTCATTGCCTACTGATCGACTATCCACACAATGCCAAATCCATTACTATCCACACGATGCCAAATCCATTACTATCCACACAATGCCAAATCCATTACTATCCACACAATGCCAAATCCATTACTATCCACACGATGCCAAATCCATTACTATCCACACAATGCCAAATCCATTACTATCCACACAATGCCAAATCCATTACTATCCACACGATGCCAAATCCATTACTATCCACACAATGCCAAATCCATTACTATCCACACAATGCCAAATCCATTACTATCCACACAATGCCAAATCCATTACTATCCACACAATGCCAAGTCCATTACTATCCTCACGATGCCAAGTCCATTACTATCCACACAATGCCAAGTCCATTACTATCCACACAATGCCAAGTCCATTACTATCCACACAATGCCAAGTCCATTACTATCCACACGATGCAAGTCCATTACAACTGTCTGTTGTTCCTCACTGTCCCCAACATTTTTCATAGCACTGCGTTTGTTTTGAGCAGATACACTAAATTTTGCACGAGTTCATTTATCTGTCTTTAAGAGTTCAAGATTTAGTTTGATATTACATTTGTTTTGTTGTTGTTTTTTTCTCTTTAGTTTCAGTCTAAATTTTATCATTTTGGGGCTATGGTCACTGTTGCAGCCTGCGCCTAATGTTTTTTTTATATTTTTTTATTTTTGTTTTTGTTTGTTTTTGTTGCTATCAGTAAAGAATTTCTGAATCTCTTGATCTATCAGGATGTAAACTATTCTGATTTCTTGTGCTGTCTCCTGGATTTATCCATGTCCATTTTCTTCTGCCAGTTTGCTCATAGCAAGTGTTCCTTATTATGAATTCATTTTTTGTGCCCATTCAACAAGTTTCTCGTTTCATTTGGGGTGCCAAGGCCATGTGATCCTCTTATGTCATCACATTTTCGTGTCCCACTTCAGCATTAAAATCTCCCATTTTTATTGTAACGTCCTGTGGTCTACGTTGAGCCTTGGCTGTCTCGAATTATACATAGAAGTTGTCAATTTCTTCCTCAGCACTTGAGAATGTTGGTGCATATACTTGGACGATATTGGTGTCAAATGGCTTGCCCAATCTATCCAGTAAAACAAAAGAGTAAAATCATCCTGAGACACGTTAACAAGTATGTGAGAGACAGACGGACAGACAAAGACAGATAGGGAGAACAAGAAGTTTTCAATCATTTCCTGATTTCTGCTATTATTTTCAACACGGTTTAGAGAGAAATGTCACAAAAGGCTAAGACCAATTATTTGTCATGGTAACCAGAATTAAGGAAAAAATGTGTCTGCAAAAGCATAGCACCAGTTTGCTGAGGAGTTGCAACCACACTGTGGTCAAATATTTGTCTTACGAGGGAAACAAAGCGCTTACACTGAACTGACACTGGTATGTTTTTATGGTCATGTCTGAAAAGTTTGGAGTTTATTCAAAGGGGATTCATAGCACTCGGCCATATCCATATGCGCTACACCCAAATCTGTCGTCGATTATTTGACGGACTTCTTGATCCCATGTAAATCCTGTGCGTAGGCAAGGTGTTGAATTGTGAGGGTTCTATGAAACACTTATTAAGGTGACACCACCGGAATGATAGGAACATTAAGATGGGCAGCAGACAGGGCCGTTATCAAATGTGGACTGGAATTGAATCCAAGATATGCGATCTTGAGTTAGCAGCTCTATAGAAAGAAGCAAGCAGCCTGCACAATGACTGGAAAAACTGATACAGTCACAATTGCTCAAAACGTGTCGATGGTTGATGGGAAATACATATCATCAATACTGATTTGGTCTGGCTTACACAGCAAACTCGGTTTCTTCTTGCAAGACTTGGAAGAAGAAAGTCAAGTCGAGGTTTGCGTTTCAAAAAACACCTCATCGTGAGTAACAGCAGCCAATTCTCCACTATATGTTTTATTCAGTTTCCTGATACCGCTGTCAGTACTATCTTTGCGTGAAATGAAACTAATGTTGACAGCAGCACAAGAAACTTCCCACTACTCGAAAGGGAAAGACAGAACTCACGACCGGACATCCAAGCTTTCATCCTTTATGACTGTGAGTTTGCAATGGAAGCAGCACTTGACTGGTTCGGCGTGTTTCTACTTTTTTTTGGCTCTTTACCAGTTGCCCGCAGGAAGGAAGAAAAGAAAGAACCCACCATCCACCACATCCTTCATAAACTGGCCGACCTTTTTATCTGCCCAGAGCCCCTTTCACTCAAGACTCCCGCGCCAATTTAGAGTTGAAAGGAAAGGGGAAACTTTCAGATGGATCGAAGCCAGTGAGATTGGTGCAGTTCTAAACCAAACTTTTAATCAGAAGCAAGTTGTGGCAGTAGCCCAGAGATGCCGGTTTTGAGACACCAAAAGGAATGAGGATCAGCGCGAACAACCTTCATGTGCTGCCTTTGCTAACAGGAGTCGGTACAGTCAGCTGGCAGTACGATTGACAGGCAGAACACAATAATCAATGTGTTGGTCTCACAGATTCGTTTTATGGGCACCTATATGGATCACATTTTCTGATCTCCCTATGGGATACTTGTCTTCTCTAGGACAGCTTTTAGTTTGCTTTGGTGTCTTTTGCTCAGACAGTCTGAACAAATATGATATATTAGGTTCTTTCACACCACTGTCGGGACGGGACGGATAGAGATTCAGCGTAGCAGGGAATAAATAAGTCCGTAATTGTTAACCCGTGGCACGTCTTTTTAGATTTGATAACATTCTGTGATGCATGTAATAACATGTAACTCAATCAGTGTAATGAAAGAAAACCAAATTGACCCATTTACATCTGTCAGGATTGTGTGTCGTTCTGAGTTTACGTGTCACAATGGTTCATTGTTCTTCATAACTTTCTGTCAAAAAAGTTTGATCAGTTCTGAAAGAACTGGTCTCTCGGCCATTTTCCTTCTATCATATTTGAGAGTAGTTGCAGGATTTTTTCGTTAGTTTGATTTTAAAAAGTTTTTTTAACCAGAAAGACGCAGTTATTTGTTAAAGTCCTTCTTTTGGCATTTGTTTCGATAAAGGAGGGAGCAAGAAAGACGGCTGAATAAGATACACTGGTGGGTGGGTAAAGGAACAGGAATATTCAAACTCATCCCACGAATAAAACGTACGGTTAATGTTGCATTTCTATCTCCAGTGGTGTAAAACGTTGTTGTTTTTGCAATAAATCGTTACTTCTTTTCTACCTAAGGTGTAACTACTACAACAATTATGATAAATATCTGTCTCACACTGCGTATGTTTTTTTTTTCTTCTTTTTTTTTCGCCTAGTTACAATCTAGCGTGAATTCATGTACCTCTGTGGGTCACCACCCATCAAAAATCATAAATACTAAAGCACACTATAACTTTAAGCCTGTTACAGAACTGTCTCTGTTGTTGATTGTTTCACTTTCAGTCTGAAAACTCTGCTAAGAACCATTTGCATAAAATGATAAATATCTGAAATAATCTAATTTCCACGCTTCCACGCTTGAAAGTGATCATCATGTCAGTTCATTGAAGCTTGTTCCTCCAATATTCTAACGTATTGTTTATTTCTTGTTACTTTGACGTATTATTATTATTATTATTATTATTATCATTATTATTATGTTGTTGTCGTTACTAACGGTGGTAGTAGTAGTAGTATTACTGTTATTTGTTTTGTTTAATTTTGTTTTTTCTCTTTTGCATTTTTTTTCTACTGTCCCGTTTCCTACGTCACACTAATGGCCACATAACTTCGGAAAGTTTTTCATAACGCTACCATAAGGACGATGGAGATGATTACGTCATCTGAGACTAACAGGCTTACTATCCGCTTACTATCATAATATATCACGACCTGAGAAATACAGACATCTACCGTGTGGTCAGGAGATCTGAACGACACCCTCAATGATGAATCCATGAAGAGGATGAAACTGGACTGTGTGGTCTCAGCCTTTTCAATGAGCGCATACCAGGATCGACTTATAGGAGCCGGTTGGGGCCAATAAATCTTGATTTTCACAGGGCTGATAGAATTCGAATTCACAACATTCCAGTCGGTTACCCATAACGCTGACTACTGCACCAAGAGGGAGAGAGAGGGGGGTAGAGAGAGAGAGAGACAGACAGACACAGAGAGACGGAGAGAGAGAGAGAGAGAACAGACAGACAGAGACAGAGAGATCAAATTCCGTCCACCTCTGTCTTTTTCCCCCTACCAAAACATCTACATTTCTACAAAACATTTGGGAATTACAGATTTCTTGGTAGGGTCATATTGCAACTGATGTGTGTGTGTGTGTGTGTGTGTGTGTGTGTGTGTGTGTGTGTGTGTGTGTGTGTGTGTGTGTGTGTGTGTGTGTGTGTGTACGTGTGTATGTATGTATATGTGTGTTGTGTGTATGTTGTGTGTTTTGTGTGTGTGTGTGTGTGTGCGTGTGTGTGTGTGTGTGTGTGTGTGTGTGTGTGTGTGTGTGTGTGGTGTGTGTGCGTGTGTATGTGTGTGTGTGAAAGACCTGTATTTATCCATTTGGCATTTCATTTGTACATTTTTCTATCTGTATTCTTTGTGGTCTAATGGTACTGGGACCTGTTTCTGATTTTACATTGCTATCTGTTGCTATTCTTGATGAACTGACTACGTTTATGCTGCATTTAATCAATGTGTGTATCTGGTCCCAGTCTTCCCATTTTATAATCTAAAAAAGAAACTTAAGTTATAGTACGTTATTGTGTTAAGTGCAACAAGTATACTTTGAAGTAGACTGCACTATACAAATGGAATTATTATCATCATGAATACTATTATTATTATTTGTTATTAGTAATATTATCATCATTTCATTGTTAACATTATTGTAATAATGATGATTATCATTAATACTATTACTACCTACAGTATCATCTAATAATAATGATAATCATTAGCTGTTATTATCATCATCATCATTAATGTTATCTGTATCAGCAACAGCATAATCAATTATCATTCTTATCATTTTCATTGTTATCAGCACAATATCATCATCGTTATCAGCAGTAGTAGTAATAGTAGTAGTACATCATTATTACTATCATCACCACCATCATCACTGATTATATTATCATCAGCCTCATTATTAATATTATTATATCATTATCAATATTATCATCATCATGATGATCATCATCATTATCATCATTGTACCTACACCTGAACCCTATGCATCAGCGCTCCTGCCAAACGTGAAGTTGCTCTACTTAGTTGTGCTGAGGGGATTGACACTTTTAGCCAAGCCCGAATTTCTCGCAAGCGAACATGTTTCTTAGGCCAATTTGATTTTCAGCAAATGGCGACTAGTTCAATGTCTGTGTGGCGGGTTGTCATGTTCAAAAGCAGTCTTTCGTGTTAGGCTGGAGAGAATTTTTAGTTGTTTGCAAATTGTTCAGTGTGTGTGTGTGTGTGTGTGTGTGTGTGTGTGTGTGTGTGTGTGTGTGTGTGTGTGTGTGTGTGTGTGTGTGTGAGTGTTTCTGTGTGTGTGTGAGTGTTTCTGTGTGTGTGTGTGTGTATGAGAGAGAGAGTGTGTGTATTGTGTGTGTGTGTGCGTGAGAAAGAGAGGAGAGAGAGAGAGAGAGAGAGAGAGAGAGAGTGTGTGTGTGTGTGTGTGTGTGTGTGTGTGTGTTTCTGTGTGTTTTTTCTGTGACCGTGTGCATTTGTATGTTTGCGTTTGTGTGCGTGCGTGCGTGTGCGCGCGTGCGTATGTGTGTGTGTGCGTGCGTGCATGTGGAAAGTTCGTGTCAAACGTTGTTGTTTTTTTCTCTCAATGCCATGTAGATTCTTACTCGCTAATGCAACAGCTCGCTCTAGTTTAATTCAATCTCAATGTTTCCTGTATTATACTTTTAATTTAATACTAAATTTATTTATGCATTAAATGCCACCAATGGTGTCGTTTTTAACCTCTTGCAATCGAAGACAGCAATAAATTCTCGTGTGTTATATCAACACCCTCCCTACTTCAACATCTTCGTCTCTGGCGATCACAATGTATACCGTATGTAGTCAACGTGTACCAATTTAATGGATTAACTTAAGATGAAGCATGAAGGAGAGAATATTTATGAAACACTAGCAAAACCCTCACCAACTGGTCAACAGAAACACATGCATACAAAAACTAAGACAGAGACAGACAGACAGACAGACTGAGACAGAGTCAGAGAGACAGACAGAGATAGAGACAGAGGGGGTTGAGGTGGCGCTGTCCTTCTGTGCACGATTATGATAGTAAATCCATTGCGACAAAAACAACAATAATGGTGATGATAATGATAATCATTTTGTCCATGAAGCTTCTTTTTTTCCCCAAAAAAAATGTTTCAGTGTTGCATTCAGGATAGAAGAGAGGTAGGACAAAATGTCTGGGACAGAGAAAATCAACAGGTCATCGTGTCCTGACCCAAGAAAAATTAAAACAAAACTGTCACTTGATACATTGTGACCAAAACGTGGTATGGGAATTCAAAGCCTGAAGCAACAAAGTTCAAACGAACCATACTCAGTTCGTGGACGTGTCTAAGTGCGTACGTGCATGCATGCATGTGTGTGCGCGTGTGTGTATGTGTGTGTGTTTGTGTGTGCGTGTGGTGAACAACTTTACTACAACCAGTTACTTCAACAGTCGTTTTTTTTTTTAAATAGTAAAAACGTCTTTTGCCTACAATCACCCAGAATTGTTAAATTTTACATTTTTAGTGTAACTCTTTAAACTAAAAAAAGTTATGATGGAAAAAAGATCAGGCACGAGCACGCAATGAACATGATTAAACACTGAGAGCAAGTGAGAGAGAGAGACAGACAGACAGACAGACAGACAGAGACAGAGCGACTGAGAGAATTTCATGTGTAGTTGCCAACTACACGCAGATATCATGCAAAACACCTGTTTTTCACCTGATGCAGAATGCGTTGATTTTCTTTCGAATGTTGGGAACAAGCATTTCGTTCGTTTGTTTGTTAACTTGCCTTTTTCTCAGTTTTTGCTTTCTAAACTGGTCTATTGTATCAGCCGGTAGACTTTTCAGAATCATGTAATTCAACATTTTGTGAAGAATCCTAAATACAATCAGAATGAATAATATCACGCCGCATGCCCTTGAATAAAACGAGCATAGAGAAAACTACCCTCACAAGCCACTGCCAATGGTGTCATGGGCAGTAAGTACGCAAGCAAGATTGAATTAAACTAGTCAGTCATGAGTCAACAGAGATGTTGCCAAATACTGCGTAATTTTGTCGTGTAACTCACTAACTGATGGGCATTTCTAAACATATGTCGGCTAATTAAAGATTGGAATACTTTGTTCACTTTGCTGAAAATCAATAACTCATGTATCCGTTAACAAACCGCTACAACAGGACATTTTTCCTGGTAGAGTTTGGTATAGCCATAGGTTTAATCTGACACGTTCATTCAATTTCAACTTCAGCAGGACTATGTCGTGAGTTTTGAAGCCTGTCTGCACCACTGAATCAGTGGGCATTACTTTAGATCTAGCAAATTCGAATGTCACAGTTTCAGAGAAAGCAAGGAGCAATCACAAATAAGAATAGAAATGTCTGTTTAAAAGCCTAGGCCACACACACACATAGAATGACACACATATCCTGTCGATACCTGAACCAGCGATTATTTATCCAAATAGGAAAGCACACGTTTTGATCTAGATCTAGCTGTCACCACGGTGCGCTGATTCATTCCCTAGGCTTAGCCAGAAACGAAGAAAAAGACGGGTATTTGTAACTATGGACTCATAAGATGCTTCAACGAGACAGAGCCCGGGTGCTGCAAGGTAAGTTAAACTTACCCTGCAGCACCTGAGCTCTTTTTAACTTACCCTGCAGCACCCCGGCTCTGTCTCGTCAAGGCATCTTATGAGTCCATCACTCATTCACTGTGATTACAAACACTAAACAATGAACACCAGCACATCAAAGTGATCTTCTCTCGCAGGCCAAAACTCCTGCGAGAACTCATCATAGCATATACCGTAAACTACCGAATATTAGCCCATCTCGTAGTATAAACCCACCCCCTACTTTGAGGCAAAAACTGTACAAAGGGTGGAATACCTTGTATAAGCCCACCCCCACTTTAGCTTTAATTTTGATTTTTTTTCCAACCCTTTCGTGTACCCCAAGGAGAGTCGTCACAGATTCCGTAGGGGCGTCAAACATTGGAACACATTAAATGAGCACGTCATACAAGCCCTAGGCATGCTTGTTTTCATTCCCATGGTTCATTGTTAGAATTAGGACAATGCCTCGTCGGAAGTCATATTCAGTGGAGTTCAAACTTTCTGCCCTCCAGTTCCTTCGAAATCACAATGTTTCCGAAACTGCCAAAGAGTTTGGAGTGGATAGAAAGCATGTGCGGCAGTGGAATGAAATGAGGCATGTTTTGATACAGAATCAAACAGGGAAACAAAAGGAGAAAAAAAAGATTCATCCCGGTAAACACGTGGTATCCGAAGAACTAGATCTGGCTGTGCTTGAATTCTTGGAAGAGGAACGAGCAGCAGGAAGAGTTGTTCGCAACAAAGATCTCAGCACGAGAGCTTTGGAAATAGCAGGTAAGCCTTCTTTCTTTTCAGACTGTTTCGAACAAATTGCATGCATGCTCGTCCGTGTGTGTGTGTGTGTGTGTGAGAGAGAGAGAGGGAGTGGGGAGGGAGAGAGAAAGATGGACCGTGCGTGTGCAGATGGACAGCATCGCTGTGGGTGCGGGATGGGCCGACCGCATGAATGGACTTTTTGTGGGACGGATGTGTGATAAGGGATGAGGCTGATTTTCGTGCTCTGAACGTGTTGCACTTGCTTGGGTAAATGGTGTGGCCGTGTGCAAGGGTTTCTTGCTTTGTTGTGCGATTTTTTTATGCGATTAAAGTTATTGAAATGTGTGTGTGTGTGTGGTGTGTGTGTGTGTGTGTGTGTGTGTGTGTGTGTGTGTGTGAAATTTCAGTGCATGTTAGTCAGGGCAGATGCCAGTTTTGTTTTTGTGAGCCGTGTGTTACTGCAAACTGTCAGAGGTGGCTGGGTAATGGACAGTCAGCACATGTTAGGAATTCTGGACTTAGGAAACAGATATGTAGAAAATTTTGGAACATACTAAATTCTAGGAATGCGTGGAGACATCCACAATATTTTCGAAAGAAATGGGTGACTATGGTGTAGATGAATGTGTGGTGACAGCCCTTCCTGAGATAATGCCAGACAGTGTGCTGTCGCTTGTAAGACGTGTATCCTAACCCACCTGGTAAGCAGTACATGGGACATAAGTGGTGGTGACTACAGGTTAGTGTTGTGTTCGTATTGTGCTCCGATGTGTGTGTGTGTGTGTATGTGTCTGTGTGTGTATGAGTACGGTGTATGTGCGCACAGCTTGTGTGTGCATATAGATCTATTGCATGTGCTTGATTTCTTTTCATACACTACAATTTTAATTAAGCTGATCGTTTAATTCCCTGGACGTCTATATTGTAGGCCTTTCAGGTGTGTGTGTGTGTGTGTGTTGTGACAACATGCCTTCGTTGTTTTCTTTCCACGTGCTTTTCTATTTTTGGATGGCGTGCCTGTCAGATGTCTCGTCATGTTTTGTAGCCCCGCCTCTAAGTTCGTCCAATTCAGATTTTAATTTCCTAATAAATGCATATACGCACATTTTTCGATAAAAATATAACAACAGTTTAAAAGCAGGGATTGAGATTGTACTGTGTGACAAATATGAGCCAGGTAGCTCTCCGACAGCGTCCGAAATCTGTAATTAACTCAGAGCAGACAGCTGGTGTTGCTTCGGCAAACGTTTGAATTCAAGTGACTTCCTATTTACTTCCCGTCTTATATAGTCCTGCTGCCCCTTTAAGGTTCAGATATATAATATGTAGACCAGTGCACATAAAAAATGTGATGATTTAATACACCTTTTATACCTCGGCTAATTCTGAATGTTTGAAGTAGGTATTATGATATATGATACTGATAAAGAAGAAATCACAGACAATTTCATAAAAACAAGTTACTTTGTGAGAAGAGTAACTTTGACACTAAACATCAAAAGAGTGTAAAAGGGATATTAAATAACAGGATGGCTTTCTCACCTCTCTCACTGTCTTCCTTGCAGCGCTTATTCTGTCGATCGTTTCGTGTTTTGAGATGATAAACGCGCGCGCACACACACACACACACACACACACACATACATGTACACACACATATACACGCACACGCACACGCACACACACACACACACACACCACACTCTCTCTCTCTCTCTCTCATACACACGAACGCACGCACACGCAATTAAAGAATATCTATGTAGCACAAACTGAGAATCTTTCCAATTCATTGTCAGAAATCTGTGTATACTGTAACGTCGTCTGTGCCTGATGGCGTATATATATATATTTTTCAAAAATCATTTCATTTTGTGCGCCTATTTTTCGTAGTACAGAGTTTGCTGTGAAGGCCCATGGTGAGTGCCGCTCGTGAAATGCGTGTTTATTCAGAAAGATTTGTGGATTTGCTTCGGTTTGTGACCAAAGATAAACGTTCTCCTATTTCTTGTGCTGTTTTTGTGGAATCAGTTGTTACTTATCTTAACTTCAGCGTTTTGAGGGCAGTGCCAGTCTCTTCTTGAAGTTCTTCCTCGCTGCTTTACCATCCCATACCTTTCTCTATAGAACGACAGTTGTCAGTTCACAACCGGGACGTGTTAGTGACTGCAATAACTGAATATATCTGTTTCATAGCAAAGCTCGATAGTTTCCCAAGCCAAGGTGGCAGATTCAATATCACGGTCAAGGTATTGGGTGAGTTAGGATTTTTTAACTCCTTGCTTTTGGCAAGTTTGCGCACAGTATTACAAGTGTTTTATGACATTATGTTGAACTTTATTGCAATTGTTAGATACTAGCAGAGGAATGCACATTGAAACTGAAAGCACTTTGAAACTGAAACTGGATAACATATCTTATCATATGTTAAACTTGATCGTATCGACGTATCTTAAAAGGGTAATAATGGATGTTAAATATATACATATGTGTGTGTGTGTGTGTGTGTGGGCGCGCCCGCGCGCGCGCGTGTGTGTCATCATTTCATCAATGAACGTTAGTTTGCAATGATGCAACGAAGTCAGTTCTAATGTAGCGTATGAAAGAATTTGACATCATGACATTGGCACTGCACAGCCTACTAGTACTACATTGACTGGAAGGGAGAGGGGCGGGAAAGTGTAGTGGAGCTTGTTGCTACTACACGTTGAAAAAATATACTGAGAGTTCGTCTTTCAGATTAGACAATGAACCCAAGTCCTACGTGCTGCATAGGCTTTGTATAAACGTTAAAGGAACCACGGCAACAAAAATGTACCTGGCAAAAGTCCGTTAGAAATCCACTCTGATAGCCTACGTGGACAGCACTCCATTAAAAAGAAATCAAACACACAAGCAGCTAAAGAACTAAGATTGCTCCGGAATATGATGAGGTGCGTTTACTAGGGGGAACAAACAACATTCAAAAAAAAACAAAACAAAAAAAAAACGCAATCTAGTAACTGTGTTCACCTCTCTTGTATGTGGAAATATAGGTGTCAGTTTGTTGTGATGCTTTCCTTGATATCTCTTGAACTTGAAACTTAAGTAAAACCTTGAAATATTAAAATCAGATCTTCTTTACAGGTGGTCCCACAGAGAGTTGCTGACAACAATGGCGTTGGTGACTGGAACTGATGACCGACAGTACGATACGATCTGAAGAAGAATATTCAAGACAAGAATGCAACATGACGCTCACTGCAAGGCCTGCTGCAATTTAGTTACGACTCGGTAAAGGTTAGTGAAGCATTGAAAAAGATACCAGAAAAAGCCCCAGGACCAGACAATATTACTACAGAGATAATTGAAGCCCTGATCCATGGAGGAATTCGGTATTGAAAAAATAAGTCCTCCTAATTAAAGTTTATGATACCGGAAAAATCCCCAGAGATATGTCAAAATTAATTTTCATTGCACTTCCAAAGAAAACATGGGCTATAGAATGCGAACTCCATCGTGCAATCAGTTTGATGAGTCATGTAACAAAAATCCTGTTAAGAATAATCATGATGACGACAATGAACACTATCAAAGGAGAAATAGAAGCACAGTGTGGACTTGTCGAAGTGAAAGGAACTATTAATACCAGATACATCCTAAGAACTATCATAGAGAGGTCAGTCAAGTTGAATAAGGATTTATATTTATGCTTTGTTGATTACACCAAAGCTTTCGATCGGGCAAAACATGAAGAATTGATCAACCAACTGGAAAGACTCAATATTGACTGAAAAGATCTAAGAATAATTAGAAACATGTATTGGGAACAAACAGCAGCAATGATAATAGAAAACGAGATAATCTCTTTCCAAAATATCAAAAGAGGGGTCAGGCAGGGGTTCTGTCACCAGATTTTTCACTTTACAGCGAAACCATCATGAGAAACCTAGAAGAATGGCCTGGATTATGGTTGGAGGAAAAATGATAAACAACATTCGTTACGCAGATTACACCGTGCTAATTTCAGACAATGAAAGAGACATAAAAAAATCTTGTGAATATAATAGAAATAGAAAGCAAAAATAAAGGGTTGGACTATTTAGCAAGAAGATTGAAGTCATGGTAATCAGTAAAAAACATGAAATACCCTCATGCAAAATAACAGCAAATGACACAACTTTGAGACAGGTTGATAAGTTTAAATATTTGGGAACGATCTGGGAGAGGTTATTTCACCAGACGGCAGATGCACATCCGAAATAGCCAGCAGAATCGGCTAATCCAAAGCAGCATTCAAGAAGATGACAAGCATTCTTACCAACAAATATCTATCAATTAACATCAGGAAGAGAGTTCTTGAACCGATACTGTTATACGGTTGTGAGGCGTGAACATTCAGCACGCAAAGCCAGAACAAGACTGAAGCAGCCGAAATGTGGTTTCTAAGAAGAATGTTGAGAGTTCCATGGACAGCAATGAAAACAAACGAGACAGTCTTGATGAAGGCAGACACAAGAAAATCATTGATAAAGATGATTAGGAAAAGACAAGCAACATTTATAGGCCATTTTATGAAGAAAGGGGAATTAGAGCACCTAGTCACAACAGGAAAGCTGAAGGGAAAGAGAACAAGGTAGAGAAAATATTGGACGGACTTGCAGGGTGGCTGAAAACAGAGAGGGTGGAAGATGTACTTGCAGCGACAAGGGATAGATTCATCTGGAGGGCCATGATCACCAACGCCTTGCGGCAGGGCTCATGATGATGATGATGATGAAAGGTTAGTGCATCGTCCGTCTCTGTCAGTCTTTTGTCTGTCCGCCTGTATGTATGTTCTACACTAGTCCTCTCTGAAACTCCCAACGTTCCTCTGTGTCTGTCCGTCTATACATCCGTCCGTTTGTCTTTGGTTGGTTGGTTGGTTGGAGTGTAAAGTGCCTTTCTTGAACCAGAATTGTATTTTCTGATGTCTCCTCCTTCGACTTTCTTCTTGCAGTTCTGTCGTGATATCTTAATGTGTGTCATGTTTATTGTAGATGGTAGACCGTGCATTTGCTCACATTAGATCTTGTCATGCTCCGAATCGCTCGCGTGTGTATAACGGTGAAAGCAGAACAGTTCAAATAAGCAAATGATTTCGGTCAGTGTACAGAACAGATTATCTTAAAACTTATGACGTTTGAAAAAAATAGATGGGACATCAAATTTGGATCGGAACGATGAAGTCTGTACCTAATCGCTGCCTCCTTTTTTTTCTACACCTGTCCCAAATATCCGTCCGCCCCCCCCCCCCCCCCCCCCCCCTCCTCAGTATCGTACCGCAGTAAATGAAAATTCATGACATTGTCATCTCGAGTTGATAAATTGTCTGTACTGCTTATGTTCTGTTTTCCCCCTGTGATTTTTCTTCGGTGCTTTCCTTATGTCTTTTGTTTTCCTCTCTCTCTGTCCATGTCTTTCTGTCTCTGTCTCTCTCTCCCCCCCCCTCTCTGTCTCTCTCTCCTCTCTCTCCCCTCTCTCTGTGTCTCTCTCTGTCTTTCTCTGTCTCTCTGTGTCTGTCTGTCCCCCCTCTCTGTCTGTCTGTCTGTCTGTCTTCCTTCTCTGTTGCCTTCTTCCATGCTTTTCGAGAATCTCTTGTGCTATAAACAGGCACAGAATCGTGCTTAGTCAGGAGCATTTTCCGGACTTAACGATGCTAAATATTATACTCCACATTTTCACCCGTCAGTGCATCTTTTTCTCATTCTATATGCAATGTAGGACATGTATCATTATATAAATACAGAGATGTACTGTGTTAAATTAATTAAGCTCGGGCTTGGATCGGAGTGACCGCAGTGGGTATACTGATTACGGTTATGTTCATTTCCGTCTCCTGTGTAGAAGAGTAGACAGGTAAAAATGTACCCAATGCCAGAAATCTACTTTCGTAGGTAAACAAACAAAAATGGGTGGTGCTGTATTATGGTGATATATTATCCCGAGGAGAGAGCTGCCAGCATTTTACGAGGAAAAATCCGTTGAGTCGGAAGATAGATCTAATCCAGTACAGGATAACGTTGTAATGTTATGTATAACAAATAAGATATTTATAAAAAAAAAAAAAGTTATGGCGTTCCGATTTTTCTCGTGTGCTTGTTATTGTGCCCACACTGTGCAGTCAGTATGTTGCTGCGCAGTATACTTACTCCGTCTTCGGTGACGCACATGCTGGGTAATTTTATGTTTCCAGAAGTCAGCCACTTCATGACTTAAAGGATCTTAAAATTAACGTGCCTGTTTTATGTTCTGCGTGGGTATACACATGAAGGGGGTTTAGGCACTAACAGATCTGCACACATGTTTAGGGAAATCTCCATTCTTTACTCGCCAGGCAGAGGTGTCCAGGCGGACTGCACCCAGACTTTACTATTGAAAGTCCGACGTGACTATTGTGCCAGAGAGAGAGAGAGAGAGAGAGAGAAAAGGAGAGAGAGAGAGAGAACTGCATATTCAATCACACACACACACACACACACACACACACACACACACACACACACACACACACACACACACACAATACAATTCAGACACAGAGACACATACACACACACACACACACACACACACACAACACACAACACACACACACACACACACACAGAGGGAGGGGGAGAGAGAGAAAGAGGGAGGGAGAGAGAGAAGCACAACACAAACACGTTCTCTCTCTCTGTCTCTGTCTCTCTGTCTCTCTCTCTCTCTCTCTCTCTGTCTGTCTCTCTCTGTCTGTCTGTCTCTCTCTCACTGTCTGTCTGTCTCTCTCTCTTTCTCTTTCAGAGCATTATTTCTGAGTGACGATCGTGAAGGATTGTTTCCATTCTTGGTGGTAGAAGTCAATTTGATCACAGCACAACTCAAACCTTGGCCTGCAGGAAATTGCGGCGCGCACCCTCAAACTATCCCCCCCTTCCCCACCCTACCAACTTTCTCAATATCTTCTTTTAAGCGGGGAAGAATTCAGATAACATGGCGCCTGTATGTGTATGTAGCTTATATGACTGTAGACACAACGGAAAATAAACTTTTCTAATGAAGAGAATCTTACTATAATGTCTATCGACAGTTCTCATTTTAGTAAGAGGATGTAAACATAGCCAAAACAGCATTCAAGAAGATGACAAGCATTCTTACCAACAAATGCCTGTCAATCAACATCAGGAAGAGAGTTCTTGAATGTTATATAGAACCAATACTGTTGTACGGATGCGAGGCATGGACAGTCAACAAACAAAGCAAGAACAAGATTGAGGCAGCCGAGATGTGGTTTATAAGAAGAATGTTGAGAGTTCCATGGACAGCAAAGAAAACAAACGAGACAGTCTTGATGGAGGCAGACACAAGTAGATCACTCATAAGGAAGATTAGGAAAAGACAGGCAACATTTATAGGCCATTTTATGAAGAAGGGGGATTTGGAGCACCTGGTCACAACGGGAAAGCTAGAGGGAAAGAGAGCACCAGGTAGACCCAGAGAGAAAATGCTGGACGGACTTGCAGAGTGGCTGGGGATGATGAGGGTGGGGCAGATGCTAGGGGCAACGAGAGATAGAGACAGATGGAAGTCCATGATCGCCAACGCCATGCGGCAGGACACTGATGATGATGATGATGTAAACATTCAAATCAAAACATTCACTCCAAACAATTTGCTAGTAGATGAAATAAGATGTCTTGTGTTTTGTATCAAATACGCGGTCTCATTTTGTTTTTGTCTGTTTTTGGTTTTCATTTGCTTGATTCAGAATGTAAGAGTGTAGTAAGACATGTTTAATATCGTTGTGTGATGTAAAACATCCAAATTGTCAGTTTGAAAACGCGAAAAAATAGCTAAACACCGTTTTTAAACAATGTCTTTCGTGTGCTTTGTTCATTCATTCATTTTTTTCACACATCTCTAAAATAGCTAAACACTGTTTTTAAACAATGTCTTTCGTGTGCTCTGTTCATTCATTCTTTTTTTTTCCACACATCTCTATTTGTTCATTACATATGCTGACTGTCTACGACAAAATAAACGATTTTTATCTTCTGTAAATAAGACAGATACCGGACGCAGCAGTCAAGTAGTTAAACGCCGGACTTTTAGTTGAAAACTCCTGGGTTCAAACGTTCCAGATACCTCCATCTGATGGGTAAAACGTAGATGTTTTTCCCGATCTGTCCGTCAGTATGTCTGCAGACCTGCCAGTGC
The DNA here is from genome assembly GCA_030674185.1 of Monoplex corrugatus. Lineage (NCBI taxonomy): Eukaryota > Metazoa > Mollusca > Gastropoda > Littorinimorpha > Ranellidae > Monoplex > Monoplex corrugatus. The sequence continues at coordinate 86,230,380 of CM060309.1, forward strand.
CTCAGCTGCCTTCGCGAGTAATTGCATGCAGAAGATGAAATATGCGTGTAAAAGGTCTGATTATGTGTGATGCGTAGTGAGTATAAATGAGTTAAAATAGTATTTAATAACATCAACAACAAAAATAATATTGTTGATAGTGATAATAACAACAATGATAATGGTGATGATGGTAATAATAATGAATAATAATTGTAACAAAAATAACACTACTTCTTCTACTACTACTGCTGCTGCTGCTGCTGCTACTACTGTTACTACTACTTCTAGTAATAATAATAACAATAATTATTTTAAGGAGATTTTTGTATAGTGCTGTTCTTTAAATGCATTAGTACCCGCTGCTCATTACTCACGTAGAAGACAGAGAATGTAACACACACAGGGCACTCTCTGCGTATTACACATTGACAGAACCGTGTAATACAGGAGTGTGAGCTCTCTCTCTCTCTCTCTCTCTCTCTCTCTCTCACACACACACACACACACACACACACACACACACACACACACACACACACACACACACACACACACACACACATACACTCGCATATACGCTCGTGCATGCGCGCACACACACATACAGACAACGCCCATATCTGAACGCGTACACAAACGAATATATGGATCAAAGGAATTTTAAATATCAACTAAGTAACAAAACTCTTGAGAGTCACGGAGTTATCTCCCATGTAGAATTTCTCAAGAATTATGTTACTTAGTTGAATATATGGATCACTTACAGGGTTTAACAATAAACACTGTGGTTGTAAACGATAGCATGTATGAACGTTTACACACTGCTATCCAACCAGCAATCAAAAATGACAATACATAGCAGTGAAATAGTGATTATAACTGTCTACAGTGCAGAATCTGGATGAACAGGTAGGTTGTTAACCTTTTAACTACCCCCCGTTGGGTTGCCGGGGGCTATTTCAGTATAAATAGTATCCCCACCTTCTGGAAATTCTGTGCTAGAAATTTCCTCTTTTTCTGTCACTCTCTTTGTTTCTGCCTTGTTGCCTTGCTTTCTGTCACTTCTACTTATTTTCTGCCTTAACGGTCCATTCACCTGTATTTTTTCGATAAAGTCTCACGTACTTTTTCTTCGGATTGATGATCCCTTGTGCGATAAATCGGATGGAATGGTCCTACGCCAGGGGCATGTCCTTACATTATGTGCGCGAATGCATTGATATGTGTACTTAATTTTCTTTTTTTTCTTTTTTTTCCTGTTGAAGTTTTGTGTGTTTTGAGGCAGTTATAGCCCTGATATGGCTCTACGCAGTCGGCTGGACTTTAAACAACAATAAAAAAACTTTTAACTCCCGCACCCTGTCCACCAGCTGCAAGAATTTAACACTTTGACTCTTTCATCCTGTCCATCAGCTCCATGCAAAAACAACCCTTTGACTCCCTCACCCTATCCCAGCTCCCTGCAGGAAGCTGGTGGATAGGATGAGGGAGTCAAAGGGTTAAGTATTTGCTTTGCTAACATGGTTAACAATGCTGGATGTTAGTTGATAGAGTGAGGGAGTCAGAGGGTTAACTGTGACTTGAAGTGAAGAAGGGCGGACAGATGCCTCAGGCAGTGAATTCCACACAGATGGTGCAATAAAACTAAAAGCGCGTTCGTTCTGTAAAAAACAAAAACAAAAAACAACAACAACAAAAAGAAAGAAAACAAAAGGCACTGTCAGAAGCTTGTATTTTCAGGATCGCAAGTTTGCGTGATATTTGATATGTACAGAGGCGTTGTGAAAGGTAGGGTAGTAAAGATCAATAAAAATAAGAAAAAAAGCAAGACTAGCAATTTCATACTACCAGTGAGATATTTTCATTGGCAACCACTGGAGTTCTTTGAGCAGTGATGCTACGTGATCATACGTTCTTGTCCTCATGATCAAAGGTACCGCATTGTTCTGAAACCACTGCAGTTTAGATAGTTGCCCTGAGTAGAAGCCGTTAGCACAGAATTACAAATTACAACAGTTTATACTGGTTTATACATTCAAGTTTAGACAGAGAGATGGTCTGATATTTCGTTTCAAAGCTGACTTTTCATGAAACGAAAAAAGCCTGGATGGATGGCTTGAGACAGTGCGTATGATTTGATGCAAAGAGCGTTAAGAGAAAATCGTAACAGCTGAAGTCGTGAATGCGTACGAACTTGTTAAGTTTGATTGGACATGATCTATAATTGTTTATTGCAACAAGAAATGTGGCAAGTTCAGTTAGGGTTTTCTGCTCTTTATGGACAGATTCAGATCAAAACCGGTGACTAATGCCTGTTCCATCAACTGGTTGTGAAATACAAGTTTGATTGAAATGATTGTGTTTTATATAGTTCAAGTGTCTGTGGGGAGAAAATGCACTTCACACAAGCGTGCAATGCACGTCCGTGCAGTGTCGTTTTTTAATTAACGCAACGAAGAATGTTCTGGGCAGTCAGAAAACGTGCATTTTCGAAGAAACAGCTGTCCCATGCTTAGGAAATGAGAAACATTGGCATGCCTTGACCATCTTGTTTATTCTTATGTTTTAATGATATTTTAAATCCCTGGCTTGAAGGAGGCGTGCAGATCCAAATGTCGCCATCATTATCACGTAATGTCAGCCGGCAGGCGTGGGCATGTGTCGCTGACAGCTGCCGTGGGCAATCTTCTACCCCGCACCCCACCTTGTACCCTGAACCCCTGCCACCACCCCCACCTACACTTTTACACTACCCATGTCCCTCCATCCCCTTTTACGCCCTTCCCCGCCCCTATCGCCACTTTCTTCCCACTATACTGGTGCATAATGCATTTCAATATAGACAGTACGGAACTCTTTTGACTTCTAGATGGTGGGCGTTGAACAGTAGTACGAAAGACATGTAGCTCGTAGATTAGGAAGGACTTCAAGGCCTCGTCTCTGCTTGGTGGATGTTTCAAAGAACCGATTCTGAGGAACTGATTTCTTGTCAAATTGAAAGCGATCGTAGTGGTTTACGTTTGGAGTATTTCTCACGGAGAACTGCAATGCGAGTGACTAAACGGCATAACAAACCCATACATTAAGTAGAACCTCATGACGTCATCAGCGCATGGCATTTGCCATGATACATTTGGATCCTTTCCCACCCATGTTAGGCGATCTGCCGTGTTAATTTTATGATGGGAGTTTTTGCTGGTTTTTTGTTTTCCTTTTCTGTTTCCTTTCTGGCATTGTGTCGCCATCTTTCAGAAAACTGACACTAAAACCACTCATTCCATCTTTGTTTCTGATACTTTTGTTTTTGTTAATTTTTTTGTTTTCCCCTTTTCTTTCAAATAAAATCAAAATAAGCTTGAAGCATCATGTTTGGTGACCTTTAGTACATGAACAATGCCTAAGCCATGAAACCTTGGATCATAATTATTTCCACTTAAGGTTAAGATTCTGTTTTCAAATTTACGTTTGTTCTAAAATATGGTACGGTTCTTCTACAAACATCCCATAATTTTGATGACTCACTATCATTCGTTCTATTACAGTGATCCTCAAAACCAGGTAATTGATGAGTAACTGAAAGTTTCTTAACTGGTTACATTTTTACAACAACTTCGAGATTTATTCACGAAGGGTTGACAAACATTTCCTGGTATCTTTGAATCACTTTGGACCTCCAGTCAAGGACATGTGTCATACCAATTATACTAACATGTGACCCAAAAAACCGACTTCATGACCAGTTGCTCGGATTTTGATAAAGAATCGTTGATAACCAGCTTTCGAACTGGCGGTCCCACATCTTTAGTTTCAGGTAACTCTGGGCTAAAATTAGGGTTTGTCTTTTCTCTCGAACTCAGTCTGTCTGTTGTCTTTCTCTTAAGTCGGTTGTACGTTGCTGTTCTAGTGGAGCCCCTCAAGGCGCTGGTCTGTCACCTGTCTTGTTTTCTCTGTCTTTATACAAATAACATACTGGTGTTGAGGAAATAATAATAATCGTACATTCAGATGATTCTGAATTTGAAGACCTTTTTAATTCTGATAAAACGTCTATCAGTGTTATACAAATAAAAGAATTAGTG
>CM060309.1:86239440-86241940 GCA_030674185.1 Monoplex corrugatus
GTGACATTTGTGTTTTGTTTGTCCCCTCCTTCATACGGGGCTTTGGCCTTAAATGAACACGAGTGTATCTGAATCCGAATCCCTCTTTCCACAAGCGCCGAGTGATTGGCCCAATGCAGATAATCGTCCCATCTTTCCTGCTGGAGATTCAAACATGCCGTAAGGTCTGTGCCACTCCTTTAAGTGGGCAGGCTGTTGTGATCATTGTATCGTAATTTCTTCCATTGACATTGTTGGTCTTAAACCTTTACGTCATAAATTCTCTGTATTTCATTTCTTTTTTTGTCACAGTGGATTTACCATGTGTAAATGGTAAATCGGCGCTTAGATTTGATTTTTATCAAGATTTTGTGCTATATAAATATTGTAATTATTAATTATTATTATGTGTAATCTCAGGCTGCTCTCCCTGTTGAGAAGGTGTCTCCACGTGCAATGCCATGCAGTTGTTTTAACCAAGACGTCAGAAAGGCAAGAAGGCTAATTGGCCTTCAAGGGAAGGCACCTGGAAATGGACCAATCTCTCCAATATTCTATACCAAGACAAGCCAGGTGAATACCCTGCTGTTCACGACTTTCATCTGCCGCGCGTAGACCGGGAGGCACACGTGTCCAACTTGTTTTACGTCCCCTTCCGAAAGACCGTTGTTTGATTTTCCGGTCAGACTGAGGAGAAATGTCGAGGCCTCAGTGGGGGAACTGAACCCTGGAACCTCGAGTTAAGTTACTGGCAGGCGAACGTCTGAACCATTTTGCCACTCTTCTTTCTATCATATCTCAACATTTGATGACAAACGGTTAGGAGATTGTTTTTGCCTGGATTCCTGGCCATTTGGTATTGGAGGCAATGAAAAGGCTGATTACCTGGCCAAGAAGGCTACAATGGCAAAGATGTCTAAGTCTGTGGTCCCTTAACAGATGTCAAATCGAAAGTACACAGTTACGTAAGAAACCTGTGGCAGGAGAATTGGAATAAACAGACAGATAACAAACTCTTCCCAATCCGCCCTAACCTGACAGAACTTCTCCCATCTGCTGCAGGAAACCGTAAGAAAGAGACAGTGTTATGTAGATTACACACGGTCACACATCCTACACTCACTCGTACCTTTTGAAAAATGAAGAAGCACCATGGTGTATACCGTGTGATGAGCCGTTGAGCATCCGACACCTCCTCCTGGATTGCTGGGACTTGTACGATGTGAGACAAAAGCACTACACGGCAGATTCCTTAAAGGAGCTCTTCCGAGACGTCCTCCTGATGCATATTCCAGTTTTTACAAGAGATCAATAGATTTCACTTGATGTAATTTTACGTGTTTTTCTTTAATGGTATTTTAGATTTTGCAAGTTGAGGGTGAGCATGGTTTTTATCTGTTTTTTATCTTAACGGGTTTTCTTCTTTTTGACGTGGTGTTAGCCCTGATGTGGCTGTAGTGGTCGGCTGGGCTATAAGCAATATGAATTGAATTGAACTGGACTCGGCAAAGACGCCGTGGTGATAAACAAAATTGTTTGATTTGGTTCAGTTTTCACGTCGGCACCCACCTCAGGTGATTGGCTGACGGGGATAGTGAAGAGGGGGAAGGGGGAACTTATCTAATCCTATACTGACACCACCAGAACAACAATGATGTTAAGATGGGACAATAAAATGGCCAGTTTTAATATAGCGCATCCCGGGATTCGAACCCACAACCATTACCATGTGGTGATAAAAAATCCTGCATGTGAACCATTTATATCTTTTTAGCATCATCACGTGTCCAGTCTAGTGGCATCTTAATCCCATTTTTCATCATTTTACTTTTCTGCCCAATCTTTTGCATGCGTTTCTTGTCATTTACATCAGATTTACAAACTGATTTTGTCCACAGTTTCTTTTTCTTTCCATCTATCTATCTATCTATCTATCTATCTATCTATCTATCTATCTATCTATCTATCTTCTATCTTTCTATCTTTCTATCTTTCTATCTTTCTCATCTTCTATCTATCTTCTATCTATCTATCTATCCATCCGTCCGTCCGTCCGTCCTCCGTCCGTCCGTTCGTCGTCTCCGTCCGTCCGTCCGTCTGTCTGTCTTCTATCTATCTATATGTCTGTCTGTCTGTCCATCTATCTATCTATCTATCTAGTCTTCTATCTATCTATCTATCTATCTATCTATCTGTCTGTCTATCTGTCTGTCTGTCTATCTTCTTCTTTCTGTTTCTGTCTGTCTATCTGTCTATCTATCTATTTTTCTATCTATCTTCATCTATTGTCTATGCTACTATCTGTCTGTCTATCTGTTCTTCTGTCTATTTCTATCTGTCTTATCATCTACTGTCTGTCTAATCTGTCTATTGTGTGTATCTGTCTGTCTATCTGTCTATTATCTATCTACTATTCTGTCTATCTATCTGTCTATCTGTCTATCTGTCTATCTGTCTATCTATCTATCTATCTATCTATCTATCTATCTATCTATCTATCTGTCTGTCTTTCTTTCTGTCT
>CM060309.1:86251940-86256940 GCA_030674185.1 Monoplex corrugatus
CTGTATGACCCGTTCTTTTGCTACGCATTTTAGGCAGTCGTACTCTGGAGCACTTGGTCACAACGGGAAAGCTGGAGGGAAAGAGAGCACCGGGTAGACTCAGGGAGAGAATGCTGGACGGACTTGCAGAGTGGTTGGGGATGAGGAGGGTGGGGGAGCTGCTAGGGGCAAACGAGAGATAGAGATGGATGGAAGTCCATGGTCGCCAACGCCATGCGGCAGAGCACCTGATGATGATGACTCTGTTTTGAAGGAAACTGTTATATCTTCTAACACACATAGTTATAGTCGTGTAGTGCGGATCAGTTAATAAAACTGGCAAGTCTTCACCTCATGTTTGAAGTACAATCCCAGCTTGCTGCATGAAAATTGGTCTGTTCTCTTAATCGGTTCATGCTCAAATTATTTTGTTGGTGTGATAGGTTTCTGCACTCCATCTTCCCTGGTGTTGTGATAGGTTTCTGCACTCCATCTTCCCTGGTGTTGTGATAGGTTTCTGCACTCCATCTTCCCTGGTGTTGTGATAGGTTTCTGCACTCCATCTTCCCTGGTGTTGTGATAGGTTTCTGCACTCCATCTTCCCTGGTAGTGTGATAGGTTTTCCATCTTCCCTGGTGTTGTGATAGGTTTCTGCACTCCTATCTTCCCTGGTGGTGTGATAGGTTTTCCATCTTCCCTGGTGTTGTGATAGGTTTCTGCACTCCTATTTTCCCTGGTGTTGTGATAGGTTTCTGCACTCCTATCTTCCCTGGTGTTGTGTTAGGTTTCTGCACTCCTATCTTCCCTGGTGTTGTGATAGGTTTCTGCACTCCTATCTTCCCTGGTGTTGTGATAGGTTTCTGCACTCCTATCTTCCCTGGTGTTGTGATAGGTTTCTGCACTCCATCTTCCCTGGTGTTGTGATAGGTTTCTGCATCCATCTTCCTGTTTGGAAGGTTCTGCACTCCATCTTCCCTGGTGTTGTGATAGGTTTCTGCACTCCATCTTCCTGGTGTTGTGATAGGTTTGACACTCCATCTTCCCTGGTGTTGTGATAGGTTTGCACTCCATCTTCCCTGGTGTTGTGATAGGTTTCTGCACTCCATCTTCCCTGGTGTTGTGATAGGTTTCTGCACTCCATCTTCCCTGGTGTTGTGATAGGTTTCTGCACTCCATCTTCCCTGGTGTTGTGATAGGTTTCTGCACTCCATCTTCCCTGGTGTTGTGATAGGTTTCTGCACTCCATCTTCCCTGGTGTTGTGATAGGTTTCTGCACTCCATCTTCCCTGGTGTTGTGATAGGTTTCTGCACTCCATCTTCCCTGGTGTTGTGATAGGTTTCTGCACTCCATCTTCCCTGGTGTTGTGATAGGTTTCTGCACTCCATCTTCCCTGGTGTGTGATAGGTTTCTGCACTCCATCTTCCCTGGTGTTGTGATAGGTTTCTGCACTCCATCTTCCCTGGTGTTGTGATAGGTTTCTGCACTCCATCTTCCCTGGTGTTGTGATAGGTTTCTGCACTCCATCTTCCCTGGTGTTGTGATAGGTTTCTGCACTCCATCTTCCCTGGTGTTGTGATAGGTTTCTGCACTCCATCTTCCCTGGTGTTGTGATAGGTTTCTGCACTCCATCTTCCCTGGTGTGTGATAGGTTTCTGCACTCCATCTTCCCTGGTGTTGTGATAGGTTTCTGCACTCCATCTTCCCTGGTGTTGTGATAGGTTTCTGCACTCCATCTTCCCTGGTGTTGTGATAGGTTTCTGCACTCCATCTTCCCTGGTGTTGTGATAGGTTTCTGCACTCCATCTCCCTGGTGTTGTGATAGGTTTCTGCACTCCATCTTCCCTGGTGTTGTGATAGGTTTCGCACTCCATCTTCCCTGGTGTTGTGATAGGTTTCAGCACTCCATCTTCCCTGGTGTTGTGATAGGTTTCTGCACTCCATCTTCCCTGGTGTTGTGATAGGTTTCTGCACTCCTATCTTCCTGGTGTTGTGATAGGTTTCTGCACTCCTATCTTCGCTGTGTTGTGATAGGTTTCGCACTCCATTTCCTGTGTTGTGTAGTTTCGCACTCCATTTTCCCTGGTATGTGATAGGTTTCAGCACTCCTATTTTCCCTGGTATTGTGATAGGTTTCTGCACTCCTATTTCCCTGTGTTGTGATAGGTTTCGCACTCCATCTTCCCTGGTGTTGTGATAGGTCTTCAGCACTCCCCTCTTCCCTGGTGTTGTGATAGGTCTTCAGCACTCCATCTTCCCTGGTGTTGTGATAGGTTTTCAGCACTCCCATCTTCCCTGGTGTTATGATAGGTCTTCAGCACTCCCATCTTCCCTGGTGTTGTGATAGGTCTTCAGCACTCCATCTTCCCTGGTGTTGTGATAGGTTTCAGCACTCCATCTCCCTGGTGTGTGATAGGTTTTTCCATCTTCCCTGGTGTTGTGATAGGTTTGCACTCCTATCTTCCCTGGTTTGGATAGTTTGAACATCCTATCTTCCCTGGTGTTGTGATAGGTTTATCCTTTCCCTGGAGTTGTGATAGTTTTGACACTCCATCTTCCCTGGGATGTATTGTGATAGGTTCTTGCACTCCATCTTCCTTGTGCTGTCAAGACTCGCAGGAATATTTGTAGCACCTCCTGCCTAATCTGTGGTTTGAATGGGATGTGGGTGTGGGGATTTCTGACACTCCAAATTTGACCATTGAAGAATTATTAATTGTGTTTGAATTAGGTTTCTGAAACACTAAATTCCTGTGGATGATTATAGTTAAAATCATAGAAAAAATCAAACTCCCTGGATGTGATATAGTCTTCTTGCACTCCTAGTCTGTCCTTGCGTGTTGTGATAGGTTTCTGCACTCGACTGTCGAGGTACATTGTATAGGTTTCATTGATTTTTACTTGTATTAAGTGAGTGTTTATTAGCCCCATGTTGTTACGTTCATAGATGAACGCTCATGAGTGTTTATTAGCCCTATGTTGTTTTGAGTGTACTAATTCGACCTGTTTATCGTATTGATGTTATATATATATGAAATGTATATATAAATTTCTAGACAATGGAATGATGACTGATGCTAAAAAAATAAGTCAGTCAGTCACAACGACAGACAGACAGACAGACAGACAGACAGGCAGCTAGCCAACCAGTTAGACAGACAACAAACAGACAATAGTCTTACTTGCACTTTGCATCACGCAGAAGTAAAGAATTTTGGAATGCCAGTACTACTTGAAGCACGCCAGTAAACTTAACACAGAAGGGGAAAAATACAGGCATTGGTCGATGCTAGGACGGATTTCTCTGTTGCCCCAAGCAAGCGTTCAGTCTGTGATGTCTGTGTGTGTCTTTGTGGGATGGAGTTGGGGGGGGGGGGTTGGCTGTGTGTTGTGTGTGTGTGTTGTGTGTGTGTGTGGTGCGTGGTGTGTCGTGTGTATGTATGTGTGGTGTGTGTGTATGTGTATGTGTGTGTGTGTGCGTGTGTTGTGTGTGCGTGCGTGCGTGCGTGTGTGTGTGTGTGTATATGTGCGTGTGTGTGTGTGTGTGTGTGTGTGCGCGTGTGTGTGTGGTGTGTGTGTGCGTGTGTGTGCGTATGTGTGGTGTGATGTGGTGTGTGTGTGTATGTGTGTGTGTATGTGTGTGTGCGTGCGTGCGTGCGTGCGTGTGTGCGTGCGTGTGTGTGTGTGTGCGGTGTATGTGTGTGTGTATGTATGTGTGGTGTGTGTGTGTGTGTATGTATGTGTGGTGTGTGTGTATGTGTGGTGTGTGTGTGTGTATGTGTGTGTGTATGTGTGTGTGTGGGTGTGTGTGTGTGTGTGTGTGTGTGTGTGTGTGTGCATGTATGTATGTGTGGTGTGTGTGTGTGTATGTGTGTGTGTATGTGTGTATGTGTGTGTGTGTGTGTGCGTGCGTGCGTGCGTGCGTGCGTGTATGTGTGCGTGCGTGCGTGCGTGCGTGCGTGTGTGCGTGTGCGTGTGTGTGCGTGTGTGTGTGTGTGTGTGTTTTCCCCGTTAGGATGTCAGGGGCTCTTTCAGTTTAAATAGTATTCTCAACTTCTGGAAAATTCTGTGTTAGAAAATATCTCTTTTCTATCACTCTCTTTGTTTCTCCCTGGCTCCTTTGCTTTCTGTCATTTTCCCTATCATTTTCTGCCTTGTTGGCCCATTCACCTGTATGTGCTTGTTTAAAAGCCTTACATACTTTCTCTTAGGACTGATAACTGGGTACATGTAGTATGTGCATTTTTGCTCTAAGGAAATGTGATGTGCTGAAGGAAGTTTAATTAATTTAGGCCTGTTTTTATTAGTAGGATTTATTGTCCTTAGTATTCACGTATGTCTCTTAAAACCTCTGGTAATAAATACGGAGTGCTCAACGCCAAGGGTATATCATTGGATCATGTGAGCGAATGCATTGTTATTATGTGTACTTAATTTTTTTTTGTAGGTTTCTAGCTGGCAGAATCGGCCAAGCCAAAACAGCATTCAAGAAGATGACAAACATTTTTACCAACAAATGCCTATCAATTAACATCAGAAAGAGAGTCCTTGATTGTTATATAGAACCAATACTGTTGTACGGATGTGAGGCGTGGACAGTCAGCAAGCAAAGCCAGAGGCAGCCGAGATGTGTTTTCTCAGAAGAATGTTGAGAGTTCCATGGACAGCAAAGAAAACAAACGAGACAGTCTTGATGGAGGCAGACACAAGTAGATCACTCATAAGGAAGATTAGGAAAAGACAGGCAACATTTATAGGCCATTTTATGAGGAAGGGGGATATGGAGCACCTGGTCACAACGGGAAAGCTAGAGGGAAAGACAGCACCAGGTAGACCCAGGGAGAGAATGCTGGACGGACTTGCAGAGTGGCTGGGTATGAGGAGGGTGGGTGAGATTATTATTATTATTATGAACATTTAGTACGCCTAATCAAATTAATGCCCTAGGCGTTTACAATGGCAAAACATATAACCAGAATCACAAGCACACACACACACGCCCACAGAAGCACCCACACACACA
>CM060309.1:86261940-86286940 GCA_030674185.1 Monoplex corrugatus
ACCACACACACACACACACCAAAACACATAAACCACACCGTGCGCGAACACACACTCGCACCATCAAATCACACAGTGCTATCTTACAGATGCATCATCTGTTTTCAGTGCATAAAGGTAAACACAGAGGTCTAATAGCTCTAATAGTGTGTTGCTCTCTCTCTGTCTGTCTCTCTCTGTCTGTCTCTCTGTCTCTCGCTCTCTCTGTCTCTCTGTCTGTCTGTATCTCTCTCTCTCTCTGTAATGTGGCCTAAGGCTGATGTACATTAAACAATTGTGGGTTCTGATCTCTCTCTCTCTCTCTCTCTCTCGCTCTCTCTCTTTTGCTACCTTATTATTATTATTAAAAATTGTTCAATTGTTCTGTACACCGCTGTTCTCCAAATCAGTCGGACTCACTGCGCATTTCACCTAATCATACCTTTCAGAGGAGCACAGAGAACTCAAGCTGTTAGGTTTCTAATTCGCCACGTTGTTTTCTCAGTTTACAATCAGTGGTGGGTGTACGTGCTCTGTGTTTTCATGTTTCCACCGGACACTGACACGACTTACGGGATCTTGACGGACACTGACACGACTTACGGGATGTTGACGGACACTGACACGACTTACGGGATGCTGACGGACACTGACACGACTTACGGGATGTTGACGGACACTGACACGACTTACGGGATCTTGACGGACACTGACACGACTTACGGGATGTTGACGGACACTGACACGACTTACGGGATCTTGACGGACACTGACACGACTTACGGTATCTTGACGGACACTGACACGACTTACGGGATCTTGACGGACACTGACACGACTTACGGGATCTTGACGGACACTGACACGACTTACGGGATCTTGACGGACACTGACACGACTTACGGTATCTTGACGGACACTGACACGACTTACGGGATCTTGACGGACACTGACACGACTTACGGGATGTTGACGGACACTGACACGACTTACGGGATGTTGACGGACACTGACACGACTTACGGGATCTTGACGGACACTGACACGACTTACGTGATCTTGAACGTACACTGACACGACTTACGGGATCTTGACGGACACTGACACGACTTACGGTATCTTGACGGACACTGACACGACTTACGGGATCTTGACGGACACTGACACGACTTACGGGATCTTGACGGACACTGACACGACTTACGGGATCTTGACGGACACTGACACGACTTACGGGATGTTGACGGACACTGACACGACTTACGGGATGTTGACGGACACTGACACGACTTACGGGATCTTGACGGACACTGACACGACTTACGTGATCTTGAACGTACACTGACACGACTTACGGGATCTTGACGGACACTGACACGACTTACGGGATCTTGACGGACACTGACACGACTTACGGGATGTTGACGGACACTGACACGACTTACGGGATCTTGACGGACACTGACACGACTTACGTGATCTTGACGGACACTGACACGACTTACGTGATCTTGACGGACACTGACACGACTTACGGGATCTTGACGGACACTGACACGACTTACGTGATCTTGACGGACACTGACACGACTTACGTGATCTTGACGGACACTGACACGACTTACGGGATCTTGACGGACACTGACACGACTTACGTGATCTTGACGGACACTGACACTACTTACGGTATCTTGACGGACACTGACACGACTTACGGGATCTTGACGGACACTGACACGACTTACGGGATGTTGACGGACACTGACACGACTTACGGGATCTTGACGGACACTGACACGACTTACGGGATCTTGACGGACACTGACACGACTTACGGGATGTTGACGGACACTGACACGACTTACGGGATCTTGACGGACACTGACACTACTTACGGGATCTTGACGGACACTGACACGACTTACGGGATCTTGACGGACACTGACACGACTTACGGTATCTTGACGGACACTGACACGACTTACGGGATGTTGACGGACACTGACACGACTTACGGGATGTTGAACGTACACAATCCGTGTAAGTATACACACAAAGAAGCTTTAAGCAACGGTAGATCCGCACACATGTGGGCTTGGGAGACAAAAAAAAATCTGCACCCTTTAGAAAAAATCTGCACCCTTTAGAAAAAATCTCCACCCTTTAGAAGAAATCTCCACCCTTGAGGGAAAATCTGCACCCTTTAAAAAAAATCTCCACCCTTCAGAAAATATCTCCAGAAAAAATTTCCACCTTCAGAAAAAATCTGCACCCTTTAGAAAAAATCGCCACCAGTTAGAAAATATCTCCACCCTTTAAAATCTGCACTCTTTAGAAAAAATCTCCACCCTTCAGAAAATATCTCCACTCAGAAAAAATCTCCACCCTTCAGAAAAAATCTGCACCCATTAGAAAAAATCTCCACCCTTCAGAAAAAATCTCCACCTTCTTAGGAAAAATCTCCCCTCTTTTAGAAAAAATCTCCACCTTTATCTTTTCTTTAGAAAAAATCTCCACCCATTTAGAAAAAACTTCTGCACCCATTAGAAAAAATCTCCACCCTTCAGAAAAAATCTGCCACCCTTAGAGGGAAAATCTCCACCCTTTAAGAAAAAATCTCCACCTTTTTTTACTTTAGAAAAAAATCTGCACCCTTTAGAAAAAACTCACCTTCGACCCACAAAAAATCTCACTTAGAAAAAATCCACCCTTTAGAAAAAATCTCCACCCTTTCTAGAAAATTCACTTTAGAAAAAAATCTCACGTCCACCCTTCAGATTAGAAAAAATCTCCACCCTTTAGAAAAAATCTCCCTCCAGCCTTTAGAAAAAATCTCCAGCCTTCAGAAAAAATCTCCACCCTTTAGAAAAAATCTCCAGCCTTTAGAAAAAATCTCCACCTTTAGAAAAATCTCACCTAGAAAAAATCTCCACCCTTTAGAAAAAATCTCCAGCCTTTAGATAAAATCTCCACCTTCAGAAAATATCTTCACCCTTCAGAAAAATCTCCACCCTTTAGAAAAAATCTCACCCTTTAGAAAAAAAATCTCCACAGTGGAGGTATCCAAGCAAGATCGAACCCAGACCCTCCGAAGGAAGTACGGCGTTTACCCACTTGACTACCTTGCCCGAATTGAACTCTAAACAGGTCAGGTACCCACACACGGCCATACGCACAAAGTTTCAAGAGTCGTACGACATTGTGTGCAAAGCGGACAGTAATCTGGGTCCATCTGCTGTACGATTATATGGAATTAAACCTGAAAACGTAGTTCTGTTCTGTCCTTTGAATGTGGGAACTCTTACCTCTACGCCAAGCAAGCCTTATATTCATGACAGTTCGTTAAAAACGATATCGTAGAGTTCATTGTGAATTAGATGTCTTTGTGTGTAATGATCTACGACTGCAACATACATAAAAGCGGGGTCTAAGAACTCACCAACGTCTCACCAGATTGATTTGAAAACGATGCAGAGGGACCCCTCCCCTGCTTCAAGACAGCCAAAAGTTTTAAACACTCATAAAAGCTCAAATTTTTGCAACTTCCTTTTTGTCAAAACAGGAGCTTGACTTAGATCGCCCCCCGTAATGTGTGTGTGTGTGTGTGTGTGTGTGTGTGTGTGTGTGTGTGTGTGTGTGTGTGTGTGTGTGTGTGTGTGTGTGTGTGTGTGTGTGTGCTGCGTGGTGTGTCGTGTGTGTGTGTGTCTGTGTGGTGTGTGTGTCTGTTGTGCTTTTGTGTCTGTAGACAGTGATGTGTTGGCAATGTTTTTCAGCTGTTCATGGTAGATTTTTCCCAAATTCTGTCTGTAAAATCATCCCAAGAGAAGTCGCGATAATAGGTTTTCGATGCAAAGTTCTAATCAAATGGACCACAGAAAGCGGAAATATTGAACATGTATCAGTACTTCGAAAATAGTGACCGATTTGTGATTCTGCCATAAACACATAAAATTTTTCACATAACATGAGCAAATTATGAGAACAAAAAACCTTACTTCTCTTATTTGAGGCCAGCATTTTGAGGATGGTGCCTATCTTCTGCCTTCCCTGTCTCAGTCTGTCTCTCTTTCTCTGTTTCTATATATATCTCTGTCTCTCTCGATGCTTTGCCTGTTCCTTACTCATTTCCCGTTTCTTGAAAGAGACAAGAACCCATGCATACTGTTGTGTTGACCGCACATTGTGTGCAAAGGGGACAGTAATCTGGTACCCATCTGCTGTACTATAATTATAGAATTAAAACTGAAAACGCAGTTCTGTTCTTTCCTTTTGGGAAGAGGGAGGCAAGAAATATGACTTGACCATGTACTTATGCACATAGTAACAGAACGCCAGACTGGTTTCCTAGACTCAGTGTCAGTTTACTTTCTCTCCTCCTCAGACGAACAATGTGACGGGCGAGGTCGGCGAGTGTACTGCGAGAAGAATGACCCTTCGGACAGTTCTCGCTGGAAGATGTATGTGGTGTCGCGGACTGGGTCTGACTTATGGTATCGGAAGACAGAGACTAAACAGAGGGGTGTCACATTTGTTTAGTAAGTCAAGCGAGACAGTTTGCCGCGACAAAAAGCAGTGGCGACTATGCCGAAGGAACGATGAATGTGGAAGGTAAAACGTGTTAGGTAAAGCAGTCTTCTGTGCAAATAATATGTGACCTCCCACCACGAAATCAGTCTTAACTCGCAGTCAGTCGAACAGCACTAGGAGCTGAAAAGATTTTCTTTTCTAGAAAAAAATATTATTTATCAATTTAAAATGGTATTTTAATGCACTGATCGCAGCAGAAAGAACGCAATTTCCTACCAAAAGTATCTATTTTTGTCTCTTGATATGAACCGTAAACTGGACAGTACCCGCACATGTAATATACTGACGGAAAGCTCTTTGGTGCACCTTTCAGATAATGACAGGTAAAATTAGAAACAAACTGGGTCAAAGCCACCAAACAAAGAAATTTAAGGAAAATGTGTTGGAGAGCACACAAAAACTTTAGAGGTGTTTTCTCGAAATGGCCGTCATACAACTGAATGACTTTAAACATACATAACTTCTACATTTTTTTTTAGTACAAGCTTTATTCAAGTACCAATAATCTGCGAATTACACTTCCAGTGAATGTATATCTCAAAATGCCCAAATGCTAGTTAAGACTGATTTCGTGCTGGGAGGTCACATACTATACGTGATGATTGTCACGTAATGTTAACGGATTCCTTTGTCGATAGAGAAACTCGAGCTCTTGCACGAGCGGCTTTCTCTTGGCCACTTTTTTTTTTCTTAAACTCACGAAAACTAGTTTGAAAGCTGTCCCTAACAGGCATGCTACCATAACATCTAGAGCTTAATCAGAGATGAACCTTGTAGGTAAACTTACTAGCTTCTCACCTTAACCGTCCGATTGTATATGTTCTATGGTATATGTAATGGTGCATTGTTATATCGTATCCTTGCTTACACCCCTTCAAACGGGTCGACGGTCTTCTTGAATTTTTTGTTTTAAATTCATTCAGTTGTGCGTGCTTGCCACTCTCTATCTTCACGGCAAGTTTCCTCGCTTGGTGAACAAGTGTGCAACATCTCTTTAGAATGATTTCCAAAGATGCAAGAAAGATTGCTTCCCTTGGCCCCAGAGGTCGCAAAGTAACTCCACTACCGCACACTGTCTTGGACGATCGTCTCGACCTTCTTGCCTTTATGCCAAGTGTATCAGTTATAGGCTGGTCAGAGAAACTGGCAGGTGATGGGACCTCCGGGTCAGACACAGGAAATGCAGAGTGAAAGATGAGACCGTGTCTGTTATAACTCATCATTCCGTGCGCACTATGCTTGTATGTGAAAGGACCTGTATCCATGTGTAGATGCGCGGGCACGCACGCATACATGCATGCATGCACGCACGAACACACTACACACACACTAGTCTTGTGTTCCAGTAACAATGGTAATGATGACACTGTCGATGGTGGTGGTAGCTTCAATGACTATAAGATGCTACAGGATCGGCGGTTAAGATTTTTTTTTTAACCTTTTAGCTCTTTCGTTCATTAGGTAACCCGTTTCATTTATTTCTTCTATCCAATTTCTCCTTCTTGGAAAGATATACATCTACAGATACCTGTATGATGAGACTCTTCCGAACACAGCCTCCTTTAAGAACTTTCTGGCCTCAAAGTACTACGTAGAAGAATGCAATGCAAAACTGCGCGGATCTTAAGCTTTTTGAAAACGAATGGGTGCCATGAGTATCATTAATTACAATTGAAACCCGATACAAATTCCTGTTCAACATTAATATACACATTATCAAAATACGTCGGAAAAATTAATATATCTGAATTTATGAATTATCTACCCCTGTATGCTTTTAAACTTTTCGTGCTTTGTCTATTATTCAAATGTTATAACATGTTATAAGAAATGTCTTTTATGTGAAATGTCACACTATACGTCGTAAGTGTAGCTACGCTTTGTTGTAACTGTCATGTATTTTGTCGATATGTTTGTTGTTACTCTTCGTCAAAAATTTTTTTTTTAAGCTTGAAAAATAGAAACGACGGATAGGAAATGATCCGAAAAAAAAAAGGTTGGAAGATGAGAGAAGGAAAAGGGTAGGTGGTGGTGAGTACTGATGGCCATAGCCCACGTTGTCTCTGGCTGCTATCGAATGTGAACGAGCGAAGGTTGCCATGTATGAGTACGTCGATAACAGGTCTCTGAAAGGAACCATTCCTTTCACAGCAAAGCTGACACAATGCCTCGAGATTCTTTTCAACCATTTTGTGGCATTAAGAAATGCGATTGAGACTTCCAAAAAAAGGAAAAAATTAGTATTTTACATGAAACTCTGTGTGTGTGTGTGTGTGTGTGTGTGTGTGTGTGTGTGTGTGTGTGTGTGTGTGTGTGTGTGTGTGTGTGTGTGTGTGTGTGTGTGTGTGTTTTATGTACTCTCTCTCTCTTTTTCTCTCTGTGTGTGTGTGTGTGCGCCTCTGTGTGTGTGTGTGTGTCTGTGTGTGGCCCTGTGTGTGGCGTGTGCGTGTGCGTGTGTGTGTGCGCCTGTGTGTGTGCGCCTCTGTGTGTGTGTGTCTGTGTGTGTGTGCGCTGTGTGTGTGTGTGTGCGTTGTGTGTTTGTTCCTGTGTGTGTGCGCCTGTGTGTGTGTATGTGCGTGTGTGTATGTGTGTACGCCTGTGTGTGTGTGCGTGTGTGTGTGTGCGCGCGCGCCTCTGTGTGTGTGTGTGTGTGTGTGCGCGCGCGTGTGTGTGTGCGTGTGTGTGTGTGATGTTAGTGCTTCTGTATATATTGCCCTGTTTTATAAACTGTGTACCGCGCAATGAGTACAAATGAGTAAGGACAATAGTCTGCTGAAATGATTTATCGTTAGAATAATGACCATCATTGTAATAATGATGATGATGATAATCATCATCGTCGTCGGTCGTCGTCATCAATATAATGATGATGATGATGTATTGTTATTATTATTATTATTATTATTATTATTATCATCACATTGTCCCGTAGCGTCGTAGGTACACTCGGAACTCGGAATTTTAATGAATTTAGGCCAACAGCCTCTATCATGGGGGAAATCTTAAGACACATTTCTATACAACATTAATTAATTAATTAATTAACACACTTCAATGTATAAACATAGGATATTCAAAAGTACTAATGTAGAAAACAGCTGTTGTTTCAAGTACGTACATTCAAAATACTTTTTTCTCTTATTTTAAAGGCAGCGACCAGAAACTTCGCCAGGTTCACTATGGTTCCTCAGAGTCATCCATCATTTTTCTAATAAAAAGATCTAAGTGATCGCCTTCAGTGACCTCTAAATGATAAGATGGTCTGGCCTGATTGTACAGAGGCATTCAAACAGAAAATGTATCTCGTTTTCCTTCACATTTGGACAAACTGGACATGAAGTGTTGACAGTCGTAGGCTCAAAACGATATCTGTGAACGTTTAACTGGGACAGGCCCATCCTAAATTGTGCCATAGCGTTCCTAAACACCTCACATCAATATTCTAACATACTTTGCTCTTGCAAATAAAGGTTTAAATTTATCATATAGTGAACAGCGTGCATTGGTATCTAAGTGGTTACGCCAGCTATGGCAGAAACTGCTACGTAATCTTTCTTTCAGTTCTTTACTGAATCGTTTTTCGTCGCCACACCCGAAAAGCCAAACTTCTTCCAAGTTTCATAACCTTTTTCATGCGTACTGAATAACATTTTATATGCTTTTTTTTGAATACCTAGTCTCTGGCTGTTTCAATAGTCGAAACCAGTATTTAATATATCTAGTAACAGCAGTTATCCAGAGAGGAAAGCATCCCAATTCTCCGTACACAATATCATTTATCGTTTTGTTTCTTACGTGTAAAAAAATCTTTTGCATGCGTATAAATGTACCTGTTCAAGCTGATAACGTCTTTCATAACCCCAAATTTCTGCACCATAAAGTAATGATGGAACTACCTGAACATCAACATTTTAAAAAATTCGTAATTTATTAATCTTTCTCAGTGTACTTAAAATAGCATTAGTACTTTTCTTACCTTTAACTTTAGCTTCTTCCATTGTAGTTACAAAACTATGTCTAGTTGAAACAGTGAGGCCTAAATACCTGTACGAATTCACCACTTCCAAATTGTTGCCATTAAAATCCCATTTTTCTTTTGAATCAAGAAAACCGCCCTTTTGAAAAACTATCATTTTAGACTTATCTAAATTTACTGTCAATCGTAGCCGCTTTGTTTCTCGTTGAAGAATGTTAAGTTGATGTTGAAGACCTACCGCGGTTGAAGCCAAAAGAGTAAGATCATCTGCAAAAAGCATGAGAAACATTTCCGTTTCATCTGAAGTGAACGTAACACCATGTTTTCCGTTTAAAATAATTTCGTTTGCAAGTTCATTTATCAGCAGAGAAAACAGAATAGGACTTACAATGTAACCTTGCCTTAGGCCTTGATGGCATTCAAAAAAATTGGAATATCCATTTTTACTGCGACATAATACACATGCTTGGACTGTTGCGTACATTGCTCGGATCGTTTTGAACATCTTGCCCTTGATACCCACTCGTATAATACAGACCATAAAACGTTTCTATTCACTGTGTCATATGCTTTTTTAAAATCTATAAAGGCAACTTATAGTTTTTTATTTCTGAGTAAATGCTTTTCAATTATTGCATGTAAAGTGAACATATGATCTACTGTAGACCGACCCTTCCTAAATCCTGCTTGCGTTCATTATGACATTATTTTCCTCTGCCCATACTGTTAATCTATTATAAATGATATGTGTTAATGCTTTACTGAGAATGCTCATAAGAGAAATACCTCTGTAGTTATCAGGGATATTAGTGCTCCCCTTCTTGTGTAGAGGAACAATCACGGCTTCTGTCCATTTCGATGGAAATGTACCTGTATGAAACAGAGCATTGAAGTACTTTTTTAAATACGGTGTTATTACATGCTCCGCATATTTCAGTATTTCCGATATGATGACATCTAATCCTGCGGCTTTTCCCGTTTTCAAATGTTTAATCGCTTTTATTATTTCTTGTTCACTGATTTACTGTCAAGTATGTCATCGTTGATATCTTCATCTGTTCCATTATTTACAAACTCCTCCTCATTGTCAAATCCATCATTGAAAACAGATTCAAAATGATTTATCCAACGTCGTAGGTACACAAGAGTGAGAGGGTTCTTGGTACTGGGACTGAAGAAAATTAAGCGGAATGTGTAGTGTGTTAAAGAGCCGAAATGAGTGGCACGGGATGACGCATGAGGCAGCTACAGTGCACAGGTCGACGAACTGGCTTGTGTTTGGTCAGCGATCGTACATCATTTAAACATCAACTGGTTCATATGTGGCGGTGTACGCTAAACGTGGGTTTGAATCCAACCACAGTAACCCAGCGGTTCATGTGATAAGTAGTGTCGTCATTTTGTTGTCAGCTCTACGTCCCCTGCTTTGTTTTTAAAACTTTGGTAATATTTTCCATATATATATATATTTTTCTATATATATTAATATGTTCTGAGTTTCCAGTTTTTGTGCTTTGTATCTGCTTCTATGCTAGCTGAATGGGTAGCGCAAACTATGTTAGATTTAAGTTTCACAACATGGGAGATAATTCCTACGTGACTCTCAAGAGTTATGTCCTTTGGTTTATATTTTCTTTGTTTGTATTACCCACACTGTGTAGGCGATATGTTGCTGCACAGTGTGCATACTTCGTCTTCGGTGAGCATGCATGCTGGATGTTTGGATGTTTCCGTGATCCATCAGACACTGACATGACTTAAGGATCTTTAACATACGTATTTAACACTTTGCATGCTTACACGCTCGAAGGGATTTAGGCACTAACAGATCTGCACACGTGTCTACCTGGGAGATGAGGAAATTCTCTATTGTTTACCGACCAGGAGGGAGGTACCCAGGCAATATCGAACCCAGACTTTCAGGTTGGAAGTGCAAGTTTTAGCCACTGGACTATCGCACCCGTCATTCATCATCAGTCCCGTAGTCTGGTTGACCGTTGGGGCACCACTGAAGATTTTGCAACCAACTTCCTCCACTCCTCACGGTCCTCAGCTTTCCGCAGAATGATATTCCATTCAAGGCCAGTCCACTCTCTGATATTGTCTTCCCATCTTTTTCGCTGTCTGCCTCTTCGTCTCCCTCCCTGAACTGTTCCCTGCAAGACGGTCTTGGCCAGTCCAGATGATCGTGTGACGTGCCCGTACCACCTCAGTTTGCGTCTTTTCACTGAGGTCAGGAGGTCTTCAAACGGCCCGATGGCGTTTTGTATAATTGGCACCGCCTTATTTCCTGTTTACCTTTATGTGTCCCCATACCCTTGGGAATGCCGGGGGCTCTTTCAGTATAAATAGTATCCCCACCTTATGGAAATTCTGTGCTGGAAATTTCCTCTTTTCTGTCACTGTCTTTTCTTCTGCCTTCTTCCTTTGCTTTGTTATATCTTCCTATCATTTTGTGTCTTGCTGGTCCATTCACCTGTATGTGTTCTGTAAAATCTTACATACTTTCTCTTAGTACTGATAACTAGGTTCATGTATTAAGTGTATTTTTGGCTCTATGATGTGTGTGAGCAGTTTTAGGTAATCTAGGCCAGTTTTATATATATGTTTTAATGCCCTTAGTTATGTTTCCATTTGTATTCAAATACGATTTTTTTAATCAGCTGGTGATAAATTGGACGGAATGGTCAGCGCCAGGGACATATCCTTAGATTATGTATGTGAATGCATTGATATGTGTACTTATCTTTGTATCCCAGTTTGTTTTTTTTTTTATCTTCTGTGAGGTATGGTGTACATTTAGAGATGGTTATAGCCCTGATACGGCTGTGGGCAGTGAGCTGGGCTTTAAACGACAATGCCCATCTTTATGTGCGGGAATATTCATACCCGATCAACAAGGAGGACAGTGCAGTACCCCGTACACTGTCATGACCCATATTCACATTCCACGGGCGCGGTAGTCAAGTGGATCAACATCGGACTTCTAATCGGAAAGTCCTGGGTTCGATCCTGTGTATCTGTCGCCTGGTGGGTAAAGGATGGAGGTCTTTAAAAATTTTTTTTTTTATCGATATCTAAGATAAACGTGTGTGTAGATGTGTCAGTGCCTAAACCCCTTTCGTGTGTGTCCACACGTACGTGCATGATATATGAAATGTTCATGATAAAGATCGTGTGTGTCATGTCAGTATTCTGTGGTATATCATCATCATCATCAGGTGCCCTGCCGCATGGCGTTGGCGATCATGGACTTCCATCTGTCTCTATCTCTCGTTGCCCCTAGCATCTCCCCCACCCTCCTCGTCCCCAGCCACTCTGCAAGTCCGTCCAGCATTTTCTCCCTGGGTCTACCTGGTGCTCTCTTTCCCTCCAGCTTTCCCGTTGTGACCAGATGCTCCAAATCCCCCTTCCTCATAAAATGGCCTATAAATGTTGCTGTCTTTTACTAATCTTCCTTATGAGTGATCTACTTGTGTCTGCCTCCATCAAGACTGTCTCGTTTGTTTTCTTTGCTGTCCATGGAACTCTCAACATTCTTCTTAGAAACCACATCTCGGCTGCCTCAATCTTGTTCTGGCTTTGCTTGTTGACTGTCCACGCCTCGCATCCGTACAACAGTATTGGTTCTATATAACATTCAAGAACTCTCTTCCTGATGTTAACTGATAGGCATTTGTTGGTAAGAATGCTTGTCATCTTCTTGAATGCTGTTTTGGCTTGGCCGATTCTGCTGACTATTTCTGATGTGCATCTGCCGTCTGATGAAATGATCGTTCCCAGGTATTTGAATTTATCAACCTGTGTCAAGGTTGTGCCGTTTGCTGTTATTTTGCATGAGGGGATTTCATGTTTCTGCGGTATATGGAAACGTGAAAACACTCAGCGTGCATGGTGACCACAGACGGGGTATGCAGACTGTGTAGCAACATACCGCCTGCATTGTGTGGGCAAAAGAACGTAGCATGCACGCATCCGAGAAATCTGACGCTTAAAAAAGGGGGTAGGGGAGGTATATGTTGGTTTGTGGTGTGTAAGACAGATAGGTAGGTAGAGTAGTAGATAGGTTGGTTAGGTAGGTAGTAGACAGACAGACAGAAAATAGATAGATAGATAGAAGATAGACAGAAGATAGATAGATAGACAAATAGATAGATTAGACAGATAGATAGAAGATAGATAGATAGAAGACAGATCACGATAGATAGACAGAGTAGACAGATAGATAGATAGATAGAAGACAGATAGTAAGATAGATAGACAGATAGAAATAGACAGACAGTACAGACAGATAGATAGATAGACAAGACAGAACAGACAGATAGATAGATAGATATGACAGATAGACAGATAGACAGATAGACAGACAGATAGACAGTAGACAGACAGATAGACAGACAGATAGAAGACAGAGACAGATAGATAGACAGATGGGATAGACAGATAGATAGACAGATAGATAGATAGATAGATAGATAGACAGACAGACAGACAGACAGACAGCAGACAGACAGACAGATAGACAGACAGAATAGACAGACAGACAGACAGACAGACAGATAGATAGATAGATAGATAGATATGTCTTCCAGTCAAAGAGGAATATTACAGTGAACTGTGGAAGATGTATGATGCTGTAGCTTGACCGTTTTGTTAATATTTATCATAACTGACATTTGCACAGATGTCACCATATTTATACAGAGGTCTGCTCCTAGTGCGCCGTCAGATAGATAGCACAACCTTACGTATTTCTGTGAACCAGCGATATTTGCAAGTCCTCCACCCCCCAAATCTTTCTCTCTGTCTCTGTCTCTCTGTCTGTCTCTGTCTGTCTGTCTGTCTGTCTGTCTGTCTGCTCTCTCTTTCTCCCTGTCTCTGTCTCTCTCTCTGCGCGCCAGTAAGCACACGCACGTCCTCACGCAAGACAAGAAAGAACAGAGAGTGCAACGAATCCCCCTTCTTCTCATTATTCTATCAGTTCTTACAACGGAAACACTGTAAATAAACAAATGGAATTAAGGTCTTCAGTCGGTTTGCCAAATTTCCTGCAATTTTTTGCCGCCATGAGTGCTGGAAGCAGCCTTAACCTGGCTAACATAAGCTTCCGTTCAGCGGGATGTTTCCGTAATATTATGGGGCAGGCGGTATAAGGGGCTTTCCGTGCTTTAAATTGGATCAGTGTTTTGTGTTTTGACGTCAGTTCTTTTTTAATGATTTCTTTTCGGACCAACTAATTGTCTAATTACTGCTGTGGAGCAGGGTTGGAGTGGGGATGCCGGGGGCTCTCTCGGTGTATATACTATCCCCACCTGGAAATTCTTGTTAGAAATTTCCTCTTTCCTGTCACTCTCTTTGTTTCTGCCTTGCTTCTTCGCTTTCTGTCATTATCTTTTTCATTTTTTATCATTTATTTTAGGATTATCGCACTCGGGGAGGTTACCTTTTGTGCTTACCTTTTTTTGTTCCATTTTCTACTCCACCTCGGTGGCCACAGAAGCTGGCACAGTTTTTACATTGATGATGATGATGTCGATGAGGGTGGTAACCATGATGCTATGGAGTTCCATCTAGGATGAGACTGCGTGACAGGGCTGTACTCTACGCTTTCTATCATATATGTCCTGGCGTCAACCAGGCCCGAGAGATACAGACACCTGCTGTGCGCTTTCTGTCATTATCATTTCTGCCTCGCTGGTCCGTTCACCTGTATGTGTTGTGTAAAATCTTACCTGCCTTGTCTTAGGACTGATAATTGGGTAGATGTATTAAGTGAAATTTTGGCTCTGAAGACATGCGATGTCCAAAGCAATTTTAGGTAATTTAGGTCAGTTTTTATATGTTTTCATTTTTTTAAATCACCTGATGATAGATTGACGAGTGTCAGCGGCACTGTAGCCTCAGATTATTTGCAGGACACATGATATGCATACATAATTTTCTTTTCCGTGTGTGTTCTTTCCCTTCCAGTGAGGTCTGGTGTACTTGTTGAGATGGTAACTGTTTTCCCATAACCAGCATGGTCATAGAAGAGAGAGGTGTAAGTACCTCAACTTCTCTCATTGCCAGCTAAATGAGAATTGTGCTTATCTGCTCTTCTAAGATACATTATTCCCCTGTTGGGTTGCCGGGGGCTCTTTCAGTATAAATAGTATCCCCACCTTCTGGAAATTCTGTGCTAGAAATTTCCTCTTTTCTGTCACTCTTTGTTTCTAGAAGCCTTGTTGCCTTGCTTTCTGTCATTTCTACTTATTTTCTGCCTTAATGGTCCATTCACCTGTATTTTTTCGATAAAGTCTTATGTACTTTTTCTTCGGATTGATAATTGGGTACATGTATTAAGTGCATTTTTGGCTCTAAGGAGGTGAGATATGCGGAAGCAATTTTAGGTAATTTATGACTGTTTTTAGATATGTTTTGGTGTCCTTATGTATGCTTATATTTGTATTCAGGTGTGTTTTTTAAATCTTCCCTGTGCGATAAATCGGACAGAATGGTCCTAGGCTGGGGACATGTCCTTAGATTATGTGCGCGAATGCACTGATATGTGTACTTAATTTTCTTTTTTTTTTTTTTCCTGTTGAAGTTTTGTGTTTTGAAGCGGTTATAGCCCTGATATGGCTCTGCGCAGTCGGCTGTGCTTTAAACAGCAATAAAAGTAAAGATACATCATCTTCATCACCACTAAAGAGTAACGTTCTCGTTTACGGCTGAACGGATTAGAGCCGTGCGTCTAAGCGACGGCGTAACGTGGTCATCCATTTGACAAACACGCTTGGTCGTGTTTAAGTTCGTCAGTCAATTTGCCAATTTCCTTTCTTTTTGCTCTCGCCATCGGAGGTTTTCAGGTCAGTGTCGTGACTGGTTAGTTTTATGGACACAAAGATAAGGGGGTTTACTTAGGCTAAAATTTAATCAGCATTTTATCGTTTGACGTCAATTGTTTCCTGTTTGTTTCTGTTCCGGCAGTTTTATTTCAAATTCTGCTGCGAGGAGGTTGGCAGATGAACAATGGACTCGGTTTCTTCGTATTGTTTTTTTTTTTTACTGTTTTATTTAAGAGCAGTTTGTGTGAGATCAGCTGCAAATAACATTTTTCTTCATCTGAATTTTCTTCAGAGTTAAAGATCTGTTTTAACGTTTCCGCCGTTTTAACATTTCCGGTGTCAAAGAAGCGTCATTCGTGGTTTAAAACCTCGTTACAAACGACAATATGTGTTTCAGTAATGCGTCCAGACGGTGGGAAATTACTGAACAGTGTTCTTCTGATCGATTGCCGTAAAGCCAAAATTCTTGTAAAGATCCTTGTAACAATGGTGCTAATTAAAAAAAAAAAAAAAAAATAACATCAACAACAACAACAAAAAACCCTCTGTTTCTCACAGCACAATCTCGCAGTTCACTCTTCAATGGAAAACATACCTACAAACAAAACGGTCAGATCATTGCTGTTATCATTTGGCCACTTCTTTAATGGTCTCTCCCGCTTGTTTTACAATGTGTAAGACGTTGCCTTGAAACGTAATTTTAGTAAACGTAGTGCTTACAACAAACGTTACAAATATTACAGAAGCTGTGTTTTACCTGGTGTTTTCCTTGCTGCTCTGTCATTGTCATTGTCATTGTCATTGTCATTGTCATTGTCCGCTGGTATGGGTTTTTTTTCTCTGTCCCTCTCCCTCTCTCTTCGTATATCCTTTCGACATCTGTCTGCGCACATTACGCGAGCACACACTACGCACGCACACACACACATGTACACATACACATACACACGCATACACACACATGCACACACGCATACGTACACATGCACACATACGTATGCGCGCGCGCACACCACCAAAACACACAACACCACACACCACACACACACACACACACACACACACACACACCACACACACCCTGCCATGCCGCTCCTGTCCGGAAAGTAAATGCCATTATGAGAGAGAGATAAGCTAGACACACACAATGAATAAGCCAGCAAGGCTAGTGCGCAACAACTTATCTCTGGGAAAACATTCTGGACTGTCTTGCCATTTGGCAAACTCCAGGAGATGCAGTAAAGAAGGGAAGCGAACGCAAAGTGCAAGACGTTTAAAACAACAGAACGAAAAACTTACAATTCATCTGTATTATATATTTAGTCTCTTAAAGTGAAAGTGAGTGGTACTTGAGCGTGTACAAGGCTTAGGAATGCAAAACAACGAAGCCCAAGAAAAAGCACCACCCTGATACTAAAGCTAGCTCTGAGAAAAACCGAGGTCTCATCTACTGACCTCACTGTCATGAAGAAACTCGAACCTCCTTCTCATAATAATCATTACATATCTAACCTCAAAACTACGGTTCTCTGGTAGCGGATAGACAATATAAGCAACTCATTTGGTAGAAACTTGGAGTTTTCTTAGCGGATTAATAAAATATTGCGTTCGTCTACTCTGACGTTGGGTATAGCTGTACTGTAATTTAAGCGCTGTTATACAAGGTTTGCCGCTAGTTAGTGTATATCTGCATTGTGTAGTGTTTTGCCATGAACATGGAACTTACGTGGCGTGGACAGTCAACAAACAAAGCCAGAACAAGATTGAGCAGCCGAGATGTGGTTTCTAAGAAGAATGTGAGAGTTCCATGGACAGCAAAGAAAACAAACGAGACAGTCTTGATGGAGGCAGACACAAGTAGATCACTCATAAGGAAGATTAGGAAAAGACAGGCAACATTTATAGGCCATTTTATGAGGAAGGGGGATTTGGAGCATCTGGTCACAACGGAAAAGCTGGAGGGAAAGAGAGCACTGGGTAGACCCAGGGAGAGAATGCTGGACGGACTTGCAGAGTGGCTGGGGACGAGGAGAGTGGGGGAGATGCTAGGGGCAACGAGAGATAGAGACAGATGGAAGTCCATGGTCGCCAACGCCATGCGGCAGGGCACTTGATGATGATGGAACTTTAATGCAGCATGACTTTTAACAGTCTTAACGTTCTTCTGTTTGCAGAAGAATTTTCTTTTGAATGAGTTTCAAGTTACAGCCTTGGAACTGTCATTGTTATTTCAAATCTGTTCAAAAACTAATGATGGTCATTAAATGCCTTTTTTTTTGCTGTAAAAGCTATACTTAGATGCATGATTCTTTTCCTGTATGACATATATTGCTAGATGTATAACGATTGTTGTGATCAGAGGCTGTTTCAGGTTTACAGCTTTGTTTTCTTCAGGTGGGAAGAAAGCATCCAGCTAAATTGTTTTCTTTTCTTTGTGTCTGATTTATGTCATAGAAATTAGCTTCTGCAATACTTTGTCAGGACAGTTGTTATGATACTGTTGCGGTCCATTTTCAACCGAATCTCCCCCGTTGGGTTGCCGATGGCTCTTTCAGTATAAATAGTATCCCCACCTTCTGGAAATTCTGTGCTAGAAATTTCCTCTTTTCTGTCACTCTCTTTGTTTCTACCTTGTTGCCTTGCTTTCTGTCATTTCTACTTATTTTCTGACGTAATGGTCCATTCACCTGTATTTTTTCGATAAAGTCTTACGCACTTTTTCTTCGGATTGATAATTGGGTACATGTATTAAGTGCATTTTTGGCTCTGAGGAGGTGAGATATGCGGAAGCAATTTTAGGTAATTTATGCTTATTTATGTTTTGGTGTCCTTATGTATGCTTATATTTGTATTCAGATGTGTTTTTTAAATCTCCCGTGTGCGATAAATCGGATGGAATGGTCCTACGCCAGGGCCATGTCCTTAGATTATGTGCGCGAGTGCATTGATATGTGTACTTAATTTTCTTTTCTTTTTTTTTCCTGTTGAAGTTCTGTGTGTTTTGAAGCGGTTATAGCCCTGATATGGCTCTGCGCAGTCGGCTGGGCTTTAAACAACAATAAATTTAAAAAAAAAACCGAATCTATTCCCAGTCGTCTTCTCCTTCTGTGTCTCCGTCTTCGTCCTTTTCTTCGTTTGTTATCCTTCGTCTTCTAGACGGGTATTTGTTTGGACAGCACTGATGTATTTGCGCTATTTCTTTATCACTGACAGTAGCAGCGATCTGTTCGAAACTATACATAAACTAGCCAGGACATTATGGGAATATACGTTTTGTGTTACAGTTGTATTGTTATAATCATTACTTTCACTATAGTATCGATCCAAGCCAGTTATATTATTAGCCTACACAGGTAGCAGACTAGTGGACGGAGACAGGTGTTCAGTGACATGAGTTTATGTCTGGCCGCCGTTTTGATCCCCTGCACTGTCATCAGTCATCACCTGGTCATTACTGTCTCTGACGTCTGTCCGGGCCGCATAAAGCCCAAGCTAACACATGGGTCACACTTGGTTTCCAAACTAAAAAAGAAAGAAACAAATAAATGATTGAAAAATATGGTTAGAAAAATTGAGGGGAAGAGTAAGGTAAGTTTGTAACAGGAGACGGACAGAGTAATCGAATGAGCTAGTGAGAGAAAAGGGAGGGAGGGAGAGAAAGAGAGAGAGAGAGAGAGAGAGAGAGAGAGAGAGAGAGAGAGAGAGAGAGAGAGACTGAAGAACATGACGCTACAGGACACACGACACTACAGGACACACTACAGGACACACTACACTACAGGACATACTACACTACAGGACACACTACACTACAGGACACACTACACTACAGGACACACTACACTACATGACACACGACACTACAGGACACACGACACTACAGGACACACGACACTACAGGATACACGACACTACAGGACACACTACACTACATGACACACTACACTACAGGACACACGACACTACAGGATACACTACACTACAGGACACACTACAGGAGACACTACAGGACACACTACAGGACACACAACACTACACACTACACTACAGGACACACGACACTACAGGACACACTACACTACTAGACACACTACACTAGAAACACACAAACTACAGGACACACTACACTACAGGACACAGTACACTACAGGACACACTACACTACAGGACACACGACACTACAGGACACAGTACACTACAGGACACACGACACTACAGGACACACGACACTACAGGACACACGACACTACAGGACACAGTACACTACAGGACACACGACACTACATGACACACTACACTACAGGACACACGACACTACAGGTCACAGTACACTACAGGACACACGACACTACATGACACACGACACTACAGGACACACGACACTACAGGACACACTACACTACAGGACACACGACACTACAGGACACACGACACTACAGGACACAGTACACTACAGGACACACGACACTACAGGACACACTACACTACAGGACACACTACACTACAGGACACACGACACTACAGGACACACGACACTACAGGACACAGTACACTACAGGACACACGACAATACAGGACACACGACACTACAGGACACACGACACTACAGGACACACTACACTACAGGACACACGACACTACAGGACACACGACACTACAGGACACACGACACTACAGGACACACGGCACTACAGGCACTATAGTGCATGTAGGTAGAAAGAAACTCTAGGGAGACAAGTGTTTCGGCCCTGAATTCCTTACACTCTCGGGGGGCCGGGCCACATCCAGGTCATGACTCCTGGATGCCCTTCTGCTGTTGTCTATTTTTTTTTTTTTTTTTTTTTTTTCCCACGCCGGGGATCGAACCTGGGCGATTCTGCGCTTCAGAACTGCGGTACGCGGTTTTACCAATGTGCTAACGGGGCACACATCATCTGTAGGGAATTTAATCCTTATGAAGTTCACTTTTTTGGTTCCTCCTTGCCCAGATCCAGCTTGAGCTCCCTTCTGCTGCCTCTGCCATCGCTTTAAGGGCTCTAGTCCTCTTCTTCCCAGAAATGGCGAGTTGTTTCATGAGATCATAAGCGGAGGTGCCCACAAACCCTCTTGCCCCGACCTCTATGGCGAAGATTTTGACCCGCAGACCTGCTTTCTTCAGGGTGCTGGCAAGACCGGCGTATTTTTCGGTCTTGTAGATATGTGCTTCTTCCATTCTGCTTTCGTATGGCACAGTGAGTTCTATCAGAATCACTTGTTTCGAGGAGTCAGAGTGGAGAGCGATGTCTGGTCTCATGCCTGTCTTGCTGATGACATCTGGGTAATTTCTCCACTCTGGGAGGTCTGCTGTACACTCCCAGTCGACTGCTCCATCCAGAAGACCCTTTGGCAATGTGCTGGTTGTCATAGCCCTTTCGGGCCAGACCTGTTTCCCTCCTGCTTTGTAGAACGTTGTCATAGCAATTGGTGCGTTTGGGGTCATGGTTTTTTCGCTAACCACATCTGTGATCACTTTCAGAACTTGGTTGTGCCTCCATGTATACCTTCCTTGGGCTAGCGCTACTTTGCAAGAGCTTAGGACATGTTCCACTGTTTGTTTCTTCTGACAGAGCGGACATGCTGGGTCGTCTGCTTTCCCCCATTTCACTAAGTTTGCATTCGAGGGGAGCAGGTCATATACAGATCTGAGGAGGAAGCTTATCCTTAGAGGAGCCATGTGCCACATATCGTTCCAGCTGAGACTTCTTTGGAGTGCACTGTCCCATGTTGTCCATTGCCCCTGTTGACCTTGCTGGACTGCCTTCTGCACTCTTTTGACATCTTCTTCTTCCTTCAACTCCTGTATGATCATGTCTCTTTTTTCCTTCCCTTTGGCTTTGGACCACCACTGCATTTTTGTTGCTCCCAGTCCCTGTCTGTTGGTTTGCGTGTGTCCAATTATTTCTTTGATGCTGAGGTTTCTCTTGGCATTGTTTACAGCCTCTTGGACTTTCCACTTTCTGCCAGTTCTCAGCTTTGGATGAACTGCTCTCACGATATTGTCCTCCGATTCCTCCAGCATGCTCAACAGTCTTGCTTTTCCAACTTTGTATTCCTCCACTATGGATTTCAGAGGTAGCTTCAGCATTGCTTGACGACAGTAGAATGCAACATCAGTGAGACCAGGTGGGACACCGAGCCATTTTCTTGTGTATTTGTTGATTTTGGCTTCCATTGCTTCGACTGTGCTGGTGCAAATGTCATAGATTAGCAGTGGCCACAGCAGCTTTGGTATCAGCATGAACTGTAGACACCAAAGTTTGTATTTGCCTGGCAGTCCGCAGTTATCTATTTTCTTCAGGCCTTCTTCTGCTGTTTGCTTGGTTTCACATCCCCTTTGTGTGTCTTTCAGGGAGTCATCATACCATCTTCCGAGACTTTTTACTGGCTCTTCTGTGACAGTGGGGATGGCTTGGTTGGCTACCATGAATTTGACTGAATCTGCCACTTTTCCTTTTCGCAGTGAGAGACTTCGGGATTTCTTAGGTTTGAACCTCATTCTTGAAGAGGCCACCAGCTCATCCAGCTGCTTTAAGATTTGGTGTGTCTCTTCCTCATCCGTGGACAAGACTGTTGTGTCATCCATGAAAGCTTTCAGAGGAGGCATCTGGTATCCATCTCCCAGATTCACTGGACCTGAACTCTTCATTGCAGCTTTCAAGATGACTTCCATTGCCAACACGAACAGTATGGGAGAGATTGCACAGCCCATTGCAATGCCCACCTCTAGGTCTATCCAGTCCGTGGTGTATTCTTTGGTAGAGAACCGCATTGAGAACCCTTGGAAATACTTCCTCAGCATTGTTCGGATGTTTTCTGGGATGTGATACATTTCAAGAGCCAGCTGGATCATATCGTGTGGAACTGATCCATATGCATTCGCCAGATCAAGCCAAACTACGTCAATGTCTCTCTTCTCTGTTCTTGCTTTTTGGATGGCATCCCAAATCAACGTGGCATGTTCCAAGCATCCAGGCATTCCTGGTATGCCTCCCTTTTGGACTGACATATCCAGATACTTGTTTTCAGTCAGGTATTTTGTCAATCTTGCTGCCATAACAGAGAAGAAGATTTTCCCCTCGACGTTCAGAAGTGATATTGGCCTGAACTGATTGATGCTGCTGGAGTTCTGCTCCTTCGGAATGTACACTCCTTCAGCTCTCATCCATTGGTCGCTGATCTTCTGGTTCCTCCATGCTGATCGAATCATCTTGTGGAGCCACTCGAGCACTTTTGGGCATTTCTTGTAGAGCAGGTATGGTATTCCGTTTGGTCCAGGTGCTGACTTGGCTCTGGCTTTCTTTACTACGTTCTTCACTTCATCCAGTGTTGGTGGTTTGTTATTGAATTTTCCTTCTGGCGCTGCAGGCCAAACCAGATTTTGGATTTCAAGTGGTGCCTCGCGCTGAGAATCGGAATATGTTTCCCTGAGATGCTGCTCTAGGGTTTCCTTGCCCACTGTGAGAGTCCCTGATTTGGGTTGTTCAAACAGCTTTCTTGCAAAGTCAAAGGGATCTTTGAAGAAACGATCTTGAGTCTTCTTCTTTTTGCTCTTTCTTCGCCTTGCTGATTCCACTTTGCTGA
This sequence comes from Monoplex corrugatus, assembly GCA_030674185.1. NCBI lineage: Eukaryota > Metazoa > Mollusca > Gastropoda > Littorinimorpha > Ranellidae > Monoplex > Monoplex corrugatus. Next base: position 86,284,930 of record CM060309.1, read on the forward strand.
GAGCATTGTGTTTGGCCTTCAGATCTTTCCAGAGTTCCAGGAGCCCTTGCTTCTCGAATTCTGAGGCAGTTTTCATTCGCTTTTTAAGCTTCCTTTTCTCCTTCCGGATGCTCTCCATCTGTTGCTGTCTTCTGGATTTCTGGGGAGGCGTTTTTGTCTTTGGCTGCTTCACTCCATAAGTGTCCCTGCAGATAGAGTATATGATGTCTCCGTATGTGTCAAGTTTGTGTTCCAGCGTACTGTTCCCTATTAGCGCATTCAGCTTAAGGACAAGTTCCTCATCTAATTTCTCCCATTTTTCTTTTGCACCGGCAGGCGGCAAATTGAGTTTTCCACGTTTGGCGTTAAGAGCTTGTGCAAAATCCGCATCAGAACCGTCAGCGTGGATGTCCTTGGCACTATGGTTTAATTCCTGGCCTTGGTCATCCAACGTCTCACCTGCTATCGCAGTGCGCTGCTGCTGGTTCGTATGTGTCTTCAAACAGCCCATTTTTGTCCTGTGGATCTTCATGCCGCGTTTGGTGGTGAATCTCCTTCCACACGCACACGGAAATTCCAACTGGTCATTAATCATGGTCCGTTGTGCGTTTCCAGTCGTGATGGAGTCAGTGCCGATGGATTCATCATTCTCTCCCCCTTTCGGTGAATCCTGGGAGCATCTTTCATTTGGAAAACTCGTGGCATGTTATCAAAGGCAAGGTGGGAAGCCAACCCACAAAGCCCGCAGATCTAGTCTTTCCCAGTGTCCTTCGGTCTTTCCCGAATGTCCTCCGAACTATTCCCGGAAGTCAATGGACTGACCATGTGCAGGTAGAAAGAAACTCTAGGGAGAGCTAGACAACAGAAGGTCTTCAGAGAAGTAACCCCCTTTAGACAAGTGTTTCGGCCCTGAATTCCTTACACTCTCGGGGGGCCGGGCCACATCCAGGTCATGACTCCTGGATGCCCTTCTGCTGTTGTCTATTTTTTTTTTTTTTTTTTTTTTTTTTTTCCCACGCCGGGGATCGAACCTGGGCGATTCTGCGCCCAGGTATATGTATCAGGGCTTAAAACGTTCCGTGTTTGGGCGGAATTCCGCGATTTCGGTTTGTCAAAAAAAGAAAAAAAAAAAAAAAGAAAGGAGCAAGGCATCCGTGATCGGCTTGCAAGCGTTCATAGCAACGGCGCGCAAGTTATGGCCCCTGATTTGCCCCCGGACCCCCCTAGTTTCAGTGGTTTTTTTCCTCCTCCTGTTTTAAGCCCTGATGTATGCAATGTTATGCTCCCAGCAAAAACATACAGGCAGACTAAGAGTGATAGATACGTGCAGCACACACCCGCATATGTTACGCATTGAAGTAGGCAGGCGGACAGGCAGACAGGCAAGCAGATAGGCAGTCACGCACACACACACGCACATGCGCGCACGCGCACACACACACACACACACAACACACAACACACACACACAACACACAACACACACACACACACACACACACACAAACAGGCAGTCACGTGCGCGCGCGCACACACACACACCACGCACACACGTATACACACAAACACACACACATACACACATAAGCAGATATGTTGTCACGCGCGCGCGCGCGTGCGCGAGCGCGCACACCCCCCCACACACACCCTCCACACACACCCCCCACACACCCCCCCCACACACACACCCCCCCACACACCCCCCCACACACCCCCACCCCCCCACACACCCCCCCCCACACACACACCACACACACACACCACACACACACCACACACACACCACACACACACACACACACACTACACACACCACACACACACCACACACCGCACCACACACACACCACACAACCACACCACACACATACACACACACCACACACATCACACACACCACACACACACCACACCACACACAACACACACCACACACCACACACCACACACCACACATACACATACACACACACCACACAACCACACAACACACAACACCACACACACACACACTACACACACACACCACACA
>CM060309.1:86294440-86311940 GCA_030674185.1 Monoplex corrugatus
GGCACCTAGATGTGATCTCCACTGACGGCCCTAGATGTGATGACCACCTGATGGCACCTAGATGTGATGACCACTGATGGCACCTAAATGTGATGACCACCTGAATGGCACCTAAATGTGATGACCACCTGATGGCACCTAGATGTGATGACCACCTGATGGCACCTAATGTGATTACCACCTGATGGCACCTAGATGTGATGACACTTGAGGCACTAATGTGATGCCACCTGAGGGCACCTGATGTGATGACCACCTGATGGCACCTAGATGTGATCTCCACATGATGGCACCTAAGATGTGATGACCACTTGATGGCACCTAGATGTGATGACCACCTGTGGGCACCTAGATGTGATCCACCTGATGGCACCTAGATGTGATCTACCCTGATGGCACCTAGATGTGATCCACCTGATGGCACCTAGATGTGATGACCACCTGATGGCACCTAGATGTGATGACCACCTGATGGCACCTAGATGTGATGACCACTGATGGCACCTAGATGTGATGACCACCTGATGGCACCTAGATGTGGATGACCACCTGATGGCACCTAAATGTGATGACCACCTGATGGCACCTAGAAGTGAGATCCCCTGATGGCACCTAGATGTGATGACCACCTGATGGCACCTAGATGTGATGACTCCACCTGATGGCACCTAGATGTGATGACCACCTTGAATGGCACCTAGATGTGATGACCACCTGATGGCACCTAGATGTGATGCACCACCTGATGGCACCTAGATGTGATCCACCTGATGGACCTAGATGTGACCACCCTGATGGCACCTAGATGTGATGACCACTGATGGCACCTAGATGTGATGACCACCTGATGGCACCTAGATGTGATGACCACCTGATGGCACCTAGATGTGATGACCACCTGATGGCACCTAGATGTGATCATCCACACCTGATGGCACCTAGATGTGATGACCACCTGATGGCACCTAGATGTGATCCACCTGATGGCACCTAGATGTGATGACCACCTGATGGCACCTAGATGTGATGACCACCTGATGGCACCTAGATGTGATGACCACCTGATGGCACCTAGATGTGATGACCACTGATGGCACCTAGATTGTGATGACCACCTGATGGCACCTAGATGTGATGCCACCTGATGGCACCTAGATGTGATGACCACCTGATGGCACCTAGATGTGATGACCACCTGATGGCACCTAGATGTGATGACCACCTATGGCACCTAGATGTGATGACACCTGATGACCTAGATGTGATGACCACCTGATGGCACCTAGATGTGATCCACATGCGGCACCTAGATGTGATGACTCACCTGATGGCACCTAGATGTGATGACCACCTGATGGCACCTAGATGTGATACCACCTGATGGCACCTAGATGTGATGACCACCTGATGGCACCTAGATGTGATCCACTATGGCACCTAATGTGATGACCACCTATGGCACCTAGATGTGATGACCACTGATGGCACTAGATGGACTCACTGATGGCACTAGATGTGATGACCACTGATGGCACCTAGATGTGATCCACCTGAGGCACTAGATTGATGACCACCTGATGGCACCTAGATGTGATGACACTGTGGCACCTAGATGTGTCCCCTGATGGCACCTAGATGTGACCCTGATGCACCTAGATGTGATCCTGATGGCACCTAATGTGATCCCTGATGCACCTAGATGTGATCCATGAGCACCTAGATGTGATCCACTGATGGCACCTAATGTGATGACACTGAGCACTAGATGTGATGACCCTGATGGCACTAGATGTGATCCACCTGAGGCACTAATGTGATGACCACTGTGGCACCTAGATGTGATGACCACCTGATGGCACCTGATGTGATGACCACCTATGGCACCTAATGTGATCACCGATGGACTAGATGTGATGACACCTATGGCACCTAATGTGTCCACTGATGGCACTAGATGTGATGACCACCTGATGGCACCTAGATGTGATCCACCTGATGGCACCTAGAGTGATACCACCTGATGGCACCTAGATGTGATCCACCTAGGCACCTAATGTGATGACCACACCTAATGGAACCTAAGATGTATTCACTGAGGCACCTAGATGTGATCCCCTGATGGCACCTAGATGTGATACCACCTGATGGCACCTAGATGTGATGACCACCTGATGGCACCTAGATGTGATGACCACCTGATGGCACCTAGATGTGATGACCACTGATGGCACTAGATGTGATCCACCTATGACCTAGATGTGATGACCACTGATGGCACCTAGATGTGAGACCACCTGATGGCACTAGATGTGATGACCACTGATGGCACTAGATGTGATCACTGATGGCACCTAGTGGATCCACTGAGGCACTAATGTGATCCCTGATGGCACCTAGAGTGATCCTGAGCACTAGATGTGTTCCCGATGGCACCTAGATGTGATCCACCTGAGGCACCTAGATGTGATACATGAGGCACTAGATGTGATCCACTATGGCACTAGATGTGATGACACTGATGCACTGATGTGATCCACGATGCACCTGATGTGATCCCTGATGCACCTAGATGTGATCCTGATGGCACTAGATGTGATTCCCTGATGGCACCTAGAGTGATCCCCTGATGGCACCTAATGTGATCATATGGCACCTAATGTACCACCTGATGGCACTAATTGATGCCCTGATGGCACCTAATGTGATACCTATGGCACTGATGTGATCACTGATGGCCCTAGATGTGATCCACTGAGGCACCTAATGTGATGACCACTGATGCACCTAGATGTGATCTCCACTGAGGCACCTAGATTATGCACGATGGCACCTAGATGTGATTCCACTGTGGGAGTGGATCACTTGGACTGTGTGTCCCGTCTATTATTCTATGACTAAGGTGCCACTGATGCACCTAGATGTGATGACCACCTGATGGCACCTAGATGTGATGCACCATGATGGCACTAGATGTGATGACCACCTGATGGCACCTAGATGTGATGACCACCTGATGGCACCTAATGTGATGACCACCTGATGGCACCTAGATGTGATCTCCCTGATGGCACCTAGATGTGATGACCACCTGAGGCACCTAGTGTGATCTCCACTGATGGCACCTAGATGTGATCCACCTGATGGCACCTAGATGTGATGACCACCTGATGGCACCTAGATGTGATGACCACCTGATGGCACCTAGATGTGATCCACCTGATGGCACTAGATGTGATCCACTGATGGCACCTAGATGTGATGCCACCTGATGGCACCTAGATGTGATCTCCACTGATGGCACCTAGATGTGATCCACCTGACTGGCACCTAGATGTGATCTCACTATGGCACCTAGATGTGATCTCACTGATGGCACCTAGATGTGATGCCACTGATGGCAACTAGATTGCCCTGTGATAAGTGATCTCACTGATGGCACCTAGATGTGATGACCACCTGTAGATTGCCGCACCTAGATGTGATGTCCACCTGATGGCACCTAGATGTGATGACCACCTGATGGCACCTAGATGTGTGACCCCTATGGCACCTAGATGTGATCTCCACTGATGGCACCTAGATGTGATGACCATCCTGATGGCACCTAGATGTGATGCCCCTGATGGCACCTAGATGTGATGCCACCTGATGGCACCTAGATGTGATACCACTGATGGCACCTAGGATGCTGATGACCATGACTTGATGGCACCTAGATGTGATCTCCCTGATGGCACCTAGATGTGATCCCCTGATGGCACCTAGATGTGATCTCCACTGACGGCACCTAGATGTGATCCACTGATGGCACCTAGATGTGATGACCACCTGATGGCACCTAGATGTGATGACCACCTGATGGCACCTAGATGTGATACCACCTGATGGCACCTAGATGTGATGACCACTGATGGCACCTAGATGTGATGACCACCTGATGGCACCTAGATGTGATGACCACCTGATGGCACCTAGATGTGATGACCACCTGATGGCACCTAGATGTGATGACCACCTGATGGCACCTAGATGTGATCTCCCTGATGGCACCTAGATGTGATCTCCCTGATGGCACCTAGATGTGATCTCCCTGATGGCACCTAGATGTGATTCCACATGAGGCACCTAGATGTGATCTCCACTGATGGCACCTAGATGTGATGACCACTTGATGGCACCTAGATGTGATGACCACCTGATGGCACCTAGATGTGATCTCACCTGATGGCACCTAGATGTGATGACCACCTGATGGCACCTAGATGTGATGACCACCTGATGGCACCTAGATGTGATGACCACCTGAATGGCACCTAGATGTGATCTCCACCTGATGGCACCTAGATGTGATGACCACCTGATGGCACCTAGATGTGATGCCACCTGATGGCACCTAGATGTGATACCACCTGAGGCACCTAGATGTGATGACCACCTGATGGCACCTAGATGTGATCTCCACCTGATGGCACCTAGATGTGATGACCACCTGATGGCACCTAATGTGATGACAACCTATGGCACCTAGAATGTGATCTCCACCTGATGGCACCTAGATGTGATGACCACCTGATGGCACCTAGATGTGATGACCACCTGATGGCACCTAGATGTGATGACCACCTGATGGCACCTAGATGTGATGACCACTTGATGGCACCTAGATGTGATCCACCTGATGGCACCTAGATGTGATGACCACCTGATGGCACCTAGATGTGATCCACTGATGGCACCTAGATGTGATGACCACCTGATGGCACCTAGATGTGATGACCACCTGATGGCACCTAGATGTGATCTCCCTGATGGCACCTAGATGTGATCACCACCTGATGGCACCTAGATGTGATCTCCCTGATGGCACCTAGATGTGATCTCCCTGATGGCACCTAGATGTGATCTCCACCTGACGGCACCTAGATGTGATCTCCACCTGATGGCACCTAGATGTGATCTCCACATGACGGCACCTAGATGTGATCTGCACATGACGGCACCTAGATGTGATCTCCACATGACGGCACCTAGATGTGATCTCCACATGACGGCACCTAGATGTGATCTCCACCTGCTGGCACCTAGATGTGATCTCTCTGATGGCACCTAGATGTGATCTCTTTGATGGCACCTAGATGTGATCTCCCTGATGGCACCTAGATGTGATCTCCCTGATGGCACCTAGATGTGATCTCTCTGATGGCACCTAGATGTGATCTCTCTGATGGCACCTAGATATGATCTCTCTGATGGCACCTAGATGTGATCTCTCTGATGGCACCTAGATGTGATCTCTGATGGCACCTAGATGTGATCTCCCTGGTGGCACCTAGATGTGATCTCCACATGACGGCACCTAGATGTGATCTCCACCTGACGGCACCTAGATGTGATCTCCACCTGATGCCACCTAGATGTGATCTCCACCTGATGGGTAAAGGGTGGAGTTTTTCTATCTCATAGGTCAACGTGTGTGTTCGTTCGTTCGTTCGTTATTTCTTTTAACGTCTATTCACATAAGTGCTTTTAGACGAAAAAACAAATTGCGTTGAAACAGGCCCTTTACGGAGTAAGAAAAAATCTAACAAGTAAACAAACAGGAGCAGATGGTATTTACAGGTATACAACAACCATGCTTAATCAAAGAAAAAGACTTACATGACTGTGCAGTAAGTGCCTCTCAATGTGTAAATACAGAGTGAAATCAGTATGTATCTGTTTTAGATTTATAAATGATGCAGGGAAATAAGGTCGCATTCGCTGACAACACAAAAGGTGTTTTAACTGTTATGTTATTCACTACAGATACATTTGATGGTTTTACTGAATTTAGTTGGAAGTGAATTGAGAGATAATGTGTGTGTGTACACCTGCCCGTGCCTAGATTCCCGTCATGTATAGAAATGCATGCAGAATATCAAATGCGTACATTAAAGCACCTGTAAGTTATCTCAGTGTCCGGTGATTCACGGAAACATGAAAGCATCCACCAAAGATGTATTGTATTGGCATCCGCTGTCTCGGGAGACAATGGAAATTGCGCCTTGGAAGTCATTCTGCTGTGGAACTGCAGCGCCGGCTGTGGCTGTAGAGTCCGATCCTCGAACGGCAGGTCCTGTTGCAGTTGCTGCACGTGAAGATTGTATCGTCCGAAGGCGCTGACCCTGCTCTCTGGCGTCTGCGTGCTCTTCTTACCTCCCACTGCTCCTCTCTCCTCTGCTCGGATGTCTTGATGGCCGAATTGATGGCAAGTTTCCAGCTGCTGCGGTCTGCTGCTACCATTTCGAAGCCTGCTGGTCCAATGCCACCCGCCTTGAGGTCCCGCTTGCACACATCTTTGTAGCGGAGTATGGGCCTTCCCGTGGGTCTGGAGCCAGTAGCAAGCTCGCCGTATCAAAGATGTAAACTGTGCAATAATATGGTGGATCTTTTTACTAACAATCTGTTTTCCGTGTTCCATAATAAAAATACGTAATAACCAGTGAGTCCAAATAAGTTTGGAGAATAGCACTATACAAGCTTGGTTTATGATAATAATAATTATAATAGTAATAATAATAATAATGATGATGATGTTAATATTATAATAATAATGATGATGATGGTAGTAGTAGTAGATGTAGTAGTAGTAGTAGCAGCAGCAGCAGCAAGCAGCAGCAGCAGCAGCAACAGCCGCAGTATTAATAGTAGTGATAGCGATAGTGATAATAATAACAACAATGATGATGGTACATGTAATTATAATGATAATGACAATAATGATGATATGGTAATAATATACCATAATAAACTACGATACGTTATGCAGAATGTTGCACGTGTTGAAGTCTGTATAACCGATGACAAAAATAAAACCAGGCTGGGAGTCGCTCGAGTTACGCAGAGCCTTGGTTCTTCTGACGATTTCCATCTAAATGACTTGTGTGAAGTGGTTTGAGTTTGTATGCTTCGACCGGGTCCAAACAGCGAAGGGGGAAGCGATTTGAGTTATGCAGAGCCTTGCACGTTTCGATTTCGATGTAAACAGTTATAAAATTGAGTGTTAGGGGAAAGTGGTTCCAAGGGCTTCTTGCTTGCACAGGGAATTCGATCTGAACGATAATATGCAAGAGTGAACTTGTAAGGGATTCGTGTTATGCAGACGAGCAGTTCTTGTTATGCAGACCCTTCCACCTTTCGATTTCGATGTAAACAACGATAAACGGGAATGCTAAATAGAAGCGGTTTGTATTATGCATAGCTTTGTGTGCTTCGAATTCGATGGAAACGATGACAGACTGAAGTGAAGATGAAATGGTCTGAGTTATGTACCATCTATCACGTTTCGATTTTCGATCATGCAGATGAAAGATTAGAGTGTTCGATAGAAGTTGTTTGATTACTGTGAATTTCGAATTCGATCAAAGAGGAGTCGAGTTAAAAGAAGGTCGAGTTATGTACGGCCTTGTGTCTTTCAAACTTCGATTTAATCAATGTAAAACTCCGTGGGGATGCTGGGGGCGCTTTCATTACAAATAGTATCCCTACCTTCTGGACATTCTGTGCTAGAAATGTCCTCTTTTCTGTCATTCTCTTTCTTTCTTTCTTCCTCCTTTACTTTCTGTCATTTCTTCCTGTCATTTCTGCCTTGCTGGTCCATTCACCTGTATGTGCTCGTTAAAGTCTTACGTATTTTCTCTTAGGATTGATAATTGGGTACATGTATTAAGTGCATTTTTGGCTCTAGGGAGGTGAGATATGCGGATGCAATATTAGGTAATTTATGCCTGTTTTTATATGTTTTGGTGTCCTTAGGTATGCTTAAATTTGTATTCAGGTGTGTTTTTGAAATCCCCTGTGCGATAAATTGGACGGAGTGGTCAACGTCGAAGGCATGTCCTTAGATTATGTGCGTGAATGTATTGATATGTGTACTTAATTTTTTCTTTTTTTCGTGCTGAAGTTTTGTTTGTTTTGAATCGGTTATAGCCCTGATATGGCTCTACGCAGTCGGCTGGGCTTAAAACAACAATATTTACAACAATAAATGGAAGTGGTTTGAATTTCGCAATTTTTTGAAGTGCGCTCTGACCGAGGGTGAAGTTAAACGTTATCAGACGGAAGTGGCCTTGCACGCTTCAGATTGGATGGAAATAAAAGTTACTGGTAGTGTTCAGATGGTGATGGATGTGCCGGTCACACGGCATCCTTTGCTGGTGTTCACGGTCCGCCAACATTCGTCAATGGCGACGCATGGCTGAAGCTTGCATCAACACACGCAAAGTCCATTTATTCAAAAAGTCGTGAGAGAAGCGGAAAAATGTGTGCTCTTTTTCTCTGTCTCTTTGTCTGTCTGTCTGACTGACTGACTGACTGACTGTCCGTCCATCTCTCTCTTTCTCTTTCTGTCCATCCCTCCCTAGCTCTCATTCTCTTTCTCTCTCTCTCTCTCTCTCTCTACGCGCGCGCGCGCGCGTGTGTGTGTGTGTGTGAATTGTGTGCGCACGAGTGTATATCTGTACGCGAGGATGCGTGTGTGTGTGTGTGTGCGCGCAAGTGTCAGTGTACATGCGTCTGTGCGCGCGCGCGCGTGTGTGTGTGCGCGTGCGCGAAGGTGTGTATGTATGCGTGCATGTGTGTACTCAAGTGTGTGTGTGTGCTTGAGTGTGTGTGTGTGTGTGTGTGTGTGTGTGTGTGTGTGTGTGTGTGCGCGCGCTTGAGTGTGTGCGCGCTCGTGCACGCGCGCGAGTTTCGTTGAGTCAGCTTTTATGCAGCCGTCATAAATTTAAATGAAGTTAGGCCAGACGCAAACAATTGGATAGAACAAGAATATGTTTACTGACGGTGCTCTTAGACGATGGATTTCATTCGGTGTCACAGTGAACTATTTTCCCTGACTGATTATTGGAATTCATTCTACAAAAATATCTCGCTGTTCGGTAAATGTTTCATATCCATAACGCTACATGTAGAAAGAAAAAGAGATTCAATGGAAATTGCAAAACTCACCAGATGTGTCAGTACTTTGTTGCATGTTTTGACACTTGAATTAAGTATCCTAAAACAAGAGTCAGATGTCGCTCATACTAAGTGTACACTATTATACATTCTGAATGCATTGATAAGTTTACATTATGGGTAAAACCGAGAATATGCTAAATTATCACTCTCTCTTACTAAACAAATGCAAGATCCAAAACAAGTGCGACTGCCCGCGCCCAAGCAAACAGGAACCAGAAGAACATGAAAATCAATGCAAGCGCGTATTCAACAAAACAAGACAAGACAAGACAAGCGCAAATTTTCGGTCAACCGGCCTTTGTCAAGCGCGAACGTACGGTCACAAACAGACCACAAACAACGGATAATAAAAAGAGGACTAAAACCTTCCCTGCCGCCTCGTCCAGTGGATAAAAAGGGACCAAAGCAGCTATTTTGGGTTGAGATGTGGTTTCTCAGAAGAATGTTGAGAGTTCCATGGACAGCAAAGAAAACAAACGAGTCAGTCTTGATGGAGGCAGACACAAGATCATTCATAAGGAAGATCAGGAAAAGACAGGCAACATTTATAGGCCATTTTATGAGGAAGGGGGATTTGGAGCACCTGGTTACAACGGGAAAGCTGGAGGAAAAGAGAGCACCCGGTAGACCCAGGGAGAAAATGCTGGACGGACTTGCAGAGTGGCTGGGGACGAGGAGGGTGGGGGAGATGCTAGGGGCAACGAGAGATAGAGACAGATGGAAGTCCATGATCGCCAACGCCATGCGACAGGGCACCTAATGATGAAGGACAGAGCGATGAATTCCTCTTGTATGAACTCCCAGAAGTTAAGTGGCACCTGGAGCCATCGCCACTCACTTGTAAGTTGTCTAAGGGTGCGTCTCACTCCTGTCCCTAACCGCTTTACATTCCCAGTCCAAAACAGGGTCAGGTAATTATGCTGAACCGTGTAAACTCTGTGGAGGCTAAACTCAGTTTTCTTGCACCAGACTAGAACCCTTACAGTCCAGTTAGACGACAATAGTTCTATCTCCATCGCTGTTTTTCTCTGCCATTTGCCCTGTAAGGTTGCCGTTGGAAAGGTGGAGTAGCTGTGTGTGTGTGTGTGTGTGTGTGTGTGTGTGTGTGTGTGTGTGTGTGTGTGTGTGTGTGTGTGTGTTGTTCGGTGTGCGTGCGTACGTACGTAGGCGTTTCTCTTGGCCTTTAGGTAACCTTAGCATAACCACTGGCTGTCCCTATTGCGGTGTTATTTTCTACTCTGGCTGAAAAAATCTCATTCTATCATCATGAACTGTTTGTTGTTTGTTTTAACCCTTCATGGGGAAGCCAGGGGCTCTTTTAATATAAATAGTACCCCACCTTTGTGCTAGAAATGTCCTCTTTTCTGTCACTCACTCTGCTTCTGCGTTGCTGCTTTGCTTTTTGCCATCTCTTCCTCTCTCATTATCTGCCTTGGTGGTCCATTTTGACCTCTGGTTTTCAAACTTCGTCTGTCAGGGTTGAAACTGGGAACATGTATTAATTGTATTTTTAGTCGTAAGGAAAATTTAGGTACTGTAGGCCAGTTTGTTTGTATGTTTTTGTGTATTGTGTTATGTTTGCACATTTATATTCATAATTGCTTTTTTTAAAATCCGTCTGGGGATAAATTGGGCGGAATGGCCAACTCTGAGGGCACATCCATAGGCTGTGTGCGTGAATGTTACGATTTGTGTATTTAATTTTCTTTTCCATTTTTCCCCAAGGGTCATCGATATGTTTAAATGTCTTCGTTTTGCTTGAAAAGGTTATAGCCCTGACTTGGCTCTGAACAGTCGGTTGGGCTATTACTACTACTGCTACTACTACTATTAGTACTACTACTACTATTACTACTACTGCTACTACTACTACTATTAGTACTATTACTACTATTACTACTACTACTACTAGTATTAGTACTACTACTATACTACTACTACTATTAGTACTACTATTACTATTACTACTGGGTTTTTTTTAGCTTTTCTTCTGTGTATGTGTGTGTGTGTGTGTGTGTGCTTGCATGTGCGTGCGTGCGTGCGTGTATATATATATATGTGTGTGTGTGCGTGCGTGTGTGTTAAATCTCGCGATGATGAATGGAAGGGAAAGGTTGGTGCTTTCTTGAACAGTTTTAAGTTTATGCGACTCTCTGGGCTTAGTGGTGTATTTAAAGATCTAAAATGGGTCATTGTGACATTTCGATGTTGAGTCATACTGGAGCTTTGATGGAGAAAGAATCTATCTGGTTTCGTTTGATGGCAGTTTTACAGCCTTGAAATATCTCTTGAGCGACCGGCTGGGTTGTACTCAAAGTGCCTCACCACCAAAGAAGCCTACAGCCTGATGAAGCCTACAGTAAGTGGAGACTAAAGGTACTGCACACACAGGCCTGGTTGCTTTGGTCGAAAGCTTGCCTCCTCCTATTCGTGCTGCACGAGTTTGAGTCTGGTTCGAGAATGGAAATAACTTGCGTGTGACTTCCAAGTCTTCCTAGCCATGAGTGTGTGCTCTGCATTTAATGTGTAGTGGGTACTTTGTATTTCATGCGTAGTGGGGACTATGTATTTTACGTGAAGTGGATACTCTGTATTTTATATGCAGTGAGTACTCTGTATTTTATGTGTAGTGGGCCCTGGGGCTATGTATTTTATGTGTAGTGGGCCCTGGGGCTATGTATTTATGTGTAGTGGGCCCTGGGCTATGTATTTTATGTGTAGTGGGCCCTGGGAGCTATGTATTTTATGTGTAGTGGCCCTGGGACTATGTATTTTATGTGTAGTGTGGGACTATGTATTTATGTGTTGTGGTACTCCTGTATTTTATGTGTTGTGGGTACCTGTATTTTATGTGTTGTGGGTACCTGTATTTTATGTGTTGTGGGTACCCTGTATTTTATGTGTTTGTGGGACTCTGTATTTTATGTGTTGTGGGTACTATGTATTTTATGTGTTGTGGGTACCTGTATTTTATGTGTGGTACTATTTTATGTGTAGTGGGTACCTGTATTTTATGTGTTGTGGGTACTCTGTATTTTATGTGTTGTGGGTACTCTGTATTTTATGTGTGTGGGTACCCTGTATTTTATGTGTTGTGGGTACTTGTATTTTTATGTGTTGTGGGTACTCTGTATTTTATGTGTTGTGGGTACCCTGTATTTTATGTGTTGTGGTACCCTGTATTTTATGTGTTGTGGGTACTCTGTATTTTATGTGTTGTGGGTACTCTGTATTTTATGTGTTGTGGTACTCTGTAATTTTATGTGTTGTGGGTACTTGTATTTATGTGTAGGGTACCTGTATTTATGTGTGTGGTACCTGTATTTTATGTGTGTGGGTACTCTGTATTTTATGTGTTGTGGGTACTCTGTATTTTATGTGTGTGGTACTTGTATTTTATGTTTGTGGTACTCTGTATTTTATGTGTTGTGGGTACTTGTATTTTATGTGTTGTGGGTACCTGTATTTTATGTGTTGTGGGTACTCTGTATTTTATGTGTTGTGGGTACTCTGATTTTATGTGTTGTATTGTATGTGGTACCTGTATTTATTGTTGTGGGTACTCTGTATTTTATGTGTGTGGGTACTATGTTTTTGTGTTGTGGGTACCTGTATTTTATGTTGTGGTACTTGTATTTATGTTTGTTGTGGGTATATGTATTTGTAATGTTTTTTGTTGGGTAACATTTTTATGTGTGTATTATTTTATGTGTGTGGTACTCTGTATTTTATGTGTTGTGGGTACCCTTATTTTATGTGTAGTGGTACTGTATTTTATGTGTTGTGGGTACCCTGTATTTATGTGTGGGTAACTGTATTTGTATGTTATGTTTTGGGTACTGATTTTATGTGTTGGGTACCTACATTTTATGTTTGTGGGTACTCTGTATTTTATGTGTGTGGGTACCTTTTTATGTGTGGGTACTTATTTTATGTGTGTGGGTACTCTGTATTTATGTGTGGGTACCTGTATTTATGTGTAGGGATCTATCTGTATTTATGGGTATTGTGTCTCTGATTTTTTGTTTGTGTACTGTATTTTATGGTATTTGTTACTCTGTATTTTGTAGTTGGATTATTGGTAGTGGGTACTTTATTTAGTGTTGTGGGTACTCTGTATTTTTGTGTGGTACTGTTTACTGTTTTTATGTGTTTGTGGGTACTCTGTATTTTATGTGTTTGGGTACCTGTATTTTATTGTTGTGGGTACTCTGTATTTTATGTGTTGTGGGTACCATGTATTTTATGTTGTGGGTCCTGTATTTTATGTGTTGTGGTATCTGTATTTTATGTGTTGGGGTACCCTGTATTTATGTTGTGTGGGTACTCTAATTTTATGTGTTGGGTACTCTGTATTTTATGTGTTTGGGTACGTTTATTGTTATGTTTGTATAGTGGTACTTGTATTTTATGTGTGGTACCCTGTATTTTATGTGTTGTGGGTACTCGTATTTTATGTGTATGGTACCCTGTATTTTATGTGTTGTGGGTACTTGTATTTTATGTGTGTGGTACCTGTATTTTATGTGTGTGGGTACCTGTTTTATGTTTGGGTACTTATTTGTTGTGGGTACTGTATCTTATTTGTAGTTGTGGGTACTGTATTTTATTGTGTGGTACCTGTATTTTATGTGTGTGGTACTGTATTTATGTGTGTGGTACTGTATTATTGTAGTGTGTGTACTGTGGTACTTGATTTATGTGTTGGGTACCCTGTATTTTATGTATGTATCTGTGTTTTATGTGTAGTGGGTACTCTGTATTTTATGTTTGTGGTACCTGATTTTGTGTTGTGGGTACTGTATTTATTATGTTTGGTGGGTACCCTGTATTTTATGTGTTGGGTACCCTGTATTTTATGTGTTGTGGTACTCTGTATTTTATGTGTAGTGTACTTATTTTATTGTTGTGGGTACTGTATTTTGTGTGGTAGTTTGTGGTACTCTATTTTATGTTTGTGGGTACTTTGTATTTTATGTGTGTGGGTACCTGTATTTTATGTGTTGGGTATTTTTATGATTTATGTGTACTTGTATTTTATTTAGTTGGGTACCTGTTTTTATGTGTTGTGGACGTTGTACTGTATTTTATGTTTGTGGGTCTTGATTTATTGTAGTGGGTACTGTTTAGTGGGTACCCTTATTTTATGTGTTGTGGGTACCCGTATTTATGTGATTGTGGTACTCTTCATTTTATGTGTTGTGGGTACCGTATTTTATGGTTATGGGTACTCATTATTGTTTTGTGGGTACTTGTATTTTATTGTGGTTGATTGTGGGTACCCTGTATTTTATGTGTTGTGGGTACTCTGTATTTTATGTGTAGTGGGTACTCTGTATTTTATGTGTTGTGGGTACTTCTGTAATTTTATAGTGTAGTGGGTACTAATACATTTTATGTGCAGTGGGTACAATGTATTTTATGTGCAGTGAGTTCTCTGTATTTTATGTGTTGAAGGAAATGGGGTGCAATAGAAAAAAAATGTCGTTGTGTTATATGTATTGAAAACTTGAATTTCGTGTCTTAAAATAGTTTGAAATAATGTTCATACTTGATATGCACTAATATGTGTTATGGTTTTGAATACAATGATAAGTTTATATTTTGTGTGAAACCGGCAGAGTCCTAAACCGTCATCTTCTCTTCTTATATAAATGCAACCATTTTGGATGGGAAGAGCACGCCAGCATGCGACACGCCTACCTCAATCTTACCTTCCTAAACGCTAATCTAACACTAACGAACGGGTTACAAAATCCTTGACATCACGAAGGTAAATCATAAAACAATGAGGGAGAGGATTGGACACCGCCATGCAAATCACCCTCGCTACAAGGACAGTTGAGCAATCACCTCTCTCTCGTACGGCGTTCGAGTTGTTTGACAAGCTCTACCTTTTGCTTTTTACACCAGCGTGGTAGGCCCTATTGTCCAGTTCTCCATGACAATCTGATTTTGTCTGTTCGCTCAGCGGTAACTACTGAAGTACGCAGTGAGGACACGGGCCAAATGGAGGAGCTATGTAGAGCAAATTGGTTTGGACAGCCACGGTGGTGTAGCGGGTAAGACGTTGGGCCTCTAATCGGAATGTACTGGTTCGATCTTGCTTGGTCAACCCCCCCCCCCACCCCCACCCCCTGCCTTGTTGGTGAAGGCTGGAAATTTTTCTGTTTTCCCAGGCCACCAGATGGGTGAAGGTGGAGATTTTCACGATGTCCCGGGTCAGCATGAGTGCAGGCCTGAACCCCCTTCGGCGTGTGTATGTATGTACACACAGAGTCCAGTGGCTTATGGAAACATGCA
Source organism: Monoplex corrugatus (assembly GCA_030674185.1). Classification (NCBI taxonomy): domain Eukaryota; kingdom Metazoa; phylum Mollusca; class Gastropoda; order Littorinimorpha; family Ranellidae; genus Monoplex; species Monoplex corrugatus. The sequence continues at coordinate 86,309,744 of CM060309.1, forward strand.
AACACTCAGCATTACGCTTACCAGAGGAGGAATGTGCAGCAACATACTGCATGCGCAATGTGGGCAAAATGACGTGCATACATTCGTTGAAAAAAAAAAAAAAAAAAGGATTCGGAACTACCACTAGAAAGACAAGCCTTTATGTGTTCTCAAACTAAACTCGGTAGTCGGTCCGATTTCCTGTAATTAGGAATTCCACTGAGGCCCAATCGTTAGTCCAACGACTGCGTGCTATTCTTATCATGTCAGTCCATACCAGTGACTGACCTCACACCCATTCCGACCCGTGTTTTCGATGCCAGACCCAATACATCAGCAGATGACGAGACTCCGAGGGTGGTTCAGGGGTTTTTCTATCGAACATGGACCCTCCCTCAAGCGCATCATGTATTACATCATCGCACAGGGAAAGGTCACGGTACGAGGAAAGAACTATGTCGCGCAAGAATCTGTCTCGTTTCCAGCTGGGCGAGAGGCACGGGCATTACTTTGCGCCTGCACGTGCGTCGAAAAGCGGCCTCACGCCCGCGGAAGGATTCCTTTTCCCCAGCTGTGCTGCTGAAGAACAGCAAGCGCACGCGAGCGCAGGGGTCGGGTAACCGCGATTTGTGTGTGGTATGGTCGATATTCTTTGTCACTCACTCTTTCTGTCTCTCGCTTACTCTCCGTCTTTTCTGTCGTCCCTGTGAGAGAAGACTGTTCCTTGGTGATGCTGTGTGTGTGAGTGCTTCAGACAAGGCTGTTCGTGATAGCTCTCCTGCTGTGCTGAGCTCAAGCCAGATTTAACGAGAACACAAGGAATCCGACACGTGCAATCGAGTAGGAAGACAATGGAAATAGAGCAGAGTGCATAAAGCACGTACAGCGATTTCTGTTTATGTCACACACACACACACACACACACACACACACACACACGCACACACGTACGTACACACAGGGAGGACACATCTTGATGTTGTTTTGGAGGGACTGTGTCTGAGAGATTCACAAACCATGTACGCCCAAGGCACAGCTGTGTCGTAGTACCGATCCTCGTAGCGTTCCGCTGGCGAAGCGTTTTGTGCTGTTAGCTGGCCGTTGGTGTGTATGTGTGTGTGTGCGCGCGCACGTGTGTGTGTGCAGTGTGTGTAGTGTGTGTAGTGTGTGTGTGTGTGTGGTGTGTGGTGTGTGTGTGTTGTGTGTGTGTGTGTGTGTGTGTGTGTGTGTGTGCGTGCGTGTGTGTGTGTGTGTGTGTGTGGATGGCAAAGCAGGTTTCCTTCAACTCAGCACTTTTATAATTTCGCTGTGTGCACTTTGTGTGAGTGGGGAAGACGGACAAACATGGTCGGTGTCAGCAGCTCTCATCCCGATGCTGTGTAGTGGTGTTGGTTTACAAAAGATAGATTCCTGTGGGCGTCAGTCAGTCACAGTGGCAGTCTGAGTGATGTCGGCGCTGTGTCATTGATCACAAGTCAGCCAGGCACTCACTCACTCACTCACTCACTCTAGCAGTGCGCGGGATGATGCTGCCTGTGGCTGTCATGTCCAGGCACTCGGCGCATCTCCCTTCTGTCACTCTCACCTGAAGGCGACATGGAGAAGACAGTCACGTTGATATGGTCACCTCTACCTCCCAGCGTTGAACATGGTCCCCACTACTTCATCCCTTCCTTTCCTCAAGGATATGTGCCCAGCGGATGCCATCTGGATGGTTTTTGATTTCAGCGGCTAGTGCGTGGTTGGTGTTCAATCGATTTCTTTTAGTTCTAAGGTGTTGATGGTGTAGGTAAGTAAGTGTGATCGATCCGGTGTGTATTAGGGTCAGTTATCGGGCGGAGGATCGCTTTGTGCGTAGTGTGAATGGAATACGGCAGCAGCATTAAAACAGCGCCTGAAATAACCGTTCCTTTATGCTGACAGTATACTGTGAGAGGAGGAGACCACTGAGTGACCAGTGCCGAGGTGACAGTCTGCCCATCTTTGATGGAGAGAGCAAGGTCTTCGCTTGATGTTTACTTCGCCTGCCAGAAACATCCATGTTTCTTCTCCTAGCCGGCCAGCTAGGTCGAGGCTGACCCTTTACGTCAGCTCAATAAATACGAAGAAACCGTTACTTCGTGTCTGTCCTGCTGAAATTCCAGTGGGGTGTGCTCTTGCCACCGGGTCTAGCACCGATTCGTGATAGCAGGGAAGGGATTTGGCATCAGACCGGGAG